>JAMXBB010000001.1:40370652-41570652 GCA_024138015.1 Lumnitzera littorea | reverse complement strand
GGCACGATTAAGGGGCATACCATTGCTGGAATCTAGACCAAAGAACCTGATGCGGAGAATGACGGCGAGGGAGGCTTGTGGAAACAAAAAGGTAAATACCATTTGGGTACCCTTTTCTTTTCTTTTCCTTCCCTCCTCCTCCTTTTAAATTATGCATTGACATATTGCTTTAGTAAGATGAGAAACAGCATAGATTGTCTGCCATTATTTGGTTGCCACCGGTAAAGCATAATATTATAATTTGGAGGATCCATGGTATATTTTCATGCAATTTAGGAAGTTTTTTAAGCGTTAGTGGTTCAGATGCTATGTAATTGGGATATTAGCCTGTAGCAATATCATATGCCTTTGTCAGAACAAGGATAAGTCCTTTCTTTGTTTCTGCTTTTGTAGGTGGTCTCCTTGCCTCGTGTTGTCAAGGTTGCTGATGTAGCATCTATCTTGCGGAGCAACAAACATAATGGCTTTCCTGTATGACTAGAATTTGCTTTGGTATTCTTATTTCTTTTTCCCCATAAGAAGATGATTTCAGCTCTCAAGTATGGAAACTTTCAGGTGATAGATCACACAAGGACTGGAGAACCGCTTGTCATTGGGCTGATGTTAAGGAGGTATGAGTGTGTTCAGTAATTGTGTGAGCTTGATCTAGGCTCTCCTTGTGAGTTGTATGGACTTTTTGACTGCAAACGGCAATTTTGTCCTTTTGCTTTATCCAGTCATTTACTAGTACTCCTGCAATCTAAGGTGGATTTTCAGCACAGTCCTTTACCATGTGATCCACGGGGATCCACACCTACAAGGTAATCCAAGTCCACTCCAATTGTTTTTCCCCATCAGTACTCTTGTTTTATAGTTCACTGATATAATCTCTGACTTGCAGCCACAGCTTTTCTGAGTTTGTGAAACCAGCTTCCAGTAGAGGCCTTTCCATTGAAGATATACATCTTAGTTCTGATGACTTGGAAATGTATATAGATCTAGTGCCTTTCTTGAATCCTTCTCCATATATTGTTCCTGAAGACATGTCTCTGACCAAGGTGAAAATTTTCATCATATACAACAAAAGACTACCTGATGCTCAGGATCTCTAATTACTGAGACATGTTGTCCTTTTGTTCCTTACGTAGGTCTACAATCTTTTCCGTCAGCTGGGACTAAGACATATATTTGTTGTACCTCGAGCACCTCGTGTAATCGGATTGATTACCAGAAAGGATTTGCTGATTGATGAGGTATACTTAAGAGATCTTTTGCTTCTCACCTAGGCAACATTGAAGTAGTATGTACTGAAGATATTTCAATCTGGCAGGAGAATGAGGAATCTGCATCTATGGAGCTTCAATCGACCAGTGTAAGGTCTCTATAATACTTTGCTCATTTAGCACCGGTGTACAATAGCTACTTGGTGTAGGCAGTAACTGGTTTGAGTGCTGTTAGCATGTTTAATCTAATAGTATGGAAGTTAGAATTTACAGTACTTCTAAAAGATTTAAAAATCGTTGAGAGGGGCTGTTGATCAAATGGCATCTGTTGTTGAAGATAACCAAGGAACTGAGCTTGCGGTTACAAGATAGAAATGTCATTTTTTAGGGGGGGGCAGCTAGGAAAGAAGTACTATTTAGAATTGCCATTTCTAAGCATGTTATGTCTAAGAATCTTGTAGGATTTAGGATCAATAGGGAAATTTTTGGACCTCTGACAATGTGTAGCAGGCCAGTATGTTTGTGTCATGTCAATTCTCTTTTCTTTGACTGGAAATGGATAACTGGAGGATAAACCATTGTCAATTCAGACACTAGTTTACATCATCAAATACAATCAGTTGATACATATTACATCTCTTGCCTATTAAGCAACTGTTTTCTTTTGCTCTCCCTCCACCCGCAACAACAACAAACACCCATTTCACCAAATACACGTGTGCTATTCAACATTTACAATTGGGAGTGAATTCAGTTATTTTGATGCATTAAAATGGAATGTTAGGACTGAAATTAGTTTGGTTTCGTCATACTATAGAATATCCTGATGGCTTCTGTGCCTGTTTGCACCCCAGGAGCTTCGTGGATGTAGCCTTGAGAGTTTCACCACCATGGCTTCAATTTGGTTTTCTCAGTTAAATCCAAGCCAAGGCTTTTTTGTTTTTTTAATGTATGATTTGAAATGAAATTTGGTTAATATGCTATGAGTGTCCTCAAAGCAATAGAGATGATGAGTAGGGGAATCTCTCTCTAAGTTAAAGGAGGAAAGGTTAGCTGATGGCAATTTTAAAAAGTAGTCCTGTTTATACAATTTGGTTTAGCAAGGCTAAGGTTCAAATGGTAAGTTGTCCCAAGATTTACTTGTGGTAGCATGCAAAGTTGGCCCTTATTCTAATAACTCTGAAATCATCTCTCCAATTTTCTTATTGATGGGGATAATTAGAATTGTGTATAATTGCCAGTTAGGCAGGTCTTTTGTGGGTACGATTCCATCCACCTGTACTATTAAAAAATTTGCCGTCCTTTGTATCTATTTCATTTCATAGGCTGTGTTGTTTAGATTGATAGCCAGCTTTAATATTGGGTTATTGAGGAGTACTCGAGTGCATCCTTCTGCTGTTCAAGGCAGCCAGTTTGTAAATCTTGTGCTCTGTCTATGGTTACGCTTCATATGTTGGATCATGCAGAACAAAATTAGTAATAATTTCAGTATTTTTCTTTTGTCAGCTCTGCAGCAGGGTTGTTTGTATGCTGACAATACCTGTTTAACTGTTGTAACTTGGAACATCTGTCCCTGTTTGTAGATTTAGTCATATTTTGTTGAAATGCTAGTTCTGATCCTTCTGCATTTTTTTTTTAATTTCATTTTATTTGTTTTGCAGAGCTCAGCGGCGCAATAGAAGGTTGTTCACTATGGATTCAGACGGGGAGGATCCACTTCTGAATGGTCTTCTTCCCCAAAGTCGTTCATCAAACGGATGATGCTCTCTCATCGAAGGCTTATTCTTTCTACAATGCTGTGTCTTATTTGTCCCATAAATGTAAATTCTTTTCGTTTGTCACATTAGACCAAAGGTTGATAAATTTTAGATGAGTTGGTTGTCCCATTTTTGCGCAGGGGCCCTAATCCCATCTATATGAACATTCTTATAAATGATTAATTATGAATGCAATTTAGTTACACGGTAGATTACCGGTCTCTTTCCCGTCTTTGTTGGATTTTTATGTTCAGGCAGACCGCAAAATTCTTACGATGGTCTTTTATAATTTTATATCAATTTTGGCTGACAGATTCATCCATCCCCCCTCTCCCCCCACCGCGTCCCCCACCCCCACACGCGCCTAACCGTACATGGAACAGAAAGATTTGTTTTGACTAGAAGCAAATTTTTGTAATTTGGATGAAGGCTAAACTTCGAGTCTCTCTGTCCGGCCTTGTCTCTCTTATTTATTTTCCTTTTTTGACTCGGGAATACATTATCATGTGTTTTGATTGCGTTTTAGATAATTGATTGTAATTTATATATTTTTTACAATACTTAGTATAAATTTATGGGAATAGTACAAATACTTATTGCTGCTGCTGAATCGTCTTACTAGACTTGGTGTGGGCTTGTAGTTTGCAAAAGAACAAAAGTGAAGCTAAGGGGCTGTTTAGTTATCTGGTGTAGTTTTGATATCTAAGTTAACGAAGGAAAGTGTTTAAGAGTATGATTTATGCAAGCAGTAGGAAGAGTTAGGAGTAGCACTTAGTTAGCTATTTATAGGTGAGGCTTCTCAATTGTTAGAGCATGGTAGTTGCATCTATGTGCTTAATTAATTGCTTGGGCCATATCCTCAAATTTAAGGAAGTGGGTTGGAAAACAGTACTTTGTGTAATAACCGACAAACTATCCATGCCAATTGTCATAATTTGAATATTTAAACAGGCAGGTGGAGGGTAAATGATTGAAGCCTTAAGCACTAATCCTTTATAACCATGGTTTGAATTACTACAAGTTTTTTCTTTCTAGTTCAAGCTCTTTTCTAGAGGTTCGCTCATGGCTCTCTAGTCTTAACCTTTTTCGAGGTGTATATCCTGTTGTTTTTACATATGGACTTAGGTTTGGTGAATCTAAAGAACTTAGATGGGGTCAAATCAACTTGACCTATGCCTTTAAGATGTTTTAAGGTCCATTAGGTTTTAGGCGAAAATCTCTTAACACTTGACCTTTGAGTCTCATTGTTACAAGGTCGATAAGGAGAGTTAAAAATCTCCTTTGAGAGCATATCCCCAAGCTTGTTGGGCATATGGAGCAACTGAGGAGGTAGGTTGTCTATGCTAGACATTAACTCTATTGGGAGATATAACCATACAAGTAGGTTACTTATACTAGACATTATTAATTTGACTTTGTAAACCTCGTAAATTTTCTAGATAAGAGGTTAGGAGTTAATAAGATTTCTCGAAAGATACCTTTAGTATTGGCAAGATAACAAACCCTGAACCTAAAGGATACTCTTAAAAACCCAAACTCAAACTCCTAATACCCTAAATGGCAATTTAAGCGTTAGTTTGACTACTATACTCAAAAGCCCTAAAATCTTATAAACAAACGTTAATAACTAATAGTTAACTCTTAAGGTTAAACTAATTTAATGAAACTAACCCTAAACCTTAATGGGAAAAAGACTGATAGTTGAAGCCCATAAGAGCTCCTTAAAACCAATAAAAGGCAAATTAAGCCAAAAATGAATAGCAATATTGATAACCTTAACAATGAATTTAAAACTTTAAAATAGATACTATAGTCTTTAAATGAATCTTCAAACACTAAAATCTTAATTGGAACCATAATATATGCGAGCCTTTAAATTATAAAACCCTCATCTATAATTGAAAACCAAAATCTAACTATTGTAATATAATTAAATAGTAAAAGTATTCATTGATTGGAGACTAATCGCTTAATTGTCTTAAAACCTTAACTTACCCTCTAAAACATACTTCAATAACAATAATTGTCTTAATTCCTTAAACTAATTAGATAAGATTACCTAATGAGCTTAACTAACTTAATTTGACACATTAAGTCGTAAAATGCATTTAATTTGTGCCAAGTGTACTAGTAATTAAGATTAAGAAACTTGATTATATCTTTATCTGCTAATTGGGTTTTATATCATAATTAATTACAAATTAAGAATGGTTAATCATATGAAACCAAAGTAATTATATGAAAATATCTCCTTAAGAATGCCAACGTTATACTGAGGGAGACAATATAAATCTCGTAAACTTTAGGATCTAAACTTAGAGTTAGATACAGGAGTTAATAGGTAATCCTTAGAATCGCTCAAGATATAACAATAAAATCCATAAATAAAATGATTGAACCCAAATCATAAGTCACAAACCCTAAAACTTTAATCATACATGTAAAACCCTAAAAACCTTAATATACAAAAAACCTCAAAACGATTGGAAAATATCATTAGACTGAGTAAAACCTTAATTGGAAGTGCAAAACCCTAATTCAACTAATAAACCCTAAGTATATCTTTAAATTAGTCACTAATTACAAATAATTTCTCTAATTGCTAGAAAACCCTAAATCGCCAGCTTCATACATAGTCTGAAAATGTTAATTGATCCCAAATAATAAAGGACCATGACAAACGAAGTAATATAGGTCAATGAACTTAATTGAAATGATAAAATATGGCAAGACTTTAGTTATACCCTAATTAGACATATATTGCTTGATTAAGTATAATTACGATTAATTAGCTTAATTTCCCTTTAATCTACGTACCAATTCTTATTACATCTTAATTTGTAGCAAGTCAAACTCAATTAAAAAAGAAAAAGGCAAAGGATTAATTGAGAATTAAAGGATACTTGTCTTTAAGGAGACAAAATTCTCCCTTACTTGGTTAAAAGCAAATAAAGTATAATAGTACCATGAGGGGACCATGTATCCTTATCTTAAGATAACCACCTTTTGTCCCCCTTAATCTATCTTTAATATCTATCATTTCACCCCTCTAAAACCCTCATTTGAAACCATTTTTCACTCATAGAAAACCCTAGGAAACACTCTTAAGAAACCTAAACAAAAATCAAAGGAAAAAGGGAAGAAAACAAAAGGAGCTGTTGGATTCCTCTACACACCTCAGCATCTTTTAGCCTTACCACCACCACACACCACCAAATGACAAGCCACTACCACTAAATGATCACATACACATACCCTAGTTTCTTGCCGACAAACATTTACCCTCAAATAAGTAAGTTTCAACTTCGTTCTTGAGTAGAAAAGTTAGAACTTGTTTATACCAATTTAAGGTAAAACTCATTCAACTTAAGTTTTCTATTTATACTAGTTTTACTTATGATATCTTGAGAGTTTAGGATTAGAAATACTAAATAAACATGTTATACTCATGTACATGTCATTTTAGAGTCATATGATCATACCTTCATTCATGTATTTAGATAGTTTGTTATTTATATTCTAAAAGTGTAGGAGATAGTTTTATATAAATAACTTGAAAAGATACTGATTAAACTCCATGAAACCTTAAGTACCATCCATGGTGTCCCCTCCTTGATATGTATTCATCTTATTTTCACCATGTTACGTGATGTTATTAGCTTCAAACAAGTAGAAATGTGATTAAGACAAGGGAACACACTAAAATAAGTGTTGGATGGAAAAAGTTAAAGGAAGGCTTAGAAGAACCCTATTTGGTCACCACTTTCATGAAAGTTTTAAATCTATAAATTTTGATTTATTAAGTTAATAACATGTTTGTTTAGTGTTAAGTATGATTTATGATGTAATTAACAAATTTAAGTAAGGTAATGATGAGTTAGTGGCCTAAATTAGTTAAGTTGGTGATTAAGGCCTTATAAATAGTGTTAGAAATCTTATTAATGAAATGAAGCAGATCTGAAACATTTAGTAACATGGGTTATTTAGTGGATCCATTAGGATATTTGGCCCATTGGAATAAGTTAGAATCAAATTTAGAGTATTAGAATTGAAATTAGGCCTAAACTAACTTAGTTAGCGATTAAAGCCTTAGAAATATGATTATGATCCTAATAAATGAAAAGAATTAGATATAAATCCTAATAGAAAATGGATTTATCTTAAGGGCTTTAGTGGGCTTAAGCTCAAAATAATAAGTGGAGTTGGGTTTAAGACTCTAAAATGTAACATAAGCCAAAAAGCTCTTAAAAGAATCAAGAATAAAGCTCAATAACTTAGCGACCAGATCTGAACCCTAAATTAAAAGGCTTATAAAATAAAATATAAAAGGTCTATTAGGTCTAAAAATCTATTAAAGTCATCCCTTATAGGCCCATTAGTAGTCTAAGGCTTTAAACTAATAAAAAATGGCTCATTTACGCCCACAATAGTAACATTAGGGTTCAAATTAAAAGTTATAGAATTTGATTAGAAACATAACCTTAAAATACCTAAATAAAGGCTTAAAAGGTCAAGTGTAAGGCCTAACATCCAAAATTAAGCCCAAATACCAAATTTAGGCCTAAATCTTAAAGTGGTCAAACCAATACCATTAACTAGCGAATTTGTTTGGCCTAAACCAAATTCTTACAAGTCCAAACACCTTAAAATGACTTTGCTAAATGAAAGAACATTCGGAATTGTATGAAATTGACTATAAGAACATGGAAAATGGACTTAAAATAAGGAATTTAGAGTGAAAACAAGTTTTGACTGTACTTAGGATTAGGGCAAGCTTCAGTAATTAGGTAGATTTTTAGGTTTTTAAAGAAACCCTCTTCCAATTACTTATATATACATTATTATTATGTTTTAGGTGGCCTAATTTCTAATTTAAGAACCCTAAAGGTTAGGACAAGTAGGCAAGTAGGCCAGGTGAGGGAGTTTCGAAGAATTGTTACTTGCTTATGTTTAATAATTGCTTGATATTCTATTATTTGCACTTGGTTATCTATTGAGTGACTGGTTGTTCTGTATCTCAGCATCCGTGTGATCACCTTATTAAAATTGGTAAGTTTAAATATTTGGTCAAAATAATCGAATATACCTATTGCATGTTTATGATCCATTAGTTATGGGTTGTGATGTTTATAGCTTTGTCAAATTTTTTGAAAAATTTGCTAAAATACATTTTTGAAATGCTTTACGATTCAAAGAAAAATTTATCAACTTAGTGAATACTCATAGCAATCTCCTATGACATTTTACTTATTGAGGTAAAGCTAGTAGACCATCTTCAGTTGATTGATAGCAAGTAGCCCGAGTTGGGATTCGTATGGTTTAACTTGTAGGGTATTGTATGGATTTGTCGATAGTGAGCCCATAGAGCGATGTATTGATTGTTGATAGTAGATGGTCCTAGATGAGATCCATCTAATTGATTAGTATGGTATTCTTGACTAAGGTAATAGTCGAGTTCCGTCTGTTGGGATGGTATCCATAGATAGCCTTATGCGGGTAGGGTGAGTTGATAGTTGAGTTCTGTCTATTGGGATGATACCTACAAATAGCCTCATGTAGGTAAGGTGAGGTACCTTATGTAGTTAAGTACGTTGGATAATCGATGTGTAGATGATGTGGTTTCGAAGCTCCATGGATATGGTGCTTGCATTCACCGCGTGTGTGTAGCTAAACTGCATATTTGTTAATAATGCTTGATAACTTTCTTGAACAGTAGTGGCGGGAGATGAACTCACTGAGCTATGGTATGTTCATCCCTTAATAGTTCCTTTTTGCTAGTAATCAAAAGTTGCGACTAGGCTAAGATTAGAGTGCAGAGTGTTCCTTAAGTAGTTAGATTAGGTGGGTAAGATTACTTTTGTATACCGTGTTAGTTAAGCTAGATCTTTACAATATTTAGTAACCTGTGATGTTGCTGAAGTTTAATTATCCTATTTTATTGTTTGGTAGGTGATTTTGACTCTCTATAGTCTTAGTAGACTGTAGATTATTAGGTTACTAAAGTTACTTATATAAATAAGTCAATGTAAGTAAAATGAATAAGCACCCTTAGAAACTTACTAGTTAAAGTCTTGCAATTTCTGACTTATAAGGCAGTCTTTATATCATGGATGTATATGTGATATGAAAATTTTAGAAATAACTACTAGGCCTTCTTATAGGGCATTACAGACTCAGTGTGCTGTAGGGGCTTGATGATGAGCTAGAACTCCAATCCAATTTATATTTAGGACCTCATATTGTTGTCAAGTTGAATGAGCTCTGCTTCATAATTTTCTAAGCTAAACATCAAATTCTATATTGAATTCTTGTCTATGTAATTGCCCAAGCTAGTCTTATACTAAATCATAATCATTGAGCTAATTTTAGTTTCGTGTTAGCTATTGAGCTTTGAGAGCAAAGTGTGCTCAATGAGTTTTGCTTAAATTGCTAATCATCACTTTGAATTCTGTACATTGCGATTTGTATCCACATAATTGATGTGAGGTACAAGTGTTAGATGATTAAATTTTCTAATTCGTTTATTCTATTAAGTATTTTAATTTGGTTTTAATGATAACAAAACATATGATAAGTTATCATTAATATATTTATGAAGTTTATAGATATAGTATGATATAACATTGATTAATTCTAAGATAAACCACTGTAGACACCTAATTTTTGCCTCTCTAAAGTCCTAATTTTTTTTATTTGACAAAAAGGGTCCTAATTCAAAAAATAAAAAAAAAATAATAATAAAAGATAAAAAGATAATAAAAATTAACAAATAATGAAAATTCCAAAAAAATAAGAAAAGGAAAAATCATAAAGATTTCGTAGATTTTTAGGAAGTAATTTATATTAGGAATAATTAGTTTTAGTGTTAGTTTTAGTTTTAGTTTAGTTAAAAATTTTATTTTAGAGAATCAGATAATTTAAATATAATTTAATAGTAATGAATGTCAAGATACAGGTCAACGGCCTAATGGACAAGTAACGGAGTATTTGGGTGGATTTAGTTGGAGGTCATGGGTTTGAGTTTGAGCAGGCACCTATGTCTTTATTTTTCTGTCTTTACAGAAGTAAGATTTAAAATCAGATTCATATCTAATCAAATCATATGAATATTAGTTAAATCAGATTTGAATTAAATTTGAATCTAATTTAATTAACGAATCAGATATAATTATATATGATATGATTTGGTTAGACTATATAAGCACTTTACGTAGTCAGAAAGAAAAAAACAGAATAGAAAAGAACAGGAGCCCCTGCAGAAACTAGCAAGCCGACCCTCTAACAGAAACAACAGCAGCAGTGAGCGTAGTCTTGCAACAGCTCAACATAGCAAAGATAGTAGCGCAGCAGACAGCAGCGAAGACAGCAGCATAGCGAACATCAGCGAACAGAACAGCAGCGTAGCGGACGGTAGCGAACAGGACAGCAGCACAGCGGACATCAGCGAACAGAACAGCCACACCAGACAGATAGCAACGACACCAGACGAGTAGCAGCAACGCTAGGCGAACAGCAGTACGTTCTATACAACAGCATCACAACACACGATTCAGCATTGACCGTCACGTCTCCACGTTCGATGAACCAACACCAACACTTCACTGAACAGCCTAAGTCAGGTTCGGTTTTGATTATTTTATTTTATTTATTTATTTATCTCTTTATTCATCATTATAATTTCATTAGTTATTTAATTAAGTTTATGACATAATAGGTAAATAGATATATGTGTATGTATTTATATGCTTAGATATATATTTTTTTAACATTATGACTTTAAGATTTTCTCACTTAGAAAAATTTATTTTGTAAATAAATAAAATAAAAAACCCCGTTAAAAAAATAGACTTTTAGAGAGTTTTTATAAAATAAAATAAAAAACTTAGTAAATTAGGGCTCTTTTAGAGTTTTCTTTGAAAAATTAAATTGATAATAACGTAAACTCGATCAATTTTCAAAATTAAAATCAATCAACACATTGAAGATATTTTTTTGAAAGAACTACGATCGTTTGATTCCGGCTAACGAGTACGTAGGCACCTTCGAGGCGACGATAAAATATGTAGAAACTTAAGTTCTTTTTCTTGTGATTTTTATTTATTTATCTATTTTTAAATATTATAATTAGAAGAATAATCCTAATTTCGGTAAATATATAGTAGTACTCGTTAGGGTTTAATAGGTTAGCCCCTGAATTCGAAACTCTCTAGTTCTTCATTAAAATTGAAATCAAAGAACGATAGCCAAATCGTGATCAATCTACCCAATTGATTACGGTTTCTTTTTCTTTTCCCGACTTCGGTTGGGTGGCGACTCTAAAAATTATTTTCAATAAAAAATCGAAATTTCTCAATTTTTTAGTTGAGGATTAATATTAAACGGGTTAGGGTTTAGTATTAATCGGAAATGGGGAAATTAATTTTAAATAAAAGAAACTGAAAAAATTAGACTCGACAACCACAATAGAAAAAGGTTAAAGTGTGTTTAACAAGAACATCAAGTGTATAGGTTAACTTTAGATTGAAATCAATTCAAGGAAGAAAATTAAGTTTAGATTTGTGTTGGTTAGAATATATATCAGAATGTGTGTTAGAATGTATATTAGTAATAGATCAGAACAATACTGATTGTGTATAGTATTGATATTAGCAGCTGTTCCTACACTATTTTCTAAATAATTTAAACAAATTAAGTTGGAAAAATATGTAAAACGCGTAGCTCCACTTTATTGGCTATATTTGGGTAATATGCTTAATTTTGTTCCACTAAGATGGTTTAGTCTATGGGGATTTTAAGTCGGATTAGTTTCAATTTTATAGAATGGTAGATTAATGGTTGAACGATATATTTAAACAAAATTTTCAAACATATCAAGAAGCTATGTTGAACAAGTTTTTATTCAGAATTCTACAAGGCTTGGTGTATTTCTTTTAGCTCGTCGTTGATAAAATTCTTAAGGATCGTAAGGTAGCTTGTAAAGGATAAGGCTATATATTTTGGATATATTTGTCCAAATTTTTAGGAGTTTTTCTAATTCAAAAATTCAAATAAAAATATTGAAGAAGGGAATAGACTTGTTAATGACAAATATCAAATAAGCTATGATCAGGTGTTAGACTATTTTTGAAGAGCAAGATATATGAAGATTTGATCATATCTTTTCATGCTTATCCATAATATTTCAAGTGTGATTTTCAAATTTTTGAATTTCCACAAAGTCAATAGAGGATTGAAACATATCACTATGTGCAGCAATTGTCAAATGACTCAAACTCAGTAAAGAAACAAATCAAGATCAGCTTGATTCAAGTTTTCAAAAATTCAAACATTTGGTTCCTATTTTCATGGGATATTTCTCCAATAACAAAACCAATTGTGTTTGAATAAAGATATCTTAGAGAAAAATTTAGAACTAGATGTTTCTAGCTATTATACGAGAGTTTATTTAATTTAGAGATGATGCTAATCAAAGGAAAACTACACACTCAATATTAAAACCAAAGTTAAAAATACTCTAGAGCAAATTGTCAGAAATTGTGTCAGAAACTAAGTGAAAATAGTTTTATTATTTCATTGTTATTGCATTTGTGTGAAAGTTGTAAAAAGCTATTTGTTTATATTGTTTCAATTTTGTTGTAAACATTATTGACATTATGTTTTGAGTATGAGATGATTAAGGAGTTCTTTGAGTTTTGTGTTTAGCTTAGGAAAAAGCTAGCGAGATAGGATATCGAAAGTGACTGGATATTTTTGTAATCTCTTATTGATATTTGTTTATTGAAAAGTTTGGACTAGTGGAACGACATCAGTGAAGAGGATCGGGTCTCCAACGGTAGAGCTGGAAGAGAGCAGTGGGCAAAAAGTCGAAGCTCTATAAATCGATCACTTGATCTTCTTTCTCTCTACTTTATTTAGTTTCTAATTTTTATTTGTGTTGCACGATCAATCTTCAACTACTATCACGTCATTTTAGCTATTAAGAGGGCTTTTGTTTTTAAATGAAAAGTTTTAGTTTTTGCAAAAGATATCAATTCACCCCCCTCTTGATATCTTACTAGGACCAACATATTCTATATTATGTGCATGTGGCAAGATTTAGTCATTCAACATCTAATCTTTCCAATTCTTTGTAATTACATTTTGAAAACCTTCACTCTACTATAAATATTCATAAACCCCAAGTTATTTCACTTTTTCAAATCTTTGAGTTTCCTTCTTCCTTCTCTCCATTTTCTTTGTGATTCTCTTACTCTTCCACATTTAAAGTTCAGTCTAAATCTCTCAACCCAAAGTTCATAACATTCTTAGCATCCACCCTTAAATTTTTAATATGCAAGTATAGAAGATGTAGCCTTTAACTTTGTTTCTTACTATACTCAAATTGAAGCGTAATACTTAAGGAGGGTTCTTCCCCAAAGATGGTGGTAGCAGTTCCTCTTTAGCAAGCACTAAGCATGATAGAATCTTTTAGTGATTGTTTGTTTGAATATAATTGAGGTATAGGGGAACAAGTCAAGGTTAAGTACCATCGATAAAACATCATTAGGTTTTATCTTAATGACGGTGAGGATAGAATACACTAAGTACCCTTATGAAGGAATCACTAATAACTTTTCACTAGAGCCTAGTTATTTTAACAAGTAAAGAGTTTTAAGGATTATGTGATGGCTTTGGGTGCATTCCGAAGGGTTAAAGAATAGAAAGGTCGGAGAAGCATGAACATGTAATGTCATATTGGGTGAAAGGCAATTTGCCCTTTACAAAAAATATTCGAGTTTAGGCTTGAAATTGCATTCTCAAAGTTTCAGGTATCCTTCCTTTGTTTACTATTAAATGTGTCTAAGTATGCTTTACTCTAAACTTTTATCGTTTAATGATAGCATTTAAGGCTGAGAAATTAGAAGTTAAAGCTACAACTTTGCTTTTTAGGCACTTTTTTAGAATTAAGCAAGATGATGGCAAGTATTATTTGTATGTTTGACTTGAAGGAAGATTCTAGTTGGTTTAGAGTTGTCAATTTATCATTGGAAAAGAAAGTGGTTTGTAGTTAGGCCAAAAGAAGAGTTAGGTTTTTGGTCAGAATAGAACAAACCAATTAGGACTATTGATATAAAATTTTTAGGCTTTAATGATGATGAAGTAGCTCAAAATAATCAAGAAAAGATATGACTGAGGGTCATTACATTGGGATGCTAAGGTAATTATAAATTAGTATCATGGAGGCTTGAACTTTTTTTTTTTTTTTTGATGAAGAGGATGATGTAGAAGAAAGTGTCAATAGAAAAGAAGGTAAGGGAAATCAAAGAGTTGATAAGATATTTTGAACTTAGGCCCCTTAAGCCCATATCGGCCTAACTAGGCTCATGGCACGGCTTAACCTAGTAATGTTCAACCCTAGTATCCTCCTAATTGACCTTGGCCTAAGCCAACTAGAAAGCCTGCTCAGTTACCATAAGCACACAATAGCCAGCGGATAATAGGATAAGGGTTGGATAGTTAATAATGGCCATTAGCCAACAAATTCAGACCACATGGGATTATATACTCCTATTACCCATGATGTGAGGAGGTGACAAAGTGCTTCTCTAGGCCCATAACTTTCGATTGCCATCTTCTATAAATACCAATTTGCATCCTAATGGTAAATTACTTAAACTCTTTATACACTTAGCCTACATTTGAGCACTTTTGTATTCTTATAACTTCTCTGTATACCTTATTAACTTAAGTATTGGAGTAGCCACATTAGATCGTCACTGTTCTTTGTTTTGTAGGCTTTTAACTCAACCGTAAAGCCTAAATTCATATGAATCTATTAGTAGAATCTTATAGACGACATTTGGCGTCATCTGTAGTAATAAACTCATTCAATACCAAAATACCCCAAACACTTCTCTTGATCTTATTGTTCACCATGTTTCGCGTTGTAGATCTGAACAACTAACCAATGAATAACTATCCTCCAACTGCGTAAACCTATGAGTAGTGACTAGAATAGCTAGAGAAGATACTTGGAGAGTTCCTTGCTTATAATAAAGAGCTCCAAACTAGGCTTGACGAAGTTGAGAGGCAAAGTACACACATTTTGTTGCCTGAAGTCTTAGATGCCTATAATGGGTAGAATAATCAGTAGCAAGAGTAGAATTTTAGGGCTCAACAACCCAACCCCCTAGTGTAGGAGCAGCAGGTGTGGTCTACAATTAACTATGACCGTACCCTTGTTAGCAATGAGTAGGTATCTCATTAGGCAGGTCACACACGTTGTAGCACGTAGAGTTCATTGGCTGACAATGTTGACCTGAATGAGCTTCGTGAGATGATAGAGAGGCTCTTTGAGAAGTAAGAGAGCAAAGTAGTTGAAGGTGCTAGCCTTGTCACCATAACAAAACCCCCTTCACTAGGGGGTGTCCAGGATGAAGTTCTGCTTTTGAACTCTAAGCTCCCCCACTTGAACTAAGATGATGGCATTGGTAATCCTAATGATCACCTTCTTTATTTTCGTACCTTCATAAACCTGCATGATCATAGGGATGCAATTATGTGTAAGGTCTTCTTAAGCACTTTGAGGCAAGCATCTTGGACATGGTTTAACCACTTGCTTGAGAACTTTATCCCTTCCTTCGACAAGCTTGTGCTTCGATTCAATCTCCATTTTAGGGTTAGTAAGCCCCTATTCAAGGACATTTGTCCTTATACTTGATCAAGTAGAAGGAAGGGAGAACCTTTGAGAGTATGTGGCACGATTTAACAATGCTATGGTCGAGATCCCTCAACTTAACAAAGGAGTCATTGTGCTTGCCATTGAGTTCAACATTAGACCCTTTAGGGATTTCTTTCGATTGATTTCAAAAAGTAAGCCCAAGACCTTAGCCAAATTCTAGAACAAGGCCTAGAAATACATGGATCAGGGGGATAACATCCAAGCCAGGAGTGATATTGACCTAGAAAGGTTGAGTGGGAAGAAAGACTGGGAAAAGGGGTCCATCAAGGACCACTTTAATGGCAAGTTGCCTAGCCAAGTTGACTAGGAAAGCTCCAGTAATAAGAAGTGTCCATTACCCCTACTAATATTCATAAAGCACACCCATCTGAATCAACCCCTGGCTTAAGTAGGTCTGAGGAAGAGGCATGCTGTAGAAACCCCTAAGATGAGGGGAACCCTAACTATTAGAACTTAGACAAATTTTATTAGTTCTAGGAGGTCTACAACCACATAATAGATGAGTTCTTTTAGTTGAAGAACACCACAGAATACGCCATCCTAAGAGGCATCTTTAAAGAGTACATGGATGAAGCCAATGATGGCATGGATAGGGCACCTCAAAGGTGATGAACTGAGGATGCTTGAGAAGAAGAAGACAATGACTACTGCAACAATTGAGCCCTTAGTGATGTCATTAACATTATTGTTAAGGAGCTATACCAAGGAAGCTAGTCGAATTGTAATAGCTCGGTTAATGCCCCATTCGAGATGATGGCTGTGAGGGAGAAGAGGGAGAAGAGGTAGAGATGCAACATCTCTATATCCTTCTTTAATGAAGATCTAGAAGGGTTTGACACCTTTTGTCAGGATGCTCTAGTGATTGGGGCAAGGATCTTAGGCTTTGAGGTCCTGAATATCATAGTGGACATTAGCAGCTTTACTGATGTTCTCTTTAAGCACATCTACAACAAGATGAAGAAGAAACTACCCAAGCAGATGAAGTCATACCACCATAACTTGATTGGCTTTAATGGGGGAGCCGCCTGACCTAAAGGCATTAGTGCCTAAGATATGGGGCTCGGTGAGGTTAAGAATGTCGCTTGACAACTGGTAGAATTTGTGGTGGTAGACTACTCATCACCCTACAATGCCCTGTTAGGATAATCGAGCCTCACTAGTTTCATGATTATCACATTGTCCCTCTATATAAAGACTAAAATCTTAACCCCTATCAAGGTGGGAGTTTGCAAGTGTGATCATAAGCTCTTTAGAGAGCTCTATGTGAAGGTGGCTCAAGGTAATGGTGTCTTCACTTTGAAAATCGGTCCATAGGAGAAGTCGATTGAGAGAGGCGAGTTGGATGAGAAGATGGAAGAGGTGCAGATTGGCACTAACCCCTGACTAGACCACCAAGGTTAGGATCGAGACATGTCCTGAGGTAAAGGAGGCAATTGCTAAGCTTCTATGGGCCAACTCAAATTAGTTCACTTGGTCAGTGTCGGATATGCTTGGTATCTCGATCGACCTGGTGACCTATAACCTCAAAATCGATGAGAATGTCCAACTTGTTAAGCAGAAGAAGAGGCATTTTTTTCTAAAATGGCAAGTTGTCATTGAAGAAGAAGTGCGGAAGCTATTGAAGGCAATCTTTATATGAGAAGAGAAGCACCTAACCTAGGTAGCCAATGTTGTGCTAGTCAAAAAGAAAAATGGGAAGTGGTAAATATGCGTTGACTATGTCGACCTCAATAAAACCTGCCCAAAGGATTGTTTCCCTTTATGATAGATTGGTTAGTAAACTCTACATCAAGACATGCTCTGTTGAGCATTATGGATGCTTTTTTGGGTTACAATTGGGTCAAGATGGACTTGAAAAACGAAGTCCATACCCCTTATCATTGATTTTGGCATCAATTACTATATTGTCATGCCTTTTGGCTTTAAAAATGCTAAGGCAACATACTAGTGGATGGTGACCACTTTGTGCAAATCCTAGCTTAGGCGTAACATGGAGGTATACTTGGACAACTTGATTATCAAGAGCTAGTAGCCCAGTGATCATATTAAGAACTTGTTAGTAGCCCTTTGATAGAATGATGAAGTATAACATGAAGCTAAACCCCTTAAAATGCATATTTGGGTTTGGCTTCGATAAGTTCCTAAGCTTCATGGTTACGCAACGAAGGATTGAGACTAACCTAAAAAAGATGAGGGCCATTAGGGACATGAAGCCCCACACCTCGATCAAGGAAGTCCAAAAGCTCATTGGCATGATGGTTGCATTGAGTAGGTTTGTCTCTAAAAGCACAGACGGATGCATAGAGTTCTTTAAGATCCTTGAGAATCCTAAGGGTTTTGAATAGACTCCTTAATGTGAAGTAGCCTTCAAGGAGCTATAGGACTTCTTGGAGCACCCACTTATCTTGTCAAAGCCTATACTAGGAGAAGAACTCTACTTGTACTTGGCAATTAGCAATAAAGCACTTTCATCTGTACTGGTCAAGGCGGAAAGGAGAGAACACAAGCTCATATACTATGTTAACTACATCCTTCAAAGGCTTGAGGTCAAGTACTCTAAGGTAGAATAGTTCACCTTAACAATTGTGATCTCTATATGTTGGCTTCGACCTTACTTCCAGGCACGTTAGATCATCCTGCTAACAGACTAGTTGTTTTATATGCTTATACAAAAGCCCAATGCTTCTAGTTAGATGGTTAAGCACACATTAGAGTTGAGCATGTATGGAATTTAGTATCAACTATGAACAGCCTACAAAGCATAAGTGTCTGCTGATTTTGTTGTGGACTACACTAGAGAGGAGGAAGCACCAATTTAGGACGATAAATTGGTGTAGACTCTCTACGTTAATGACTCTTCTACATTTGGAGGAGGAGGTACTAGTTAGGTGCTTACCTTACCATATAAGACAATGGTCTACTATGCCCTTAAGTTCAAGTTTGATACAAATAATAAAGATTTTGAATATAAGGCCTTGATCAGCAATCTCAAGTTAGCTAAAGAGATTGGCACCAAGCACTTTGAAGTATTCTAAGATTCGATGGTTGTGGTCTAGCAAATCCGAGGTGAATATGAAGCTAAGGATGACACCATGACAAAGTACTTGGATAGAGTGAAGATTCTCTTCGTCGAGTTCTCTTTATAGAATATTAGAAAAATTCCTCAAATCAAAAACTCGGTAGCTGATTGGCTATCTAAGCTTGCCTCTATTGGGATATAAAGGCTATAGGTGAAGGATAGGAAGATATTCATCAAATACTTGCTAGAGAAGAGCATCAGCCCAGGTAGAGTCGAGGTCTTTGAGCTTAATGCAGCACTAAAAGAGCTAAGTTGGATGGATCCCATCAGAAACTACTTAGAGCAGGGTACGTTACCAACTGAAAGAAAGGAGGCCAAAATATTGACATACTACATTGCCAACCATACCTTAATTGATGGTGTCCTATATAGGAGAGGAGTCAGCCTCCCCTTGCTGTGATGCCTTGGACCTGATGAGGGGCTATATGTCATTAAAGAGCTATATGCTAGTAGCAATCACATCCAATCACAAGCCTTCTTCATTTGAGCTCTTCATTTTAGATCTTATTAGCCTACTATAAGGCAGGACGTGAAGGCAGTAGCTTAGAAATGCCCTTAGTGTTAGAAGCATGCTTTGATCATATATGCCCCCAACTCTAACCTTCAACCTCTGACGAGTCCATAGCCTTTTGCCTAGCGAGGCATTGATATTCTTAGTACCTTCTCAAAGGCATTTGGAGGATGGCAAGTCATTATTGTAGCCGTTGACTACTTTATTAAGTAGATCGAGGTCAAAGCCGAAGCCATCACCAAGATAATAAAGAGGAGTATGGAATCATTTGTTCACAACAACATCCTCTCCATATTTGGGGTTCCATACTCCTTTATTATGAACAATAGGCAATAGTTCAACAACCCTAAATTTAAGGAATTTTGTGTGAAGCATCACATCACCCCTCACTTCACCTCAATCACACAGCCTTAATCCAATAGCTTAGTCGAGGCCACTAATAGGATCATCCTTGACATTTTCAAGAAGAAGGTTGATTGAGTTCAAGGTAGATGGGTAGACGAGCTACCTAACACCCTATGGGGATACAGGACCACTCATTGTACTTCCATAGGCAAAACATCATTTCGCCTAACCTTTAGCTTAGAAGTGGTCCCATTTATTGAACTGAAGCTTCCTAACATTTGGACTCAGTCATTTGATGCTATCATGAAGGAATCTCTCTTGTAGGTAACTACGGACACTACAAAGAGATCTAAGACTTTATTATAGGTCGGGTGGCCTCTTATTAGCATAGGGCGACTAGATACTATGACAAAAAGGTCTTGCATAAGGAATTCAAGGTAGGAGACTTGCATTGCCAAAGGCTCCAAGTCATTAGCTCACATAAGAGACAAGGGAAGCTAGCTCCTTATAGGGAAGACTCAGTTAGAGTTAGAGAAAATTTAGGAATGGAGCATATAGGCTGGAAAGGTTAGATGGAGAACTTATCCCATGTACATGGAGCACTGATAATCTATGATTGTATTTTGATTAGAATAATGTAAATGCAACTGTGCTTTTCTTATGAAATTATTGATCAAAGTTTCATTCTCCAAAGTTATTGTGTTCTATTTTTTATTTTCGTTCTTAACTTGTCCATGCTCGAAATGGCTAAATGGACCTGTAAACTACAAGAACTCCTAACTTACACGCATCTTTAAGCATGTACAAGACATAAGACCATTGACTTGACCCCTATTGGGTAACCTCAACAATGGAAATACCCATTGCATAACTAAGGAACTCCTATAGTTGCTACTAGAATACCACCAGCTCGGCCCCTAAAGCGACCTAAGTTACTAACAAGCTGAACAGTCCTCGAAGGAGAGCAACCTTAGCTCTTCCCTAAGAAATGTATTCTAAACTTCTAATGGCTAAATGGTCCTCTCAGAAGAGTAACCCTAGCTCTTCCTTAAAATTAAAGTGACCTTGGCCTCTGATGGCTAAATGGTTCTAAAAGAATAATAACACTTATCCCTTAGCTAAGTTAGCCAAGTATCAACAAGTTAGAAATATAGATGGAAAAGAAAATATAAGGTAGTGGTAAAATGATACCTTTCATTCAATTGGTCAAAACATTTACAATGATAAAGGCTAGCATACTGGCCTTGATAGGAATCAACTCCTTAGACTAATCACCTGAAGTCGAGCTAGAGGATTGCAAGGACTTACATAGAGAATGTTAGCTTGAAAACCCATTTAGGACAAAGATTCCTTTACTGATCTCAATCTTCTACACTTCTGTTGACTTGAGTACTGAACCTTCTTAGGGATTAGCATAACCTCCGAGTTGCCTAGCACCAGGAACCTGTTCGAGTTGAGCTGCTGAGCTACCTAACTTGAAGAGGATTTGAATAGCCTTAAATGTCTAAGCTTTGACATAAATTAGGAAAGGTCAACCCTATTGCCGGATCCTCTCTTGCTCTCGTTTATGCTTGATCTTACAAGTGCTAAGTTGTCTAGGAAATTGCAGTAGTACTCATAACAATAGTACCAACTACATCATAACCCACCGACCTTCTCTTGACATGTGTCTTCTACCATACCATTGTAGAAGAATTTTTTTTCTATTTTGTAGAAAATATTTTTTTGTCATTTTTACCCCTTTAACATGTTTTAGGAATCTTTTCTTACATTATCCATTTTTGTCTTTCCTATCGTTAATGTAACCTTAGTAGAGGACATAGAAATACCTCAATTACTATGTATGCATACATCATACTTCCATAATTAAATTATAGAATATCCTTTTTAGAGTAACCTAGTGTTTTCTCCCTATCCTTAGCTTTTATTTATTCCCTTTAGCAAGAAATAGTGTCAAGTGACTCTAATTGATACTTATGTACCATATCGAGTGAAGATTAGGTTGAATAAGATTGATTGGTGTGTCATATCTAGTTGGTTGCTGCTCAAATTTGCTAACCCCTTTTTATTTTCTTTGTTCTTGTTTGTTGTGGTGCAGCCTCTATGTGTATGACCTTAGAGATGCATCAAGCTTGGTATAAGAATTTTCTTTATTCATGGAAATCAAACAAATGAAAAAAGCAAGAAAAGGAGAGAAAAGCACTGGTTTGTCATTTTGGATAAGCTAATTCTGGTAATTTAGAGAAGTTTAGCATCCCAATATGTTCGGGGGGCTAATTCACTTGAACTGGCTAGTCCTAAGTTGAGGGAGGAGGAGGAGAAGTTTGCTGGCTCTAGTCGGTAGGAGGATTGTCTTAACTTTGATACTTCTCCTATGTGCCTTTGGGGGGTGACCTCCTGTATAATTGTTGGGATTGAAGAGGATGTAGGATTGTCTTGGATGACTTTGGTAGTAGGAGTGGCCATCCTCTCCTTCTCCTTGGCTACTCTTTCCTCTTGATGAGTCAGACCATCCAGGAAGCCTAAAAAGCCTAAGTCCAGGCTAGGGTGATGTTGAAGCACCATCTCTATGAGTGCCCTACTTGACTTAGTGGGGATGTCTTCGCATTCGTCGAGCCATTGCCTTATTTTGAGGAACCTCTTAACAGCCTTTTGCTCAATAGTAGAGCTCATAACATCTCCATTCTTCAAGCTAGAGATCATCTCTTCATCTCATTAGCCTCTTTTTGGAGATCTTAGATCTTCATTTTAGCTCTGCCTTCTAACTAGCCAGTTGATAAGTTCTTAATTGCATATATTTTACACGGTGATTTTTTATGATTTTCCTTAATATTTTGGTTTATTTTTAGATAATAATACTTAATTGAATAAAATTTTGGTTTCTAGGTTTTGAAACAATTTATGTGAGAAAACAAGAAGATAGAAACAAATTTCACTTAAATTAGAGTTAAAATGAGCAAGTTGTGAAGGTTTGAAAATCGATATAATTGAACGACATGATTATATCGTTTCCAAGTGAATTTGGAGCCTATTTTCGACTATTACAGCCTAGTTTACGACCAAAAGACACGATCATGTCATAGGTCGTGTCTTTTCCAATTGGCCTATTTTTATCTCTTCTTATATAAAGCCTTATTAAGGTTTGTTTTGAGAAAAGAACTTGTTGAGTACGACTTTTAGAGAGTTTTTGAAGTTAAGAACATTCAAGAAAGCAAGGAGAAGAGAAGATTTCAAGATTCAATTTTATTTGGATTTCATGATTCTTTCTTTTACTCTTTTTTATACTTTGATTTTAGATTCTTATTTTGGGATGTATAGTGAGTAGATTTTTTATATCTAGATTTTGTGGAACCTAAATCTATTCATGTGATATGATTATTGTTTGATTAATTTAATTCTTTAGTCTTTTTTTTGGTTCAACTATGATTGCTTCATGATTTAGGTTATTATTTTCGTAGGTAGTAAATACAGTCTGATATCTTATAAGAGAATTGAGAGTTTTCTTATAAGAGTAGATTTAGACATAATTGATGAGGATTATTGTAAGATTCAAGATAATTTTCAAGATTCTTCTAAAATTTTGAATTAAAGCATAGAGAATTCATTGCTCAATAATGCAATCTTAGATCATACTATTAAGAAGAGTTTCTAATAGGTGATTTTAGTGTTAGGGTTAATTAGCTTGAGAAAGTGATTAATTTTAGTAAAGAATTCTCTCGATCAAGAAAGATTAAAGAATAAATTACATTATTTTTAAGAAAATCACATGTTAGATCTAAGGGAATCAAAGATCTAGATACGTTTTTGTGAATCTTGAAATAGTTTATAATTTTATTGCTTTCTTGTTTAAGTTCTTGAATAATTCTTAATTAAATGTTAATCTATTAGTTGTTGCAATTTAATTTAGGTTCTTTAAGTTTCTTGAAATTTAATTTACCAATTAGATAATAGAGACTTAGTGAGTATTAGTAATTAAAGTCTTTCAAGGATTGGCATTCGAACTTATATATGCTATATTATAAACTGATAAGTACACTTGCCTCATATCACTAGCTCTAGTGAGTATTTCTAAGCGTTCCCACATTCATCTACCTTCATTGCTAGCTCAATGCATCGTTGAGGCTGACACACTTAGCTTATGGTTGCATTAGTTGAGCTCTTCTTTAGCCTTCTTCTCCTCTTTTAATCTCTTAGAGAGTTTAGCCTTAGATTTTCGCTATTCCTTCAGTTGCCTTTTAAGTATACTGATGTCCCTAATAACCCCTTCAGCCTTCTCTTACTCCTGCCTCTCCTTCAATAGCTCGGCCTTAAGCACTATCCTCCGTACATAAGAATGATGGAGATATCGGTTCACCTTGCTAAACTTTTCACAAAAGTGCTTAGAAGAGGACTTTGCCTCCTTGTAGCCCTTCTACATACTAAATACCTCTTTATGGAGGTCTTTTACCTCATTTAGCACTTTGTTGTAGTGTCCAAGCCAGAGCAGCACCTAACCATAGTATTGCACCATAATAAGTGAATCGTGAGTAGTTAGAAGAAAAATTTAAAAGTACATTACAAAGTAAAACAACTTAGAGGAATAAAGACTCACTTGACAAATGAGCGAGCTAAGGTGGTCCCCCAGGTCAAAGGTACGTCGACTTGGACCTCTACCATTTCCTCTAGGATAGCCCAGTCAATAAGAGTCAATGACCCCATCGAGGCTTGAAAGCTAAGTTTCAATAGCATATCATCATATTGCTACCCCGAATGTCTTACTTTGGCATAAGAAGTCTTCTCTTAGCTTGCCTGGTGGCTAACTCGATAGCCCCCATGAATAAGCGACCATTCTCATACTCGTATAGAAAATTCCTAAATGAGTTTGGCATTGTTCCTAGATTTCAGTACTTGTTCAAAATATTTTGATAGTTTCCCCTTATGTCGTTGAAGCAATAGTACGAGTGACTAAAGGGGAAGTCATGAATCCCAAATCAGCCGAGCGGTTCCTTTTTTGCCTTCTCTAGATCTAATAGGCTCGCCTTATCCACTTCAGGGGCCTTCCTCTTTTGACTTGCCACCTCCTCCCCTATGATGCCCTTGAGCCTTTTCTACTTGCCTTTAGAAAGAAGAGGCAGTATTACCAACTTCGACTCATCAACAGTAGGGGCATCCTCTTCTACAATAATAATAGGCTTGGATGCTAGAGAAGAATCAAATGTGGCAGCCACTATGGTTAGAGGCTTGGTAATTGCCAACTCTAAAGAAGGGGTACTGATTGGGACCCCCTAAGGCAAAGTAGGTGACTCTGTCTTGCTGGTCTTCCCCACCCTTGACTTTGGTTTCATAGCTTTGCCCTTGGGGTTAGCAGCTTTCTTCTTCGGTTGTCTCAAACTCCCACCACCTTAGGAGCTCTAGTCCATTAGGTTGGGGCAACTCCTTAGACCTAACCAGCTTCTTACTTACAAAAACAAATGAACAACATCAATAAAAGATAAAGGACTACAAGTATCTACAATCTTTACCATGACCAGTATAGGTAAGGAGGACCGCCCATTCCTTAGAATGACTATGAATGAAGGACAACTTCCTGTAAACACATACTGGCATGATGGAGGAGTCAACCTTTTTTTTTTTTTTTTATCATGGCTTCCTCCATGCTAGGAAAGAGCTCAAAGATCGGCCTTTCAAAATACCTCTTATATGCTCACCTCAGTGTTTATTAACTTATTGTGCCTTAGTGCTATGAAGGCTTCAATCTCTCACGCTGCCTTGGAGTCACTTAGGCTAAGCTTCTTTAAAGCTCTGATCCAGACTAGTTTGGCCAACCGAATTCAGAAGTTGTCTAGCGAGGGTAGCTCTATCACCACAAACTTATCCTGCTAGTTCTTTACGTACGAATCCAAGCCCCCTAATCAACTTCTTTCTTAGGCGGTTCTAGATGTACATCCACTTGTTTAAAGTCTTCCATAAATAAAAATAATTAAATAGCTCAAGCATGGGCCATATCACCAAATAGTCACACAGTACTTGGAACGCCTTCAATATTCCCCACCTATTGGGAGGAATTTGAGTGGGGCAACATTGGTGGTAGTTAAAGAGTTCTTTCTCAAAATCATAGAAGGGGAGGTGCATTCTAAACTCTAGATAATTTTCATGGATGGAAAAATGCCTTCCCCATAGTAAAGACACCTTCTCTTCTCGCTTTGGTAATTGCACTGCTAGGTTGGGCAATTCCCCTTTAACATAATTGCTTAAAACATGGTTTATGGCGGTTGGCTTACTTTTGCTTATCTGGTGCTTAGCCTCTTGTTGTTCTTAGGCTTATCAAACAAATCAATGGCCTCTGGTAAATGATTGCAAGGGTAAACGTCTCGAGGGATAGCCTTTATGACTTCTACCCTATCTAGCCTCTCTAGTTCCCTCCTTGTCTCCTGGTCTAATTGTACCAATGTAGATGAGACTTCTTTGTCCTCATTTATGGGGGCAAAATCACTCCATGTTGACTTAGAGTTCAAAGGCATCAATTTATACTTCAATGTGTTAAAATGTGACTTATTAGAGTTTGAGCTAGAGTTAGTTTCCAGTTCGAAGTATGATTGAGAAAGAAAAGTAAAGAAAGGAAGAAAGTTGGTTGATGAAGAAGAAAGTGGAGAAGGAAACTTTCAAGTAATAGAAAGTGTTTGATCACCCTCTTTGGGGGTATTTATAGGCTTAAGGCCTGGGGGAGCGTTCTAATGGTTATGGGAATATGTACTTTGCAATCCCCTGAACGCTTATGATGTGGACACATGGTGATAGTTTCAATAAGACGGTTGCAATCAAACAACAATATAGTTACAACTATATGCATGCTTACACAGACATGACAATTGTCATGTCACATTAACTGTGCTTTGGATACACATGCTAACTTAAGGATTACAAAAGGTTAGCTTTCTAAGGAAGTCTGATCGAGATCCCTTCAACTTCTTTACTTACCACATCATTTCCTTAGTACAATAGCTTGGAAAGCCTTCATGCTTAGTATGGACAAGGTGATTTAGTTTAACCCTACCAGTACAACCTCACCTTTGATTGAATTGACTGCATGACACTTCTACTAAACCACTTCCTTGCTCAAGGAGGTCGGTTCCCTTAATCTCTAACTCAACACTTGAGTATCCGGCTCAGCCTAAGGAGTAGTTAGCTCGGACTACTCTATAGGGTGTCTCCCTAAGTTTGACACTAGTCATGCCATGTTGGCTTCTTCTCTCAGGACGTTAGCATGTCTCCTAAACACTCTAGATTGCTAAGTTGGCATGAAAGTTACAACTATATGCATGCTTGCACAGACATGACAATTGTCATGTCACATTAACTGTACTTTGGATACACATGCTAACTTAAGGATTACAAAAGGTTAGCTTTCTAAGGAAGTCTGATCGAGATCCCTTCAACTTTTTTACCTACCACATCATTTCCTAATACAATAGCTTGGAAAGCCTTCATGCTTAGTATGGACAAGGTGATTTAGTTTAGCCCTACCAGTGCAACCTCACCTTTGATTGAATTGACTGCACGACACTTCTACTAAACCACTTCCTTACTCGAGGAGGTCGGTTCCCTTTATCTCCAACTCAACACTTGAGTATCCGACTCAGCCTAAGGAGTAGTTAGCTCGGACCACTCTATAGGGTGTCTCCCCAAGTTTGACTCCAGTCATGCCATGTTGGCTTCTTCTCTCAAGACGTTAGCATGTCTCCTAAACACTCTAGACTGCTAAGTTGGCATGAAAGTTCCAAGTCTAATATGGTCATGTGCTTGAGGAACCCATCCATTCCCTCTCCTTACCTTCTTAATAGGTAAGTGTTGATAGGATATTTTTGACTTAGGCCTTTCAAGCTCTTATCAACTTGCTTGGGCCCATGGCTTGACTTAACCTAGTAGTATTCAGCCTTACTATCCTCCTAGCTAACCTTGGCTCAAGCATACCAGATGGCTTATTTAATTACTATACGCCTATAATGGTTAGTAGATAATGGATGAGGCTTGGAGAGTTGGTAACAACCATTACTAAACAAATTTAGACTACGTTGGATTGCACACTCCCACTACCCATGATGTGTGAAGGTGATAAAGTACTTCTCCAGGTCTCTTAACTTCTGGCTACCCTCTTCTATAAATACCGATCTCTATCTTAATGGTAAACCACTTAGGCTCTTTGTGCACTTAGCTTAGATTTGAGTACCCCTATGTTCTTATAACTTCTTCGCATACCTTATTAATTTAAGTATCAGAGTAACCATACTAGATAACACTTCTGTGCCCCTCACTGTTCTTTGTTTTGCAGGATTCTTACTCAAGCGTAAAGCCTAAATTCATATCGTTCTACTGTAGAATCCCATAGATGATAGAAGGTATGATTGGTTGTCTTTCACTGTCCCTGGGAAGGCTTGTTGTTTGGAGACATTTTCATTTGTTGTCATCAAGGGATCGGGTTACCCTCCTTACCTATGATTGACGCGGTTCTCTATTAGTATCTTTATTTAATTTCTTAATTGCTAGTTTTGTTGTCTTATAGATATGCAGCTTCATAATACGAATTCCAGCCAGCTTTTTGCCAAAGAAAAGCTGCTAAAACGGGCAAAACAGACGGTGGGGTTAAGAAGACAATTCTGACCAAGCCCAAAACTACTCAACCGACGACCAAATTTGTTGTGGAGAAACAACAAGCTTGGCCTACCAAGAATATTGCTGAGTAGAAAAAAAAATAAGGGCTGTTGAGGATGAACAGCCATGGAAGTGCCCCCGTAATGGCACTCCACAAAAGGATCCTTCTCCAGCTTGAGAAAAGATATCATAAATCTAGAAGAGATCTAAATTTTCCAAGGTGATTAAGTTCAAATCCATTGCCCTTGTTCCCCTTACTATGCATGTCTAGGCTCTAGAGGAGGAAATATTTGAGTTCTTCCCCATGTGGCAGGTTTACACCAATGATTCTACACTTAGGAAAGGAAAGGTTGCTCTTCAGCTGCTGGAAGGTACCATTTTGCCATGTAACGAGTTGTTACTAGTGAGAGACCTTAAGAGGTCGTCCAATTTGAAGGAATTAGTTGCTGCTAAATTTTATGATGTAAGTTACAATCTCTCGGCTTTAACAATTTCTCTCGGATGCTTTCCTCTAACTAACAACATTTTTCGCTTTTGCAGTTGAATATGCATTTAGGATTGTCGATAAGTGTGATGAGGAGAAGAAAAGGGTAAGAACCTTCCAGCCTTCAACTTTGCAGATCACTGGAGGCTGTTTCTTCACGGAGTTGTTTTATAGGTGGGGAAGGGGCTAAGGATGAAATGGTGAGGATAACTCGTGCATTCGATGAAGCTACTGCTGCTTTGGAAGAGGCCAACAAGAAGGTGGTGGAGGAGGTAGGAATGCTGAAGGAGAGCCATACTTGCGAGTCAGATGCTCGTAAAAAGAAGGAAGCCGAGCTTTTGGATGTGAAGAAACATAATGATGACCTCAAGGCCAGGGTCAAACAACTTCAATTGCAGCTTCAAGAAGCCAAGGAGAAAACTCATATGCTGGAGCATGCCTGCGCTTCAATGGTAGAGAAGGAGATGGAGCACATGGAGGAGGTTCGCTAGCTTAAAGAGCTCTTCAATCAGTAGAAGCCATGAAGGCTCGTATCACTGAATTGGAGAACGCTCCAGGTTGTGGCCCAAGTTACAATTAAGTCCTCAACAAATTCATGAATCGCAAAGAGTATGAGGATTTACTGGAGGAGAAGATGCCGGATGATGTCAGGGAGGTAAGGAAAGAGATATTGAAATACCATCCCGATTATGATTAGAGCTGTTTAGACTTCACCAACATGTTGGAAGGCGAGAGTAACGAGGACTATTCCAATCCTCAGCCACCTGCACGGAGCCAGCTCCAATTCTTGGACCTCCAACTGACGTTGTTCTACATTTTGCTCCGAATACCAAAGCCCCTAGCGCTAACCTTTAAGAAACTTTTTGTTTCGACTAATCATCTCTTCTGATATATTGTTCTAAAGACTCCATTTAAGTCGGGATGACGACTTGTTTCTTGCAAGGAATATATTTTTCGTTGATATAAAGCTTATTGCTTTGCTTTTATTTCTATTGCCTTGAATAGTACATAGTACGATTGTCGGTATTATGTGTAGAAACCAAATTTTTGCACTTTTTGTTTTAATATTTTGGCTAGGTTTTCAGGAAAATAAAAAAAAATTGCAAAAAATAAAAAAAGAAAATAAAGTATCAAAAAGTATCCGAGTTAGATCAATAAATCAGTTAGGCTTAGAAAAGGCAATTTTATAATCAAAGATACATTTGCGATATGATAAATTTTAAGTTCTTGCAAAATATCGGATTTTATTCAAAATTAATGTTTTTGATAAAAAGTTTAGGGAAATATTATGTATTTGATTAAAGGTGGAAGTTTCGGAGGGGACTTTCATTAAATTTTAATTGGATTTTTTTCTTTCAAATAAACTAGACAACTGATAAATTAGAATTCAAAATTTATTAAAATAATCTAAGTCAAATTTTCTTTCTTGCATTTATATTTTTTATTATTCAATTGTCTTGGGGTGTTTCAATTAATTTCATGAATGAATTGGATCAAATCAGTTTTGGGATTAAAAGCCTAGAATAAGTTTGATAAGGAAAATCGTGAATTTTAATTAAATATTTGCATTAATAATTGAGACTCATGAATAGATGAGTGGTCAAGGCATAGGAGTATACATTAGAGGCCGCGGGTTCGGCCTTGATTGGGTGTAATGTTTTTTTTTTTTTTTTTACAGCCACGTGCTTATCACGTGACATTGTCTTCCCCAGTGAATATGTTGGAACAGGCATGGAGGAATATGGCTAAGCTTATGAGATAGGAATCTTGAACATATTTTATCAAATCTTTCACATTTTTTTTTTATGGATTTTGATGCAACACTATAAAATCATTACAAAAAAACTTAAATATCTTAAAGATTTACATAAATAACAATTAAAAGAAGATTCGGTAAAAATAAAAAATAGAAACTTTATCCATGGTCGGCTCATATCTTGTGGAGTGTTACCCATGCTTTCAATTTGACATCATTTGCATTATTATAAATAACAAAACATGGGAAAGCTTTTGAACTTTCAATTTTCATAAAAACACAACACAAAAGCATTCTACCTCACTTTTTCTCTCTAGCCGACCTTCATAATCTAGAGTTTTCTCTCTCTTCTAATATCTCACACTACTCATTTCTTGTTTGAAAGCAACCACACTATTGACTTCACTGTTACTTAAAACTCCCACTTACATCATTTCCCCACCCTCGAAACACTACATCCATCGCTACCCAAATATCATTATTGCTACTTAATTTTCCAATATTGAATAAACCACCACAAAAACACCTATGTCATTGTCACCAAAAGACTTTTTGCCAATAAAATCCGTATAAAGACGGAATTCCTTACTCAAAAAGGTGAACTGATCTACTTGTAGAAAGTTTTGTCGTTGTTGCTTTGTGCTTAGTCTAGGGTCACTATTGTCGTTGCTTTATGCTTAGTCTGAGATTCGTATTGTGATTCGCTTGGAGTCCTACGACCCAAATCTATTGGAGCTCTAAATCATGCTGAATTTGACTTGTGCCTACTTGTCCAATTGGTGGGTTTTGGGTTTTTTCTTTTTATGTTATGTTATTTTATTTTTTTCTAGTTCCTTTAGTAGTTGTATTTGTTATTTTATAAAAATTAAAAAAAAAAAGTTAATGGTTTAGACTCACTTTAGTTTGTCTTTTGTGCAAGTCATTAGTTTAATATTAGTTATAATTTTTTATATTATTTTGGGTTTTATTTTGCCATTTTTTTAATATTAGTTTAATTTTACTTTGTAATTTTTTATGGATTTTGATGCAACACTACAAAAAGCCTTAAATATCTTAAAGATTTACATAAAAAAAAATTAAAAGAAGATTTAATAAAAATAAAAAATTGAAGCTTTATCTATGGCCAGCACATATCTTATAGAGTGTTATCCCATTCTTTAAATTTGATATTATTTGCATTATTATAAATAACAAAACATAAGAAAGCTTTTGGACATTCAATTTTCATAAAAAACATAGTACAAAATCATTCTACCTCGCTTTCTCTCTCTAGCCAACCTCCATAACTGAGAGCTTTCTCTCTCTTCTAATATCTCACACTACTCATCTCTTACTTGAACGCAACCACATCATTGACTTTATCATCACTTAAAAACCCCTGTTACATCATTTCTTTGCTTTGAAATACCATATTTGTCACTATCCAAATATCATCGTTACCACCTAATTTTTAAACATTGAACAAACCACCACAAAAACCTATGGCATTATCACCGATAGACATTTTTTGCCAATAAAATTTGCATAAAGATACGATTCCTTGCTTAAAAAGGTAAACGGAGTTGCATATAGGAAGTCCTATCATTGTTGCTTTACACTTGGTCTAAGATCCCCATTGCCGTTGCTTTGTGCTTGGTCTAAGATCCATATTGTGATCCACTTGAAGTCCTACAACCCATATTTGATGGAGCTTTGAATTGTGCCAAATCTAACCTGTGCCTACTAGCCTAATAGGTGGGTTTTGGGTTTTTTTTTTTTATGTTATTTTATTTTATTTTCTAGTTCCTTTCCCAGTTGTCTTTGTTATTTTATAAAAATTTTGCAAAAAGTTGTTAATGGTCTATATTAACTTTAGTTTATCTTTTGTACAGGTCATTAGTTTAATATTAGTTGTAATTTTTTTATTTTGTTTTTGGTTTTATTTTTGATTTTTTTTAATATGATATTACTTTTGCTTAAAATTGAATAAAATAAATACTAACATGTATCTCTTTATAGGTTTTGGCATCAATAGTTGATTTTTTTTTTTAATTTCATTTATTCCATTCCACATGTTTATTAGAATTGCGCTTGATATAGCATTAATTTAGGATAGATTTCACACTTACAATAAAAAATTGCATATTTATTGTAAAGTTGCACTTTAGTATAAAATGCACATGTATAATATAAGTTGCATGTTTTAGTAAGAAAAAGAAAATCATTTAAATTTTTTTTTCTTGCATTTTTTAATAATTTGCATGTAGTTTTACTAAAATTGCATTTTTCTTTTAGATCTTTCTAGTTAAAATTACATTGTTTAGAAAAAAAAAATTACATCTTTTGCTAAGATTTGCCAATTTTTCATTAAATTAGTATCTTGCATGTAAAAATTACATTTTGAAGAAAATTTGCATCTTTTATCAAAATTCATATCTTTAGGTTAAGATTTGCATATTTTACACTAGAGTTGCATATTTTAGAAAAATTTGGGTAAGAGTTGCATTTTTCTTAAAAATCATATTTTTAGATACTTTAGGGATTTGTTCTAGGAAAATTTGTTTTATCACATAGATTTGGTCTTTTGGAAAATAAAAAATCTTAATTGGTTGTTTCTTCAAATTTAGATTTTCATTAAGATTTTTTCAAAGTTGGACAATAAAGTTAGGTTTATTAGGATTTTTTTAAATAAATAAATAAACATGCTAAAAATGTAAACTTGGCCATTTTTCAAAAATAAAAACAACCAACATACTAGAGTTTTTTTTTTTAAAGAATTACGTTGCTTTAATCTCGATTAGTAAGTACATAGACACTTTTGAAGTAACCATAAAAAATAAAACTTTTTGCTTATTTTCTTAGGAAAATTCATAATAAAAAATTATTTTTAATGTATTTTTCACATTTTTGCATCTTTAGAAAAATCATAAAAATTAAAGCCCAATAGTTAGTGTTTGCTAATTTCTACATGGTGACTTTGTCTTTATAAGTTAGCTTCTGAACATAGTTTTTTGGTTAAATTTTTCTAAAACTTATTTTTTTTTAATTGAAAGTTTATGGATAAGTAGCTAAATTATGGTTTTCCACCTAGAAACCTTAATTTCTTTTTTTTTTTCTTTTACCAATTTTCATTGGTTGGCAACTCTAAACTTATTTTTCAAAAATATTTTTAAGAATTTTTTAAAGTAAAATATTTTTTTCCTTAATTTAATGTCAAGTAATCTATATTAAATGGTATGGGCTTAGTATAGGTTAAAGTAAAAAAAAAAAAAAAAACAAAGTCGGGCTTGATACTTGGCCACTTACTAGGGATGCCTAATGGGTTGGTCATGTAGGAATTCTTAAAAATTAATCAATGGGCCTTTATCTTTATTTTCCTTTTTTATTTTAGTTTGTATAGTATTGTAAGTAGTTGTACTAATTAGGTTTTAGTGATATAGGTCTACTAGAAAGAACTTAACCTAATAGGTTGATCCTTTAGGATTTTAGGGGGGCTATATATATATATTGTACTATACATGCATACTTAGATATGGTCGGACTTAGGCTATCTTAAAACTTTAAAACGAGTCACCATTACATAACCCTTAGGTTACAAGGGTCTTTGGTAGTGATGGGCAAGCCCACTCTTACTTTGATATAGACTATGAATCATTTTCCCAAAATGTATGAGGTTATAAAGATTGAGGCTCATAAACCCTATCCTTATGCATCATTATGAAATAAAAGATTAGTAATTTTTAAATTATAGAAATTTAAAAATTATTGTGGCTTGTGGTTAATTGGACTTCATTTTTAAAAATAAAAAAAATATACACTTAACAACATATACACTTATATGTATAAGCATACATTAATATTAATTGTAGGCTCATGATAATTTTCTTTATTTTTCCCTATAATTCATTAATTATCGATCTTTATTGCATTGCATGCATGTTATTGCCTAATCTTTTCTTTGTATTTTGATTTTTATGTTATTTCTAATATTTTATAATTATATATGCTTGCTTGTGTTTGTTATCTTATAACATATATTATGTATTGTAATTTTTATTTTATTTTATAAGTAAAAGGTTGTGTGGTGAAAATTTAAGACATAATCCATCAAATTGCATTGAATTTTTTGTGGGCTAGCAAATGAATAATGGTGCAATATTTTTCAAAAAAAAAAAAAATGGATAAGGAGTTGTAACTTTATTATTTTCCCATGTGATGTAGTGGTTGTATAATATTTTCACCTATCATTTTACATGTAAAATGTATCACCTTCTAACTTATTGTATGATTGTTGTTTTTGTATAATTTTTTATGTGATTCATTAGTCTTTTGTACTTCTAGGAAATTATATACCTAACAAGGGTCTACCCCGTTTGTAATCAAATCAGTGTAATCATGGGGTTATAATAGAGTTGCAACTTAAAAATTTTAATAAATTATGGCACTATTATTTAGTTTCTAGCCTTACATTTGCAAGCATACGCTCTATTTGTATGCTACATGTGTATTTATTTTTGGAATTATTTTTCTTCTCCATTGTTTATTATTACTTGTGGCATTGGAAAATTTATATAGTAATGCATGCATATATAAAATAAAAAGAAAAAAAAGAATAAATAAAAAATCCTTAGACTTATAAATATTTGTTACTCATGATCTATAAATAGTTACCATTCATAAATTATCTCCTAGCACCTTTTTGTAATACTAGGCATCCTTCTTGTAAATATCACCCTTTAATTATCGGTTGTTAACTTTGTAGCTTTATTGTCTTCATTATGTTGCCTATTTGATTGACTTCTTTTATATTTTGGGCAATGTTAACAATCCGGTTTCTAGAGCATTGGTTCTCTTTAACTTTCATTAATAAGAAGAGATTTAAAAAATTTTTCAAGAAAAAAAAAACATTAGTCTTTTAAATAAGTCATTACCTTTAAACTGTAAGTAATTATCTTCCTAGGTTGGCACCTTTCTGAATTATCACAAGAATTATATTACCACCCCTCTATAACCAATGTCATCCTTGTACAATAATAACTCATTCCTGTCATTCCAATTTGACTTATTCTAAAGTAAAGTAATTAGCATTCTTTCATAAGTCATCATCTTTGTAATGAATCCCCTCATTTATGTCACCTATGTAGCTTTATCACCTTTGTAATAAGCATCTTCCATTAGTTAGGTCATGTAAGCGATCTAGTTATTAGTAGCTGATAACTCTGATTTTAAACATATTTCATATGGTGATTTTATAGCATTTCCCGTACATTTTTGGTTTTCTTTAAAGAAATTGATACTTAATTGAGTAAAATGTTGATTTCAGGGTTTAAACGCGTTCTAGGCTCGAAAACGAAGAAAACGAATCAAGTTTCACTCAATTCCGAGTTCAAACGAAGAAGTTATGAAATTTTGAAGTTGTGTAGAAATTTTGCCTTTGTGCAGAAAGTTACACGACCTGGGGACACGGTCATGTCTCAGGCCGTGTCCGATGACGAAAATAAAATCCGTGAAATACACATATAAAAGGGGATCTTAGGGTTCAAAAGGAAAAGAGACATTACAGAAACAAAGAGAGACAAGAGACAAGAAGAGACTTAAGGAGAAACAACATCAAGAAGCGATAACGACATCGATTTCAAGATTAAAGATTGTTCATCAAATCAAGAGGGGTTTTCATGCTTTATTTTACGTTTTTGATGGAACTTGTTTTTAGATTCATTATGATAGCTTAGAATTCAAGTATTTAGGATTATGGAACCTAGGGTTTCATGTAACCCTTGGATTGAATTATAATTTCGAGAAAGTTTCTATCCTTTCTTGATTCAATTATGTCGTTTAGTTATGGATTGATAATTCTAGAGTATCAATATATGATATTATGCATGTTAATTGAGAAATTGTATGTATAATTAGATTTTAACATAATTGAAGAGAATTACATGTATACTTAGAGATAAGATACATGATTCTTTCGGAAAAGTTGATTGTTTGTGTGGGAATTCATTAAACATTAATGCGATTCTAAATTATATTACTAAGTGAAGAGATTCCGGTAAATAATTTAGGATTAGGGTTAATATGCTTGAGAAAGATATTAGCTTTAATTGTGAATCCCTCTAGTCAAGAATTATAGAAACTGAATTGAATATATTTTAAAAGGTTACATGTTAAACACTAGGGGAAATAATTCCTAAATACATCATTGCATACTTGAAGTCGTTAGTAGTTTATTGCTTTCTAATTTGCTTAGTTAAGTCTCATAATTAGTTTAGTTTATTAATTTCAGTATTTTTAATTCAATCAACTCGACATAATTTTCCAGTTAGATAATAAAGCTAAAGTTAATATTAGTACTCAAAATCTCTGAGGGATCGACTCGGACTCATATCCGACTATATTAAAATTGATAGGTGCGCTTGTCTCGTATCAGTAGCACAAGTGTTTTTTTTCTTTTAACCTTTGCTAATAAAACAAATTTTCCAAAAAAAAAAAAAAAGGAAAAACTTTAAGTCTTGTAAATAATTATTGGATTGTAAATAATTGTTTTGTCAAATTCACTCTTTTCCTAAGTTACCTTTTGTAAAATAATCACTTTATTTATTATTAGTTGTCATTTGTTTCACTATTCCTGTTACCTCTTTAATTTTATGGAGAGTCTGCCATCTCATCATTTATAGCATTGGTTGATCTTTAACTTTTACCAATTGACGTTTTCTAAGATTCTTCTTATAAAAAAAAAAAAAAAAGAAAATAAAAAGAAAAAGAAAAAGAAAAAGAAAAAGGACATTGTTAACAAGTAAGGAATTTTCATAAGGCTCTTTAACATTACTCTTGAAAAGGTTGACCTAACCTAAGGTTCAATGGTAGCCTATGAGCTATGACATAATACTGAAGGGCATAATCCTCAAAAATAGTGTAGACGAGACTCATCACCCATGCCTAAACCAAAAAAATCAAGAAGCATATCATTAGATCCTTTTAGAGCCCAATATATAATTGCCTAAACATAGATATTGGACCTTCCCACCTATTTAAACCTACTTGGGCCACTTTAAGTTAGAAAAAACCTAAACACTTGGCTTATTGACTTTACTTAGAGTTTTATCTATACCAACACTTTCTAAGCTAAAAAGGTCCTAAATAGAATACTTGCTCACTCCTCAAAACTAGCCCACTTGCTTCAACCCTAAAACCAAACACAAAGCTTATCTCTACTATGAATTATCCCACCAATAATCCCAATAAGCTTGAACTGGATGCAATAAATGAAGTTAAGCAGATTTTAAATTTTTTTGCCTAAGGGAATGGTAACACATTTCTTGAAAAGGTTTGGAATGACAAGAGGCAAACCATATCCCAAACATTAACCTTAAATACATAAGAGTTAAGTGACACAATGTGAGTACTTAGGATCATTCCTTAAATGTGATCCATCTTGAACTTGGTACATGTATCAAAATGAAGTTAGGCATGCATTTCATCATTTTAAATACAGTTATCCCTTGTAAAGCCATTTGAGCCTTTTGAGGATTTTTCTTAAAATGAGCCTTATCAAGAACCATCATATATTAAGGCAATAAGGAGGTTAGGGTCATTAATTTGGAAAAAAGGAATAGATTAACTTGTGCTTACCTAAATTGCGTCAATTCATGAGCAATAATTGTTATAGAAAACTCAATTTTTTAGAATAAGGAAGAGCTTCAAACCATGTACACTTCACTTAGGCCTATACACTTATTCAAACACCTCAAGCCTATGAATTTTCCCTAAATACTCCAAAGCCATTGCACACTTTACACTTGTGATTTTAGGACCTTGCATCTCATGAAAACTTAAAAATATGGAGAGTGATCACCTTGACAAACAAAAAAAAAAAAAAAAAAGAAGAAGAAAGAAAGACAAAAGGAAGAAAAAAAGAAGAGACAAAAAAAAAAAAAAGAGAAAAGAAAAAAGAAGAAAAAAATAGCAAAGTAATCATCTCCAAAGATGAGCCTAAATTGCCAATAAGCCTAAGGTTTGAATTTGTGATGGAATCTCAAGATGAAAGCCCATAAGTTTCTAAGGGTATTCAAAGCTTAGACACATCAGATTCTTAAGTCTAAAGTAAAGCCTTAATATTATGGTCCTACCCACTATACTATCCCAATGTTGCTTTTTTGACTAAAGAAATGAACTTATGTTGAGCCACATTTGCTCATGAAACTAGGGCAATCTCATACTTAGTTTTCTAAGGTTCTCGACTTATAAACCTAGGATTGAATAAACAAAGATTTTTTTTTCTTTCAAAACTAGCTACAATAATGATATCCCTTTACTCAAACTATTAACTGAAAGCCTTAAATTGCAAGCCAGGAAAAGACCTAACTGATTAACTAGATCGTACCATTTATAAGATGGATTACAAGTTTTGTAATTAATGCTTGGAGTTAAAATAAGCTTACGAGAGTGTAAAGAAGTCCTCTTGGACTAAACGTTTCAAGTAATGATACTTATTACTTTGGTAGAAAATTAAAGAACATTTGGTGCTTTCTCATGGAGATGAATGGTTATTTACCCTAAGTTTGAACTCAAGGCTTCTGAAAGGTTTCAAAAATCATGAAATATGCTCTAAGAAACAAGATTGAAAGAATAAGTGATTATTTGACAGTAGGGTAAGTCCACCGCTCATATGTGATCTTCAAAGCCTATGAGAATCCTTTACTTGTTAGTAACTCAATTATCTACCAAAAAGAATGTAATTTTCTTTGAAACTTTTGTAGAAACCTTTTTAGAAAAGAGATGAGAGAGATTTCTTAAAAAGCTCAAGTTTTTAAAGAGACAGTAGTATCCCTCAAGCTCAAGTCTAGAACAATTTGATAAAATTCATTAAAGTCCTTGAAAATTCCTAGATTGCTTGTCCTTTAGTGTACTATTCATTTCTTAAAGTAATCTTGGATTGCTTACTCATTGAGAGCATTATCTTATCCCTTGTTGGATTGCTTACTTATTAAAGTGTTATCCTATCTCTTATCAGATTGCCTACTTAAAGGAATGCCATCCAATCTTGCTATGATCTTTTGCTCATAAGAGCACGATCCTATCTCTTGTTGGATTGCTTGCTCATTAAGAGTACCATCCTATCCTTTGACAAATTGCCTGCTTATTAGGAGTACGATCTTAGCCTTTGTTGGATTGCATGCTCATTAAAGCGTTATCTCGTTTACCCTTTCTTGGGTTGCTTGCTCATTAAGAGCGCTGTCCTATCCTTTATTAGATCGCCTACTCGTAGAAGCGCTATCTTATTCTTTATTGGATTGCATGCTTGTTAGAGCACTGTTCTATTTGTCCTTTCTTGGATTGCTTGCTTATTAGAGTGCCATCTAATTCGTTTTAGGGTCACTTGCTCATAAGAGCATTATAGATACCCTATTTTTTGCCTTCTTGTAATTTTAGAATTTTTCAAAATAGGGAAGAGGGTCTTAATTTAGAAAAAAATACAAAAAAAATAGAAAATTTAGAAAAAGCACAAAAATTAGAAAAATTAGAAAAAATACACAAAAATGGAAAGTTTGGAAAAGGTTATTTTTCCTTTAGGGAAGAGGGTCCTAATTTAGAATCACAGTTTAGTTTTTTTCTTTTTAGGTCAATTATTTTTAGTTTAGTGTAGTTTTAAAAATTTTTATTTAAGAAAAAGGAAGCAGATTGGACTAGGTGCAAAACTTGGTCTGCTTGATAAGAAAATATTGTTGAAGGCCTTAAGCATGGACCAAACCCATGTAAGCAAGCACATAGGTGTGAGAAGCACTTGCAATCTTTTTTTAGTAGTGCTCGTATGCTACACGTGTGCTAGGGGCACATCCTATACGTATGGGCACTATCTCCTTCATCTTCATTTTCTTTTCTTCCCTCGATTCTTAACTCTCTTTCCCTCTTTGTGTGCTCAATTTCAATTCATTTTTGACCTCTTTTACTACATGATTTCACCAAATTAATGGTGAAATCATATAGATTACATGGCCTATTTTTGAATTAAATCAAAACTCATCCAAATTCGTTAAAATCAAAGATTAAATTGGCTCTAAAATGTAGAAAAAACTCAAAATCTAATATCACCATTCATGGCTGATTTGAATGTTGATGATCCTTTCCATGTCAACCCAAGCTTCATTTAGTATAAATAAGGTCCCTAAGCTCCATTTTTGATACAACTCATTACTCATGATAACTCAAATCCACTCACAATGCCATACTCTCTCTCTCTGCATGATTTTGCTTTCTTTCTGTACGTAGCCTCTCTTTAGGATTTGCGCAAGCTTAGAGTTTTTTAAGCTAAGATAAGTTGTGGTAGGAACTCCCCTTAATGAAAGCTTTCCAAGTCGACTACCCCTATGCTCTATCATGGATCCTAGTGGCTCAACCAAAGCTCTACCACTAAACCTTAACTGCCACCTTCCTCCACCTTCGCAGCTCCACTATTGGCCACTTCCATATAAAACCACCATCATGGCTGTGCTCATGGTGGTTCACAATCCTCAACCAACTTTCTTTCCTACACCTAACAACACCAGCCATGGCCAACTAATGACCACCACTACCCTCTCATGTCCGGCGATAGCCAAAACCACCTCATTTGGTCGTAGCACTTTCCTTATACCCCCATTCCCTAATCTAATTCACATAAATCTGTGATCTCCTGCTCGTTTGGAGTCTCAAAATTGCTTAGAGGTCATCTCATCCACCGTGTGCTACGTCTCTCTCTCTCTCTCTCTCTCTCACAAAATCACGTGCAGTATACGTGTTACTTGAACTAAGGTTCAAATTTGACCCCGTTGATTTGTTAGTTGACCCACGAGCTGTCCTTGGTTTGACTCTTTCTTTCTTTGTCTATTTCAAATTTAATTGTATTTTTTTTCTTTTTTTTTTCTATTGTAATCGAAACATGTAAACAAGAAAAAAAAAGAAAAAAAAAGAGAGAATAAAACGAAAAAGAAAAAAGAAAGAAGAAAAAGGAAGAATTTTTTTTTGTTTTAGTCAAAATAAAAAAAAAAATATAATAAAAATAAAAGTGAAACAAAAAGTCATCACTTAGAAAGGTGCTTTTTCCAAATAAATAAAAACAAATCAACCCTTTTAAGATTAGGGCATCTTTAGGATTTTTTAGAAAATAAAATAACAAAAAAAAATTTGGACCCTTTTAGAAGTTTTTCTCAAACAAAAACCAAATGAATAAGAAATGCAAAATCAACAGTTTTTTTCAAAATTAAAATGAATCAACAAATTAAAGTTTTTCAAAATAAACTATGGAAAGTCTAATCCTTATTAAAGGATATATAGGTATTTATAGGGCGACTTAAAATAGGGTAATCTTTTATTTTCCCTTTTGTAAATAATTTTAATTTGCTATTTTTGCACAAATAGAATTAGTTTATTGTAAATTTAGAATTAGTTAAAAAGGGTAATTTCAATAAATAAATTTAAATTCGAAACGTTGAAAGTGGTACCTGTTAAATGTTTAATAGGTTAGCCTCAGACCCCAAATCTCTGGTTTTTAAAAATCATTTTTTAAAATTAGTTTTCACATAGTCTAGTGTTTAGATTAAAATCAATCAATCCAATTGGTTTTAATTTAAACCTTTTCATAGCTCTGGTTGGGTAATGGCTCCAAATATTTTTCAAAATATGTTTAAAAACCTAGATTTTCCTTAATTCTTAGTTGATAGTTAATATGAAATGGGTAGGGTTTTGCTATTGATTAGATAAAGAAAAATGAATAAAAACTAAGAAAATTTTAGAAACCTTCCAAATTTAGATTTATTTTTCAAATTACCTAAGTTATGCTATAATTTATCCATGTAAATTATTTTTTAGTGTAAATGGTTGTATTAATCCATTTATTGCAGCTAACTTATGGTTTTTTTTTTTGGGTATAGTGGTGTTTAGGGTTGGTTTTAAATACTTGAATGATGAATTGTGTGGTAGATACGGTCAGAATCAGGTTATCTTAAGACCTTTGGATAGAGACCGTTGTATAAGCTTTGGATGTTGTAGGGTTATTACCTTCAGGGGCCGATCAGGCTACCCCACTTAAGTTTCAATATGATCAATGAACCACTTCCTTGAAAATGTGTGAGACTACATAGCTTAAGGACTTTTATAACCTACCTTAACTGTATTCACAAACCTTTTCTCAATATTGGCAAATAAACGTGATGTGGCAAGACTAAAAGGAAAAAAAAATTTTAACTATGAAGTTTCCTAATCATTTCTCTATAAATATTTTATTTAGAATTCCTATGTAAATAAGATCATTTTGATGTAATTTTCTTTTCATCTTATTTGTAGAAAATGATTAGTTTCTCTCTTACATTAGCCCTTTTCAAATAAGTCCATATTCACGAGCCTTTCAAGCCTAGAGGAATACTCGAGAAATGGTTCCAATTGTTCAACCCATCCTAGTAGAAGATGATTCAAAATATGATTAGGCCTATCCTTTTGCTACTTAAGATTTAAGCCAATATCACCATGGTACGAGCATTGGTCCACTTCTAGGACCCTTAGAATCAATCTTTTTGTTTTAGCCCATGTTAATTGAGCCTAACCATTGAAGAATACTTTTATCTGTTAGGAGTTCCTTTTGTTGGAAATGAAGGATATGCTCCAAATATTGCAGTTAGGCCTACGAAGATTTTCAATAGACTCGTACGCCTTCATGAATCTGAAATATGTAAAATATGGGTAAATCCCCGTAGAAGAATCATTAGAGTGGATGATTTCTTTACTTGGTTCATGACCTTGTCTAGTTACAATTAGAAACTCTTTTGTAGTAGCTTTGAAGATTGGCAACAACAATAATCAACGCTTATATCTTAGCAGCATTTGGGACTGTTTTATTTCCTAATGGGTAATTTACATATATCATGGGATTGTAGAGCTAGTGACCTAATTTTTAGAAGGAAAGTCTTACATCCCGACACTATTAGTTGCACAAGCTAAATTGCTCAGTAGTTTCCAAGAGGAAAAGAATGGAGAATTGAAGACGAATATGGCCTTACTAATGGTTTGGTTCATTAGCCATGCCTCTAGCCATAAACTTGACTTCGTTCATAGGGAAGACGTCTAGATGATGAACCCCATTGAGGCATTTGTTGTAATCATTAAATTACTTGAAAATATTGCTACCTATTACTAGGTTAAAGCTTTCCAGAAGTTTCGTACTGGAGATATCCCTTAGGTGGCCATATGGACTAAGGCAACTGAGTCAAAGAAGAGAAAGAGGAAAGAAGAGGAGCTAGGATATCACAAGAAAAAGAGGATCTAGACTTTAGGATTTATAAATAATGTAATGGAAGCTTCAAAGATGCAATAAAGATTTTTTTTCCCACATCATGGTTAGTTTGCTAACTCCCTTCTTTACATCCACATGCTCTCATATTGCATTTTTTATTTCTCTTTACTTGTAAATATTCATTACCTTATGTTTGAATTACTTTTTGAAGAAAATATAAAAAGGAAAATTTTTCTAAGTAGACTCATGAGAGTTGTGTCCTTAGGCTTCTAATTGTAAATATTTTATATTTTTTACAAGTCCTTTTCTTAGTGTCTTCCATTCTAACTCTTTCCAATCTTTTGTAAATTCTCACCTATACATCCTTAGTATTATATTTCTTGTGGGTTACCTTTTAAATACTTACAAGTTATCATTGATTGATTATAAATATTTAGGCTTTTGTTCCCTTAGAAATGTTTATCTACTCCTTGTAAACTATATAGATAAGCCTTACCCTTTAAATAAGTCCTTTTCTCTCTCAAAAGAAAAGTGGTTTTTCAAAAAAATAAAAATAAAAATAAAAAAATCTAAGAGTTGCTAACAAGTGAGGATTCTTACTAGGAGCAATGCCCAAAATAACGACAACCTTGATAACACTAATCCTTAACTAACTCAAACACGGACCTTTGGTTTGTTAATGTAGCCAACTTGAACACAAACCTTCGGCTCATCAAAGTAGCTGAACTAAGCCAAAACCCTTGGTCCATTGAGAAAACCGAACCTAACCATGAACTAAGTCAAAACACAAAGTCAAATATAATCCTAGTCTTGAATTTAGATCAAATAAAAAGCATTGTTTCACACTGAGGCATATTTTAAGAAATTAGGGGGCAAAGTCAATCTCTACCCTGGGGCAAACAAATATAGATTCCTCTCTAAGGAATTGATAACTCGCTTTTAAAAGATTTAGGATGAAAAGAGGCAAACTATATCTCATACATTAACCTTAAACACTTTGAGAGTTAAGTAACATTGTAGTGATGATACTTTAGACTCATTCCTTAAAAGAGGTCCATTTTGAATTTGATATGTAAGATTAAAATGAAATTAGGCATTCATTTTTCAATCCCAAACACAATTACCATTTGTTAACCTCATTATACCAACTTAGAGTATTTTCAAATTTAAACCTTGTCAAGAACCACTCCACAATAGGGTAATCTAGAGGTTGTGGTTATTGATTAGGAGAGAAGGATAAAATTAGTTTGTGCTTGCTTCAATAACATTAATTCAAAGATGACTTTTATTTCTAATAAGTTATTTTTCTTCGAAATAAAGAAGAGCCAACTCCTTTTCAAACGCTCCAAGTATAGTTGTCAAAATTGCAATTTTACCTATGTGATTCTACGAGTTTACGATTTTAGGTGCTTCTTTTGAGTTAACTCGAGTATAGAATTTTTTTTTTTTTGGTATAGAAACTTACGTTTTTAATCGAGTTTATATATAAACTCGATAGAAACTTACGTTTTTGACTGAGTTTACTAATTCTACATATCTGAGTTGAATGAACTATGAACTAAAAAATTAAAAACAAAAATGTATAATTAACCTTTTACAAGTCATCAACTATTAAGGCATTACAATATTTATCCTATCCTATCTTATTCCAATTTTTTGCATCCTTTTTTCTCTTAATCTCTTATTTTATGTTCATAGTTTTTATCTATGTTTTAACTCCAATAACAAAGTTTAAAAAAAAAAAAAACTATATACTTTATTTTATACTGTCAATAACTTAAAATGAGTTCAAATGTTTGGTTTCTTTTAATTTGCAACTTTTTTTTTTAAAAAGGGCAAAAGTTTAGTTTCAACTCTATTTATCTTTCTTCTATACATGTTAGATTACATATTAATAAATTTTATGGAAAAAAAAACTTAATTTTTTTTTATTTTTGTCATATATTTCCAACTTTGAATAACTACGATAAGTATATCAGTAATTTTTTAAGGTTATTTCACATAAGTTATAGAAACTTACATTTCTACGTTTTGATTTTACAGACTCTTCAATAATTCTAAGTAGAATCACGAGTTTAACAACTTTGACTCCAAGCTTACACATATCTCATCCAAGCCTATACATTAGGAATCCATGGATTTTGGGCCTTAGATCTCTTAAAGACAAAAACTTAGCAATGATCACTCGAGGGGCCAAAGAAAAGAGAGAAGAGCAAGAAATAATAGGGCAAAGTAATAAATAAAAAAGAAGAAGACAAGTGAAAAAAAAAAAAGAAAATCATGAAAATCGTGCTTATATGTAAGAGAAAAGCCCCAACCAAAGAAAGCCTAGAAAACGCAATGCCCTAAATCACATTCTTAACTTAGAAACACAAAACTTCCATATCTACTCCGAATTACAGTTCAAAATTACAAATAAAAAACCTTCTTACCATCCCGAATCACAAAAGACCTTCCCACCTACAATACCTCCCACAATTAATAAAAGCTCTTATGATCTTAAAGGATTATTTATCTTTAATAAAAATTATTTTTAAACTGGGGCAAGCACACTACTAGTTTCTTCTTGAAGATTCTTGACTTATACACTCGGGTTGAATAAGTAAATTTTTCAAAATAGGCCTTCGATTAATCCCTCTTGAAACCACTTGACTAAAAGCCTAAATTCAAAATATTGAATTGTAAAAGTCCTAATAGATTGATCATGGCATAACATCTATAAAAAAGACTATAATTTTTAGAACAGTAGTCAAGAGTGTAATCTGGATCGAGTGTGTAAGGAAGTTGTGTTCGATTAGACTAATCATAAGTTACCTTTTCTTTAAGAAATAAATGTTTAAAATTACAAGACCCCACCAAGAAACTTAGTATCAAGGTTTTCAAAGACCAAGAAAGAATATGAGATGCCCCACATGGTTATCAAGGAAAAAGACAATTCTTGCTTCTTACATAAGAATTTACACTAGTTAGAAAATTTTCAAAAAAAAAAAAAACAAGAGAGAGAGAAAGCCAAGGGTTGTTACAATTTTTTTTTTTCCATTTTTGAATCCATGTCGATTTGAGTAGCCAAACTTTCAATTCATGTCACTTATTTCCTTTTCAATATGGTCATACCTTTTAAGTGGGCCATAATAGTATAAGTCATTTTTTCAGATGCAATTTTTGATAACTCTTTTTCAAATTAAGGGACCTAATCCTTGGTTTTTTTTGTCATAAATGATTTTCACTAAATTCTTTGTTTGTAAATATTTTTCAAGTCAGGAAGTTCTTCAAAGTGGTTATATTCTTCACTTTACTTCTTCATCAACTTTCCCTTAAGGTCTTAGCTAGCTTATAAAGCATTGTGCTGACTCATAGGGTTTTAGCTAGCTTATAAAGTATTGTCCCATTTGTCCTAACTCCTTTACGGTTCTTAGCTAACCTATAAAGCACTTCCCCTTTTGTCTATTTCTCTTAGGGTTAGCAAACTCGTAGAGTGCTTCCTTTCACTAATCTCTTCAAGGTTTTAAAGAGCTCATAGGGGTGCTTCCCTTTGTCAATTTCTCTTTGGGTCTTAGTGAGTCCATAGGGCACTTCCCTTTACCATTCTCTTTTCAATATTTTAGCGAGCCTATAGGGCGTTTCCCCTTACTAATCTCTTTTTTGGTGTTTTAACGAGCCTATAGAGTGCTTCCTTTTACTAATTTCTTTTAAGTGTGTTAGCGAGCTTGTAGGGTGCTTCCCTTCACAATTTTCTTTTCAGTGTTTTAGCAAGCCCATAGAGCGCTTCTCTTTTTAACAATTTCGCTTAAGGTTTTAAGTAACTCGTAGGGTGCTTCCAATCACTCATCTCTCTTAGCCAACCTATAGGGCGTTTCCCATTTCTAGCTAACTGTCAAGATTTAACAAGCATAAGGAGTGCTTTTCCATGCTTAGGTTAGTCAACTCATAGGAGCATTTTTAGATTTTCTCAAATCAATTTTCAATTTAAGGATGCTAGTCCCCTAAAGATGCTTTTGCTTAGGTTAGTGAGCTTAGAGAAGCACTTCCAAGTTTTTCAAATTGATTCTCATTTAAGGTTACTAGTCCCCTAGAGACGCTCTTATCTAAGTTAGTCAGCTTAGAGTACCACGATCAGGTTTTCTAAATCGATTCCAATTCAGGGTTGTTGGTCTCTTAAAGATACTCTTGCCTAGGTTAGTTAGCTCAAAGAAGTATGGCTAGGTTTTTCCAAATCAATTATCATTTAGGCTTGGTAGTCCCCTAGAGATGCTTTCACCTAGGTTAGTTAGCTTAGAGAAGCATTTTCAGGTTTTCTAAATCGATTCCAATTTAGGGTTGTTAGTCCCCTAGAGATACTCTAACTTAGGTTAGTCAGCTTAAAGGTATACTTCCAAGTCTCCTCAAATCAATTATTATTTAAGGTTGCTAGTTCCCTAGCGATGCTCTTGCTTAGGGTAGTTAGCCTAGAGTAGTACAACGAGGATTTTTAAATCGATTCCAATTTAGGTTATTAGCCTCTTAGAGATGCTTCCACCTTGGTTAGTCAAGTTAAAGGAGCACTTCCAGGTTTTCTCAAATCGATTTCCAATTCAAGGTCACTAGTCCCCTAGATATGCTCCTACTTAGGTTAGTCATCTCAAAGGAGCACTTCTAGGTTTTCCTAAATCAATTTTCAATTTTGGGTTGCTAGTCCCCTAGAGACGCTCCTACTTAGATTAGTTAGCTCAAAGGAGCACTTCTAGGTTTTCCAAATTGATTCTCATTTAGGGTTGCTAGTCTCTTAGAGATGCTCCTACTTAGGTTAGTTAACTTAAAGGAGCACTTCTAGGTTTTCTTAAATTAATTTCCAATTTAGGGCTACTATTCTCCTAGAGATTCTCTTGCTTAGGTTAGTCAACTCAAAGGAACACTTCTAGGTTTTCTCAAATTAATTTCCAATTTAGGGTTGCTAGTCTCGTAGAGACGCTTTCGCTTAGGTTAGCTAGCTTAAAGGAGCACTTTTAGGTTTTCTCAAATAGATTTCCAATTGAGAGTTTCTAGTCCCCTAGAGACGCTCTTGTTTAGGTTAGTCAGCTTAGAGGTCTACTTCTGAGCTTTCTAAATCGATTCTAATAGTTTTGCTAGTCCCTTGGAGATACTTCTACTTAGGTTAGTCAGCTTAAAGAAGCATGGCCATGTTTTTCCAAATCAATTATCATTTAGGATTGCTAGTTCCCTAGAGACGTTCCTGCCTATCTTAGTTAACTTAGAGTAGCATGACCAATTTTTCTAAATTGATTCTAATTTAGGGTTGTTAGTCCCCTTAAGACGTTCCCGCCTGGGTTACTTTCAGGTTTTCTCAAATTAATTTCCAATTTTAGGTTGCTAGTCCCCTAGAGATGCTTCCGCTTAGATTAGTTAATTCAAAGGAGCACTTCCAGGTTTTCTCAAATCAATTCCTAATTTAGGATTGCTAATCCCCTAAAGATGCTCTAACCAAGGTTAGTGAGCTCAGAGGAGCACTTTTGACTTTTCCAAATTGATTCTCATTTTAGGTTGCTAGTCCCTTTGAGACACTCCTAGCTAAGTCAATTAACTCAAAGGAGCACTTTTAGGTTTTCCAAATCGATTCTTATTTAGGATTACTAGTCCCTTAGAGATGCTCCCACCTAAGTTAATTAGCTCAAAGGAATACTTCTAAGTTTTCTCAAATCGATTTCCAATTTAAGGTTGCTAATCATCTCGAGATGCTCCTACTTAGGTTAGTTAGCTCAAAGGAGCACTTTTAGGTTTTCTTAAATCGATTTCCAATTTAGGGTTGTTAGTCCCTTAAAGACGCTCTCACTTAGGTTAGTCAACTCAAAGGAGCACTTATAGGTTTTTCCAAATCAATTATCATTTAGAGTTACTAGTCCCCTAGAGATGCTCCTACCTAGGTCAGTCAACTTAGAGTAGCATGATTAGGTTCCAATTTAAGGTTGTTAGTCCTCAATAGATGCTCTTACCTAGGTTAGTCAGCTTAAATAAGCACTTCCAAGTTTTCTCAAATTGATTTCCAATTTTGGGTTACGAGTCCCCTAGAGATGCTCCCGCTTAGGTTAGTTAACTTTACGAAGCACTTTTAGGTTTTCTCAAATCGATTTCCGACTTTAGGTTACTAGTCCTCTAACGATGCTCTTACTTAGGTTAGTTAGCTTAGAGGAGTACTTCTAGGTTTTCTAAATTAATTCTCATTTAAGGTTACTAGTCTCTTAGAGATACTCCTACCTAGGTTAGTTAACTTAAAGGAGAACTTCTAAGTTTTCTCAAATCGATTTCAAATTTAGGATTACTAGTCTCTTAGAGATGCTCCTGCCTAGGTTAGTTAGCTCAAAGAAGCAATTTTAGGTTTTTTTAAATCAATTTCCAATTTAGGGTTGCTAGTCCCCTAGAGATGCTCCCTTTTAGGTTAGTTAGCTTAAAGAAGTGTTTCTAAGTTTTCTAAATCAATTCCAATTAAGGGTTGCTAGTCCCCTAGAGATGCTCCCACCTAGGTTAGTTAGCTTAAAATAGCATGACTAGGTCTTTCTAAATCAATTATCATTTAGGGTTGCTAGTTTCCTAAAGATGCTCCTACTTAGATTAGTTAGCTCAAAGAAGCATGGCTAGGTTCTCTCAAATCAATTATCATTTAAGGTTATTAGTCTCCTAAAGATGCTCCTACTTAGGTTAGTCAAATTAGAAGGGTACGACCAAGTTTCAAATTGTTTTTTCTAGTCAACTTCTAGGGCATTAGACATGTCTAAAACAAACTATAATAAGCTCTTAGAGCACCTTTTCTCTCTTTCATCTTTCACCTTTCACTAAATCCCTAATGGATTAAGCCTACAATAGTTAGCTAGTTGTAGCTTTTCTTTAAGCAAATTCATCCTGAAGGCAAAAATGGTGTCTATTTTTTGGCTCTTTGGTAAATTTTACTCAAACTTTACTACAAAAAGGGATAGTTGTAGATATCTTATTTTTGTCCCCTTATAACTTTAGAATTTTTTAGAATAGGGAAGGGGTCCTAATTTAGAAAAAGATGCAAAAAATAGAAAATTTATAAAAATAAAAAATAGGAAACTTAGAAAAAAAAAATACATAAAAATAGATCATTTAGAAAATATACAAAAAATAGAGCAATACAAAATAAAAATTTTAGAGAAAGCTTTTTTAGAATTTTTGAATCACCTAGGCAAAATCATTTCTTTTTTAGAATCACAATTTAGATTTTTTTTTTTTAATTTTTAGGTCGGTTATTTTTAGTTTATTGTAGTTCTAAAAGTTCCTATTTAAAAAAAAAAAATTAGAAGTAGATCGAACCAGGTGTAAGACTTGGTTTGCTTGACGAGCAAATTGGGTCGAAGGCCCTAAGGATGGATCAAACCTTGCAAGCAAGCACGAGAAGCGCCTGCATTCTTTTTTGAGTAGTGCATGTACTACATGCGTGCTAGGGGCGTGTCCCACACGTGCCATACGTGTGGGTGGTATCTCCTTCATCATCATTTTCTTTTCTTCCCTTGATTCTCAACTCTCTTTCTCTCTTCGTATGCTTAATTTCAAGTCATTTTTTACCTCTTTTGCTACACGATTTCGCTAAATTAATGATGAAATCATGTAGATTACATGGCCTATTTCTGAATTAAAATAAAAATTCATCCAAATTCAATTAAAATCAAAGATTAAATTAGCTCTAAAAAGTGAAAAAAAGTCAAAATTCGATATTACCATTCATGGCTGATTTGATTGTTAATGATCCTTTCTAAATCAAACCAAGCTTCATTAAGTATAAATAGGGTCCTTAAGCTCCATTTTCAACATAACTCATCATTCACGATCACTCAAATCCACTCATAATGCTAATCTCTCTCTCTATGTGACCTCTCTTTGACTCTTTAGGATTTGTGTGAGCTTAGAGCTTTTCGAACTAAGACAAGTTGTGTTAGGAACTTCCTACAATGAAAGCTTTCCAACCCAACCAAACCCATGCTTTGTTGTGGTCCTTAGTTGCTTAACCAAAGCTTTACCATTAAACCTTAATTGCTACCTTCCTCCACCTTTGAAGCTCCACTACTAGCCACTCCCATACAAAACCATCACCACGGCTATGTTAGTGGTGGTTGAAAACCCCCAACCAACTTTCCTTCTCACACTTAGCAACACTAGCCATGGCCAACTAACGACCAACACCACCTTCACATCTCCAACAATGGCCAAAACCACCAGATTTGGTCACGACGCTTCCTTATGCCCCCATTCTCTAATCTAATTCACATAATTCCATGATCTCCCATTTGTTTGGAGTCTCATAATCACCTAGAGGTCATCTTGTCAATTGCATGCCACCTCTCTCTCTCTCTAGTGCAAAATCATGTGCAATGTGCTTGTGGCCCAAACTAGGGTCTAAACCTAACTTGTGGACCCATTAGTTGACCTACAAGTTGTCTTTGGTCTAACTCTTTCTTTCTTTCTTTGTTTTGAATTCAATTGTTTTTTTTTTCTTCTATTGTAATAGAAACTTGTAAACAAAAAAAAAAAAAAAAGAAGGAAAGAAAAAGAAAAAAGAGAGAGAAGAAAATGAAGAAAAAAAAAGAAAGAAGAAAGAGGAAGAATTTTTTTTTTTTGTTTTAGTCAACATAAAAGGAAAAATAAAAAATAATAAAATATATAATAAAAATAAAAGTGAAAAAAAGAAGTTCATCACTTATAACAGTCCTTTTTCCAATCACTTGCTTGTCACATGACATTGTCTTCCCCAGCGAAAATATTGGAAATTAAACATGGAAGAATATAGCTAAGCTTCTAAGATATGAATCTTGAACATATTTTATCAATTCATTCACATTTTTTATGGATTTTGATGCAACACTATAAAATCATTATAAAAAAATTTAAATATCTTAAAGATTTACATCAATAACAATTAAATGAAGATTTGATAAAAATAAAAAAATTGAAGCTTTATCCATGGTCGACCCATATCTTATGGGGTGTTATCCCATGCTTTGAATTTGATAGTATTTGCATTATTGTAAATAACAACACATGTGAAAGCTTTTGGACATTCAATTTTCATTAAAAAAAAAAAATAATAGCACAAAATCATTGTACTTCACTTTCTCTCTCTAGCCAATCTCCATGATCGAGAGCTTTCTTTCTCTTCTAATATCTCACATCATACATCCCTTGCTTGAAAGCAACCATACCATCAACTTCATCAAAACCTAAACCTTTGGCTACATCCTTCCCCTACTCCAAAATGCCACTGTTGCCATTACCCAAATACCATTGTTGCCACTTACTTTTCAAACATTGCACAAACCACCACAAAAACCAGTGGCATTGTTACCAATAGACTTTTCACAAATAAAATCCCCATAAAGATGCGATTCCCCACTAAAAAAGGTAAATGGAGTAACTTGTAGGAAGTCCTCGTCACTGTTGCTTTGTGCTTTGTCTAGGATCCATATTGCTACTAGTTTGGAGCATTGCAACTGGACTCATATCTATTAGAGCTCCGAATCATGCTATATCCAATGCATGCCTGCTAGTCTAGTAGGTGAGTTTTGTGTTTTTTTGTATTATTTTATTTTTTCTAATTCCTTTAGTTTTAGTTGTCTTAGTTATTTCATAAAAATTTTGAAAGAAAATTGTTAATGGTTAACACTAACTTTAGTTTGTCTTTTGTGCAGGTTATTAGTATAATATTAGTTGTAATTTTTTTACATTTTTTTTGGTTTTATTTTGTGATTTTTTAAATAAGGTATTAGTTTTGCTTAAAATTGAATAAAATAAGTACTAACATGTATCTCTTTGTAGGTTTTGGCATCAATAGTTAATTTTTTTTTTTTGTAATATCATTCATTCCATTTGACATGTTTATTAGAATTGTGGTTGATTTGGCATTTTTCTAGGATAGATTTCATACTTAGGGTAAAAAATTTCATTTTTACCATGAAGTTGCATCTTTAGTATAAATTGCACATGTATAATATCAGTTGCATGTTTTTAGTAAAAGGATTCATTTTTTAATTTTTTTTTTTGCATTTTTTAATAATTTGCATAATTTTTACTAAAATTTCATTTTTTTCGCACCTATCTAGTTAATATTACATTGTTTTGAAAAAAAAAAAAATAGCATCTTTTGTTAAGATTCGCCAATTTTTCATAAAATTTGCATCTTGCATGTAAAAATTGCATTTGTAAGAAAAATTGCATCTTTTATGAAAATTCATATCTTTAGTTTAAGATTTGCATATTTTACACTAGAGTTGCATGTTTTATAAGATTTGAGCAAAGAGTTGCAATTTTCATAAAAATCGTATTTTTAGATATTCAAGGGATTTCTTCTAGGAAAATTTGTTTTATAATGTAGATTTGGTTTTTTAGAAGATAAAAAATCTTAATTGGTTGTCTTTTTAAAATTAGGTTTTCATTAAGGTTTTTCAAAACTAGGATAGTGAAGTTAGGTTTATGAGGATTTTTTTAATAAATAAATAAATTGGCTAAAAACATAAACTTTGTTATTTTTCAAAAATAAAAATAATCAACATGCTAAAGTTTTCTTAAAAAAACAAAAGAACTACATTGATTTGACCTTGATTAGCGGGTTTGCAAGTACCTTGGGGGTAACTATAAAATAATAAAACTTTTTGTTTATAAAAGAACATAAAAAATCATTTGTAATCTATTTTTCACATTTTTGCATCTTTAAAAATATCACAAAAATTAAGGCCCATGAATTAGTTTTTTGTAATTTGTACAAGGTGACTTTATCTTAAGTTTAGTTTCTGAGTGCAGTTTTCTAGTTAAATTTTTTTTCTAGAAAGTTTGTTGATTAGTAATTAAATTAGGGTTTTTTCCACTCATAAACCCTAATTTCATTTTTTTTAACTAGTTTTCATTAGTTAGCGACTCCAAACTTATTTTTCAAAAATATTTTCAAACCCTTTTTAAAGAAAAATGCTTTTTCTATAATTTAATATTCAAGTAATTTATATTAAGTAAGTTGAACTTAGTATTGATTAAATTAAGAAAAATTACAATAGGGCTTTAAGGGAATTCGTTAGTTAAAACCTAAGTCTAGCTAGGTTTCCTTTAGACTTAAATGGAGGTCTTAAGAGCACCTTAGGCACTTAAACTTATATTTGGTCTATAAGTTTTCTTAACTTAATTGGATTGAAGTTATTGATAAATTAAACTTGAAAAGGTGTTTGTTCAGCTCTCCAATGCAAGGGATTGAAACTTAAGAGTTCGTTGTCCTTAAACTAAATTAGGACTTATAACACTTAGAATATCCATTAATTACTAGAGTCTAAATCCATATATTAGAGTTCGTTAACCTAAGCATGGCAGGAACTCTATCCTGTTCACCTCAAAGAGGTTAGGACTTGCAAATTAGTGATTTGTTAATCATTAAAAATGCTGAGACTATACAATTAGACTTATATTATAAAGAAATGCATAGAGAGAACAAACTAATTGCAAATTTCATTAAGTACTACGCAACAACATAAAAGAATCAAATAACATTACTTAAAATATGATATAAGATTATTGGAGTTCAAGGTCCGAGGCTTGGGCTCTCCATTAAGCCTTTCAATCAATAAGCACCATGCCTTACTACTTTACAGACTTTAATTGGATCCTCTCAGTTTGGATTTAACTTTCTTTGGGACCTAATGCCTCGAGTTTCCTATAGACTAGATTGCCTGGTTAGAAAACCTTATGTTTTATCCTCTTATCGTAATATTAAGCTGCTAAGTGAGTTGTGATGTGTACCTTAACTAACTCTCTTGTTTCATCAATGGTGTCAAGATTCACCTTAAGGTCAATATCATTGACCATGATGTCAAATGAATAGGTCCTTGCATTAAGGAGTTTAAGCTCTATAGGGAGGAGAACTTTTGAACCAAATGCCAACTTAATGGCATCTTTCTAGTTGAAGTCCTATGAGTAGTTTTGTAGTCCTATAAAATGGTCAGTAACTGATTAGCTTACTTGTCCTTTGCTTAATCTACTCCCTTCTTCAAACTATGTAAGATGACATTGTTTATTGCTTCAACCTGTCCATTAGATTGAGGATGGGCTATAGATGCGTAGCAAATCTTAATATGGTGCCTCTCACAAAACTCTCTAAACTTGTGATTGTTAAACTAAGTTCCATCGTTTATGAATAGAACATACAGAACTTTGAATCTTGTCAAAATTGAATTCACTATAAAAGCTTCAATGCTCTCCTTTATGATCTTAGGTATTACCTTAGCCTCTACCTACTTATTTAAGTAATCAACACCAACGATGATATATTAATGTTGCCTTATAGTCTTTATAAATAGACTAAGTATATGAACCACTACTAGGCAAAAGGCTAAGGATTGATCAAAGGTAGGAGAGTATTGCTCAAAGAATGCTCAATGGTTGCATTCCTTTGATGTCGGTCACATGATTGCACCAACCTCTTGGTATCTTGCCTCATGGTTAGCTAGTACTGTCTAAGCTTGAGAGCTTTGATATATAATGCTTAGGCCTTGATATGATTATTTCATACACTTGCATGCAATCGAACATCATATGGCTGAAGGCATTGTAAGTATGATTAGAGTTAGAGTGGGCTAACATTTTGCAAAAGAACAAACATAAGGCTAAGGGGTGTAGATACCCTATTTTTGCTACCCTTTATTTTAATTTTAGTATTTTTTTTTTTTTTTTTACTTTTGAGCTAGGTTTATAATAAAAAAAGCAAAAAAATTGAATTGAAAAAATAAAAAAATAAATAAAATAACAAAAATTGAAAAAAATAATATAAGTGTCAATTAGAGTTGAGTCACTTAGGATTAGATCAGATAATGGTTGAAAATGTACATTCAATTTAATAAATTATGAGTCTTAAATAACCAAGCTTCATTTAGAAATATTTTTAGTCTAATCTAATATAAAGCAGATTTTTTTATCTAATTTATATTAGGCTAAATAGACTTAAGAATTATTAAAGGGTTAGCATGCATTTTGAGCTAAATTAAGATAGGTTGAATCAAGCCTGAGATATAAAGCCCAAATCCATGTAGGGTTTCTAGAAACTGGGTCAAATTTTCAATAAATTTAATAAATCCAAATTAAGTATCATAGTATTTTATCAATCTTGGATTTGTTAAGATTGAATTTTCATCTAAAAAGATCCAAAAGATTTAAATTGATGGCTTATAAATAGTGTATAGTAGGGGTTAAAAAAGGTACGTTTTTACAGTTTACATTATATACACACCTCATAATCTCCCTACTATTCAGATCTGTACACTCTACAATTTTCTAATTCACACACGCACCCACACATAGTCCCTCATACCACTCATACTGTCCTTACATCACTCAGACATGGCTGCACAGCATGATGCCACATGACTAGAACACACACGCATATGACCAAAATACAGATCCACTTCATGGTCAGTACAACACACATACCTATACTTCACCCTGCATGCCCACTACATTATCCATAAGCATGAATAGGACTCGAATTTGACCCATACATAAGCGGGTTAGATGGTTTTGGATTCCACTCTCTTTTGTTTTGTTTTTTTTTTTTTATGATTATTATTATTGTATTTATTTAGTTGTTTTAATTAGTTTACTAATGTTAGTCTTTTTTATAAATTTGTTTTTACTAACTTTATTTTTTAATGCAAGTACTTAGTTTTAGTTTTTTTTTTTTTTTTTAGTTATTGTTAGCTTTGTTAATATTTTGTAATTTTAACATGTAGTATTAAATTTTACAAAGTTGCATAATTGTTTACATCAAATAAGTACTAAGGTAGTCTTTTTTTTTTTGTAGGTTTTAGCATTAATTTTGATTAGTTGATTTTTGGGATGTCAACATTTTTTAAATAATAAAATATATTTTTGCATAGATATTGCATTTTTAGAAGTATCGCATTTGCATGAAAATAGCATATTTTAGCAACTTGTCATAAATTTTCATTTTTAGGCTTTTAGGGTTTTTTTGAGAATAAAAAAATCATTTTGTCACTTATTTAGTTTTCATAAAATAAAAAAACTTTAATTAGCATCTTTTTCATAGTTTAGGTATCTTATCTATAGTTTAAGCATCATTTTCATGTTTTAGACACCTAATCTATAGTTTAGATATCATTTTCATAGTTTAGGCATCTTTTTTTATAACTAGGCATTTTATCCATTGCTTGTCATCTTATTTAGATATTTTTTTCATAGTTAGACATATTCTCAATAATAATTGCATTTTTTCATGAAACGGCACGTCTTTCATAATAATTGCATATTAGCATATTTCATAAAACTTGCATCTTTTCTTTCTTTATTTATTTTTCATTTAGGTGTTTTAGGATTTTTTTTTTTTAATTTTTTCCACGTAGCATTTATTTTTTCCAAAAATAAAAAAATATTAAATTGGAGTCTTTTTAAAAATTAAGTCTTTAAGTTTTTTTTTAATTGGAAATAAAAATTAGGTTTTTTTTAAGGATTTTTCTTAATAAAAATAAATTGATTAAAAAGCATAAACTTGGCTTAATTTTCAAATTAAAAAGAATCAACCCAATAAATCTTTTCTAAAAAAAAGAACTATGTTGGTTTGATTCTAACTAGCAAGTACGTAGGTATCTCTAGTGAAACCATATAAACAGTAAAAAAAGTATTTTTTATTTTTCTTGAAAATTCCTAATAGAAAAAGATTAAAAATTCATCTTAACTTTATTTTTGCATATTTGTATATATTTTAGCATTTTTATAAAAATTATAAAAAAATAAAAAGCCCATTAGTTTTTTTTTATCTTTACATGATGATTTAGTCTTAATAGGTTAATTACCGAATTTAGATTTTTTGGTTTAATTTTCCAAAAAAATAATTATTTAGAAAATCTACAAACTAGTGGCTAAATTAGGGTTTTCTTTGTCGGAAATCTTACTTTCATTTTTACCAGTTTAATTGATTAGCGACTCTAAGTTATTTTTTTTAATATTTTTAAAAGTATTTTCCTAAATTTAATATTGAGTAATTTATATTAAGTGAGCTGAGCTTAATATATATTGAATTAAGGAAAATCGAAATAGGGCTCGACAAGGGAGTATCAAGATTATTTGGCGTAGTTACTCTAATGCCTAAATTAGTAAAGGTAAAGTATTTAGAGTATAATGTGTGCAAGTAAAAAGTGATAGAGAGAGTTAATAGTGGAGCTTAGTAACTATTCATAGGTGAGGCTCCTTAACCATTCAGACATGGTATTGAATTGCCTCTACATGCTCAATTAACTGCCTGGACCATATTGTTAAATTTGAGGAAGTAGGGTAACAGATGGTTGCTTTGTATAATAACTAACAACCATTCATGCCAATTGTCATAATTTCAATATTCAAACATATAGATTAGGGTTACCTAACTTAAGCCTTAAGTGTTATACCATTATAACCATGGTTTTGAATTGCTTTAAGCCTTCCTTTCTAGTTTAAGCTCTTTTTGGAGGGGCTAAAATAGCTCTCCCTATGCCTCTATAAGAGGTCATTTTGGACATGTTGGGCCTTAAGTGAAAGTTTCCAATCAACACTTATATTATCAAATTTCATCAACTAGAAAAATAAAAAAGGAAAAAGAAAATAACTACTTGATTGGTAGGTCGAGGTGGGTAGCATGAACCAAACAAAATCATAGAGTATGATTTTGTATTTTAATTAATTAATCCAAGGAAAACAATATAGTTTATTATAAGAAAATTTTGAAACCATAGAAGACTTGTTCAATTTACTATTTAAACCATAAATAATTGTTATTTTTTTTCCCTTAGCATTTTAAAATTAATTAAGTAAAAAATTATGCTTGTTTTAGAGGTATTGTAAAATCCTTATTTAAAGTCATAAACAAGAGGAGAAAAGTATTTAACCATAAGACAATATCATAGTTTATATCTAAACTTTATATATATATATTTTTTTTTCAATTTTATAATTGTAGCTTTTACTTTTCGAATTGTGTATCTAATTAAAATTTTCTTTGCCACCATCACTACCTCAGTTATCCTATCTCTATATAACACTATCAATCTAGTCAGTGTAAATGAGTAATGGTTTTGCTATATGTGTAGTTTTCTATCAACTTAAGATCCATATCATAAGATTAAATAATATAATATAATTAGATACATATTGATTAGTTTAATAAAATTAAAAAATTAAAAATCAAAAAATAAAAATTTGGAAATAATATATATAAATATATAAATATGACTAGATTGATAGTGTTATATAGAGATAGGATAACTGAGGTAGTGATGGTGGCAAAGAAAATTTTAATTAGATACACAATTCGAAAAGTAAAAGCTACAATTATAAAATTGAAAAAAAAATATATATATATAAAGTTTAGATATAAACTATGATATTGTCTTATGGTTAAATACTTTTCTCCTCTTGTTTATGACTTTAAATAAGGATTTTACAATACCTCTAAAACAAGCATAATTTTTTACTTAATTAATTTTAAAATGCTAAGGGAAAAAAAATAACAATTATTTATGGTTTAAATAGTAAATTGAACAAGTCTTCTATGGTTTCAAAATTTTCTTATAATAAACTATATTGTTTTCCTTGGATTAATTAATTAAAATACAAAATCATACTCTATGATTTTGTTTGGTTCATGCTACCCACCTNTTTATTAATTATTCAAATAATACTATATATTTTTATATATGTTTGATTTGATAAATATATTATTCAAATAATAATATATCTGTATATATGTTTGATTTATTTAATAAATGGTTCAATTTAATTTGATTCAATCATTTTATAATTTATTCTTAACTTTGATAAAAACATAAATTTGCAGATCTACCTTTTTTATTTTGTCATTTCTTTAAAATTTGAAAAAAACTTAAATTTCCTATTTCACCTACTAGTTGATTTTGTATCCTTAATGATTAGAAAGAAAAGGTAGTTGGCAATTTGAAAGGAATTAAATTAAGAGGGATGGGTTGTAGAATTACTCATTTATTATTTGCTAATGATTCTTTATTTTTTATTAAACTTTCTATAGATAATACGCTTAAGCTAAAGAAGATATTAGATGATTATTGTAAAATATCTAGTTAATTAATCAATTTTGACAATTCATCTATCATCTCTAGTAAAAAATCCATGTGAGAATGTAAGACAAATCTTTGCTAGTATTTAGAACATTAACATCGAGAGAAGACCAAATAGACATCTTGTTCTTGTTGGGTGGGGGAGATATAAGAGTGAGGCTTTAGCCATTGTTAAGGTAAGAATTGTTTCTAACTTACGTAGCAAGATGAGTAAGTCGTTATCTCATGGGAGAAAAGAAATTTTTATAAGATTATTTGCTTTTGCTATACCAATTTGTGCAATGAGTCTTCTTAGCTTTCCCTTATGTTGGTGTAAAGAAGTAACTAGTTTGATAGCTTACTTTTGATGGTGTGGTGACAATAAAAAGAGTAAAATTTATTAGAAATAAGAGGAGTCGGCTAAGCTAAAGAGAATGAGAAAGTTAGGTTTTAAGGATCTAGTTGATTTTAACAAATCACTACTTGGAAAACTAGCTTGGAGTGTGATCGATAAACCTCAAGATCTTTGCTTGCAGGTGCTTAGAAGTGTATACTACGCTCGTATTGATTTCTTTGAAGTGAAAAAGGGGAGTCAGTATCATTGTATTGGTAAAGCATTTTGATTGGGAAAGAAATTATTGGCAAAGATTATCTATAGTAGGTAGGTAAGGGAGAAAAGTCTAGGTATGTAAACATCATTGGAAACCATCTATTCCTAAATATTTTATGTAAAATAGAGAAGTTAGTGAGGAAATAATAGATTTGCGAGTACAAAAGCTAAGGAATTCTTCAGGATAGGGCTAGAATGTAGAGAACATTTCCTATGTGCATACTGACGATGAAAAGAAGGCCATCCTTGATATATTAGACATCAACATGGTGAGTGAAGACATAATTGTTTGCCCTAGTAGTAAGAATGATCAATGCTTTGCTAAATTAGGGTATTTGGTTCTTAAGGAAAATAAAGAGGAATCTTTGAATCATAATGCATCATCCTATTTTCTAGGGAAACCTAATATAGAAGATTTAGATCATGTTGTACAATAGTTATGAGCATTGCAGATATGAATAAAGTCCAAGAGCAGAATAACATTGGTAATATGCAGAACAATTGAAATGATAAAATGAAAGATCTATCTCTTACTAAGTGCAACTGTAGTATTTATATATTAGTTTTACTAGCATAAAGAACTGATACATCAGAATCTCTTATCCACGAAGTAGTGATCTTTCTTTGCTTCTTGATTTGTTAGACTAGATAGAATGCACAATTCACATTGGGCAAGGGATCCATTGATAGTATTTGATTATGTACACTTTCATAAGAATTAAACAATCCTATTAAGATCTGCATTGATCTAGTTTGCATCTCAAATTCACTAAGTTTTTCTTTAAGCTCACAAACACACAAACCACATGTACAATTAGGCATTCCATTCATATATTGCAACTTATCCAAGAACTTTTTCAACTTATTAAAATATACTACAATTGATGCATTTTCTGGCCTAAGATTACTGATTTCATGTTGCATATGAAATACGAGCGGTCCATTAGAGTTTCCATATTGATCTTTGACTTCACTCCATAAGTTGAAGGTTGATTGTGAATATAAGAAATTTTGAGACATATCACTTGTTAGAGAAATCAAAATTCAACTCCTAATCATGAAATCACATCTTTTCCACCTAATAAAACCTTTTGAATCCTCATTAGGTTTTTCAATTGAGCCATATATAAAACTTAGTTTCAACTTTGTACCTAAACCAATCTTAATCAATCTACTCCATGAGAGGTAATCAGATTTATTAAAGATGATGTTTTTGATTACCATAGAAGGATTATCGGAAGGAGAAATGAAAAGTGGATCCGCTATTGACATATCAACAACCTGAATTTGATTATTCATGGTCGTTTGTTCGTTAATTCAATCGTACAACTAATCTGAAGAAAGAATCTAAGAGACAGTACTTGTATGCTCTAATACCATGAGGAAAACCTGATATAGATGATTTGGATTGTATTTTACAATAGCCATGAGCATTACAAATATGAATAAAGTCTGAGAGCAGAGCAACAATGGAAATATGTAGAACAACTGAAATGATGGAATGAAACATCTATCTCTTACTAAGTGTAACTGCAATATTTATACATGCAAAGTCATAAAACTAACTCTAACAACTTCCTAACTAACTTTATGCGTCTGTAAATATAAATAAATTCATATATTCACATTTTCATGTTGATGACAAACTGTGGAAGGTTATTGGGAACACAAAAGTTATGTTGAAAATTAAACATTTCTTGTGAAGAGTTAGTTTGAATGCACTTGTTGGTAATTTTAGTCTTTACAATAGGAAAATTAGGATAGATCCCTTAAGTTTGTTTTGTCAAAATGAAGAATCACTCATGCACATTGTTTTGCTGTGTCCTTGAATGCATGGAATTCAGTTTCATATGATTGGTTATAGGGTTGATGTTAATTCTATAAATAGATTTGAGGATTGTCTTCTTTCTATTTCGTGTTTGTGTATCTTTGATAGGGAAAAGGGGAGGAGATTACAAAGGTGTTCTATACTTTGTGGCATATATGGAAAGAGGGGACTCGCAATTTTCTTGTATCTTTACCTAATTCGATTTCGACCATTTGTAAAATTGAATTTGCTGTCATTGAGTTTCTATATTTAATTTGTGATAGCAGTTTTGATGCAAAGAGGAAAGAAGCTGGAATTGGTCTTGTTGCAAGAAACATAAGAACCGATCTTCTATCAGCAGTCGTAGCTCTAACAAATTGTCAAGGATGTTGAATTTACGGAAGCCTTTGCTGTTCTAGCCAGTATGTAACTTGCTTTGTCAAAGGGATGGAGGAGGATTGAAGTTGAATCTGATTCTATTGAAGTTATTCGTAGTATTTCCAGTGCTAATGTGCGTTCATAAAAATTATATCCTATTGTGGCAAGAATACATTTGTTATCTCAATCTTTTGCTCATATTGGTTTTAAGTATATGGACCAAGAAGCTGATGCGTGCGTTGATTTGGTTACATCGTAAGGTAAGGAGGGATTGAGTATTTCTTTTAGGGTGTCTTCACCCCACTTATTTAATTTCTTTGTTGTTTGTTGATCGGGGGATCGTCCCCAAACTCCAGTAATAATGTTTTTCCTCATCAAACAATCTACTATGATGGGAAAAAAAGGAACATAGTACTGAGTTTTGGAATGTTCAATAGTAGTTTAGGAAAGTGTCATTAAAGAATGCAACCCTTTGAATTCAATATTAAAACTTTTAATCTTCGAAAAGGGGTTCCAAGGGACTCTTAATGTCATAGGCTTAGAGCAACTCTTATTTGTTTAATACTGGAAGTGAGTACAAAATAATCGGAAGATGGTTAAAATTGATTCCCAGTGCTAGTTAGATGTATAGAGGAGGTAGTGGTCTATTCTTTGAGCGACTGAATAAAGGAAGACTAGCTGAAAGAGCTAACACAGGAAGACTACAGTATGGGAGGGTTCAAATTTTATTTTCCTTGCACATGGTTTGATTAAGTTAGAACGAACATTTCTTTTCTATTAAAGGATTCTTTGTTTAAGTGTGAACTATTATGCTTGGTAGTCACATTAAATCAAATGCAACTACCTTGGATGAATGGTGATCATAGATGCGAAAAATACTTATGCGAATTAGATTTATAATGATTCAATCATAAACTACATTACATATGATAGGTAATCAATATATACTAAAAAATATTTGTTATAAGTATTGATATAATTGTTGCATATTGGGTATTTTATGGTTGGGTTTTATAGGGATGCGATCCTTAATCTACTTATCATGTGACAATTTGTGATTTAATTTTTATAAATCCGGATCATAGTAGAATTTCCTGTTAAAATAAAGGTAAATAAGCAGATGGGCGGGGTAACGTCGGTTGTATGGATTACGGGTCTGTGGTCTAGTTACGATGTACACGTGGATATAATTATTTTGATGTATTTTGACCGTGAGTTATTTTTAATATCTACAACTGGTTCCGGCTTTCAAAAAACAAAATGTGGTTTTGATTATGCCCCAAAGGGACAAATGGCAAATGCTAATGATAATCATTATGAGATTACAAAACAATAAGGACTCTTTCCTCTTGCGTTTACGTGTAGACCTTCGTTTAAACGCTCTATATAGCATACGATCGGACATAATATTTCTAACAGAGAATGAATCTTTCGTATATTATCATTTATTTTTTTGATAGTGTCAGGATAAACTGTCTGGATATTAATTAGACTATCCATAGCGGTGTTTGTCTTATGATTTTCTTTAGGATGGTCCGTACGCGTTCTATGTTCAATTTATGTATGCGTCCTATTGTATTTATCGGAAACACGATATGTACATATCATAGAACATATGTGATAATTTACATATTATAGAAGATATTCCATAAGAAGTATATAGATTTATCTATATTTATATAATATATTGTCTACATGCATAACCGATGATATATATACAATACACACATACACACATTTGCATATATATAGAAATTGCAAATAATCCTCTAAACATGGCTCCAGCATGGATACAATGCTTAAACTAATATAGTTTACTTTAATGCTTCCGAGACTCTTACAAATTGGTGATGCTAAAGCACTTTTGTAACTCTTACAAGTTGGCCATTTTAAAGCATACATGCCTTTTCCATTTAGAAAACTCACCAGGTCAAAGTATAAGGTGGTATTAAGGCATATTTGATAAATTTGGTGAATGTATCCATGCCGGGATAAGAGGATTGTTTGCAATTTTTAAAGGTTCTTTTTCAATTTTTAAGAGTTTAAGGGTGCTTTGTAAGTTTAAAGATATATTTAAATTGAGGTCAAGGTTTTAAGATTTATTTCTATTTCCCTATAAAAAATGTTGTATCATATATTAGCATATAATAGAGCAATTGGAGTGATACACCTTGAAAACTATCATAATTATGATAAGATCCCAAATTTCTAAAATACAAGACATACTACGTTAAAATTTTTACTAGGAAATTTTTCATATAATATGATAATATAGTAGTATTTTATTAATATACAATTGCAATAATTTTTTGAATGAAATGTTAAATATATGAAGAAAACTTTCAATTTGAATGAGGAATCAAACTAAAAATATAGTTACATATATATATATTTATGTAAAATATTGATTTGCAATTACATTAGATGAAAGTTTTTTGGTCTTAAAGTTTTTCAAGGGGTCCAAGTGTTGTGATTTAGAAATTCCTAGTCATTCTGTAAGTTTGATAGTTGTTCAGGGTTGTTATATAAGTGTTATCGATTATATTATATATTATAAACTATTTCATATATAGCTATATAATAATTTTGATTTAAATTATAAATACATTCCTAGACATTTATTTCATGAAAGCTTACTTGAAAATAACCGCTTAAACTCTCAATTTTTGAAAAAGGTGTTATACTCTTTTCCTATTAGATAAAATAATAATAATAAAAAAACATATTTTAGGTATTCTTGAAAGGGCAAAATTGTCATGTAAGGGGACATAAGGCATGTTTTTAAAGGTTTAGAGGTCTAAATATTTTAGTTTAAAAAATATAAGGGCTAAGTTATGTAGAGGAAATATAAGGGGCTTTATTCACAGTTTATTGTAATTTTTATTATAATTTTACATGATACAGGATAAAATTATATTATATATCAAATTAAATATATTTATTTATATTCACATAATATGCTATACATGTTTATAGATAACATTATTATATAGATTTTCTATATATATTTACATATATACTATTATCTCCCCTTCTCTCTCTCTATCACTCACACATACATACAAACACACTACCCTTCCCCCCATAATATTCGTAAGTCGAGAGCAATATAGTGAACTCGTAAGTTCACTTTCTTTAAAATGATTAGAACTCTCGATCTCCTTTATAGAACCCTAAAACCTAGTAAAGGAAACTTAGAAGTATCTTGTTTCTTACCCTTTAGGTGCCTTTAGTCTTTCTACCTTACTTTTATTGCAACCTTTTCCATGAATTCCAAAATAATGGCAATCTTGATGCATTAAGTTGTTCATTGAGGTTTTAACTTATGTTGTTTATAATTTTTCATTTGAGGAAACTATAGAGGATTATTTTGGTAACTGGGCTTTTAACCCAATTTAATACCATGAATCGATTTCTTGGGCTAGTGACAAAGTTTGGGAGATTAGGTCCAATTAGAGATGTTTTAAGGAGATCCAACTTGATAGGTTCAAATTGAAGATTATCAGGTTAGATTTTTTGCTCTAGGCCTTGCTTAGTTATCTCACGTGTGAAAAGTAGACTTGGAAATGACCTTTTTGAACTCATTTGGGCTCCGTTTGACTTTATTAGGCCTTAAAAAGGCTTAAGTGTACTTCAAACTTAGTTAAAAAGAAAATCGACTTCTTTTAATTATTGTACACCTTGAACCCATATCTAAGGCCATGAAGGTTAAAGCAGAGGAAAAGCTTTAATGATGAAGCTTGATCTCAATTGTCCATCTTTAAGCCATTAAACGGATAATTTCAACCATGATTGTTAAAATTACAATTTTACTATTCATTTGAACAAATATAATTGATAGAATCATATATAATTATACAACATAAGCTTATAAAATCATATATCAAAGTTCATAATTTTACAAAAAGTATATATATAAACGATTTTATAGTCGTTTTAACTAAGAAAAATATTGTAAAATTATAAACTCATAAAATCATATTTTTTACTTATGATTTTGATAAACATGATTTCAACTTCGAAATTCTATAAATAGGCTACTCCTTTTCTCAGTTGATTCATTGAGAACATTTCAAGCTTGAGACAAATATTAGAGTTCTACTAAAATCACTCCATAGAAGATTAAATAAGTAATTTAATCAAGAATGATTAATAACACCAAGTTTAATTCATTATCATGCATGTGTTTTTGAGAAACCAAGTTTACCTATTCTTCTTCTCAAGACTCTTCTTAACGACGTCCCTCTATGTATCATTAGCTCAAAACGTCTCTTAGGTCAACCAGCATGCTTACTTTACATGATCAAATAGTTGTAGTGAACCTTACCATAAATTATTTGGTGACTCCATTGGGGAAGGAGAGACTTGGCAAAATGGCACCCGCATGCAAGATGAGTGGAAATGATGGCCATGTCAAGGAACACAAGAGGGTTGAGCAAACCTAAGTGACACATGATATTAGTGCACCAACTACTGTACAAGTATTGAGAATCATGCAAGCATCTAGAACTATGTAAGCACCTGGTATTGTTGAAGTACATGGGGCTGTACAAGCACTCAAGACCATGTAACCACCTATTACTGGTGATTCTCTTGTATTGCGTGCAATATAGGAAAATACCCTTGTGATGAACTTGCTCTTTACCACTTTCATGCAGTTTATGCCAAGCATGGTAGTTGTAGTTGCCATGAACATCAATGCATTACTCGATATGACCTTATCAACATTGGCTATGGCAACTATTACTCCAACAAACGCTGTTATATTACTTAGGGTAAACCTTTAGGCACCTACTAATACATCATCCAGGATGGATGTACTTGCACCAAGCATATAAGTGTCAAGATCTGTGCCTCCTATTATCACCCTGGAAGGCCTTCAGTAATGGGAACAAACTAACCTAACCCTTATGGAAGGTGAAGGAGGGCAACAAGAGAACCCTGTACAACCACTACAATACTTGACTCCAGCTCACCAAACAGCTACAATTGAGGAAATAAGGGCTCACCCTAGAGGGTCCTCCTCTTTGAGGTGTAACATATAACTGTTAATGACTAGCGTGGTTGTACCTCGCAATCTTGTACTGACACTTTAAGTGATGACTAATCTTACACCTGCTGCTTTGTCCTATGCGACGAAGGAAGACATGGAGAAGTTCATTAGACAAATCCAAGTAGCATATTTTACCAATGTTCTTAATTTAAAATTTTCGTACCCCCAAGGTTATGGATAAGTCTTATTGAAAGGACTATACCAATTCTAAGTTTATGAAGTTCAATGACAAATAGTGGAGTTCTAAAGAACACCTTCTTAAATTCATTGAGACAGTTGAAGTCTAGACTTGATGATGATCTCAAATTGAAGGAAGTCTCCAAATTTCTTATAGAGAAAGTGTACACTTGATATGTTAACCTTCCCCAAGTTTTGTAGATTCATGGGGGGCTAAGTGCAAATTGTTCTTAGAAAAGTTCTTTGAGATACAAGAACATGTTACTATCATGGACATGAGGCGTATCGGGCAGTGATCTAAGCAATACCCTATGGATTTCATTAAGTGTTTTAGAAAACATTTGTTATACATCCAAGACATCTATGATGAGAAAGAACTTGTTGAGATCTACATCCAAGGCGTATCAATGGAATATTCCATATATCTTGAAAACTTGTCATTGAATTCCTTTGCAACATTGTTGGAAAATGCTCAAAGGACCAACAAGTCAATCTCTAAACAAAAAGGTGAGCTTGGAAGGAAGCGAGGGCCTTCTATGAACTTTATGAATGGAGGAAGACATAGTAACAGTAAAAGAATAAGGAACGAGATCTATAAGAATGCCTTGCCATTCCCATGGTCGATAGACAAAGTTCAGCAATTCTTAATAGATGGATTAAGGATAAAAATATCAAATTGCCAAGGGTACATAAAGAGCCTATTGCATAAGAGAAGAATGATCTTGAATATTATCATATCATAGAATTGTTAGTCATGTCACCAAGGATTGCAAGAATTTGAAATGGATATTCTAAAAGAGAATATGAAGTGGTGAATTGGTTGTTAAAGATAATGACATTTGTGTGACAGGGACTAAGGATAGTGATAGTGAATGAAGTTTTGTAAAAGTATTGATCATGTATTAAAACCAAAATCTACTTGTCATTTGTATTCATCCTTTAAAAGGAAGAAATAAATTTAACTTTATTCTTGAAGTAATATGTTTTCACTAATTTTTTATGATTGTTTGCACTTATCTTTTGACAATTGGCTTCATCATAATGAAGGAAAAATCTATAGGCATCCCCTCAGCCTTCGAAGCTGGGATGATCCTTTTTACACTATATATGGCTAATATTGTTTCCATAAGCTCACAATGCTTAGGTACAGCTAACGTTGTTTCTTAGCAACCTTTTGTTGTCAAATGATTGAAGCATTCTCTTAATAAGCTCCTCTTAATCACCATGGTAGAGCTATCATTGCTACTATAGTGCTCTACGAATTCTTTAATGTTGAAGTTAAGAAGTTAAAGCAAGTCTACAACTATACCAAGGGAGTATCATTATGTACAGGTGGCACAAGCAATATGAAGAAAGAGAAAAAAAAAAAAAGTGAGCCAAATTCCACACCTTGTGTAGAAGAAATTAGCTCGGGTATCCTATATGAAATGCAAAGCCCAATAGAGGGATACATGATACAAGTTATAAGGTACGACCCCTAACGTAGAGGCAAGAATGAAAAAGAAAAGAAAAAGTTCAAGAGCAAGGTATTTCATTATTGCAAAAATTACTGCATGAGATCATGTGATGGATGCTTGAGGTACGGTATATGATAAGGCAACTTGAAGTGAAGGTCCACTATCTATTAATTAATGAAATGTAGACAAGACATTGAAATTCATGGTCGAGATGCAATGGTAGAAATTACATTAAATAATGAATGGTCAAGTGCACAAAGCTTTGTTCTACAGGAAAGAAACTCAATACTTAATCTAGGGAGCGAGCAACAAGTCTACGTTTCAAGAAAATGTCAAGCTACCTAAAAAGAAAAAGAAAAAGAATACGAAGAAGAATCGAAATATGAAAAAGAAAAAAATTGAAAGTGTATTTATCTCTTGAGAAGCATCCTCTTCATACTAATTTCAAGCATGCCAACTGGAAGTTCATACATGTGCTTGACCTTGGGGAAGCTTCTTCTATAAATTATATGAAAAGAGATGTGAAGGTTGCTATTTGCAAATATAAAATTCTATTGTTACGTGCTACTAACCTTCCTTTATGAATAAGTTGTGTAAAAACTTACTGTATTCATATGTTAAGAGAACAATAAATAAACTACTTAATCCAATTCCCTATCCTTGTATTTATACCATTATCCTAATCTAACTACTTAACTAACTAATAGTATTGGTTAAAATAGAAAAGTACAGCTAGAAATAAATAATTGTTTGTAATTTGTATATATGGAAAATATAAATTGGAATATCTTCATAGTCCCCCCTTGAAGTTGTAGTAAGAGAAACACGCAACTTGGATAGCAAATGTTGAAGTTGAGGTTCGAGCAATGATTTGGTCAAGAGATCAGTCACTTGATCTTTGGAAGGAACAAAGATAGGCTTGAGAAATCCAGAGCAAACATGATCACAGACAAAATGTATATCTATATCAATGTGTTGAGTTCTAGCATGTAAATATGGGTTAGATGTAACGAGTAAAGTGGACTTGTTATCACGTGTACTAGAAACTAGCATAGAAAAAGGAATATATAGATTATGCAATATATAAGAAGTCCACAGTAGCTCCTTGGTTGCATATGCAAGACTTCTATACTTAGTTTCAGTAGAAGATGTCGATACAATTGATTTTTTCTTAGATTTCCATGACACAAGAGCATCACCCAATAGAATACAGTAGCCAAAGATGGACTTCTAGTCCAACAAATTGGATCCCCAATCGGAATTTATATAGGCATGCAACTGTAATGAATTAGAGCTAGAATAAAAAAGTCCCATATAAGCTGATCCCTTAAGATAACATAACAAATGAAATAAAGCATCTAAGTGGGGAGTCCTGGCCTACACTAAAAATTAGCCAATAGTGTGCATAAAGTATATGATATCTAGCTTGGTAAGAGTAAGATACAATAGCCAACCAACTAATCTTCTGTAAATAGAAGGATTTGCCAACAATTCACCTGTAGTTTTGTCAAGCTTCACACCATGAGGAAGAGGAACACAAGTTGGCTTAGCAGAAGTAAGACCAGCATCTATGAGAACATCCATAAGAAATTTGCATTGATTCACTAGTAGACCATTAGAAATTGAATAGAGCTCAAGACCCAAAAAGAACCAAGCATAACCAAGATCCTTAATTGTGAACTCTTTGTCTAAATCATGCTTAAGAGTAGGAATGCCACATTCATTTGTTCTTGTAACAAGCATATAATCAACATAAAGTAAAATAATAACAAAACCACTATCCTCATATGAAGTAAACAATGAATGATCATGTGCGGATTAGTAAAATCCTTTAGACAGAAGAAAACTGGATATTTCAAGATTCTACTACCTAAAAGCTTGACACAAACCATAAAGAGATTTAGTCAACATACACTTGATTAGGTTGTGCCTTAGGATAACCCTCCATAAGATGCATATAGATTTCTTCATCAAGGTGTACATGTAAAAAGGCATTATTGATATCTATTTGGTGTAACTTCTAACTAAGTGCAATACCTACAGCTAGTAATATCCGAGTAGTACTAACCTTAGCCATTAGCAAAAATGTGTCATGAAAGTTTTGGCCCTCTATTTGAGTAAACCCTTTAGCAACCAAATGAGCTTTATATCGCTCAATATTACCATTAGGCCTATATGTCACTTTATACACCTACTTGCATCCTATTGGTTTCTTGCCCTTGGGTAAAGTAGTAAGTTCCTAAATGTGATTAGCTTCTAAAACATTAAGTTCTTTTTACATGGCTTCTTACCACTTATGTTGTTTAGTTGCTTGAGCATAATTATAAAGCTCTTGGATAGCCAATACATTGGCTAAAGAGGCTACATAATTAGAAGCGAAAGATTGAAATGCATGGGATGAAACAAAGGATAAGAAGTAGTAGCATAAGTGGATGATGTGTATGATTGGGTTGAGTAGAATGAACAAAATCACTCAAACACCCTGGTATTTGTCTTACACGTGATGATCTAGATAAGTTGTTGTTAAGAACATAATTGGAAGAAGAAGAATCATTTTTTGATTGTGCATCAATATATTGAGAACCATGTGGAGGAACATGTATAGAGGACTAACCGTTACTAGGAGATATGCCACCAGAAACAAGAGGGAAAGATTTAAACAAGACATGGTTTGTTGGAAAGACACTAGAATCAACATTGTGTGTTAGCTTGAAAGGAAAAACATGTTTGAAAAACACTACATCTCAATTAACATGAATCTATGTGGTTGCCAAATCCATAACTTTATAACCCTTTTGACTATGATCATAACCTAGAAAAACACACTTCAGGCCTCATGAGTCAAATTTATCCTTTTTGACCCAAGTTTGGTGATGGAGCATAAACATCCTATTACTCTAAGATTACGATAAGAAGGTTTCTTTCCATACAAAATTTCAAATTGTGTCTTCCATTGCAAACTTTTGACAGGCATTCTATTAATTAAGTATGTAGTTGTAAGCAAGCAATCACCCTAGAATTCCTTTGGTAAATGAGCTTGGATCCTTAAAGCTCTTGAAGTTTCTAATGAGTGCCTTTGCTTCCATTCAACTTTGCTATTCCATTGTGGAATGTACACCATAGTCCTTTGATGAACAACACCTAGACTATGAAAAAGATTTTAATAATCTTTAGATGGAAACTTAACTCCATTATTTGTTCGAACAAATTTAAGACCAACATTGAAGTGATTAGCAACAAACTGGAAAAAGTGTTTAAGGATAGTGAAAACTTGTGATTTATGATGAAGAAGATAAATCCATGTAGCCTTGAAAAAATTATCAATAATGGACAGAAAATAACAAGCACCTGATAAAGAAGCAATATGATACGAACCCCATATATCTACATGTAGAAATTAGAAAGAAAATTCAGTAATAGTATTGCTTCTTGGAAAAGGAATTTGGTGAAACTTAGCCTCCTGACAAATGTCACACAAGTAACTACTAAGATTGAATTGTTAACAAAGACCTAAATGTCGAAGTTTAGATACAAAAACATGACCAAGATGAGCATGCATCAATTGTAATTGCTCAGCTTTATTATAAGTAGAACTTGAATTACAAGCAGATAACATCATAATAGATGCATTCATGTATGAAACTAACTGTATTGCAAGGGCATTGTGGATATAGAGTCCTTTATCAACTGTAGCTATTGCCAAAATTTCACGGTTGTTCAAGTCTTGAAATTGTCATGAAAAGGTTGTTTTAAATGAATTATTACTGACCAATTTATGAACATTTAGCAAATTATGAGTAAAACTAGGTACTAACAAGAAATTATGCAAAATCAATGTTGGTGTAATATGAGCAAATCCAACTCTGTTCACTATTGTAGTTCGGTCATTTGGTATTTTAATAAGGATTGGTGGATTCAAAGGTTTAACATCATGTAGTAATGAATTGAATGGGGAAATATGATTAGTAGCCCTAGTATCAACAATCCAATATGCTAAATTATTATACTTTATGCTAAAACTAGAAGAGTTACAAGTGTTACCTGTAAACTGAACAACATTTGTAGTTGCTTCTTATACCTGTTGCTCATCTTTAATCTTCATCATTTGCATTAACTCTTGACAAACATTATGAATAAAGTTCTTATTAGAAGACAAATTGTAATCACCCATCAAATAACCATCCTTTGTGAGCCTAGAAGCACTACTCTATGTTTGTTGATCAATAGTATGATCAAAAGTTATTCCAAATCTAGTAAAATTCAAAACATTAACTGTCTTAACAGAAGTCGCATTCACCAATTTTCCTCTTTGAATCTTCTTCCCTTTGTACAAATTAGGATATCCAATTAGTTGAAAGCAATTCTTAACCAGATGTCCATTTGATTTACAATGTTTGCAAAATAACTTCTTTCCTTTCCTTCTATCTGATGAACTCTTAACTCCATTAACAAAGAAAGCTAACATTTCAACATTCTAATTCATTATGCCAACTACGTGTCTTTGTTTCTCAATTTGTTAGATAATGTAAAATGCTCTATTGACTAATGGTAATGGCTCAGAGGCTATATGATTCCTAGCTCCCTCATACGCATCATTAAGTCCAATCAGAAACTACATCACTTTTAGAATCAAATTCATTCATCCTTTCCTTCAACTTACATGTACAGTACTCAAATTGACCACATAAATACATAAGAAACGGATTCAGAGCATTTAACTCATCTCAGCAATGCTTAAGCCTATTATAATATAAACTCATTGACTGATTTTCTTGTTTTAAGTTACTGATTTCTTGTTGCAACTAATAAACCAATGGTAGACTTGCCATACCATACTAATTAATTTCTTCCCACAACTCTTGTGTAGATTTCTCGTATATGAAATTTTGGGCCAATTCATTTGACATTGAATTCAAAAGCCAACATCTAACCATATAGTCACTCCTAATCCATTTTATATGATTTGGTGAATTATCAGCTGGTTTTTGTAAAGAACCATTTATAAGCCTTAGCTTCAATTTAGCACCTAAAGCAAGTTTAACTAACCTATTGCATGGTAAGAAATTACTACCATTGAAAATTAAATTGTCTATACTCATGCTAAGATTATTAGATCCTAATAGAAACAAATGATTAAAATTCTTATTTTCTCCCATTACTATCTAACCTTGATTATTCATAACATTCATAGAAGAGAAATTAGCTAAATGATTGAGACCTACTCTAATACCATGTGAAGGTTGCTGTTCGCAAATGTAAAATTCTATTGATGCGTGCTACTAGACCTCCTCCATGAACAAGCTGTGTAAAAACTTACTATATTCGTATGTCAAGAGAAAAATGAATAGACTACTTAATTCAATTCTCTATCCCTGTATTTATATTACTATCCTAATCCAACTACCTAACTACCTAACGGTATTAGTTAAAATAGAAAGGTATAGTTGGAAATAAATAATTGTTTGTAGTTTGTATACGTGAAAAATATAAATTGGAATATCTTCACAAGAGAAAGGGATGATAAATTGATCTACAGAAGAGCATATGGCAAAATAACATCCGAATCTTTATTAGAAAAGGAAAAATACATTATTCGGATCAAAAGGAGAAGATGCCTCGTTAGATTAATATCCAAGATCATCCATGAAGTTGATGACACTATGGTCTACACACATATGTTCCACGTGATTGACTATTGGTCCTTGATAAATTATGTGAACACCTTTGTCACAAAGTCATTGATTACTTAAGTTCTTATAATTTACATATGTATCATTTGTTTCACCAAAGATAGTTGACAAAAATGTGATTTAATGATTCTGGGTTTGAAGCTTCCTATATGAATAACACACTTGAAGTTTTATGACCCATGAAGAGTTTACTAAGTGTGTGTGTGTGTGCACGTACACACGCACATATATATTGGCGCACGTGACCTAGGAGTTTGTATCAAGGATAAGCTTAGAATGATTTAAATTGAAGATTCGATCAGCTTAGATGGAGTCGATGATTTTCAACATTGATTACATAGATAAATATGAGGATATTTAGTTAGGTCATGAATGGAAGGATGATGAGCTACCGTAAGACGATCAAAAAAGAAAAAGGATACGAGTTGATCCCACTAGATATTGAACGAAATTTGGAGATATGTTGCACAAGAGGCATGATTTTGAATCACCTTGTTTTTTTTTAAGGTACGGATTATTAAAAAAAGAAAGGTAGTTGCATGGAAGTCTTGGTGATTAGAAATCCAAATAATAGTGTTAACGGCGTGCATAGATTTCATTAAGCCAACAAGCATCTCAACATGTTAAAGCTACAATTCTACTTATGTAGAAAAAAGCTGCATAAGGGAATTTTAGAAAAAATAATAAATAAAAATTGTTTACTACCATGGATGAGATGTAAATACAACATTTGAGGATCGAGAAAATATTCTTGAAGCTCCAAATTTCTACATATGCTCAAATGGCTTCATTCCCTCTATATAAGGCCTCATAGAAAGAAGAAATTGCTAGGAAAAGCTAGATTGTTGATTCCATGCCATGAACGCAAGATAATATTCCAAAGGCAATTGAATAATAACAAGTAGTCAAGAAGAAGCATCTATTCCATCAACATTTGAAGGAATCTAGTGGCAAAGTTAATATCCGATACATCTATACAATCATTGAAGGAACATGTAAAAATGCCTAAAAGCCCCTTTGACTATGTCTAAAGGACTTTTGGTTAGGGAGAAAAATGTAGAAGGCTATTTTGGTAATTGGGCTTTTAAGCCAATTTAATGCCATGGGCCGATTTCTTGGGCTAATAATAGAGTTTAGGAGATCAGGCTGAATTAAAGATGTTTTAATAAGACTTGGCTTGATAAGCTTAGAATAGGAAGTGTTAGTCTAGATTTTCTACTCTAAGCTTTACTTAGTTATCTCATGCATGAAAAGTAGACTCAGAAATTGCCTTTTTGAACTCATTTAGGCTTCATCTAACTTTATTGGGCCTAAAAAAGGCTTAAGTGTACTTTATACTTAGTTATAAAGAAAATGGGCTTCTTTTAATTATAGTAAGTCTAAAGCCCATATCTAAGCATATGAAGGCTAAAGGAGAGAATAAGTTTCAAATTCTATAAATAGGAGGCTCCTCCTCTCAATTGATTCATTGAAAACATTGGCAAGCTTGAGATGAAAACCAAAGTTCTGCCGAAATAACTCAACAAAAGATTAAACAAGCAATTTAATCAAGAATGATCTAAGAACCATCAAGAACATGGAGTTTAATTCGTTGTCATGTGCATACTTTTAAGATACTGAGTTTGCATGTTCTTTCTCTAATGTCTCTTCTTAACAATGTCCCTTCATGTATTATCAGCTCAAGATGTCTCTAGGTTGATTGACACGCTTCCTGTATGTGATTGGCTAATTGCAATGATCACCACCATACATAAACTAAGAGGCGAATTATTGGGTTCATGGTAAAATTGACATGTGATATTGTGTGATTAGGAGATTATGTTGATTTCAACTACGTTTAGCATTCATGTAATAACCAAGAATGCTAAACTTAATTATGGTCTTAGATGATTGGGGTTGAATAATTTTCTAGGTTTGTGGTAGTAAATTGAAGAAATACATAATCTTATGATTAAAAGAGATTTTTTGGTGTGATGAACTTCACCTAGGATGCCCTAAGTCAAGTCTCCAATAACAAGAACAAGAAAAATTGGTGTGAGGGCCAAGTAGCAAATCATATTGAAAAGTGGTTGTTTATGCAACCAATATGGCCAAACGAAAAGTGGTTGACCATATTAAAAATGTGGTTTATGATTTTTCTTTGTAAGAGGATCTAATTGAACTAATATCATTTTGGGCTTTTTAGTTTGGGTTGTTTGCAAGTTTTAGAGTATTAAATGAAATCTCTTGGTATAATTAGGGTGTTGACTAATCATTTTATGAAGAATTGTAGGCCTTATCAACAAAGTTGGATCATTAGCAAGTTGATCAGTTGAACTAAGTATGCATGTTGTTGTTGTTTGTTGTTTATGTATGTAGGATTACATAATTAATTTAACAACTAATAGGACATCAAATTGTTTTTTCGATTTGTGCTTGCACCTGAAGGCATAAGTAAATAAGCGAGCCATGACTTGAGTGTTTGTTGCTTATTGAAGGTCAAATATTGGGAATGAAGTGGTTGATATTTTAGGCCATGAGACCACAATGTATGGGTAGACTGAAAAAAGATTCGCTAAGTATTACATGTTACATGTTATATAACCGTGGTATGTAAATATTAATAAAATGTTGATATGAATAATAATAGGAGTTGTTTTTAATTCAATTACCACCTATGATTTGTACTTATCACATATATTAATATTTTATTAGTATTTATATATTACCTATACATTACATGTGGCGTGTTTTACCTATAGAATCATTTCTTGAGTAAAAAGCCTAATATGGCAAGCTATTTTAATATGCATTAGGAAATTAGTAGAGAAGCTATCAAAGGGTGACATTAGTGAAATGGGATGTTGTTGTGGTTAGTAAGAATGTAATAGATTATCAATGATTGATACAAATAGTAAATCCACTATGAGAAAATTTGCCTCTTGGACTCTATGGATTTGAGGATCTAAATGAATTTATGTATTTACTTATGCTTGTTGCTCCTACATAAAACAACACTTAAGTATTCTTGTAGTTAATGTTTGCTATTGCTTGTGTATTGTTATATGTGTTTTAGTATATATGTAACTTGTCATATCTATGTGTATTACATAGTTTTCTTACTATCGTAGTTGTTGTATGTTATAGTTTGTTCATTATTATATTTATTTTGTGTGTGCAGTAGGAATATGTGTATGCATTTCGTAGTTTTTTCACTCTTAGGCTTTATAGCTCACTTATTTTTTGATATTGGATATTGGGAGGAAATGATTTATGGGAAATTGACACATGGGACTACCTTAGATATGACCTTTGGAAAGGGAGTGAGAATGTGATATTGCTTTGTATGACTTCAGCCAGAAGAACTTAGTTTAGAGTAGTCATGATTATTAGTTTCTAGTTGTATGATATTTTGGAGATTTGTTTAAAAGATTTAAACATTCATGATTTCCTTGAATTTATAGTTTGATAAGATCTTTGAATTTGGAGGTAGTTGTTTAATTTTATGTAGTTAGGAATAGGAATACATATGATTTATGGTATATATTAACAAATTATAGTGATAAGCTTTTGAACCTTAAATGTCCTAGCCTAGTGTAATATATATGATACAGTTTTTGCATTATGACCATTTATGTAGCACATAGCTTAAGCTATGATCTTTAGAGGACTTAGGAATTTGATCATTAGGATAATGAGATAGAAGAGTATGTATACAATTAGGCTAATTTTTGACCTTGAAATAATGATCATATCTTTGATTAGTTTATTTTGGGGAACTTTGGTTGATATTCATGTTTATCTATAGAATAATATAAATATAAAGATGTAAAAGAGTTATATTGAATTAATGAATATTATTAAAAAAACTGTTGACGTATTCCATTTTCTCCCTCTATTTCACATGTCTAGAAAAATGGATTGTTGCCATTAGTAATCATGCCATTAGTGAGGAGCAAATACCTAAAACTTGTCCATCACAATAAGGAAATGTTGCATATGCAATGTACGATAAAACAACTAATCAATTTGGTCCAAAACCTTAGTAGACTTTATTTAAGGATAATAGTAGCTAATGTAATATAATGTTGAAGTTATGCAAAAGAATGTTCTACTAATGTGGTTAAGAGATGGTAGGTAGAGTGCTATGCTTAAGCAAATGTGATTTGTTTGTTTAATAAAGCCTTTCAGCATTGTAATAGTAGATTTGCTTGAGGTTGAGAGGTAGATTAAGAAAATAGAAAAGGCATCCATAACATATGAGGTGAATGAGGGTAGGAAAGTATCTTATGAAATCTTCATGTTCAAATTTTCACTTTTCCTTTTATAGGTAATGTCCTAATAGCATTAGCATAAGGATTATTGCTACCAATTGCAAATCATGTGTTAGGTATTCTTCTTATAGGGTTTAAAGTCATAGGCCACTATCCTTCCATGTTGCATCAACATATACCTGAGCCTTTATTAGATGGATCATTGCAGATGGCAATTTCTTCTTCACTAATTGGTAGTGAAAAGACTTAAGCTATAATTAATGATTGCTTCAACTCTTGAAAGCTTACCTTATACTTATTCAAACTTTACCCCTTTATATGTTAAGCTAGTTAAGGGGGTGGTTATCCTTGAAAATCCTTGTATGAATCACCTATAATAATTGGCTAGCCCTAAGAAACTCTTAACCACTATTACTATCTTTGACCCTTTGCTAATCTGCCATTGCTTTGATTTTCTTGCTATCAAATGATACACCAACCTTTTTGAACATATGTCCTAGCAAGACTATCTACTCTAGCCATAATACACACATTTTAAATTTGACATATAATTGTATCTCCTCGAGTATCTACAAGATTGTTCTCAAATGCTCCACTATTCTTTTTAGTCTTTCAGTAAATCAGCATCATTTACAAACAATATAACAAAGTTATCCAAACATTACCTAAACACCTGATTTGTTAAATCTACACATGCTGTTTGAGTACTTGTCAAGCTAAATGGCATAACCAAGAACTCTTAATGCCCGTAAGAGTTTTGAAAGTTGATTTAGGAATTGTCTTTACAATTAATTTTCAACATATAGGTTGTACAAAAGGAAATATTTATATATGAAACATATATACATACATACATACATACACACACACACATAGTCATAACTAATGTGTACATATACTTATATATATTTATATTATTTGAACAATCACATTTGTATATATCTGCATAATGCAATGATTATGTTAATAGTATAAGTTTTTCAAAAAGTTGCAAAGCTACTTATGAAATCATAGTTTGTACGAAAAAAATAGTATTTATAGGCAGATAATAATTAAATGTATGACATATAATTTAGGGAAGGTTTTAAAAAATCATAACACTATTATAAACAATTGCCTTATATGTAAAATACTATTCCAATCAAAACCATTATATATACACACATACACACAAAACCACTCAACAAGCAGTTTATATTGGATTACTTTTCTACATATCTTGTATATGTATATATATGTATATATATATATGGACTACTCCATATATCTTGGAAAATAATAATTACATGTATAAATAATAAATATCAATGCAAAATTAGTCGAAATCATATAAATGTATGTATTATTGATTTAAGAATAGTTATAACTTTATTGCAAGATTCAATCCTCTGAAAATAATATAGCGATATAGGTTTATAATTAAGCGTACAAGAAGCTTATCAATAAAATACCTGTTCATAGCTATGACATAAAATCTTTTGAAAACCTTATATCAACAGAGTAATTAATAATTAGTATTTATAAGTTTGGATATTTTCCAGTACACCTTTTTTTTTTGTATGACCAATATCTCAAAGTATCCTAAATTTATTATTGACCTTTCTGAAGTCTTCTAAAAATACAAGTCGCAAAAACAGTCCTTTCCACATCCCCAAGTTAGAAGCACTTGTAGTTTCACTTATATCCTTCAGTTTTAAAATGGTTTCTCGAAAATTTCGGGATAGTATAGACAAAGAATGATTCTAATTGCAATTTGGATCAAGAATACCTTTGAGTTTCATTAACCGGGGCCTTTGATTCAGGGTTGTTTTTACAAAAATCGGAGTCCATCATCAAAATCAAAAGACAATGAAAATGATAATTCCTCATAGATTTTCTTTTCCTTTCATTACAATTTTGAAAAAATATTTCATCCCCCCAGTCCAGGCTTCTATGCTTTGCATGCAACCACCCTATACATGTCCATATGTGACTGTCGTGTTTAATGTTTAGCATGATCCTCGTCGTCAGTTATCGTCGTCGTCCATATATCTCTTCCAGAACCAATGTTTCTTCCATACCCTCTCGACCATCTCGTCCACGGGTACGCCCTTAGTCTCTGGTAAAAGGAACAACGCGAATAGTCCCATAACCAAAATCCATCCACCAAAGAAGAAGAAAATGCCAGCTCGCATCCGGCAAAGCATCGACAGGAAGGCTTGTGCTATGACGAAGGTGAAGAGCATGTTGGAGCTGACTGCGAATGCGAAACCCGTGGTCCTTGTCTCTAGAGGGAACGTTTCGCTTGGAATTAACCAACCAAGAGGTCCCCATGACCATGCGAATCCCATCACGTATATGCATACAAGTACAACAACGACCATTGCTTGTTGGTTGGTTAGAGAGCCGGTTGGTTTCAGGTTCAAAACTAGGATCACTCCAATGATAGACTGCAAGCATGAGCGGTTGGCGGTTACAAGGTTATAAAGACAACCTTAAAATCATCAAACGGCAATAGAGAAATGACAAACGGATTGGATTATTACTGCATACACACCTGAGTGACGAACATCTGAACACATGCTTCTAGAAGTAGGACCCTCCTTCCAGCTTTATCGACCGAATAAATCGAAACCAGCGTGCTAAAAACATTCACTAGCCCCGTGATCACTGTTGACAGCAACGCCGCGCTGTTTCCGAATCCAACAGTCTGGAACAGAACAGGTGCATAGAACATTATGGCATTGATGCCAGTGAATTGTTGAAACACTTGCAGTAGGATGGCTATAACAAGCGGTGGTCGACTCGATCGCTTCATGAGTTTCTGGAACGGGTTCTTGACTAGCCTGGCCTTCTCGCAAGCAGCAACAATCGAGTTGAACTCTGCATCGACATTGTCAGTGCCGCGACATCTTTTGAGGGTTGCCAGTCCTTCTTCGACACTATTGCGCTCTATGAGGCTCGTTGGAGTTTCACAAATGACTATGGAACCTATCATCAATATGGCGGCCGGAACGCCCGCCAAGCCAAGGGAGATTCTCCATCCATAAGGGTGGATATTGGAGGTGAAATAGTTTATCAATCCAGCGATGAGAATTCCGATGGTAATGAAGAGTTGGAAGCAGATGTTGAGTGCTCCTCTCATCCTGGCAGGAGCTAACTCGGAAAGAAACAGAGGTACTGCCTGCAATCCAACAATTCCTTACTAATATTTCCATCTAAACTAATGGTCTATGCTATTATAATGAGCTCAAATAAATTAAGTATGAAAGCAATAGCAATAATAACTCCTACCTGATTGCCAAATCCAACACCAAAACCAAGAATAATTCTTCCTAAAACAACAATCTGGACCATCCCACCACCAGCTTGCAGTGCGATTCCTGCTATGAAGAAAGCTGATGCTATTTGTAATGTACACTTGCGACCAAATTTCGAGCACGCCCTAGAAGCTACAAAACTTGCCAAAAGGGCAGCTATATATAACGAAGAAGTGAACAATTGGAGCATCTCGTTATCATATTTACAATAGTTGTCTTCATGAACATGCATTTTCTTCTCATATACGATGGGGAAGAACTTCTTCAAGAAGTCATCCATGGAAGTCACACCACCTGATGGGACAAATGGTAACTAATTTGTGTTAAATTTGGTCAATCGAAAAATTGCAAGTGAGGAACTCCATTGTAGACTCAATTAAAAATTGCAAAACCTTATATAAAACTGACCTGAAATTCCAATGTCGTAACCAAACATGAACCCTCCAAAGGCGGAAAGGATCACGCACACAATCACGTAAAACGTAACCTTCCCTTCGAACTCCGGCAAATCATCACTTCCATGATGTGCTATTACGGCCGGCATCTTTTATGTTAGATTCGACAAAGTAGGAGGTTGAGGTTACAAGAGATGCAGAGATTTGATAGAATTTACAAGGCAAGAAATAAGCCTTCCGAGTATGAACGAGAGAACATCCAGGATCGTTGATCTTTATATGTGCATGATAAATGTGGATTTCGACCATGTTAACCGTAACTGAACCCTAAATAGGGAGTGAAATACAACTGTCACTCCACTGATATCGAGGAGATATATATGTCCACATTAGACTTATCTTAACCCAATGTTTGTTTTGTAACTATCTCACCTTGTGTACTATTATTGTATAGAAGGAACGGCATTGACTCACTTTTGCTAAAAATGTCCAAACACATGTCAGACCCCCATCTAATTTTAGTTATCTGAGACTCATCCCCCAACCGAAGATGCATGCTAGGGCACACACTGAACAATTAATAGTTATATCTGTCGTCTAAAGTTAGTCCCATTCTCATAGTTGGCAGTCTTTGTATAACTGTACGAAGTTATTACAACAGGCATTATTGCTAGGACTCAATGGACGAAAGAGTCAGGTCGTTTCAACATAATGTTAGGTTTATTTGCTTGATATATTTGTCCAATTGGATAGAGATATGACGGCGATCCATCACAAATTTATCGGAATAGATCACGGGTTTTATATTATCTATAGCTCTGACTCATACTTGATTGAGAAGTAACGATCAGGTGCATAGACTTTGGACGGGGAAAAATATAGAGGAAGGGGTACTTGTTTATCCCCCTTTTTGCAAAACTAAAACAAAAAAAAAAAAGAAAAGAAAAAAGAAAAAAGGACTTAGATTGACAAATCATGTATTTAACGATCTGTATTAGTAAGTTACTCTCATTTTAGGATTTTGTTTATCTACTCTTAAAGGTTTTAAAACAAAGACAATTTATAAATACAGACTTTTAAATGTACGGTCTATAACAAAAACTAAACAAATGTAGGCCACTCCTCCATATTTTTTCCAATGAGAAACTTAGTTAAATGAATATCACAAATATTTACTAAAATTGTTGAAATAGTTGAAACTTTTTGTTAAACTAGGAACATATACAACTTATTATAGGGGATGGGCAAACAAATTTATTGAACCTGATAAACTGAATTGAACTAAAAGTTTAATGAAATAATAAAGTCAAGCTAGCGCTTAATAAGAAAACCTAAAGTTCCAGCAAACATATTGTTGAGGGTTATTTCGATAATTGAGATTTTAGTTTAATTTAATCCCATCAATCGATTTAATAGGCTGGTGACAGGGCATAAGAGATTAAGTCTAATTAGGAATGTTTTAAGGAGATTTAGCTTGATAGGTTTAGAATGAAGATCGTTGAATCGATTTTTCCACTCTTGATTTTGTTCGATTATCTTGCATACAAAAAGTAGACTCAAAGATGGTCTTCAAGAGTCCATTTAGGCTTCAATATGGCTTAAGTTGGTTTAAGTAAGCTTATAGACTTATTTTATATGAAATGGGCTAAATCTTATGAAGCTGAATGGAATTAGGCTATTCCTCCTCTCACGCCTCTCTCTAAGATCATCTTTCCATATATCATTAGATCAAGACTTATACAAGGTCAACTAACATGCCTATTGCACTTGATCAACCATTTAGAACAATCCCTTATACACATATATGATAGGATCTATGAATATATAATATGAAATACATAAACTAAGTATTTTATTGTACATGATTAGATCCTAGCAGTCTCCCCTTCTAAAACTTTAATTGGAAAGGTCTAAATCCTCAAAGTAGTCTAAAACTCTCATCAACTTCTATCGTTGCCATTACCATGGGATGTAATATTCAAAATACAAATATACAATAGATTGCATATCCATTAAATGTATATCTTGGTAATGCATTTTCATTGGAAAATAATAACTTAGTTTGGTAGAGCAATAATTCATGTTCTAACATATTCTTTGCAACAATACTCATGTAATTATCTTTTAATTGATTGACTTTAGGATATTAAGAACCTCAAATCAAAGTGAGAATTTATTGTGGTTTGAATAATGACTTCTTTTTTTGGATTTAAAAAATTATGAACCAAATTATACGGTTACATTTGAACTGAAGTGCAATAAATAGTTTTGTTCGGTCTATAGGGCCAAACTAAACTACACCAACATCTAGGTATAAGTTATGTAGGAAAAATATGAAAAATGAGAAAGCACTTAATAATTAAGTCCTTAGAACTATTTACTAAAAACCGAAGACTTGAACACCAACCTAAATTTTAAGGATAAAGTAGAATTGAGTGAAGGATGGACTCGTATTTATTTCTCTAATTATGTAGGAAAATAAAGTAAGAATTGCAAAATTATCTTATCATCCAATCGGTAAAATCTACTCTCCCCTTGGTAGGCAAAATTTTAGAGCTACCCTCCCCTTTGCAAGTGTATTATTTGTCTGGTAGACACCGTTCAAATAATAGAATCTACGAACTAGATGGTGGCCAAGAATGCATTGTTCATGGATTGCACCAGTCAACCATCCAAATGGTAGCTTCTTTCTGAATGTTGTACGTAATACTAAGGACGAACTTTACTTCTTTTCATCTTATAAAATTCACACTTATTAACCATTTTGGCACTGAATGTGTAAGGGGTTTAAGTACTTAAGGTTTTAGAGCAATCGTTATCACTTAACTTATATCTTTTCCTCTTATAATTGATTCAAAAACTATCTTGAGTTGTCAATATGGATCATTAAACATTCCTCTTTAATCTTTTGTGTTCTCATAAATCATTTCATGATAATGTTGAACCTGTTATCCAAAAATTATCAGAAACTTCGATTTCCATTTGATACGGACAGAAGTTTTCGTAATCATGGGTAATAATAATTATCGATTCAACTACAACCCAGTTCGTATCCGACACTCAGCCATATACAGTGAGGTTTACATCCAGATCCTTTATTTTTTTACATGTTATATAAAAAACACTATTTGCAATTTGGCTCGAGTTTCTTGCCTTCCTCACATCAAACATTTTGCAGCGGTTTTTAGTCTATGTTCGCTTTTTGCTTTTCTTTTTTTTTTTTTAATATGTTTTTCTTTTCTTTTTAAATTCTCTACATAGTGTTATTTATTTTTCATCAAAATTAAAAAACAAAAAGAAGAAATTAGTGCACGGAAATTTCATAAAAGTTCCTATTCTATTGCTGACAAGTGAAGCATATGCCATTAAGTACTCTCTTCAATTCTCAATGATAAATTTTGTTATTAGAAGAATTAAGATATGAGACATCAGTAGACGGCCACTCCATTAAGTGTACATTTTCCTGGATTTTTTCATACTTTTTCTATTTTTTATATTTTCTTGCTTTCAAATTTATTTTGCTCATTTGCTGTAAAAATTATTTCTCTAATTTGATCTTTCATTCACGCGTACGTAGTCAGTAGGCTAAGTAAACTTAGTAGGCTGGGTAACATAGACTGCCATGTGGTATCATTAGCTAAAGTAGTTAAGTTTCATGTTATCATTGAAGTATAGATTTGTATTTTCTCAATTTATATTTTCTTAATTTTTCTTAATTTATATTAGATTATTTATTTATAAATAGAAGAAAATTGAGAGAAGATTAATTGAGATCATCCATTTTCAGGTATAATTACTTTACTTAAACAATTGTAAACGAACTCTTGAACAGTATCTAACGAGAGCAGATCTTCTATTGCTTCCTCTGTCAAATATCTCTTCAATGGCAACTGATATCCTCACAAGTTGTAATTCTTACATTTACTACTCTTGTATCGCATAACAAGCAAGAAAATCTGGTGAGTGCATTTTTTTCGAAAGTTAAAATAAATAAATATACAAACACGAAAGTTTAAGAGGTGAAAACGCAATTGAATGGTTGTAATCTTCAAAAGTAGGGTAGCCAAGGAAAACTGAATTTATAGTTTTCCATACATTTTCACATGAGGCAGCCTCTAAATTACGAGGAAATATTATAGAACAAAATTGATAATCTGAATCCGAATTTTATTGTGTACTAGGGTTTAATATGAAGTGCATAAGGAAGGGGGAAAGTGAATCACACTTTCCTCGGTACAAAACCTGTTTATTGAACAATAACTGTCGCAGCCACGACCCACTCTGAAGAAGATGAAGAAGAAGAAGAAGAAGAAGAAAAATAGGCTCTGTAGCTCTTCTCCTACTTAAGGGAACTGTACTATATTACATGATAAAATTGCATTTGGTGTAGCAGGTAACCCTGTAACACGTATGTTGTACCTAGAACATGCAAATACAACAAAACTCCAAGTCATGGATGGAGTACCGCGTATGTGGCTAAAGTAACCATCACAATTCCTAGCTTAATTTTCTGAGGATTTAATGCATCTCCACCGTTAGGAGAAGGCACTGGCACGGTTGTAGCAGGAACCGTAGGAGATGCCAATTCCGAAGGAGATGGTGCCTTTACGGTTTGGCGGAGTACATTGATATCCACCTTTTGTCCAGCTTGGCAATGACCTGGGACACCACAGAAGAAGTAGTGGTGGCTCTTGGTTTTGATGGTGATCGAATCGTTGCCACTCGTGTACGTCGCCTTAGGGGATGTTGTGTTGCATGACTTGTACTCAGCATGTGTAACTTGCATTACATTGTGAAATTGAGGAAGGTACTCGAAAACTGTCACAACAACCAACAATTATGGGGCAATTGCTGTCGATCGCAATTAAGCTTTGATTTTAACTCACCGGAGCAACTCTTTTCCATGTATTTAGTCTGTGGAACCACTAAAATCTATTGGTTGTGTATTAAGCTTTGATAAAATATGATTCCAGTTTTAAATCCTTTTAATATATGTGATATGCGATATACCATATTAAAAAATGCTACATTTAAAAATATATACTGAAGTTAGTTCTATATTAAATTGTGAATTTCAAAATTTTCAGACAGTACTTGGATTTTAATATACGGAATCCAGTCAAAGTATGGTTCCGTCAATTCAAATTTCAAGCAGTTGCAGTACGCTTTTCATGAACGTGGAACTATGCAATGGGTCCAAACTACAATAATTGTAAAATCACTTGGTCTACCACTTTTTTATGGAAATGAATTCTTTCTCTTTCCAACATTTAATGTTAAATTTGATTAAATATCAAACAAAAGATCGCTTCTCTTGTATTATTAGACTCTTGTGGACCCTGACTCTACTTAAAAATAAGTGAAAACATCTTGCTTACAGAATTTTTCTAAAGGTTATTATTATGGAAATAGAAAATAACTTAAAAGTATATTCCTCTTTCTAATTTATGGCTAGCTATGTACAAATTACGAAATGGTCATCAGACTCAGGATTATATCAATGTCACAAAGAAAAATCTACAATAAAATATTTCAGAATTAATTACGGAAAATATACGTATGTTTTGACCATTCACTTTGTTTACTTGCGTTCTTTTTTTTTTTTTGCCTCCTCCCTGTCCCCTTCATTGAGATTAGTACATAGACCTTAAAAATAGGTAGGTGGAATACGTGTGCCGCAGAAAAAGGATCCAAAGACTCTCCTCAAATACAATTCTCTAACTCTAACATTCTTGGACCTCTTGTTTTTTGTTTATGTGCACAAGAGGAGCATATATTTAATACCTAACTAAACGTCAGTACGTAAGCGTAAAAAACCAGATACACACAAGTATGTAATAGAAAACACTATAAGATGGATATCTTCTGTGAAATTGACGCAGAATTCTATTTCAATCCGATTTCGATATTTAATACGTAAACAATAGGCTATAGCTCTTTAGTTGCAGATAAGATTTTATGCATTTGGATGATGCTTCTATTGTCTGTATCTTTTTTCTCTCTCTATATATATATACATTTTTTTATTTATGTCCTAATTTTTATTGGTGCCATTTTTCGATTTGTAGAAAGCTCGAGGCGTGCGCACGGATAAGTATGTTTGTTTTCTATCAAATTTGTTGGCGTCAGGCATACGCATAACTTTAAGTAGCAGTAAATGATGAAACGACGGAATCACCATGAAGTGCGCACGACAACTCAAATACCAAAGTAAAGAATCCTTGATTGACAAGTGCACATCGCATAAACCGTCCGATTTTCATAACCGATATGAAAAATGTCAAACTTCTATGGCTCCATGTACATATATATATATACAAAGTATAACTATTAATTATATTTAACGAGAAACGATAATACTTAAAATATATGAATGATTGTTGTTTTTAAAACTATCTATTATCACTATCATTTATCCAAACATAATTGATACTTATTCACTATGTGCATTTACAACTATGTATATTGTAATCTAATAAAATTTTTTTTTAGACTATTGGACTTTAGCCCGAGAGGAAATGGATTATCTAAAGTTATATTTTTTCTAAAATTTCCTAAAATTACAAATCAATCATGTTTTATGTTGTCATTTTTTAATAAAAAATTTAGATAATAACAATTACAAATTTGAAATTTTAAAAATTAAAAAAAATAAATAAATTTCAAGTGATCGAAATCCAATGTGAAAATAGATGGGCGTATAGAGAACCTACCCTACATCTATGGGTAGTTATGGGTGGAAAAAAACCGAGCTTGATGATTCCCTCATTAGGTAAAGTGGCACGATATGCTGCAAAACATGCTATAAGTAGAAGAAAAATACCAATGGAATAGTAATGATACTATTACTTTATAAGGATTGATATAACTTTTTATTTAACACTTCAGATTTATAGAAGTATAAATTAAAAGTAGAAAGAAAAGTTGAATCCGTTTTATAAATAGTTTTATAAAAAATAAGGATAGAATCCTAGAAAAATCTCTTTTTATCTTATGATGTATTATGTTGCCTCCCATGTTTTCTTTTATCTTAAAATATAAATATCTGGTTATGATAATGATGACTTCCAATTTTCAATATCTTCCTTTGTTGCTCATTTTTTCATGCCATGTTAAATTAACAACACATCGATAATGTTCATGATCATACTAAAATGTTTTATATCGTCTCTCTTGTGTTGTCACTACCATAAAGTAATAATGATAGCACAAATATATATATATATATATATATATATATATCCCTGCCCTATATTAACATTTAGGGATATGTTTCAAAAATTCAAACGCCGCATAACTTTTGGAAGAAGCTTATACATATTATTTGTAAAATTTACCGCATAGGCTTTCATTTTAAAAAAGAAATGCTTAAATAATACAATTATATGGCATAAGTGAATAATTCTCAAGGTACAAGTCAAATTCGCTAAGTAAATTAAAATTCTAATTTTATCAACCCATTATTGTCACAAAAAGCGTTTTATTGTTCAATTTTTTTTTAATTAATGGCTCGTCAAGGTGAACTTTTTTTTTTTTTTCCCCATTAACTAAGGTGGAACATTGACTCACTATTTTTTTTTTTATATTTATTAAACTCAATGGTATTTTCTTAAGAATATTTTATAGGATTATAATGTATCCTATATACATGTAGTATTAAAATGTAGGGTATCTAAGATTTGGAATATACAGAATAAAGCATACGAGTTTCGAGATCGATAAGTAAAAGATCATATCTAGCGTATCTCTACTATGGGAGCAATATTAAGTAAAGTTAGAAATCAAAACCCATCCTTCATATGAAATATTCATAGTGAAATCTACTCTATTACGTAAATCCTACAGAATTTAAGGTAGTCTAAAGAGTTTCGACCAGGATGTCTACATATAGGATCTATATGCATAGGTGAATCTAAGGATACGTATTACAACGGGAACCAAATGTGGAAATGGAAAAAAACATTCTCGAATTGAAAATTTTGAAAATAAAAAAGGCAACCTAATCGATAGTGGATATGGCACCAAAGTGAGTATCATGGTCCGATGCATAAAATAACGTGACAACCAGGGCAGCCACATATTCTAGAAGATGGATAAGAGGTGTAGTTGCTTCTATAAGAATGTTGTCATCATCATGGAAGCGTGCATTAACTAATTATGTAGGATGGCTATGGACCTACATTGTTGGACATGTTACATGAAAAGATACAATCATCATTGATTTAATATGTACACGCTCTGCCCAGAAAGTAAATACTAGTCTTAAGCCTTTATCTCTTGCTTATTGAGACAAAAGATGGCTCTTTTGTATATGAAGCCTTCTATTTTTGACTTCTAAATTGAACCATTTTTTTTTTCTTTTGCCATGTCGTAAGGGAAAAACCTATAGGTGGGAGACGATTATTATTAGGTAAACTTATACATAATGCTACATAACTTCAACTTAACTTTACCTTCTTAAGATAATAATTAACCACATATTATCATAAAGGAGAAGGAAGCTATAAGCCAAAAGAAAAAAAAAAAAAAAAAGGGGAAAAAAGGAAAAGGATTTTAAAAAAATTACATTTTAGTAAATTGGGTACTCTGAAAACACTTACTAAAAAACTAAATAAAGAAATTTTCAGTATTACGTATGCTTATTTTTTTGGTGATGTGTATAATTGGTGTTGGAAGGGATGAAAAGTTGCTTTTTTAGATGTTTAAAAGTACTTTAGAAGATGCTTTGTGAATTGCAAGTTGATTTTTTGCTTGGCTCCACACTTCAAAAGTGCAGTTCTTTGTAGATTTCATTCCCTTCAAATTGCAAGTTGCAACTATGGAGCACCTTTTAAAATTTCAAATAGGCTTTTGATAGGGCACAAGATGGTTTGCACTTTTAAAAGTTCGCGGGTAAAAAAGTTCAAACCTAATTATATTCAAATACATGTGTATACCCTTAAGAAATTTAGAAATCATAACACAATAAGACAGAAAGAAAGTAAAATGACCTGGTTGATGCTTAAGATAATACCCAAGATTTTGGTAATGGATTTGTGCACATAGTGATCGAGCTCTCATACGCACAAACATATATATTCGACTGCCTATAAAGCTGGGATTAAGCGTGGCAATTTGTGTTAGGTGTAAGGTTTATGTCTTGTATACTATTGATGTCGAAAATATTTAAGATCGAATAGAAATTATAAATAGTAAATTTACATTACAATCATATATAGGTAGTTGGTACTATAGTATATTGTATATTATAAGGCAGTTTCGTGTTCTCTCTTCTTAATCGTGTTCCTAACCTTATTGGATTATGTTTGTACTAATGTCTGAGATCGATAACCTTAGCTGGAATTCATGTGATGTCTGCTTGTCCAAGGATTTTGGCCAAAATACAAAGAAACTCAAGGCTTTGTATTATCGGTGGTGGTTTACAATGTGAATACACACAATAGTGGGAATATCAAACTTTAAAGTGTCACCAAAAAAAAAAAAAAAAAAAAAACAAACAAACAAACAAAAAGGCAGAAGAAAAAGGAGAAGAATAAATTATAATTTGAATCCATTTGCCAAAAAATGGACTAAAATTAAAAATCTCCAAAATGAAAGAGTAATTGGATAAAAGAAAATATACTTACTAATAACATCGCCAACTTCGAAGTTCTTGGTGGCAGACCATTGTTTGTAGTCGACATTTCCAATGGTCGTCCAACCTGCTTTGTCGCCAACTTTATAAACAGCTGCATCACATACTTGTAAAAATAAGACCATAGCCATATACACTACAGCATACACGATATTTTTGGATATGGCCATGCGAGCGACAACCATAGCAGTATACTTTCTTGTGATGTTTCAAAGTTTATCAGTGACTAAGAAGTTGTTCGTTTAAATTAAAGAGGAAAGAGAGTTGTGGATACTGCAACTTTCTTCGAGAAACAACTGAACCTCACCTCGGGCAAGCGTATTTGAGAGGCATATATATATGGGTGGCAGGTCAGGGTTTGGATGTTTGTATGTTTTGGTTATATGGGATTTTTTTTTTTTTCCTCTTTACTGTCTGTGCTTTTTCGGTTGGGAGAGTAGGCAGTAGCAATCAGTGCGGTTCCTCTGTATTTCATCAATATGATTCTACTTTAAAGAGTATATCTTAAGGACATGTTTTAAAACTGCAACCGGGTACACTTGGAGGAAGTCAAAGTTGGTGATTCAATTTTAAGTCTCGTCAAACACATCGGTTTTCTAATAACATTAAAAAATTATAGTACTACCAAAAAGTTGCAAAATATTGATGGATAGTAATTTTTTTCGATTTTATACGAGTGTTGCAAAAAAAGTAAACACAATTTTATTAGAAAGCATACAAAAAGAGAAAGGAGTTTCCCAGAGAAATTCCCAACTGTAACAAGAAACTAACTAGGGACGACTTTTAAATTCTCCTTAAAATTTTGTATTCACTCCTGTTTAGCATCTGTAATCATTTTCACCAAACAAGAAAAATCTTCCATTTTACTGCATCAGATTGGTTTTACGCGCTTTTGGTGAATCAATAACAACCATATTTATTAAAAAGTAACATGTAAGAAAGATTCGTGCGGATACGTTACTTAGCCTGTTAAGGCTATCTAAACGCTAATAGAATACGCGCCACATGGAAATTTGATATTCCAGCTAAAATGTCGATGCTTTACTTTCGCTAGATTAATTACAAGTAATTTTTTGTAGGCAAATGTTTGAACTCATAAATTTTATTGATTTTGGTTTTACTTTAAAAATGGCATTTTTAAATCAACCAGTCAATCACATATTGTATTGTAACATGCTATTTATTTAGGATTCAAACTGATTATCTTTAAATTAGGTTAAACTCTACATTATGATCATGGAAGTTAATTGAAGAGATCCCATAAAATTATTTTATAAAACTACAAGTATGAACGAGTCAATTTTATTATAAAAATAAAAATACTGTTTCAATTCATTATTTATTGGAAACTTGAATCTTAAGTTTCAATATATAACAAAATTTTACAAATAGCCTAATTAATTTATTAAATTAATATTTATTAATAAAAACATGTTATTCGAGTGTAGTAATGGGTCAAATTATATTGAATTATTAAAAATAGGCAATGGTGATAATGTGATCATTGTAGGGTCTGCTGGATCATCTCTAAGCAATCCTTCAACCATAGACAATAGATAACTTGCACAAAGCCCCCGTAGCTAAGCTAGTGAGGATCCTCTAATACTAAAGTTAGTGAGAAAGGAAAGAAGATGCAAGTAATAAAAGTAAGTTTCCAAGAAAAGGTTGAATATGGTGAGTGCCAATCCCCTTACTTAGTGAACTAACTTTTTATTTATAAGTTAGAGGTGCTTACTATTGTTAACATGTAGTGGGCTATGGTTGGCTAATGCGAGATTTGACGAGGCAGCATTGCTAGCATCGATGGGACATCCCCCCTTCTAGTGGTTATTAGAGGTTGGAGGGATGAGCTTATCCCATTGGTGGTAGGTGGTCATCCTAATTCGGTGGCTAGGTAATAGCTCATATGATAAGAGGTCAATTATCATTAAATGAAGAGAGAGAAAGGCTAGACAATATATGGGGTGAGTGCTTGGCTTCAAGGTTGGACACCTCCTTCGATTGCAGTTTTTAGAGAGAGTGGGTGTGAGCCTCGAGTGAGTGCTACGGGTAATGGTTGAAGCACCAAGAGTGTCCAAAGGTTTGCAAGCAAAAGACAAGGTTCGAACATGCTTAGAATGTATGCATGCATCTTCATGGGCCTTTGTGGTCTAAGTCGAGTTTTTGGACAATTTGTGAGGCTTAGGCATTGCATTATGCTGGACATAGGCCCCGAGAGTTCTTTATGGGAGAATTGGTTGTCAATAGATAATATATCCAAAAACAAAGAGAATTTAATGGAAATTACAGAATATTAAATCAACCAGATCATGAACTATGAGATATTTGTATGTTTATCGATCTATTATTAATTTAATTACGAAATACAAATTACATAAAATTAATCATATAAATAGATTTAGAAAATCACATTTAATAAATGGCATATTGATTTTGTATTATTATGGCATGTAAAAAATAAAAGCACAACAATACTTTCTCCAAGAATCAAACTCATGACCTCATGAAATGTTAACTTACACTCTTATCACTAAACTATGACATTATCTCAATTATGTATTCAATACAAATGATAAATAAGCTTGAGAAAATTACATCTATTAAATTCGATTTAGGAACATACCTAAGTTTTGATGTCGTATTTATTACATGCGATTTATTTGATTTTAAGTAAATCACATTTTTTAGATGCAATTTTGGGTTGGTATTTAGCTAATTAAAATTACGTGATTTATAATGATGTAACTTTTTTTTTTTTTAAAAAAGAATTACTAGACGTGTTACACTATGCACTCTGGTAACTTACCCTGGAAACAAGAGCAGGGGAGACCATATATATATATATCTTAACATAGAAATCATCGCCACATAGGAGGGGACCATCAATCTGTGAAGATTTTTGAATCTGTTGTGGACTATTATTTTATTTTATATCTGTATGTAGTTTCATTATTATCTTTTAATGTAATAGATTTAGCATGATTTAATTAGTTTGTTTAGTTTCCTTTATTATTATCTTTTTAAGTGACTAATTAATAACCATTAAATTACGTTTCTACTCTAAGGCTCATACATAACCTTGCTTTTCTATCGATAGTTTCTTTATCAGGGTTTTAGACATGAATGGTGATATTTTTTTCTAATGAAATTTTAGTTTTCTCTTCTAAAAGTGGGATGTTTTCTTCATAGATGGTACGAGGCTATAAAAAATCCATCATGTGGTTTGAGGCATAAAATTCATTGTTGGTATAAGACCATCACATTTTTTCCCTATATATCGAATGTAGTTAGATATTTTCTTTATTGAAATTTCAGTTCTATGTATATAATATCTTCGGTTCAGTTATAAAACATACGGTTATGTGATTTGAATTTGTTGATAAAAAAGAACACTTGTAGGTTAAGTTGTCGTCGAAGTAGAGCCTACATTAAGTTTTCTAACCTTCAAGAACGTTGGATGACATTAACGATGGGAGGACTACAAATATTCCATCATTATGATTGGCATTAAGGCTTAAGACATAACATTTGGGATTGCCAGATCTTAGAGCCGCATGACGTTAAATAATTGCCAGGCCATCTAGCTTTGAGATTGAATAGAAACAAGAATCTCAAGTGTGAGTTCGAGGCAAGTTCAATATCATATTTAAAAGATAATGAAGTTTTATTTAAAAGAAAACCCCTTATTATTTGTCGTGAGTTTTATCAATAGTCTTATTATAATCATTACATGATTTAGTTTTCTATTATAGTTTCTATAACTTTATGCATCGTGTGTCTCACCTTAAATTTGAGAAGTCATAATAGCTCTACTATATTAACCAATTTAGGCTACAAGCTACTTTCTTTAGCTATTAACATAGATATAGTATACATGAGATGATCAATGACTTAACCGGTTTTAAAGTAGTTAATTGGGCATTCATAGTATATAAGATTTGTGGAGTAACACTTTACAAAATATATTTTCTTATATCTATAAATAGATTAATTCTTTTACATAACACTTTATGCATCAAAAGTTCATGAGTTTTTAAAAGGAACTATACATCTCCAAAGGAGGATAACATTACATATTATAGATATATCATTGAGCCAACAAAGACTGTATGGCCTCTTAAGAAAACTTTATAATCATCTTATAAAAGAAAACAAAAGTAACATGGGTTTTGATTTATTCATTAGACTTCAACACTTCACTTCACCGTCCATCGAAACTAACTTGCGGATAATTGTAATAAAGCATCTTTAGGTATTGCTTCACACTTATAAAACAATATATTGGGATATGAGCTCGCTAACTCAACAAGAAGGGATAGAGTCATAAGAGTATATTAATAAATATGGTTGTTCAACCATTAATTAAATGTAAATGTATCAAACAAATGATAGATTATCTTACAATGTTTAACTAGTCCATTGTGAAGTTAGAGAAATTTCGTTCACTCTAACTTGAATTTTGAGGAATTTCAACATGACATTATTAAACTAAATTCGAGTTTGTGCAATGGAAGACCTTTCTTCTTAGACAACATTTGAATCACTATTCTCAACCTTGCCACACCCCTCTCTTTTGTCACTTAGTTCAATAAAGTGTAAGAAAAGGATTATTTCTGCTATTTTCATTGAAGTATTAGTATTTACTCTAACAATCTAATCATTACCCCTAATGGGTCACCATGAGTGTTAGATTTGATCTTAGTCAACTTAAGTTTAATCTAGATTATAAGGTCAGCAACTAAGTTCATACATACCAAACATGATATATTTAAGCAGAAAACAGCAATAAGAGTTTAACTCTTAATCATCAATCATTATCATAGGTAAACATATAGCATACGTACAAACAATTTAGTTATAGCCACAAATGAGCACTCTTACTTCTCCAAGTATCTTAATATGATATGTCAGTATACCACAAAGCATTAATATCAACTTACTTACACTTGTTGATGACTACTCTTGATCGTTGTCTCCTTACTCTTTAATTGTCCCTAAAATATACAATAGATAGTTTTCAAGCTTTGATTCATTAGTCATTAGTTTCACTTACAAATCATGATTTCTTAACTATTCATTAATTTTTATAAGTGATCCTAAACTACTAAATCCTTTGAGTTAGGCTCTAAGTGATTTCATAGTAGTTCTCTTTAGTCAGAGTTCCTTTAAGTTAGTCTTTGAGCTACACAAGGGTCATTTGTGACATCCATTTTACCCTTTGATAAATCTTCTAAGTTTTTCTAAGTTAAGCTCCTTATTACACTATCTTCTAAGCCATTATCTAACTTTGTTATCTCTAAAGTTTTTAGGAAAATTCACCTCTGACCATGCTTCTAAATCCCCTCTTTTTATATTTCATTATGATAGGAATTAAGGCCTAATTACATGCTCCCGAGCTCGAGGGCTCTCTCAGATGGTCCGCCGAGCTATCTAAAGTGAGTTAAGTATTGAGGAACAGTGTTTGCCCTAATCCAATCTACTAAGCCACTTTGCTCTTTATGTTATCCAAGATATTACCAAGGTGATCAACCAGCATGCCGAGTCGAACCCTCCACTAAACTACAGTCCAAGCACCAAATCTGAATGCATCAATCTTCACTATGTTGAGGCCAAGCAAAACTATCAGGAGCTGACCATTTGAGGTCAACCCTAATGTGAGCTGTCTCTAAACTAACTACTGTCCAACCCCTTCTAACATCAAACAGGCTTGAATAGATGTCTACCCCTATCCGGACCACAGTACTGTTAGAATTACAAGAAAAAACGCATGTGTACTATCCTTTATTGACATTTGTACTATTCTTTCTAACAAAAGACATTTGCATTCCTTCTTTTGCACGATTTAATTTTTTCCTTGTAAATTATTCCTTTTGTTTTTAACATAGAAGGACCATTCTTTTGTAATTTCTGTAACCTAGGATTTACCCCAATAGGATGATATAAATACTGTCATATTGTAAAAGTTAAGCAGATCAATAGATAGACAATGTACTGAACTTTTTTCACTCTTAAGCTAAGTATTCTTCTTACTTTTGAGCTACTCTTATCTAGCCTATTCAAGCATAGACTAGTGGCAAGCGATCTCTGGCTATACTTGTGCATCATATCAAGTATAACCTAAGCTCATGTAAGGCATTAGTACGTTATATCCTTTATCGGTGTTCGGGAACCCCTTGCTCAACCTTCGACTATCATTTAACTTTCAAGCCATCTTGCGGCTTAGACCCACCTTTTTGGTTACGCGTGATATTAGGTTTATGTGTCCATCTACGAGTTTGAATCATCTTGGTATCAAAGCTTAGCTACGTTCAAAGTTGGATTCTGCTACTGTGTTCTTTTAATAGTTTGTCACTGCTTTCATGTGATAGTGAATCTATTGTTAATTTTGAAGTTTAGTAATGAGAAATGTTTTGTACTTTGTTTTTCCCTATTTTCGATACACTAAAACAGAGTGTGGTTCATTTTGTGTTTGTTAAGAAATTGTCATTGTGAAGTAAACATCAATGTTGGATTCAAGTGTATAAGGGACTTTGGGTAACCAAGAGAGTGGTACTCGACATGGCCAAGGGCAAGAAGGAAGCTTTTCACCTCAATCAGTGGGTAATCGCTTAGACAGGCTTACCGACTTGGTAACTTACCTAGTGACTGTTATCTAAAAAGACAGACAATAAGCTAGAAATAGCTTAACCAAAAAACGTAAACAACAACAGCGAGGTAATGGTTAGTTTAGCCGGGTTAATGCCCTAACTCACTCACCCCGAGTTGAAGGAGTTGGTAAGGATGCTAAACGAAAGTTAGTGCTAGAAGAGATTGAGGAGGAAGCAGAAGGAGTTGACGAGTTAAAGGAGTACTACGAGCTTGAGGAAAGAAATGTACAAACCCTTACAATCGAAGGCCTTAGGATGCATATCCCAAGTTTTTCTAGAAGTGCTGATGCTAAAAACTACTTAGATTGGGCAGACAAGACTGAAAAGCAATTTGAATACCACGAAGTGCTTGATAATGCAAAGGTTAGACTTGCTATGTTGGAGTTCACTAATTATGCTACCTTATGGTAGAAGAACTTATAGGCCACCAGAAGAAGGGAAGGAGAACGAAAGATTAGAAGTTGGGATGAAATGAAGAGAGTCATGTAGAGAAGGTTTATGTCGAGCTATTGTTTGTAGGATACCTTCAAGGGATTGTAAGAACTGAGATAAGGAGCAACGAGTGTAGACGCTTATGTTAAAGAATTCCAAATGCTAATGATCCGATGTGAAGTTGTAGAGCCTGAAGACTGAACTATCTTTTGATTCATTAGCATATTAAAGTATGAGATTAGAGATGTCTTGGAAACCTTAGAAGTTAGAATGCTCGATAATGCAATCTAAGTTGCCCATAGGATAGAAAGGTGCTTGATAGGAAGATTTTGACCACCCGTCAACTGTCCTGGCAATAGTCAACTAGTTCTAAGTAGACTTGTGCAAACAGAACCAAGCAAGGTCATTGAAACTCGACCTACTCAGACTACTTGAGTAGAGGAGAAGGAATGCCCGAGGAATTTTGAGAAGGGCCAGAGTTCAGGGAGGAAGACGAATGAGATCAAGTGTTTCAAATGCTAAGGATTTGGACACATAGCGGCTCAGTGTCCGAACAGGCAAACAATGGTGCTTAAAACGGAGGTGTTAACCATAGAGGTCAATAGTACAGATGAAGAAGTAGAAGAGCAAAGAGAGGATGGACAAGTTAAGTTGTTCGATGAGGAAGTTATCTACAGCGAGGAAGGCAACTTCATACCGACTACTCTAGTATGGAGGAGGGTGATGAGTGTTAGTCCTGTGCTTGAAGACGAACAAAGAGAAAATCTCTTCTATATTGGGTGCAAGGTGAATGAATCACTATACGCATTGATTGTAGACAGTGGGAGCTACACCAATGCAGCCTCCATATTTATGGTCCAACAATTGAAATTGCCAACCATGCCTTACTTAAAACCTTACAAGTTTCATTGGCTTAGTAATAAAGGAGTCCTACAAGTGAACAAGCAGGTGTCTGTGCCGATTCACATTGGCAAGTATTGAGATGAAGTGCTCTGTGATGTACTACCCATAAGTGTGTCCTACATTCTACTTGGATGACCATGGATATTTGATCGAGTAGTTATATATGATGGTAAGTGGAACATATGTTCTATGGAGCATGGAGGAAGAAGGATGAAATTGAGCCCCATGACTACTGAGCAGGTCAAAATTATGCAGTCCCAGCTTAGCCAAACCCTAAAGAAGGAGGCTTTGGTATTGACTTAAGCTGAACTAAAAAGAGAAATGGAGTTAGAGGGACTTACCTATCTACTTATCAGGAGGCTTTTGGAGATGAGACCCGGAAAGGAAGAGCTACCGATCAAGGTAAAAACCCTACTGGAGAACTTTATTAATCTTTGTCTGGAGTAGCTATTGGAAGGTCTACCCCTAATCTAAGGCATCAAGCATGCAATTGACCTATAACTAAGGGTTGCCTTACCAAATAAGCCTACTTATAGACTGAACCTTGAACAGGCTATTGAGTTGTAGAAGCAAGTAAACGACCTCATAGAGAAAGGGTATGTGCACGAGTCCTTAAGCCTCTATGCTATACTGGCCTTATTAATGCCGAAGAAAGATGGGTCTTAGAGGATGTGTGTGGATAATTAAGCCACCAATCGAATTGCCATCAAGTACATCTATCTTATATCCAGGCTTGATAACATTCTAGACGAGTTAAATGGAATAAGAGTGTTCTCCAAAATTGATCTCAAATCTAAATACCATCAAATTCGAATGCGTGAAGGCAATGAGTAGAAGACCGCCTTCAAGACACGACATGGTTTATATGAATGGCTTATAATGCTATTTGGGTTATCTAATGCATTAAGCATATTCATGTGACTTATGAATCACGTGCTTCAAAAGTTATTGGGAAGGTTTGTCGTAGTTTATTTTGATGACGTTCTAATATACAATCCCGACCTAGAGACGCATTGAGAGCATCTTTAACAAGTACTTGCAAAACTCCGAATTGAACAACTCTACACCAATATGAAAAAGTACGATTTTTGCTGATCTGAGGTGATCTTCTTGGGATTTATTGTGAGTGGAGGTGGCATCTGAGTTGATGAGAAGAAAGTAAGAGCGATTATAGAATGGCCTGAGCCGACGTGTTCTACCGACGTGAGAAGTTTCCATAGCTTGGTATCATTCTATCACTGATTCATAAAGAATTTTAGTACAATTGTGGCCCATACTCACCGAACTCTCGAAGAAGAATGTTGAATTTAGATGGGGTGAGAAAGAGAGGAGGAGTTTTGAACACATGAAGGAGAAGCTAACTATAACCCCCGTCTTAACTCTGCCAAGCTTTGATAAGGTATTTAAGGTAGAGTGTGACACGTTTGAACTAGGCATAAGTGTTGTGCTGATGTAGAAATGCTGTTAAATTTTCTTATTTCAACAAGAAACTTTAAGGAGCTATACTCAACTACTTTGTCTATAATAAGGAGTTTTACTCCTTAATTCGAGCCCTAATGGTATGGCAATACTACCTGTTGCCTAAGGAATTTGTGATCTACACCGATCATGAATCCTTAAGATATCTAAAGAGCCAACCGAAGTTATCTTGAAGACAAGTCAAGTAGGTTGAGTTCATGGAGGGTTTTTCTTATGTCATAAAATACAAGAATGGAAAGAACAATGTAGTGCCCGACACCCTATTGAGATGACATACCCTCCTAACCAAACTATAGATAAGGTTACTTGGGTTTTCAACCATCAAGAATTTGTATGCTAAGGACCTACACTTTTGTCCTATCTATGTCCGATGTGAGGAAAGATAGACGTTGGACAACTATCACAAGGAGGATGGATACTTATTCAGGAAGAGGAGGCTATGTATCCCAACCTATTCTACGTGAGGACTGTTAGTATGCGAGGCGCATGAAAGGGGATTAACAGGACACTTTAGCCATCATCAAACTTATGAGATATTATCCTTTAGATTCTTTTGGCTAAAGATGAAGAGAGATGTTTGATCTATCTTAGAAAGATGTGCAACCTACCAAAAAGCGAAGAGTTGAACCGAGTAAGAACATTACCAACCCTTGCCAATCTTGACCAAACCATGGTCCGAGTTGAGTATGAACTTTATGTTAAGATTACCAAGCACGTCTTGAGGAAAGGACTCCATCATGATGGTTGTGGATCGATTTAGCAAGATGGCACATTCCATGGCCTATTCCAAGACTAACGATGCTTTGGTTATCTCTTTTCTTTTCTTATAAGAGGTGATTAAGCTTCATAGTGTCCCTAGAACCATAGTCTCAGATTGAGATCCCAAGTTCATGAGCCACTTTTGGAGGACACTTTGGAGGCGATTAGGAACCAAGTTATTGTACAGTACGTCTTACCATCCACAAATTGATAGGCAGATAGAAGTTGTCAACTGAATTGTGGGAACTTTGTTATGGTTCATTGTCGGACAAAACATGGCCGATTAGGATATGTGTTTGCCAATCATTGAGTTCACCTACAGTTAGACTACCCACAGCGTCACAAGCATGTCTCTATTCGAAGTTACCTATGGGTTTAACCCTGAATTGCCATTGGACCAAGCACACCAGCCGATGCTTGATGAAGACTGGCCAACTATCGAAAGAGTTAAGGCCATCAAGGCCATGCACCAGAAGGTTATAGAGCAATTGGGCTAGGCTACTATTAAGCTTGAGAGACGATGCTAATGATAAAAGAAGAGAGAATTTTGACCAGGTGATTTGGTTTGGATATACCTTAGCAAGGAACAATTCCTAAACTTGAGGAAGAGCAAGTTGTCTCCCAAAGTCGACAGACCTTTCAAAGTGCATGAAAGGATTAATCCTAATGCTTATAGGATCTAATTACCAGAAGGATACAGGGTCTCGGACTCTTTCAACATTGTTGACCTCCAACCTTACACTCCCGAAGATGAGCAAACTGGACCTAAACTAGATTTGATCCTAAATCTCAAATAACCTAAAGGGGATGATAGGGATCAAGGCTTAATTATACGCTCTTGAGGCTAAAGGCTCTCTCAAATGGTCTACCGAGCTGTCCAACGTAAGTTAAGCATTGAGAAGCATTGCTTACCCCAGTTCGATCTGTCGAGCTACTTTGCTCTCCATGTTATCTAAGATGTTGCCAAGGTAATCAACCAGTATGTCGAGCCGAGCTGAACCCTCTACTAAATCGCAGTCTAAGTGCCAAATCTGAATGCAGCAATCTTTACTATGCTGAGGTCGAGTAGAACTGTCAAGAGCCGACCATCCAAGGTCAACCCTAATGTAAGCCATCCCTAAACCAACCATTGTCTAGCCCCTTTCGACATCGAACAAGCCTAAATCGAGGTCCACCCCTGTTCGAACCACAATATTATTAGAATCATAGTAAAAAACGTGCACATACTATCCTTTATTGACATCCGTACTATCCTTTCTAACAAATGATGTTCGCATTCCTTCTTTTATACGATTTCATATTTTTCTTATAAATTATTCATTTTGTTTTTAGCAAATAAGAACCATTCTTTTGTAATTTTTGTAACATAGGATTTTCCCTAACAGGATGATATAAATATCGCCATATTGTAAAAGTTAAGCAACTTAATAGATAAAGAATACACTGAACTTTTTTCACTGTTGACCTAAGTATCCCCTTTACTTTTGAGCTACTCTTATTTAGCCTATTCAAGTGTGGACTAGTAGTGAATGACCTCCGGTCATATTTGTGTATTATATCAAGTGTAACCTAAGCTCATGTCAGTCAATAGAGTGTTATATTCTTCATCAATGCATGAGAACCCCCTACTCAACCTTCGACTATCATTTACCTTTCAAGCCATCTTACGGCTTGGACCCACCCCTTTGGTTACACCTGATATTGGGTTCATATGTTTATCCACGAGTTCGTATCACATTAGTCATTAGTTTGTTTCATGCATTTTTGGTTGTTTTGTTATAAATTTTATATGTTAATTTTGCTCATAAATTATAATTTCTTGACTATTCATTAATTTTTATAAGTGATCCTAAATTACCAAATCCTTTAAGTTAGGTTTTAAGTGATTTCATTATAGTTTTCTTTAGTTAGAAATCCTTTGAGTTACTCTTTAAGTTATACAAGGGTCATTTGTGACAACAATTTTATCTTCTAACATAACTTCTAAGTTTTTCTAAGTTAAGCTCCTTATTACATTATCCTCTGAACTACCCTATAACTCTGTTATCTCTAAAGTTTTTAGGAAAATCAATCTCTGACCAAGCTTTTGAATCCCTTGTTTTTATATTAACTCATAAGTTTGCTTTTGACTCACTCTCTACTTATCATTCTAATGCAAAATTCATTTATAGAACCTTTGAGTTATCATCTGCTTTTAACTAATATTCCCTAATTAGTGAATTTACTCACTTTTCTTTCAAGTCACAATTATGAGATTAATTTAAAATAGCAAATAACACTTCAAACAATCTTCCTTAGCTTCATTACTGCCCAAATCCTTACACATTACATCATAGGTTATCAAATTTTCAATTCCAACAAAATAACTAAGTTACCAATTTCACTTTAAAGATCAAATTGCGATTTCCTATAACTCCTTACTTTAATACTCAATCCAACCACTCTAGATTAGTGTAAATACTTTGTTAATGAATCAAGTTCAGTATCTTAGTGAGGTTCTTAAGTGAAATATGCTATTATTCACTAAAAATTCTATTTTAGATATAATTTGAGGCTCAAAAATCAAATAAAAGTTTAGAAAATAGTTTCATGGAAAAATTTTGTATAGAAATTTAATATTAACTTAGGATAGTTTATAGAAAAATTTTGAAGTAGAAAATATGTTATTAGCCTTATTTATTTTAATATAAAAAATTATTCGATTTCTTAAGGATATATATATGACAGTTATTGAATTTATACAAAATGATACTTTTTCTAAATTCTATACATAAAAATATATAGGAATATTTTTTTTTTATAATTTTCTAGGCATTTTTAATATTTTTAATGAATTACTTAAAATTGGACCAAAATAAACCCTCATCGAAAAATGAAGCTTCGGCCACTTATAGTGGCTTTAATTTAGTCAACCGCTCCAAACAGTGGGTATAGCTTCTAGTGGTGATGATTAAGCTCTAGCAACTATTTAAGCCACCGTACCTTCCATTGCTTAGATTACACATTATTTACATATATTTTCCTAAATTATTTCTTTAAATCTCCAAATCTAACACTCAATTTTCCCATGTAGCATCTAATAAAGCGGGTTTTAAATTTTCTCAAGCTTATAAAGTATAGAAATGGATTTTCTTCTCTCTCCTCTCACTCTTAGGCTTAAATACTAAAACTATTTGCATGCTAATCAAATGTTTAGTCCCTAACACCTGTCAAGGATAATCCACACACCTAAATTTCTATCTTCCTAGTTGTTTCCTTATTTTTTATAATTTTTTAATTGATTTTCTTATGTTATTTTAGCCCCAAATGTAAATATTATGGTATTTTAGCTAATTACTAGTATACGTATATACTTAAGAATTACACACGGTATATATGTATATATTTTATATGTTATTTTATATCCCATAATAATTTTGTTACATATATAATTTATCTCTATAAGTTTACAAACTATCAAGCCTATTTTACACAATTAGGGTAAAAAAGAAGTAATATAGTTAAATTATACTATTTTTAACTATATCATTATTTTATTATATTTTTAATATCTAGGTACATGGAGATAAAGGAGTTAAATCCAACATAAGAGATTAAATAGTATTGGATTGCATCAAAATTTGATTAGATGTCATGCCATCCTTTTAGATTAAGCTTTGTCCTTTTTTTTTCTCATAATTAATAATCAATGAGATGCATAAGAAAGGCATAAGTGATTTGGCATCGATGTCAATATATCTCCATTTGAATCTCAATGCACTAAGTACATATATTATTTGATAGTTTTATGATCTAAGATTAACCCTAATAAGGTATGGTAGATGTAAACTTTAACAAACACATCACAACAAATTCACATATGAAGTCATTGATGATGTATCATCATCACAATGGTTAGTTTTCCTTTTTCTTTCCCTCATTAGTTAATCATTGCTATAAAATTTCCAAAATAGACCTTAACTATCTTGTATGAATGCTAATTCCTATTTGGATAAAACAGATCATATTGGAACAAACCATTAAAATTGTTTTTCTTCCAATCCATTTCGGGGGGGGGGGGGGGGGAAGCTACCTATCTGTAGTAGATTTGGAGGGTTAAACATGAAAATCAAACCAAGTTGTTTTGAAAAGTAAAGTCATTTTTTTTTTATTTTAGTTATGTGTTATTTTATCATAACATATTATTCAAAAGAAATCACAACTTATAAATATTATAAAAAAGTTTATATACTTGATTTCTTTGATGATTATATATTAATTTATTCGAGGCTATCAAAACATGATCATATTTGAGTTTAATAATGCTTTGAGTTTATGACCAAGTCCAAGTCAAATTGAAATGCCTATATTACTTAAAAACCATTTAGATATGCATGCATTACTTCTCATGTGTACTTAGGCACTAGGTTAGCTTAGCTCAAAGCTATTGAAATCGTTAGTTCTAGGTTCTCTAAAAGAGTGAACTAAGATCAACTAAGGGCCCAATGGTCATTGTTGGTTAGTTTCCAACAAGTAAGTCGGTTTCACGTCATGGTTCCTTCATCTTAGTTCGCATTCATAACTTAATAAACACATATTTCATATGAACATAATAAAAATATAGAACTAATTAACTTAAATTATCTCGTTGAAGTATAAAGAAACTTTTTATATCATCATTTGAATACCACAAATAGATTGGGATACCACTCCATTTACACCAAAATACATCACTAAATAAAACATAATATGACATCCTTAAAATGTACATAATAACATCATTTGGTAATGGCTAATATTTCTACATATTACAAAGTTTTATAAGTATCTCTACATCTTATATTACAATCTCTAATTTTATGGGTCAATATGGTGCTACTCATATAAGTTAGACTAAAGTCATCATTCTCTTGTCTTTGTTAAAACTTGGACATGATGAAATAAGAGATATAAATGAGTAATGATATTGAGTTTAAGAACTTCAAAAAGATGGCTTTAGTATTTTGTTAATTCTAATACGATGGTCGTAAAGTTCTTCTAATTTTGGTAATAAGTATTGAAATTTTTTTAAGAAAAATATTTAATTCAATCCTTTAGTCTATCACTTTGAAACAAGCTATTCGTATCAATTATATGAATCTTCTTAGCAACCTCAACTTATTATGAAATATCTGCTACCTAATCTACTCTAGTTCAACCACTTGCTGAAACTTTATCATCAATCAACTCTTTCTTAAGTGTTGTAGATGTTTAACTAATTTATAGCACTAAAGTCTAAGTGGTAGCATATAGTTAATTGCAAGCCAAGGTCATATCTATACATAACCAATACTAATGTCTCATCTCAAAATGATAGTAAAAATGATTAAAGTACATATTTTTCAAAGAAAAATTTCCATACATTTTTAAAATTTAGAAATACCATAATCTATTAGAAGTGAAATGAATGAAACATCATAAAATCCTTATCTTCATCTCTCTTTAACTCTTAAACTCCATAGTTTTTCCATTCCAATCACTTGCTTCATTTTGTCAAGAATTGCAATACGATGAGATGATATCCAAACTTAGGACCATACTGATATTTTATGCAATAAGTGGCTATAAAGGAGTTGAAAATTTTGATAATATAAATAAATATTAAGGAAAATTGCAAATAACCTCCTACCTCTAAATTTTGACTAAAATATAAATTGATCATCTAAACTTTCAAAGTATGCTTTAAGACCCCTTAGATAATAATAAATTAGCAACATAGAGGGAATTTCCTTTTTTTAGTTTTAAAAAGTCACACTATTGTCAAATTTATGGAGTTTTATAAGACATTTTGATAAATTTAAAGGATGTTTGTGCACTGAAATCAAAGTTTATGAGTGTTATTTTCAACTTATGAGAATTATACGTCAATTTATCAAAATTTAAGGAGTCTCAAAGCATACTTTGAAAGTTAAAGAGATCAATCTTAATGGGAATCAGTCTACTAGATCATTGACCTGCAGCTGAGATTGAGGACTAGAAGGACTAGTAAGATGAATTCTCCTATTCCAGCTGACTCTCGTCGAAGCCGAGTACTTCCTTGCCGAGTTGAATGATTGCCCATCTCTTTATAGTGCGCCTAATTAAAGAATATTCACTCGCGTTCAAGCCCTCTAATGACTCAACATCTTCCTTGCTGAGAAGTTGAGATAGAGAGACTCTAGGCTAACTAAGCCACCCTAACTCAGACAAGCAAGTTGTTTGTACTTTTTGCTTGCATTTTGTAACAACTTTACTAATATAACATCGCCACGTGTATAGTATGATGTGTAAAATCCGTTACACCAATAATTGTTTTCTTTGTATATCCATTTTTACCCTTTTATATCTTGTATATTACTTTCTTAGAAAACAACCTTTTTGTCTTTTCCATTTTGGGTAAGTTATCTTAACTTTTGGGTATAAATACCCATTTATTTATAGTTGTAAGGAGAATTTAGATTATCATTAATACATTTTTGCATTTTCTTCCTTGTGTAAACACTCTATTTACTCTTGGCATCACTCTTATTTTAAGCTTTAAGCAAGGCTAGGTGGTGCATAACCTTACCGAATCGATTTGTACATCATATCGAATTGTGCTGTGAGTCCCCTGAAGTTCCATTGATGCGTCATATCCTCTGGAGTTGTTAATAGATTTTACTTGCTTCTTCATTCGTAATTATCATTTCGCACGTTCCCCACTACTTCCATTTCAGGCTTTCTGCTAGCTCAGATCTATCCAGTGACCAGCTTTATTTGTTCTTGGTCACGGTTCGCATTATCCGTATCTAATTCAAAGTTTAGGGAGATTATTTGCACTTTCTCCTAAATATTAATATAGGAGATATTTTGAGGTAAAAGGAGGAAAATATTAAGAAATTGGCATAGGAAGCTATAATGCTCATCATTATTGTACATATGTGCGTTTGTGATTATGGTTGTATAAAATTAAGTGTGTGTGTATATGTGTATGTATGTGCATTCATAGGAAAGGATATGAGGGAGTTGGGTATATGTATATGTGTATTTATGTTTATGCGTGTAGGAGTGATTCTATAGTATATATGTTTTTGTATGTTTGTAGGTAATTGTATTATATTTATGCATGTGCATTTGAAAATATGGAAAATGTCACATTTGATATCTAAATTTACCAAAATTTGCAATTAACTATTAGAATTTCCTTTTGGCCAACTATTACATAATAAAATTAGGAGATGGGAGACTTGAACTTGGTTTATCCTATTGAGAGATTAAAGTTCACGCTACTAAGCTACAATGACTTTAGCAACTATCTAAAGTTTAAAAATATCGATTTACTATTTACAAACTTTGTGAGATTATTTATAGCACGTACATTAGATAGATAATTAAAAAATTGGTATAAGTAGTTTATAGCAACAGTAGGTAAATTTTGGATAGTTAATTATAAAAAGACGTAAAATTCGAGTTTTAGATTAACACTTTTAAACTTTAGGTAGTTAATTGTGATATTTACCTATGAAAATGTTAAAGAGTGCATGTACAATGCATTGCATGTCATCTTCCTTTTTTTTTTTTTTTAATTTTTCTATAGATGGAACTAAGTTAGGATGAGCTGATTATATAAGTCATAGCCATTAACTTGCTTAAGTCCTATGGAACCAACAGTCCCTGACCCGATTCAAGAATTGGCCAATTGGGTCATCTTTCGATTCTAACTTGACAAGCTAGTTTCATGTCAATTTGTTGTCATACTTTCAATGTAAGTTGAATACATTGAATGTACTCTTAAAATTCATGCCAATGTTCATATGATGTTCAAAGTTTTGGTTGAGGATATTTAACTTTGATCTCGCAAAGTAGGTAAATTGGTGAAAAACATGCTATAAATTGATTTTTATAAAAATGTTTGATTGGCATTTAATGATCTTCAAATTTTTCTTCATAATCTTCAATCCCCAACAACACATAGTATAAGATTACTCTTATAGATTAAAGTTTAGGATTGAAATCTTTGAAGATAAAATATATCTATAATAAATGATTTACTGCCTTTTTTCTATTAAAGGTTTAAAATAATTTTATCGATATGAGTGTTCTATGTCGATAAAAAAATTTAAAATATTTATTTTTTATCTTCAAATAGTGTTTAAATCTTTGAAAGTTGCTGTTATGAAAATAACCATATTAAGTTAATTAATTAAATACTCTAGAAATGAAATAATATATATTTTTAATAAAAGAAATAGAAAAAATAGAGCATGCCAAATTGGCTAAAATTGGAACCAAACTATAACTAATATGAAACCAGTCTTGTCAAATTGGGATATGACACACACACATACACACATACATATTTGAACCTATCTATGGTTTAGATTGGGCTACCTTAAGTTTAATCAGACTTTAAATTTTACTTTTATATAACTTAGTAAAACTAAGTGGCTTTCCTTAATGAAGCTATGTACTGTAAGTTGAATGGAGTATAATTAGAATTTTTTTTTATTGTAACTTTTTGGTTTGTGCTGGTGAGGACTTTAGTTACATGATAATTATTGAGTACTATGTATATATATAACCTAGTATACTGGAATTAATGTCGACTTAGCTAACTAAACATATAGCGTGTTTATGCATGGTGGTGCCAAATTAGGATTGCAACTTTAGACCAAGTTTACATTTGAGAGCATATTCTTGAAAGCATGCAATTGTTAGGGGTTTAGGATACATAATATGGCTCAATAAGTCATTGATGGGGGGAAATGGTAGTTATTAATAGGTTGATGAGCAAGGGAGGAGGTTACAGCGAAGGTTATCTAAGGTCATGGTAGTTTAATGATAGTATGTTATAGATAAACCATGTTCATCGATTGTAACAAGCTGCTTCCAAGGAACTATTTAAAAATTTTTCTTAAACTTTTGGTGTCTCAAGACGGTTTTCTACTACTATCCCTAAGTTAAGGATAAGGTAGAAATTTGCATCCAACCTAGTACTCCACTTTATATAACATTTGATTCCACATCTCTTCTTATTCAACATAATAAACAACAATGGAAGTTTTTATAATAATGAGTTATATTTAGAGTATCATACTTATATGCTTCTAATTGGCATAGAAATCCTTTAAAAATACACACATTTGACTACAATGGCTGCACTAAATCTTTTGTATGCTAGCACTAGCATTTTCCCTAAAGAGCTACCTCAATGTTCCCAAATCATATCCTGAAGCCAGCAACCCTTTCTAAGTGCTCATCTTCAACTAGTTAATACTCCAAAGTCTCCTTATCTCTATAGTACAATCTTATATCTAACTCATCCTTAACTTAAGGATGAGACAACTTATCCCCTTAGCTACGATGAGCTAAGTGAGAATAGATAAACATACAACACAAGCATAGTTGATAACATAGGCATATCAACAGTTAGTTAGTCAAAATATAATATCTTATCGCTTCCTAACCAAAAAGTCAATGCAATTATGATATGCTATGCCAATGCACATGACATGCATTGATACCAATATCCTATCTCAGCTAAGCAACTCATTCGGTTAGTAGACATACCCAGACATTTGCATATAAAGTCCAGGAACCAAAAAGCAATAAGGAGCTACCTGAGAATAGGACTCCCAAAACCCAACCAAACACAAGCCACATGAAGTGGTTTAGAGATGCAATTCTATATGCTTAAAAACCTAACTTTTGTAAATCAAGTGATTTACTTAAGAAACCCTAACTTTGCTTTCATTAAAAACTTAGCCTAACGAAAACTTAGTTTGATAAAAAAAAAAAAAAACTTCTTGACCAAGTAGCCAAATCATGAATGCATCAAATCACATACCAAGTAATATTTAGCAAATTTAAGCAAGCTTACAAATTACTTATTAGCCTAGCCTTTACTTTGTTTCCTTATTAGATCTAAGACCTTGATATTGGGTTCACTTAAGTAAACACCTTAAGAGGTAGGTTTAATCCCTAAATTCCTTTCCAAGTTAGTACAAATCCTAACCAATGTCATATAAACACTTGTCGACACAATCATGGCAACCAAGTCTAGTGTCAAAACATCATCCAATCAGTAGTAATTATGAAAAGAAACATAACTCACCAAGCAGCATATTAAGCTTGCAACCAAACTTAGCCAAGCCAAATATCACAAAGCATGCAAAGTTAAGAGTAGACATAAATTTACCTGAGGCATACAAATATCCACTTATCTGGCTTGCAGAACGCTCTAATACTATACAACAACATAAGCTTCTCCTTTGGCTACTTTACTTAATAAGGGTAATACTACCAAGGTCACTATAAATCATATATATATATATATATATATATATCGAGAGAGAGAGAGAGAAAGTAAACTAAGAACCAACAAGCTAATATTAAAGGTGAAAATATATATATATATATATATATTTTCACCTTTAATATTAGCTTGTTGGTTCTTAGTTTACTTTCTCTCTCTCTCTCTCGATATATATATATATATATATATATATATGATTTATAGTGACCTTGGTAGTATTACCCTTATTAAGTAAAGTAGCCAAAGGAGAAGCTTATGTTGTTGTATAGTATTAGAGCGTTCTGCAAGCCAGATAAGTGGATATTTGTATGCCTCAGGTAAATTTATGTCTACTCTTAACTTTGCATGCTTTGTGATATTTGGCTTGGCTAAGTTTGGTTGCAAGCTTAATATGCTGCTTGGTGAGTTATGTTTCTTTTCATAATTACTACTGATTGGATGATGTTTTGACACTAGACTTGGTTGCCATGANACTTTATACTATTTCTGACCTAGTTTCTAATTTAGCTTTTAGCTTAGCTTCTAAATTACTCTTTGATTCAATTGAATTTTAAAATTCTTAATCAAATACTAGTCAACTTATATCTTTAATTTACCAAGTAAAATCCCCAGTATTACCCTTAACTCAATCATTTGAGTTCAATTTACACAAAAACACTTAAGTGTAGCAGCCTCCAATTTTGTCCTTAATCTTGCTTTTGATTTGACCAGAAAACTATATTTACTTATAATATCTTCACTTTTCAATTAAATCAAGCTAAGGCTAATAAAGGATACTTCAAATACAACAATATTTAGAACTCCCCCTTACTAGAATGTTGATTATACAAATTTATTCTTATATTATCCCATTTGACAAGATATGCACAAATAGTGGGAAAAATATGTAATAATTAGTAATCATAATTTATCAAAATGACAAAAAGTATATTATACTCAATAAACCTTAGTTATTGTATTTTGGTAATGAAAAACACCAAAATAGTATATTATACATTAAGCTCTAAAACACTTGTTTTAGCTTAATTTCATCGATGAATAGCTAAAAATGGTTAAATAATTATACTTTTTAGCAAAATCAAGATATAACATATATTTCAATGTTATTAATCACCAAAAATTATATCAAGTTGGTTTTATATATAAAATACTTTGAAATCCCTTTAATTGATATATTTAGGAAAGTTAATAGCTAATACCAAATAAATTACAATAAGTAGTAAACATAGTATTTTTCAAAAATTGTTGTTTCCATCATTTAGTATATATTATAAGAGTGCTATACAAAATTTTTCAACTTGAAATAACATCATTTAATAATTTGGAAAATTAAGTGAAACTTTTTTGGAATGGGACATGTTATTAAGCAAGTTTCATGAATCAATGTTATTTTAACAAAATAAAATTATGATATAAAAGCACAAGTAAAATAACTTATGGGAACCTATTTTCGTAATTTTCTAAGCTAAATTGATATTTTTAGAAATTAAAAGAAAATCGAGTGCAAAATTTACTTTTGTCGTTGTACGGCCGTCCAGCCACCGTCTAGCCACCCAAGTGTGTCAACTTACCTTCTCTCACCGCTAGAAGCTTATGTTCCAACCGACGCATTGTCAGGTCATTGTTTATTATAGGAACCCTAAATACCCTATTTTTTATTTGAATATTGCAATACTTTTCTAAATTTGTGTATCAATTTTCTAGAGAGGTTTTTCTATTGTTTAAGTGACTAAAAACGACAAAGAACGAAGTGTGACTCTTCTTTTATAAATCCCAGGTCAGTGGGCATTGGATAGTGTGGTCCAAGTGTCATTTGATATTATATTCAAATATTATTCTAATTATTTGGCCATGTTTTTCCCTTGCTAGCATATACTTTATATTTCTAGCAAAATTGGGAGTGTGTCATTCTTAATCCCATCATTTGTAAATGTGTTTGATATTTTTCTACAAATTTTTAGCAATTCAATATAATTTTTAGTAATTATTTATCATATTTTATTAATATTTACACAAATCGGGTATATAACATGTATGCTACATGACTATATAATCATATTATACGTTATTTGACTCCTAAATGTTATTTTTATGGGTTAAATAATTTATCTTTAAGGTTTCGTGGTCATTCGAAATTTAGATTTTAAGTTTTCGATAATAATCAAGTGTACTTGGTAAAAATGCGATTTATTAAAATTAAATACTATATATACTTTATTTTGAAAAATTGATCTTATTAAGACTCTTTGTTTAGCTTTTGTGACTTCATATTAAAGTTTGACTCAATTCAGACAAAATTCTTCAAAAGCCCTAAATCATTTTGGACGCCCTAACCATAGCAATATTAAGTAGTTATGATCTAGTCACATTATTAAACTTATTCCTTAAGTTCTCCCTTAATAAGTTTATTTTGTTATTTCCCCTAGCTGTACCATCTAGGTCTTCCATATAATAATAGTAACATATTGTTTCAAGTCCATGATAATAGGTTGAAGATTGGGGTTTCACATTCTACCTTCTTTACAAAAATTTTTACCCTTCGAACTTTCACAATCTAAGACTATTAAGCTCAAAACCTAATGCTATGCTCTAGTTGTGCTACTCTAATTCTCACATTACATTACAATCATCAACTGTTGTTAGAGGTGAAATCCTTTTATATTGGCTTCTATATTTTTAATCTCAAATTTATTAACTCAAGAGACTCTCTGCTTTCAACTACGAATATTAGAGTTTTTCTTCATCTTGTACCTTAACCTGTATAGCAAAAGCTTAATGTAGTTAGTTCTAAACATCCCCTGTTTCATCTTCCGTCATATTCTCCACTTTCTTTATCCATCACTTCCCTTTCTGTTTGAGTCATCTTTTCTTGGCAACTAGTTTATCACCACTACAATGTTAGGTTCAATATGCTTCTATGCCAATTTCTTATTACTATCTCAATTAATGCTTCCACTTAGTCCCTACTTTATTCCTTTAGTCGATTTAGACTCCTACATTAGCTGGTTCCTATCAAGTCCACTGCTATCCCCTCTGTTCTTTCATTGTCCATTCAAAAACGTCATTCAACACATCTTTTCACTTAATTTATATCGCTTGTGCACATCCAAATCCTGATTTCACTTAAGTTCGTTCATAACTAGTTTAATTTTTCTCATGTTTATAGGTCATATATTATGTTCCTTGCTTTCCTATTGTAGTTAAGGGTTTGGGTAATTCACATAATTATCACATATATTAGTAAGATTGAGTTTGACCAATCTAAACTTTCTATCGACTTATACTCTAAGGAGATAGATAATGACTCAAACCAAGTGGATTTGACTTGATCTAACATAAATTGATATGACTCTTAATGAACAAGACTTAAAAAAACATTACACTTTTCTGGCTGGCAATTGACATGACATGATTGGATCAATAATAAAGAGATTTGTCATGAGAGACATGAGAGTAGTAATAGACATGAGTCTTGACAAAGGAGTCATGAAAGTTATGGATTTACCATCTTCTTCTTACTTATCAGATGTCCTAAGGTGTAGATGAAGAGTATGCTCTCGTAATGTTATAGTTATACTTCTTAATTACTTTATACAATTTGTCATCATTTGACTCCTTAACCTCGTTATTAACTATTATCTCATGAGCCACAATCTTATTATGTACAAGGTTAGGCTCTGGATTAGGCACTAATTGTTCCTCTAATATAGGTTTTGATTCATTCTTTGATTTAGCTCTTGATTGCTCACTTTTGATGTTTCCTACCATTTCATTCATCTCAATAGTAGTTGTAGGCTGCACCATTACAACATGCATATCCTTACTAAGATCTCTCTCCAAGGCCTACTTTCGACTTCTCCTCTTCAAGTTCCTTTTTCTTAGATCTTCCCCTCTATTATCCTCTAATTCACTCTTAACCAAATCATGATTACTTTGCACCCTAGATTAAGCATCATCTTAAGGTTCTATAGGGTGCTAATCATCTTGTGATTATTCAGGTGCTATTATTTGAAGTTGATCTTCCACAAACTAATCTAGCTACCTTGCTTAATTTCCTTATCTTAGGTCATACTTCAATTCTCTCCTCCTTGATTCTTACTTATATTCACACCTTAAATCTTTTGATAATTTCATTTGCTACTTAATTTTCTATGACTTTCCTTTGGTTTCCTTCTCAATAGTAGCTCAAATCCATCAAGTTCCCTAGCACTTCTCCAAAACTTCTCATCAAAGTTTACTTCAATCTATGTTGCTCTACACTACATCTCATTCCTTCCTCTAACCAACTTAATCTGTTTGCCCAGTTATGTCTTATTTCTCATCTTCATCCTTGCTTCAATCTATAAAATTAACATAAAAGTCTTAATATTCCCATCTGATGCATCTCAGATCTTTACCCATCAACACGCTATGATACTCTAAGGCACATTTAACTTAATAATGCTCTAATAACACCCTATAATGCCCTGCCTTCAGGGTGTCTTCTTAAAATTTTTTCTCAAACTTTTGGTGTTTTCTTAACAAATTTAACTTAATAATGCTCTAATAACACCTTGTAATGCCCTACCTTCAAGGCGTCTTCTTAAAAAATTTTCTTAAACTTTTGATGCTTGAAGATTGCTATTACCTTCCTTGAGTTAAGGATAAGGCAAAAATTTGCATCCAACCTGCTACTTTACTTCATATAACATTTGATTTCACATCACTTTTTATTTAACATAATAACAATAGTAGAAGTTTTTATAATAATGAGATGTACTCAAAGTATTACAGTTATATGGTTCTAATTGGCATATAAATCCTTTATAAGTACACATATTTGACTACAACAAGTTGCACTAAATCTCTTGTAAGATAGCACCAACATTTTGGCTAAAGAGCTACCTCTATGTTCTCAAATAGTATACTAAAGCTAGCAACCCTTTCCAAGAGCTCATCGTCAACTAGCTAGTACTCTAAAGTCTCCTTACCTCTACGGTATAATCTTCTATCTAACTTATCCTTAACCTAATGAGAAGAACTTATCTTCTCAGCTATTATGAGCTAAGTGAAAGTAGATAAACATACAACACAAGCATAGTTGATACCACATGCATATCAATAATTAGTTATTCAAAATATAATATCTTATCGCTTTCTAGCCAAACAATCAATGCAGTTATGATATGCCATGCTAATGCACATGATGTGCATCAACATTGATATCTTAGCTCAACCTAGCAACTCATTTGGTAAGTTGACATAACTAAGCATTTGGATACAAAGTCTAAGAACCAAGAGGCAACAAGGAGTTGCCTAAGAGTAGGACCCCAAAACCTAGTTGAACACAAGCTACATGAAGTGGTTTAGAGATGGAATTCTATATGCTTAGAAACCTAACTTTTATCAATCAAGTGATTTACTGGGTAAACCCTAACTTTACTTTCATTAAAAACTCAGCCTAGTGAAAACTCAGTTTGATAAAAAAATCTTGATTGATAACCATGCCATGAATGCATCAAATCACATACCAAGCAATATCTAGTAAATTCAAGTATGCTTACAAATTACTTATTAGCTTAACCTTTACCTTGTTTCCTTGTTAAATCTAAGGCATCAGTATTGTGCTCACTTAAGTGAACACCTTAGAAGATAGGGTTAGTCTTTAAATTCTTTTTTAAGTTAGTACAAATCCAAACCAATGTCATATAATCACTTGTCAATACAATCACAACAACCAAGTCCAATATCAAAACATTATCCAATCAATAGTAGTTATAAAAAGAAGCATAACTCACTAACCAGTATATTAAGCTTGTAACTAAACTCAGCCAAGCCAAAGATCACAAAGCATGCAAGGTTAGGAACAGAAATAAGTCTACTCGAGGATACAACCATCCACTTAGATTACAGAGCACTCTAACAATACTTGTTAACATGAGCTTCTTCCTAAGCTACCTTATATATGCGTATACGCATGATCTATAGTGACCTTAGTAGTATTTACCCTTATTATATATATCTCAACTTTAATATTACCTTGTTGGTCCTTAGTTTACTCTAGGTTGTTTTTGCCTTAATTTCTGATTTAGCATTTGACTTAGTTTTTTATTTAGCATCTAACTTAGCTTTTGACTTAGCTTCTGAACTACTTTATCATTCAGTCCAATTTTAAAATTCTTAATCAAATATTAGTCAACTTACATCTTCAATTTACCACGTAAAATCTCCAGTATTACCCTTAGCTCAATTGTCTATGTTCAACTTATATAAAAATATTTAAGTGTTGTAGCCTCTAATTTTGTCTCTAATCTTGCTTCTGATTCGACCAGAATACTATGCTTACTTATAATATCTCTGCTTTTCAATTAAATTAAGCTAAGGCCAGTAGAGTATACTTCAAATACAACAATAGTTAGAACTCCTCCATGCTACAATGTTGATTATACAAATTTACTTTATATTATCTTATTTGGCAAGATATGCACAAATAGTAGGAAAAATATGTAATAATTAGTATTTATCAAAATCACAAAAAGTATATTATACTTAGTAAACTTTAGTTATTGTATTCTAGTCATAAAAAGCACTAAAATAGTATATTATACATTAGGCTCAAAAAATACTTGTTTTAGCTTAATTTCATCAATAAATAGCTAAAAATAGGTAGATAAATATAATTTTTAGTAAAATCAAACTATAACATATAATTCAAGGTTACTAATGACTAGAAATTGTATCAATTTGGTTTTATACACAAAATGCTTTGAAATCCCTTTAATTGCTATATTTAGAAAAGATACCGACTATTACTAGATAAATTACAATAAATAGTAAACATAATATTTTTCAAAAATTATTGTTTCTAAAATTTATTTTATATTATAAGGGTGTTATACAAAATTTTTTCAACTCGAAACAGTAGCATTTAATATTTTAAAAAATTAAGAGAAATTTGTTAGAATAGGGCATGTTATTAAGCAAGTACTACAAATCAAAGTTACTTTAATAAAATAAAATTATGACATGAAAGTACATATAAAATAACCTAAGGAAACCATTTTCATAATTTTCTAGGTTAATTTGATATTTTAGAAATTAAAAGAAAATCGGGTGCAAAACTTACTCTTATTAGCCCACGACTTTTCGACCACCTAAGTATGTTGGTCTACCTTGTCTCACCACTAGAAGCTTATATTCTAACCCATGCATTGTTAGGTCTTCATTTATTATAGGAACCTCAAATATCTTGTTTTTTATCTGAAGTTTGCAATAATTTTCTAAATTTTTGTATAAGTTTTCTAAAGTGGTTTTTCTAATGTTTAAGTGACTAAAGATGACAAAGAATGAAGTCTGACCCTTCTTTTATAAATCATAGGTCAGTAGAGATTAGATAGTATGGTTTAAGTGTCATTTGATATTGTATTCAAATACTATTTTAATTATTTAGCTATGTTTTTCCCTTGCTAGCACATACTTTATGTTTCTTTTTTAATCGAGAGTATGCTATGCTTGATTTGTTGTGGCATTTTTCTATAATTTTTTAGCAATTTAATATAATTTTTAGTAATTAGGGAGAATTACAACAGAGGAGATGAATGTTTGGGGTTTAGTTTAAATGGGGGATCAACATTTTAAAATGTTTAAATAAGAGATAAACGTTTCGAAAAATTTAAATAAAAGATCAACATTTCACAAGGTGGTGCTATTATGAATACCTCATTTGAACTACTTTGTGAAACGTTGATCCTTTATTTGAACTTTTCAAAATGTTTATCTCTTATTTGAATTTTTTAAAACATTGATCCCCTATTTGAACTAACCTCTAAATGTTCATCCCTTCTGTTGTAATTTTCCCTTAGTATTTATATAACATACTTTATTAATATATACCCATATCAGGAATATAATGTATATACTACATGACTATATAATCACATTATACACTATTTGACTCTTAAATATTATTTTTATGGGTTAAATAACTTATTTCTAAGGTTTCATGGTCATTTGCAAGTCAAATTTTGAGTTTTCGATAATAATCGAGTATGCCCTATAAAAAAGTGTTTTATAAAAATTAAATACTATATATACTTTATTTTGAGAAATTGACCCTACTTAGATTATTCATCTAAATTTTGTAACTTCATATTAATAAAGTTTGACTCAATTTAGACAAAATTGTTTGAAAGCCCTAAACTGTTTTGATTGCCCTAATTCATAGCAATATCAAGTAGTTGTGGTCTGGTCACATGACTAAACTCATTCCTTAAGTTTCCTCTTAATAAGTTTGTTTTGTTATTTCCCTTAGCTATACCCTCTAAGTCTCATGTATAATAAAAGTAGCCTATTGTTCCAAGTCCATAGTAGTATGTCGAAGACTATGATTTTACATTGATGGTTGATACAGCGGTGATTTCCATATAAGATTATTATGGTCATTTTATTATTTTGACACATTGATCTAATTGCTTGCATAAACCATTCATAGCTTACTGTAGTAGGATTGAAACACTCATTTCCACTTATGCTTGTTTAAAGTCATGAGTTACTCCTATTTTAGGATGTTGAAATCATGTTGTTTGCTAACATGAAACGATTATCTTTAATAGACCCTAGCTCCTACATTAGAAATATAGGTATGCATGCAACATGGCATAATGCATACTTATATAAGTACTATTGCTATGTACTAAGTTTTGTAACTCACTCCCTTGAATTTAATTATTATAATGATGGTATGCATATTGATGACTTATATGATGAGCTTGCATATGATCTCCATATTAGGGAATGAGATGATGTTAGCTAAAGCATTGATGATGCTTAGTTACTTTCACTGCTATCCATTTAGACATTAAACTTTTATATCTTAATATTGATTTTGATGGACTATGTAATAATTGGACTTTAGTTGTACTTGGACTTTGTAAACTTTATGGACTTTAAGGTTTATGCACTTTATGATATATTACCGATTAATTTTTATTAAAACTATTTTCTTTCATCAAAAGCTAAAGAATGATTTCTGTTTACTAAAATTGCATGAAGATTGATATGGTTTAGTGAATTGATAGCCTTAATGTGTTTTACCAAGCTAATGCATTTAGTAAGTCATTACTCCCTTTTAGTTTTTGTGACATAACAACTTAGGTGTTATAACTATATATTAAAATGACCATCTAAGTACCATGAACTTTAAGACAATGAGATAAGCGTATGGGATAACTGAGGTATGTTTTATTTAAGGTTGATTTATGGTATATTATGAAATATGGAATATATGTATGACTTAATGAATAATTGGAGTATTATCAGAAACTTGTGGATTAATTGAATTAATTGGAGTTTTAGATGTTAATTCTAATATAAGCCTTTTGCTATATTTCAATTTTGAATAGAATGGATAAATGTAATGTAAATCCCTTAACTTTCTTGCTAAGGGTGATTGTGAAATTCTTAGACATGCTAATGGCTTAAGTGGTAATCCTTTGTTTCCTTTTGTCTTCCTCCTCCTTTACTACAATAAAAAACAAAGCATTAGTGCATTTGGTACACAATATGATGAATATGACGAGGGTAAAACAATAACAAATAATGTAGAAAGCTTAGTAGAGAGTAATGGTTCCTCTAGTAGGTTGCCAACTGTTGGTGATGACAAATAGGATGCTATGAAGTTCTCACTAGTTTTGTTTGCATAGTTAAACCTTTTACTGCTACATTTATAGATCCACATGAGGCTAGAGAGTAGTGGAAGAGATGAAAGAGACCTTTACTATTTATAAAGTACTAAAAGAGAGGAAGATTTGTTATGTTATGTATCATCTTTGGGTTTTGGTGTAGAGATTAGAAATGATTTAGGCTTTGTGCTACTAAATGAGCCTGTAAAATAAGAACCAGTAAGGGACTTTGGGGGGATTGTCCAGTATACTTACTTTGATGCTTAAGTTAGTAGCAAAAAAGGTAGTAAGTATGCTAGAGAATATGATAAAGCTCAAGCGCACAAAGTGTTAAGTGGTTTACCATTAGGTACTATTCTGATATTTATAATGGAGTGGAGCCAATAGTTAGACAGCTGTTAGTAAGCAGAGGATACGTCCACAAGTCATAGGTAGTGGAGATATGTAAACTAACATGGTCTTGAATTGTAGAAGATGGTTATTGACCAAGTTGTTTAGCCTTATTTGTAATGTTGTAGCTATTGGTAGAAGTTGGGGTTAAATAAGTTGTAAAATGGGCCTAGGTCGAGGCTAACCACAAGGGTAGGGAGGACAAGTCTAAAGAAGCATAGCTTAGGCTATGGGCCCAATCAGGTTAGCACAAGTCTAAGGGGTCCAAGTCAAAAATGCCCTATCAACACTTGCTACCACCCTTTGGTAGTCTCATTGTCGTTATAGAGGTAAGGAGAGGGGAAAGATAGGCTTCTCAAGCGTACAATTGACCTAGTCTTAAGGTGCTCATGTTGGTTAGGCGATATGGTGATAATGCTTCCATGCCCACGTCTCTAAGAATTGCCATGTTAACACATTTAAAGAGGTTAGTCGACATCGTGCGACAAATGCCTGAGAAGAGGAGATGGTCAATGAGGAGGCTTGAGCTAATACTGTACAAGGCTAAATAGTGGTGAGATGACCTGAGGAGAACATAATAGGGTAGAGCTAAATGCTCAAGTGCCAACCTAAACAAGTGATCTGAGGTGGATACCCTTTGGGTTGAGGTGAGATCTAATAAATTGGGTGCTCTAGGCAGTAAGTGTATAGTTTCATTAGATGATCTGGGTAGGTAGTGTTGAGTAGGACTATGGGTGCCAAGTAATGGTGTTAGGGAGATTCTGTTATTGGCATAGAAGCTGAAGAGGCCTACAGGAAATTTCTTATGAAAGCAACTTTTTTAATTCTTACTTTATTGCACACTTTCAATATGTAATTAACATAACAAAATAGGTGTCATGTCTCTATAGACTTGTGTATAGTTGCAAACATTTTACCTTTCAACCGCAACTGCCCAATCAAGGTAAGGACAAGCTATAGGAATCAGTCTATGACTATCTTTAAGCCAAGGTCGACTAATGTGAAGCTATAGCCGACCTGTTCTAACCTAAGGCCGAATAGTTCAAAGCTAAGGCCGAAACGGCTTTTGCTAAGGTCAAGCTAATACCAGAAGACTAAGAGGAAGAAAAGGAGCCATTCAGCATCATGTCTATTGTCTGCCGAGAAGCCGAGAGACTACATAGTTGAGGACTCAAGGTTGAAGATCCACTCGGCACGACATGGAGTAGCTAGTGCCAACTATTTCTAGTACTTGGCAATTATGAGCCGACCTTTGGAGTATCTCAGCTAAGCACTATGAGACTTCAGGGACTCCCCCTCAAACCCAGACATTTAGCTACCAACCCCATCTAGTTCGAATTCTACTCCTTCTAAGACAGGTTAATTAATTGCATGCTGACTTCTTATATTAAATGTACAGTTTTGTATCCTCGTGAATATTTTCCTTATTTTTAATTATAGGCTCATTCTTTAGGGTTTAAGGCCTTGTATATTATTTATAATTTTACCACTAAGGTTTTAAGACTTGCTATAAATAGCAACATTTGTAATTAGCGAACAGCTTATCATATAGTGAAGAACATACATACGCTTGGAACTTTCCTCTTTCAAGGTTATTCTTAAGCTCTAAGAGCTGCATTTATTGGATTATTAAGTGTTGCTTAACTCTTTAATCCTTCTTGCATTCTTATCAATCTTGTCCTTAAGATTATGGTAAACTCTTTATTTGAGTGAGTTAGAGAGTCGCATCTAATCTCTCATTTGAAACTCGACTGACATTTATGCCTCATTCACTTGAGGGGAATTGAAATTCAATTCCCCCGTTATTCCTTATTACAACATCCACTTGGTTTTTTGTTTTTGAATCATAATTCCTCAGGAATCCCGACTAGGTGAAATCAAGTAATAGGAATTCCCTGATTCAACCAAAGAATCTTGATTCCTTATAAAATTTCACCTCATATTAATTTAATGATGACCATTATGATTTGCTTAAACTATATATATATATATAAATTACATTGCAAATGCTCCAACAAGTATACTAGATTAGAATCAAGTAATATAGAGTAAGTAAGGTTATTGATCCCTTGAGGACTATAATATTACTAAACCTATGATAGTTCTTATCAATATTCAGGCAATCAAAAATAGATTAACTAGTCAAATAACTATACTAAAACTATTGAAAAGAAAATAACTATAAAACTTCTAAAACTATGCAATCAAATGAGAATTGTAGGAAAAACAGAATCTACCTTAGATTATGCAAATCAAATTGTTATCATGTTATATAGATTATTAACTATATGGTCATTTAAGTGAAATTATAATACCTTAAAACTTAAGAATTTAAACCCCTAATTAATTAGTCAGCTCCTGCATCTCCAATTAATAGTGGACTCTAAATTACAATTGGAAATCTCTCAATACTATAATTGTCTAATGTCCTAAGTCAATTATTCTTAATGTCTTAGTAAATAATCAATCGCCAAACATTGCATTAATCTCTAGATAATTTCTAATTAATTCAATTAATGCTACTTCCACATTAATCAATCAAATTAACCAAGAATTTCTAACAAACCCTATATCAATGCCCATATCACCAAGGTTTCTTACAATTATAATATATTAAACAACTATAATTGAAAATATAGAAATTTCAATCATGAATCATCTCTATATCTATTAATTCTATAACACAAACACAATTATCATCTTAATTATCTAAGGTTTCATCAATTCCCATAAATAAATTTAGCCAACCATGAAATTTGAAACAAAAGTGCAACTATTAATTGAAATTGCAAGGAAATTTATAATTGACAGCATGAATAATTAATAGAATTGCATAAATATAATTAAAATCAATGTCATTAATTCTATAATTGGAAAAGACAAACTTTAATTGTAACTCCAAAACTTGGACTCGATAGCAAAAGAAAAATCTTCTCAATGATCTAAGCGATTCTATAGAAGAATTCTTTAAGAACTATCCAATGACTATTCTATGACTTTCTAAATTTTAGGAAAGTATGTGCCTCTAAAAAAAACAAAAGTCTTCCAAACGGTGAAACATAAGGCTATTTATAAGAAAAATTTGGGTTGGCTCATATAAAGCTTCTTTTTAATAAAGGCTGGCTGATAGGCTCATGGTGTAGATTTCAAGGTCAATGGCGTAGACTCCAAAACTGGCGGTGTAAGTGTAGGTCACCTAAAAGGCTAGCTATATTAAATTCCAAATTGCAACTTGTTGATTTGGACTTCGTTCATTTACATAAAACTCCTCTAAATCATCTGTATTTCCACTTTAAATCCTCCAATTCCTAAAATGTCAATTTGAAAATAATTAAGTACCATTTCTTAATGATTTTTATAAAATCAATAATAATTCTATCTAATTTGCACATTTAAAACATGAAAAATATACCTTTATCAACTCTCTTATACTTGAACTTTTGCTTGTCCTCAAGCAAAATAAACAAAACTAAAGAAATCTATCATTGAAAATATAAATTTTTTAATAGCTAATCCAAGACATATGATATTTCACACTTTCAGACTCACTAATTTATAATGCCTATTGCTCGAACCAAACCGAAATATGTGATCAGAGTACTACAATTGAAATTAACCAGCCATTCTAAAGAAAACAAATTTTAATCTAAGTATTTAACCTAAGATTTCTATTTCAAAAGTAGATACTCAATCCTAGAAGGAAAAACACTCATTTAAACTTCGTAGTTGTTAGCAAACCTATTATCCCTCTAATTATTTCGACAAACAAGTTAACAAAGTAGTGAAAGCATATGGTATCTACTCTATCCTTAAGTTTTCTTCCTTTTTTTATTACAAGCCTTAATTCATTTCTTGAATTGCATTTAAAATTTCCATTTTCCATTCCAAATTTTTTCTTTTTTTTTTGTTCTTGTTCTTTTTTAGTTAAGATATTAAACTTTTGCCTTTCTGCCCTTCTCATTATAGTGAATGCACTGAGTTGGCACATCTCGAGCTCATTAGCCAAGTGACCAAGTTTTAAAGGGACCCCTACAAACTCTTCCTCACTCTAACATTCAAGTTAAGATACTAGGTTCTCATTTCATCCCTTTTTGAATGGTCACCAAAATTTTTCAAACTTCTTTTATAGGAATCACTAAGTTTAAAGCTTCACTTACCTCTTTCATTAAGTGTTAAAGTGTGATTAGAACAACTAAAAAGACCATATACTAACTAACTTTGTATATAAGTGAACTTATTTACTTTTCACTTAAGGATTCGACTAACTCTTAAACTCCAAATTCTAAGGCTAAAAACTAGATAAATTAGTTTACTAAAGAATTGACTAATTAATTTTAACTGAGTACAAAAATCTCAACATTAGTGAGTAGGGCACTTTAGTGAGTCAATTATTCAAATCACAATCAAATGCTATCAAAAAATTTTTCTTTGTATAATCTCTAGATTCCAAACAAGAAATTCAAAATTTTGCAAAAAAATTGGCCTAAACATTGCTAGATGCTTAAGAACAAGTAAAGTTCAAGTTGATAGGAAAGTATAACTATTTGTAAACAAAAGTTAGCATCAAAGTTAATATTTAAAGTAATTCAAAATCCATTTCCTATATTTCCTTCCCCCCACTTTAGAATAGACAATGTCCACACTATCTTCTATTCAATATTCAAGAGGAAATAAAAATTTGTAGCAATAAGAAATGAAAAACTAATACTCCCTTGGATTTAAGTTTTCAACAACAAGGAAAATTCTAAACATAAGATCATTGCTAGCATAGAATTCAAATCTGACCTATCTCATCAAACGCAAAGAAACATGAAATAAAAAAGATAGCATAAAAGTGCACTCAAGAGTACATTGTAGAGTTCATGATCTAGAGTTACTCAAATAGATGGGTACTAAACAAAAATAAGAAAAAAAAAATAAAAAAAGAAAATAAAATAAAAAAAAATCAGAAAAGTGCACAAATATCTAACTATCTCAGTCGATGCTGCTACTCTCTACATTGGAAGTCTCGTAATGAAGCTGCTTTATAGCTGTTGGTTAGAAACATGAAATAACAGACTTCAACATATTGAACAAAGTAGTCCGGAACTTCTTATTCTTCTTCCTTTCTTTCCTAATTTCATTTCAGACTTATCTAATTTTAACACTTAACTACTTAAAACTACTAGTTGGTGGATGATATGAAGTAGACGCTCTAACAGCAGAAGGATTGTCAGGAATGTCCTCCTCATCAACAATATGGGGTATTATTTATTTTAACCAATTTCCAACCCCTAAATGGTACAGTAGAAATAAGTTTACATGGAATACCATTATCCCCCTCCGGTTCTCGAAAAAGCCTCATACCCTTCAATAATGCTGTAATATACTCACCACAAAAGATAACCAGTGTCCTGGTATCATCTATGTAAACCCCATAAATTTAATCTTCTAGGTATAGAATAAAACCCCTAAACTATAGATGATTTCCTAAAGTCAATAGAGTCAGTAAGATTTAAAATTGATTAAAAATCGATTAAAAATCGCAATTTAAAACCTAAAGCGAATATAAAAAACCTTAAATTATCAATTGAACCTCTAATCACATACAAAGACCTTAAAACTGTAAGAATATGTAACTGTAAAAGTTAACCTCGAATCTCATTAAAACCTTAAGATAACAACCGAAGATTTAATCGTATAAAAAACTTTTACACCCTAAATGTATATAAACACTAAAGATTGCGCTCGAAAGTGATAAAATCCTAAAACTATAACTTTGAAGCTATAAAAGTACTAATTCACTATACTTTACTCTAAAACCCTAATTGACAATATATCTTTAGTATTATACTAAATCATTAGTAAAAGATCAAAGATAACTTTCAATCATTCATAAATATATATATTACTAAAGTAATCCATTAGAAACTAAGATATTGCATTATAGATCACATCAATTTCTAATCATATAACTAGGTTAGTATTTTATAGAGTTAAGTGTATAATTGATGCTTATACTATATGTAGTTAATATTAACATACTAAATGACATATTTCATGATAGTTACACTAAGTACCACACTAGATAATGTATATAGGATATAAATACTTAGAGGGAGTTCTCATTAATTATTCTTACTAATCATTTCAATAAACTCCACATTTCCTTTCATTTCCTTAATTTTCTTCTCAATTTTCCTTAATTACCTCATTATATACACACAAATTACATTTAATTTCAAAGAGTTGACTAAGTCAAATGTTAACCAAATCAACATGTTAAAAAGTCAACACATATGTCATTGCCATCTAGAGTTTTCTTCTTTTTTCTTTTGATTTTTTTTCCTTTCTTTTCGCCTTTCTTGTCATCCAACACATATGGACCTTGTAGACCCCACTTGTCCCACTTATGAACCACAAATTAATATAAAGTAAACCCTTTCCCCCCTCTATTTCTAAATTGTAACCTCTTCTTCTTCTTTCCCCTTTTCTAAACTTCCATTTTTTTCTTCTTTTACCTTCACCTTAATACATATCTTATATTCTAATATCTAAGTAAACTCTTCACCCTTATCTAGAAGGAAAAAGAGGTATGTTTTTATATAATATTTCATCTTAATTGGTAATTAGTTGTTTATGTTATGTTAGTTTTGGAATTATCATGTAATATGTACATGTATGTTAACACAAATAGGATTCTTATATACATATACATAAGTGTGGGAACACTTAGGTATAATAGTAGAATACATAGTATAGATGTACATATATATAGGTAAGAATAGGAAAACTACTTGTACATAAACTTAGTAAGCCATGTACATGAATAACTTTTATGTAAATAACCAAAAAGAAAGAGTATACTAACTATACATACATAAACCTTGCTAAATAAGTCCTTAAAGTGCAAAAAAAAATGAAATTTATGAAGCTTTCTTAAGAGGAAACTTTAGGCATGCGAAAATACGTATAAAAAAAACGTATGTCACCGTATGTGTATATAGGTATATGTACTAGTATATGTATAAGTATATAAGCATACATACTAGTATATTAGGAGTATAAGTACATATATATGACATGTGTGTAAAGTGTATGAATACATAAGGATAAATATATATATATATATATGTAATGAATGATGATGTAAGTAATGACATAAGCAAATGATGACATGAGCCATGACATAAACAAATAATGATATAAGCGATGACATAGGCCTTTAAAATAATAAACCATAAAATCATTTAATTATAAGAATTTAATGGCTAATGAAATCATTAACCACTAAAATAGAACATAAAATTAGCCAATAAGAATATTTAAGCTTCAATAGTTAGAATTTCAATAAATTTAGTTTATATTGCAAAACACCGGTCTTAACATCTAAAACGGACATCACCGTGTGAACGTGCATCCAAAAACGATGAAAAACGACTATAAGTTCGTAAATATTAGAAATAGAATGAAAATTTTACATACGATTAGTGATTAGGTTTAATCGAATAAAAAAAAACTGATAGTAATCTAAGTAGAATTTGGTAAATAGATATCTCGAATCATTAGTTGATTTAATTACTTATTATCTCTATTATCTTGTAATGATCAAGTGGTCTTGACGAGAGCGAAGATCTTCCGATCGACTAAAGCGAGTCGTCATAGTCAAGTGAGTACTCTCGATGACTCTATACTTGTTTGTGCTTATAGTTGGTGCACTTAAATTGAATATTAGTAACTTGATACATGGGATTTTAGGATATGCATGTGCTTGATACTGATTAGTTACTGTGAGAACTATTGTTAAATATGATATTTGATGATTGGATTGTGTGATTGATTGTTACGTAATTTGGATGGTTTGCTGATATTGATTGATCGCCTCATAATTTGACTTAATTATATTTAGCTTATCTTAAATTAAAAGGGGCATGAATTATCCATGCATTGCATTACTTATTCCAGCCGTCACTTCATGAGAAGTTAAAAAGAGGCCTTGTGAGGGTTGTTTATATATATTAAAGTGTTTCTGTATGGTGCACTTGTACAACATGACATTACCCGAACCTACGGGCTTATTAGGCAATGGAGACGCCAACCATATGGTTGAAGGTCGAGTTTAGAGATCTCCGCTGTAGACTGCGGGGGTCGTCTCATTGCTAAGCTTGAGATTTTATGTATTATTAGATTTTTAGAAATGGAAATGTATTTTGTGAAATACGAAATTCAAAGTTATGGTTAAAAACCTAGGTGCTAGAGCCTAGTTGTGATTAATGCTGATGTATCTCCAACCCTTATCTCTAAGAGCGTTAAAATCCAATATTATATGTAATACTAGTCAACTATATATATTGTTTGGCATACTGCGTGTGCATGCATTCATATGATTGTAACAAATTGTTTGATAACTTGTTTACTAGTATAGTATGAGGAATAACTCACTAAGCTCTTGTAGCTTATTCCCTAATATTTTTTCTTTTGCAGGTGCTAGATAATTGGGCATGGGTTAAGAGCCAAGCATTGAGTGCATGTATTGATATGTTTTGGAGGTTAGAATTAAAGAAAGATTGTATTGCTCATTTGAGACTTTAAATGTTACTATTACTTATATATTTAGATTTAGTAATTTCAATAAGTTTAAATTTTAAGTTTATACTATTTGATTTTATCATTTAGTAGGGGATACTGATTCTTTGCAGTTTTGAGGAACTGTGGAATATTAGATATCCATAGTTATTTATATCTTATAATATGTTAATCACTTAACAATTCAACATTCTTAGTGATTAATCATTTAGAGTCTTGTAATCTTTAACTTGCAAGGCGATTTTCATATCATAGATGCATACATGTTATGGAAATTTTAGGTAATCCTATTAGGCCCCATTTAGGGTCTTGGCCCCATTTAGGGTCTTGACAATCTATCTGTTTATAGATAAAATTTGCTATTTTTATTCTTAAATCTATCTGATACCTAGAAATCATACTATATAGATAAAACATGTCAAAACTAGTTACCTTGCTATTGCTAGTCTTCTTACAACTATGGGTATGAGCAAGAATATGGTGGAGTGGCTTCTACTCCACTGCTAGGAAAGTCATGGTGAGGGACTTTGAAGGTACAAAATCGTCTCGCTTGTGATGAATCAACCGAAACCAAAATCTCCCAACAATCATATCATTAGGCTAGGAGTTTGGCAAATTGACTTCCTCTTCATCATATAAACCTAGAAAATAACCAATTTGACTCAATTCAATTACATGAATTTTTTCATAAACCTGAAATGTGAAAGTGTACATTCTCTTACTTCTCTCCAGTTACAAAGTGGATAAAAAATCAATGGCTATATTTCTAAAAGTAGGTTCTTTTACCTCAAATAATCAAAATTGTGTTTTATTAGGAATCATCTGTTGGATTCAATCGTCTATTCCATACTCTTGCAAAAGAGTCCAATCTAGATATTGTTGATTCATGAATGTCATCCGTTGTAACTTCCTCCTTCTTTCCCTAGTATACTCTTGATGTGACAGTAGATTGTTGCCTGAACTTTTGGAAGATGAAGTGACTGCCGTCTTCTGTTTCTTTCGCTGAGGTTGCATCTTTTTGGGTGGCATGGTGAATGTGGAAATAATAGATCTACAAAGAAGAATGGATATGTGTGTAGAATAAGTGAAGACAGTAAGTGTATGTGGTTATAGGTATATGGGAGAGGGAGAGTTTGAGAGAAATCTAGAGAGAGAAAGAAGGTAAAGAGAGAAATTTGGAGAAAAAATGAGTGACGAAAGAGAGAAAACCGATATTCATGCATTAAAAAGCACTTTATGCCGGCTCTTTCCTCTATACATCGGCGGCGTACATTGCCGGCGTATATGAGTAGGCTGGCGGCCTTAAGCACAAATTTTCGCACTTTTCTTTTTTCTTTTTATATATATGTAATAATAAAAAATAATAATAGTAATAAATAAAATAAAAAAAAATAGTTTGGTTAGACATAGGTTGCTTCCCATGAAGCACTTAGTTTACAGTTGCTAGCTCGACTTTTCTGATCTTACTATGAATTCCCACTCACTACCATAGTAGCATCACTATCAATGTTTTCTCCTTTAAAATAGTGTTTGAGGAGATGACCATTTACCTTGAAAGTGTGATTGTTTCTTGCTTTTAACTCAACTGTAACATAAGGAAAAACATTAGCTATTTCAAATAGCCTAGACCATCGATATTTTAACTTATTTGGAAACAACTTTAGTCGAGAGTTGTACAATAACACTTTATGACTAGGCACAAACTCCCACTGTTGAATGTTCTTATCATGCCATCACTTGGCTCTCTCCTTGTAGATCTTAGCATTTTCATAAGCTTCCTCTCTGACTCATCCAGCTGGTTCAATCAAAGCAATCTCTTTTCACTTACAGCATATAAATCAAAGTTAAGGTATTTTATTGCCCAATAAGCCTTGTGCTCGAGCTCTTCAGGTAGGGGACATGACTCACCATAGACGATTTTGTATGGGGACATTCCTATAAGGGTTTTAAAAGTTATCCAATAAGCCTACAATGCATAATCAATTTTTAAAGACCAATCTTTCCTAGATGCATTGATAGTCTTCTTTAGGATACGTTTTATTTCCCTATTGGACACTTCAACTTGTCCACAATTTTGTGGATGATATGGGGTGGTAATTTTGTGAGTGACTATATTTTGTTAACAATTTTTGAATTTTCCAATTGCAAAAATACAACGCTCATCACTTATAATAGCCCTAAGTATCCTAAACCAAGAAAAAATGTTCTTTTTCAAAAATTTAATTACTACTCTAGCATCATTAGTTTGTAGAGCAATTGCTTTTACCCATTTTGACACATAATCTACTACCAGAAGTATATATTTGTTTGAAAAAGATAAAGGAAAAGGACCTGTGAAGTTTATTCCTCACACATCAAAAAGCTCAATTACCAAAATACTATTTTGTGGTAATTCATGTCTCCTACAAATATTCCTAGTCCTTTAGCATTAAGCATAAGACATAACATAATTCTTACAATCATTGAACAAACTAGGCCAGTAAATTCTACAAGAAAAAATTTTAGTTGCAGTTCTTTCCACACCAAGGTGACCTCTTACTTCTATAGAATGACAGTGCTAAATTATGCTAAGCTATTCTATTTTAGGAACACTACGTCTAATTACTTGGTTAGCATAACTTTTAAATAGATATGATTCATCCTAGAAATAAAATTTCACATCATGTAAAACTTCTTTTTCTTTTGAAATGAGAAACCGTATGTTATGATCTTACTAACCAAGTAATTGATTATATCAGCATACCAAGGTAACCTTTGGATCTCTATTGCATACAATTGTTCATCAGGGAACTTTTCATTAATGGGTGGCTTTAAACACTTAAATTGTAAACAAGATAAATGATCAACAATTATGTTTTTTATTCTCTTTTTATCTCTAATCTCAAGGTCAAATTCTTGCAGTAATATGATCCAACGAATTAACCTAGGTTTTGCATCAACTTTAGCAAAAAAATATTTTAAAGCAGCATGGTTTATGTATACTATGATCTTAGAACCTATGAGATAAGGCCTAAACTTATCACAAGCAAATATAACCGCTAAAAGTTCTTTCTCTATCGTGGCACAGTTTCTCTGTGCCTCATTTAAGGTTTTACTCACATAGTATATAACATGAAATAACTTCCCTTTCCTTTGCCCAAGTACTACTCCTATAACATAGTTGCTAGCATCACACATCATCTCGAAAGGGAACTCCCAATCGGGTGCAACGATCACTAATGCCGAAGTAAGATTCTCCTTTAATGGATTGAATGCCTATAAACAACTGTCATAAAAAAAAAAAAAGAAAAAAAAGCTAAAATCTTTTTCAAGTAAATTTCAAAGAGGTCCAGAGATTTTAGAGAAATCCTTGATAAGTCTTCTATAGAAGCTAGCATGCCCTTGGAAGCTTCTGACTCCTTTGATTGAAGTGGGTGGTGATAGCTTCTCTATTATCTCCACTTTGGCTTTATCTACTTCAATCCTCTTTTTTTACACCTTGTGACCTAAGACTATTCCTTCTCTTACCATAAAATGGCATTTTTGCCAATTCAAAAGTAAATTAGTCTCTTTGCACCTTCTAAGCACACAACCTAAATTAGTCAAACATGAATTAAATGACTTCCCAAAGATAGAGAAGTCATCCATAAATATTTCAATAAAATCTTCTAACATGTCAAAGAACATAGACATCATGCATCTTTGAAAAATAAAAGGTGTATTATAGAGACCAAAGGGTATTCTCCTAAAGGCAAAAGTGCCATAAAGGCCTGTAAAGGTGGTTTTCTCCTAGTCCTCGGGTGCAATATGAATTTGATTGTAACCAGAATATCCATCTAAAAATTAATAGTAATCATGCCCTGAAAGCTTTTTTAACATCTAATCTATGAAAGGAAGTGGGAAGTGGTCTTTACAGGTGGCATCATTCAGTTTTATATAATCTATGCAAACTCTCCACCTAGTCACAATGCGAGTAGGGATTAGCTCATTATTCTCATTTTTCACTATGGTATACCACCTTTTTTTGGCACTACTTAAACAAGACTAACCCACTTACAATTTAAGATAGGGTAGATAATACATGCATCCAGTAATGTGAGTACCTCTTTCTTCACTACCTCCTTGAGAGTTGGGTTGAGTTATGTCTGTGGTTATACTGTAGGCTTGCACTCCACCTCAATCAATATCTTATGAATGCAAATTGAGGGATTAACCCCCATAATATCGGCAATGGTCCAGTCGATGGCTTCTTGATGCTCTCTTATAACTCCTAGAAATTGTTTTCCCTAGTCACCTATCAAAGAAGAGGAGATAATTATTGGCAAAGTATTATTTGTTCCAAGATAAGCATATTTTAAATGACTAGGTAAAGGTTTAAGTTGAAGCATTAGGGGTTGTATCAATGATGGGATTGGCTTCTTCTCACTAGTGCCTTGCTCTTCATAGTATCGAGCTTTGATTTCTAACACCTATTCCCTACCTTCTTCTTCAGTCTCGTCATCATCGCTCTACTCCTCTAGATCCTTAAGAACTGATTCTATGGTATCTATTTCTACTTTCTCTTTTATAGACTCACAAATAATCTCATAAAAAATATCAATAGTGAATAGGATTTGCAATCATCAAAATGCTTTATGGCTTCATAAACATTAAACATTACTCGATCATCCATAACTTTTAAAGTAAGCTTACCATGTTCCATGTCTATCAATGCCTTACCTGTTGCAAGAAATGGTTTGCCTAGGATCATGAGTACCTCTCTATCTTCTTCCATCTCTAAGACTATAAAGTCGATTAGAAAGATAAATTTTTCTACCTTCACTAAGACATTTTCAACAATACCTCTTGGGTATTTGATACTCCTATCAGTAAGTTGTAAGGTGACATGAGTTTCCTTGCAATCTCCAAGTCTTAGCTTCTTGAAAATAGACAAGGGCATTAAATTTATACTTGCACTTGAATCAATAAGAACCTTATCAAAGTGAAAATTTTCATAATGTAAGGAATAGTAAAACTCCCCTCATCTCTTTGTTTTTTAGGGAGGGTAGATAAATTTTTCTGTAGGATTATAGAGCACTCCCTTATAAGCATTATCGGTTCATTCCCATCAATCTTTCTCTTCTTGGGGAGCAAATCCTTCATGAATCTAGCATACAAAGGCATCTACCAAAGTGCTTCTATAAGAGGAATGTTGATTTGCAACTTCTTAAAGACATTTAGGAATTTGGCTAACCGAGCGTCTAGCTACTGCTGCTTCAATCTTCCTTGAAAAGGGACTGGAGGAACATATGATTTCACTTTTGGTGACTTTTACTTTAGTTCCTCTTCCACCTGCTTCCCTTTTTCTCCCTTTAGAATCTCTACCTTTCATTTAACTTGTTTGTCAACTGTTTCCACTACTTTTCCATTCCTCAGCACTATAGCATCGACACCTCTGGGATTTTCTTTAGTATTGCTAGGTAAAGACCTTAATGGTCTGTTACTCAACGGTTGAGAGATCTGACTAATCTGATTCTCTAAATTTCAAATAATCGCCTATTAATTTTGTAACATGGTGTCAATCTTTTGCATATAGCTCAGCATGAGCTCTTTCATTCTAGACTAATTTTGTTAAGTTAGAGCATTCTAAGTAGGACCTTGCTTTTGGAATCTAGGTAGTGGTTGAAATGCATCATTCTCATTTCTCCATGAAAAATTTGGATGATTACGCTACCTAGGATTATATGTATTCAAATATGGTCCTTGATTATCGCATTGAAAATTGTTGACAAAATTCACCTATTCTCCATTGGTCGGAGTTGAGTAATTCCCAGTTAGGCACTCAAGAGTCGAATGTGGTCCTAAACATAACTCACAAAAAACAATAGGATTAGCATTAAAAGATTGTACTGAGGTGAGTTTACTTACCTGAGTCGTGAGAGCTATAATCTAAGTTGTTAATTGATAGTGTTATTGTCACTGGTTGATGCTACTTCTAACTTACTTCTCTCGTTTTGCCAGTTATGTGCACTGGAGGCCATCTCTTCCATCAGTGCACTTGCTTTATTATATGTCTTGCCCATTAAAGCACCTCTAGCTACAGCATCAACTAAGGACCTTAGTATCTCATCCAAACTGAGATAAAAGATCTTAATTAAGAGATTATCTAGAAAGCCATGATGTGGGCATTTACTGATCGCCTCCTTGAATCTCTCCCATGCTTTATAAAGTGACTCACCACTAAACTTGGTGAAGTTAGTGATGTCGTTCCTTAGTTTGGCGATCCTAACTGGTGGGAAAAATCACCTTAAAAACTTCAATGAAAGATCAGCCCAAGTGGTGATAGACTCTTGTAGCAGTGAATGAAACCAAGCTCTGGCTTTATCCTATAATGAAAAGGGAAAGAGATGTAATTTGATAACTTCGTTGGTCACGTTGTTCATCTTAACTGTATTGCAGTATTGGAGGAATCTTGCAGTATGCACATCAGGACTTTCATTAGGTTATCCTCTAAACTGATTCGTTTGAACCATTTGAATGAGAGATAGCTTCAACTCAAAATTGTTAGCCTGAATGGTGGGCCTCCTTGCAGCTAAACTCATCACCATAGGTATTGCATAGTCTCGTAGTACTCGTGAAACTCCTCGTATCTGATTATTATCCTTGTTACTTGCCATCTCTTTTATCCTTCTTCTGTTCTCTCACCTTAACTGATGTAAAGTGCGCTTCATTTCAGAATCTAGTGGTAAAATTTCAGCATTTCTACTCCTATGCATAAAACACCTACAAAGAGAACAAAAAAAAAAAAAATACACGTTGTCAACTATGCCAAAATTACCAACAAAACTAAAAGTTAAAATATTTCCAATCCTCGGCAATAGCACCAAAAACTTGATTCGCTTAAACTATATATATATAAATTAAATTGTGAATGCTTCAACAAGTATACTAGGTTGGAATCAAGTAATACAGAGTAAATAAGGTTGTGGATCCTTCAAGGACTATAATATTACTAAATCTATAATAGTTCTTATCAATATTTAGGTAATCAAGAATAGATTAACTAGTCAAATAACTATACTAAAACTATTGAAAAGAAAATAACTATAAAATTTCTAAAACTAAGCAATCAAATGAGAATTATGGGAAAAACAGAATCTACCTTAGATTATACAAATCAAATTATTATCATGTTATACATATTATTAACTATATGGTCATTCAAGTGAAATTATAATACCTTAAAACTTAAGGATTTAAACCCCCTAATTAATTAGTCAGCTCCTCCATCTCCGATTAATAGTGGACTTTAAATTACAATCGGATATCTCCTGATACTATGATTATCTAATGTCCTAAATCAATTAGTCCTAATGTCTTAGTAAATAATCAATCGCTAAACATTGCATTAATCTCTAGATAATTTTTAATTAATTCAATTAATGCTACTTCCACATTAATCAATCAAATTAACCAACAATTTCTAACAAACCCTATATCAACGCACGTATCACTAGGGTTTCTTACAATTATAATCAATTAAACAACTATAATTGAAACCATAGAAATTGCAATCATGGATCATCTCTATATCTATTAATCCTATAACACAAACACAATTATCATCTTAGCTATCTAGGGTTTTATCAATTCCTACAAATAAATTTAGCTAACCATGGAATTAAAAACAAAAGCGCAACTATTAATTGAAATTACAAGAAAATTCTTAATTGATAGTATGAATAATTAATAGAATTGCCTAAATATAATTAAAATTGATGTCACCAATTCTGTAGTTGGAAAAGGTAAACTTCAATTACAACTCTAAAACTTGGTCTCCTTAGCAAAAGCAAAATCTTCTCAATGATCTAAATGATTTTATAGAAGAATTCTTCAAGAACTATTTTATGACTCTCTAAGTCTTAGGAAAGTATGTGTCTCTAAAAAAAAAAAAAACAAAAGTCTTCTAAATGGTGAAACATAAGGCTATGCATAAGAAACACTAGGGTTAGCTTATGTAAAGCATATTTTTAACGAAGGCTGGTGGTGTAAACTTTAAGGTTGGCAGCATAGACTTCAAGGGCGGTGGCATAGACTCCAAAGCCAGCAATGTAAGTGTAGGCTGCTTGAATGGTCGATTATGTTGAATTCCAAATTGTAGCTTGTTGATTCGGACTTTGTTCATTTGCCTAAAACTCCTCTAAATTATTCGTATTTCTACTTCGAATCCTCTAATTCCTAAAATGTCCAAATAAAAATAATTAAGTACCATTTCTTAATTATTTCTATAAAATCAATAATAATTCTATCTAATTTGCACATTTAAAATATGAAAAATATGCCTTTATCACATTACCACCATTGCTTTTGCCATCATCACCACTGCCACCGCCACCACCATCATTCCTCACTACCACTACCACCCATCATCGTTACCATTATTGCTGCTACCACAACCATCACCACTACTATTAACCATCGACTACTACCACCTACAGTCACAATTACTATAACCACCAACCACCACACCACACCACACCACCACCACCATCATCATCACTACTAACACCATTACCATTACACTGCTGCCACCACCATCACCCATCACTACCGTTGCCACCACTATTGCTGCCATCGCTACAATCACCATCGCCATCGCCATTGCCACTATTGTCGCCACTACCACCACCGTTATCATCACCACCACTGCTATCGTCACCACCACTGCAACTACTCCTCCACCCCCTTAAAGCCACTACCCCGGCCACCACCACCACCATTAACTACTGCTACAGTTACCGCTACCTCCATTGACTACCACCATCACCATCGCTTACAACTGCCATCGACCATTACCATCACCTCCGCCTCCGTAGTCGATTTCTACCAGCACCATCTATTACTTAAGAAAGAAAGTGAATCAAGGGTAATTTAGTTATTAAAGTTGTATTATGTGTCTATTCTTAAGTTGTTTATTAATCTAATTAAACAAAGTAACAGGTATTATATCCTTATTACATTCCTTAAGAATTCCAATTACGTTCCTCTCTTATTCCATTCAGTGAAGTAAATGAGCTATTAGTGTTCGTGAGTCGTATCAAACCCTATTTCAAGCTCAACCCCTGATTGTGTTTGTATCTTGGTGCGTGATATCCATATACATTCACCATCTAAACCCCATACACCAACCCTCTCCACACTAAATTTTACTTCCTGTTCTTCATACTCACTTGAACCTTAGCTACTTGTTCTGGTTCTAACTTACTGTGTACACTCTAAGCCATATCAACAAGTGTTAGCATTATGGTGCACTATGGGATTCACATTTAAACAGATCCCTATTGCTTATTTGCTTTCCTAAGCATTCGACATATAAATACCCTTGGCCTTTTACAGATAACTCTTTCGTAACTCCCTTTATTATGTTTATTTGTTGATTGCAATATCAATAATTACTTCACTTTCTCCTTTAGTTTCTTTCTTCTTCTTCATCACCAAGACTCTCACTTTTCTTATTTCTATCATCAAAATGTCAAACTTAAGAGCTAATTCTAGTAAGTGTAACATTACATCCTCGGGCTCTAAGGCTACAAGGAGTGCTTCTCCCCTTTCAAGAAGGGATGAAGAAGCTTTGTCCTCATTAGTATAACTAGATAGGGAGATACGAAAGGTCGTAAAGGAAATGAACAAAGCGAAGCTTATTATAGCTATTCCCAAGGACAACTATTTATGTGACATATTACCAAATGTTAGGAATTTGTTTACTAAGCTAGGGATAAATAGGTGATAAAGGCATATTTTTCATGTTTTAAAGTGTAAACTAAGATAGAATTATTATTGATTTTATAGAAATCATTAAGAAATGGTACTTAATTATTTTCATTTGGACATTTCAGGAATTAGAGGATTTAAGAGTGGAATTACAGACGATTTAGAGTAGATTTATGCAAAGGAACAAAGTCCAAATCAACACGCACAAGTTGGGATCGAAGGCAACCGGCCTATAACATATACCGTCAGCCCTTGATGTCTACGCCATTAGCCTTCATGAAAAGACGTTTCATGTAAGTCAACCTTAATTTTTTTTATAAATAGCTTTATGTTTCATCATTTGAGAGACTTTTAACACACTTTTCTTAGACTTAGAGAGTCGTAGAATAGTTTTTAGATAGTTCTTGAAGAATTCTTTAGGAGAATCGCTAAGATCATTGAGAAGAATTTGCTTTTGCTATGGAAACCAAGTTGAAGTTGCAATTAATGATTATCTTTTCTAATATAAAATTGGTGACATTTATTTCAATTATTTTTATGCAATTCTGTAAATTACTTATGCTTTCAATTATGAATTTCCTTGCAATTTCAATTAGTATTTGTGTTTTTGTTTTCGAATCTATGGTTGGCTAAATTTATTTGTGGGAATTGATGAAACCCTAGATAGCTAAGATGATAATTGTGTTCATGTTATAGGATTAAGAGATATATGGATGATTTATGATTGCAATTTCTATGATTTCGATTATAATTGTTAGAAACACTAATGATATGGGAGTTGATATAGGGTTTGTTAGAAATTCTTAGTTGATTTGATTAATCAATGTAAAAGCCGAGTTAATTGAATTAATTAAAAATTATCTAGAAATTAATGCGAAGTTCAGTGATTGATTATTCACTAAGACATTAGGGATAATTGATTTAGGACATTAAATAATCATAGTATCGAGAGATATATGATTGTAATTTAGAGTCCATTGATAATTAGAAGATGTGGAAGTTGACTAATTAATTAGGAGTTTAAATCCTTAAGTTTTAAGGTATAATAATTTCACTTGAATGAACATATAGCTATTAATCTATATAATATGATAACAATTTAATTGGCATAATCTAGGATGGATTCTGTTTTCCCACAATTCTCAATTGATTGCTTAATTTTAGATTTTTCATAGTTATTTTCTTTTTCAATAGTTTTAGAGTAATTATTAGATTAATTAATTTAATTTTGATTGCTTGAATATTGATAAGAATTAGCATAAGATTAGTAATTTCTTAATCCTCGAGGTATCAACAACCTTATTTTCTCTATATTACTTAATTCCGATACAGTATACTTGCTAGAGTATTCATGATTTATATATATATATATATATATATATTAAGTGAATAAAAAATGGTCAAGTGGGTAGATTAATAAGAGTAAATTGTCCTCAATAAACATAATCTTGACCACCTTAAAGGTCAGACCAACACTAAGTTGGGTAGTGTAGTTGTTGCTTGGGGAGGAAAGAGTGCCTTTGCCTTAGGTGGGGGGGGGGAAGGGCAGTAGGTGTTTGCTCCTTGCAATGTTTGAAAAATGTCTAAAGCTTGAAAAGTGCCTCCCCTTTATTGAGTTTGAGAAGGAACTTTTTGATTATCACCAATCTTGTTTAGTGAAAATCCTTCCCAATAGGTGGATGGTGTTGAAAGCATTCAAGGCATTTTGTGAATATTTGGTAGTGCAGGCTACCCTTCAACTTTTTAATTATTACTTCCAATGGAAGAATTTGAATAGATGGATGTACTTAAGAACTGTACTGGGAGAAAGCTATTCAAAGGCTTATACTCATCCATGAAGGGTTAGTAAGAAGAGCTCCTAGTAGTGGAGTTGCTGAAAGAGGCCGACTTCTTGACATAGTAGACTCCGATACGCTCACCTTGTACTCATGTTGTTTATTTGTTTCCTTAAAAGTAAGAAGCTGGCCTAAGTAGTTGAGCTACTACATCCTTCTAGATTAGAACTATTGAGGGGACATAGGGCTAAAGCTAAGCTAGCCAAGAAGGTTGTCAACCCTTAAAGCAAGGTTGTAGGGTTGTGTTAGGGTTGAGCAAGACAAGTAGGGTTGAACTACCAGTTCTTCCTTAGGAGATTTCTTTCAGTAGAGCTTTCAAGAAGCTTGTGGTGATCGAAACTTTGAGTACGATCTCCCTTGCAACGAAAACTACCCTTATGTCTAAGCTCGTTCTAGTAGGGGACAAGACTACTTAGGATAAAGGAAAGAGGCCTGAGACCAGAATTACTAAGGGTCTAGCAAGTTAGAAGAGGAGACTCCTCAAGAAGGGGAGGAAGGGGAGGAAGGAGGCATTATCCTCAAAGAAGAGAAAGCTACTAGTGTTGCCTGGCAAATCATTATCCAAACAGCTCCCATTCGGCCATCCCTATCTCTCCATAGACTAGATGGGTAGGGCCCAAGCTGTTGCCTTGGAGAAGCACTAAAAGGAGAAGACCGTTTTAGACTCCTATAAGGGGGTTCTGTATAAGTCTAAGAATGATCAACTTTATGAAGGGGATATTGAGTTAATTGCCAAGTAGTATAGGGGGAAGATCTTCAAACCCTAGTAGGGGATTTGAGGTGGTGACATAATGTTGCACCATTAGACTCTCAACTTAGAGGTCTTGTTGGGGTCTTTTACCCCTGTAGACTAGAGTGTCATAGAGATGACAGCAAGGCGCACATTCGATGACCCCCTTGAGTTGTTAGGCCATCTCCATTCCCTATATAGTCAAGTGCGTCTTTGTCATCCTAAGTCATTTTATTTGTCATGTTTTCCTAAGTCTTCTTTTCTCTACTAAAGCTATCATTCTTATTATGTAGTACCATGGCTAGGTGTTACTCTGGATCAATTGCTATAAAGAGTTACTGGAAGGGGTAAAGGATCTCTGATCAAATGTGCTTAGTGCACAGGAGGATTTAGAGGGGGCGAAGTCCTATTTTAAGTGAATGCATAAGAAATTTTGCAAGGCTAACCAACATCTGAGTTGTTGCTATGTGTAGGATATTGCTCTAGAGGTTGCACTATAGAAGGAGAAGGAAGATCGACAAAAGGTTAAGGAGAGTAGTAAGTGGGTCAAGGCATTGAAAGCTTAACTAGAGGAGAAGCAAAAGTCTAAGGTTGAACTCTCTAGGACACTAGCAAAGGAGAGAAAGGCTAAGGCAAAGCTCTACTAGCGTAACCTCAAGCTAAACACGTCGGTCTCTAAGCTGTAGATTGAGTTGGTGATGAAGGTTGCTGAATGCAAATTTGTTAAAAACACTTCCTTGGAGTTAGCCAATTGAAAGGTTAACTTATAGTAGAGAATTAAGGAGCTTCTCAAAGAGCCTAAAGATATGAAGGAGTTCATCACTAACCTGGAAAGCGACAAGGTCTTCGGTGAAGTTACTAAGGATAAGGCTATAAAGAACTTCTTCAAATCATGGTTGTGGACTAAGGAGTGCTAAGATATTATTGTCGAGGATGGTTGGGAGATTTGCTAAAGTATGCTAGAGCATCATCTCGACCAAGATTCACACTTTCTAAATTAGTTAGATGATCTCACATAGGGAGTAGAAGGTGGCTAAAGAGAGGGAAAGGACGGTTGCTCCACCAGTTGAAATGGCCTAAGGTGCCCCTCCTATTGCCGGAGTTACTTAAGAAGCTCCTTCATCCTCTTTCATCACTGAGGCTTAGTAAAGGGCCATCTCCACAAGCATTTCAAAGTTCGAATAGAGTCAGTGTGACCCTACTATTGATAAGAGCTAGTAGACCCTTCCTCCTCCTTCTTTTGCTTGAGTCCAATCAACTCATGACAACTCGAATGGATTAATCCTTCGAGTAAATAGGTCTATTGGGCTTCTCGAACTTATTGGAGCTAGTTGATCCAAAGTGATAACGATTGTTTTCTCTTTTTTATTTTTCCTATATACTTACATTCCTTTTGTGATATATTAAGCTAGTATGCTAGTCTTGAATATGTATAACTATGGTTTAACTAATGGCGAATTTTTTATCTTACTTCTTTCTACTTCTTAATGCTTTCGTCATACTGATATGTAGTTTGTCGCTTGGGATTTATTCACTTGGGCTTTATTGTAGTTTATTTTCTCTTATTGAGGTTATCTAAGGAGTATCAGTTCAGTAGCATTCCGACCTACCCATGTAGTAGGAGTTCCTCAATTGTATAAGCGGCATTTCCCTTTGTTGAGGTTACCTAAGGGGCATTAGGTCAGTAGCTTTCCAACTTGTCCAGGTAATGATAGTTCCTCAATCATACAAGGGATGCTTCCCTTTACTGAGATTACTTAAAGTAGGTTGAGTCAGTAACATTCTGATATGCTTAAATAATGGGAGCTCCTCAATTGTACAAGGGGTGTTTCCCTTTATTGAGGTTACCCAAGGGAGGTTAGGTCAGTAATGTTCTAACCTACATAGGTAATGGGAGTTCCTCAATTGTGTAAGGGGTATTTCCCTTTACTAAGGTTAATTGAGTAGGTTAGGTTTGTAGCATTCCGACCTACCCAAGTAATGGGTCTATTTACCCTTTGAGGCTTAAGACTTAGCACTAGAGTAAGAGAAGGGTAGAAAGAAAAGTAAAAATACATTATACTCATGAGGAATAGAACTTTCATTAATGTTTATGAAAATATTTACAAGGAATTTATACATTAATTGAAATATGGCCTAAGGTTATCGGCGTTCTAAGTACATGGGATGAGCTTGCCATCTAATCCATCCAATTTGTATGTTATTCCCCAGGCTCTCCCTTACTTTGATCAAATCCTCCTAGTTGATGGCTAACTTGCCTTATCTTTCCCATGAGCCTATAGCTTCTAGCTTTCGGTAGACCAAGTCAACAACCTTGAACTCTTTATGTCCAACCTTTTAATCATAGTATCTAGTTACTCGGTACTGAGTAGTAGTTACTCGAGTAGCAACGAGGTCTCTAATTTCTTCCACAGTGTCGAAACTAGCCTGTAGTAGGGACTCATTTAGGATAGCATTCAAACTTTAAGTCCAGATGTTGGGAAGCTCTAACTCAATGGGGAGGACTACCTTTTACCCGAACGCTAAGCAAAATGGGGTTATGCTTATAGAGGTGCTATGGGTAGTCTTGTATCCTTACAAAAATTGGGCAAGTTGTTTTCTTAGTCGCTCTGACCTTGATCCACTCTCTTCTTCAACCTCTTAAGGATGATTTGATTAGTGGCTTCAACTTGACCACTTGACTAAGGGTAGGTGACCGGCGTAAAGTAAGGTGTGATGTAGTGGGAGACCAGCGTAAAGTGATGTGTAATGTAGTGCTTGGCAAAAAATTCTCTAATCTTGGGGTTGTCGAACTAATGCTCGTTGTCTATGATGGAGGCATAAGGGACCTTGAATCTGGAGAAGATGTTTTGAACGAATGACTCAATACTCCTCTCAATAATCTTAGGCATGGCTTTAGCCTCTACCCACTTGATAAAGTAGTTGATGGCTATAATGATATATTGCCAACCTCTTAAGGCCTTAGGTAAGGTACTGATAATGTCGATGACTCACTGGGAAAACAACCATGGACTAGTCAAGGGCTGGAGATTGGAATTAAGGGGAGTAACTAATTGGTGCGTGGTTTTGGCACTGGGGGCAGTTATGAGCGATGGCCTTAGTGTCCTACCTCATAGTAGGCAAGTAGTGGTGCGAACTGTGATCAAGAACAGATAAAGCCGATTGCTGGATGAGTCCAAGCTTGTAGAAAGCTTGAAAGAACTAATGGAAGAAAGTGTAAAAGGAACGAATGACAAATGAAAGGTAAGCAAAACCCATGAATAGCTCCAACGGATATGATGTACCAATAAAACTTTCGAGGACTTACGGCATAATTCGATATGACATACGAATTGGTCTAATGAGGTTACTCGCCACCTAGCTTTGCTCAAGGGTTAGGATAAGAGTGATGTTGAGAGTAAATAGAGTGTTTAAGCAAGGAAGAAAATACTTAAGTGTATTAAGGATGATTTGATCGCCTTATAGCTATAAGTATAAGGGTATTTATACCCATAAGTTAGGGTAACTTTCCTAAAAAGGAAAAGACAAAAAGGGCATTTCTTAAAGAAGTAGGGTATTAGATACAAATGGGTAAAAATGAATATATAAGAAAAATAATAATTGATGCAATGGATTCTGTACATGATACTGTAGACGTAGCGATACTACATTGGTGAAGTCATTAGAAGATGTGGACAAAAAGTATAGACAAATGGCTTGTTCGAGTAGGGATGGCTTAGTTAATCTAGAGTCTCTCTTTCTTAGCTTCTCAACAAGGAAGATGCCGAGTAATTGGTCGGCTCGGGCGCTAGTGAGTAATCTTCAATTTGGCACATTATAGAAAGATAGGTAGTCATACGGCTCAGCATAAAGGGTGACTTGGCAAGAAAATACTCGACCTTAGCAAGGGTCGGTTGGAATAGAAGGATTCATCATACTAGTCCCTCTAGTCCTTGGGCTCAGCTATAGGTCAGTGGTTCGATAACTTGATTCCCATCACTCTCTTCGGGTTGTTGGGGATTTAGGATCAAATCCGAATGGTATTTGCTCAATTCTCCCTCAGGGTGATACGGACTAAGGTTGACAATGTTGAGGGCATCAAAAACCTTATAGTCCTTGAGCAATTCCAATCTATAGGCATTATCATTGATCTTCTAAAGGATTCTGAAAGGTCCTTCTGCTCTTATAGATAATTCGTTCCTCTTCTTGTTCAGGAATCGTTCCTTATTGAGGTGCAGCCACACCAAATCTCTAGACTGAAATTATTTAGCTGTTTTACCCTTAATCTTTTCTCACATTCTTCTAGCAGCTTAATTGATGTGCCAAGTAACCTTATCATAGATGTGCTAAAGGGATTGTATTCTAACTAATGCATTAGGGTCCTCTTGTGCAGGTATTGGTATAGAGGCATGGTCAAGGGGCAACTCGGGATTGATCCCATAGACAACCTCAAAGGGAGTCTACTTAGTGGTATCATGTATTATTCGATTATAAGTGAACTCGACTACTGGTCAGCAGACATCCCAATCAACCAAGTTCTTACCTATTGCAGCTCGGAGTAGTGACCCCAAAGTACAATTAACCACTTCTATTTGGTCATCAGTTTATGGGTGACATGAGGTATTGAAGAGTAATTTGGTTCCCAGCCGACGCCAAAAGGTCATCTAGAAATGGCTTAAGAACTTTGAGTCTTTATTGGAGACTACACTTCTTGGCATGCCATGCATCTGCACAATCTCTTATAAGAAGAGAGAAGCAATAGTCGAAGTGTCGTTAGTTTTGTGTAAGGCATGAAGGATGCCATCTTATTGAACCTATCCACAACAACCATTACAAAATCTTTGATTCGGGCAATTTGTAGCAATCTAAGAACAAAGTCTATGCTCAATTTAGTCCATAGTCTCGTTGGAATAGGTAGGGGCATTGTTCTCTCTTACTCAACTTGGCACTTGCCTTATTGTACACAGTACAGCTCTTAACAACTCGGTGCACATCTCTCCTCATTTTTAGCCAAAAGAATTGGCCATTTAACAATTCATAAGTCTTCCTTTCTCTAAAATGTCTTAAGAGCCCTCTACTATAGGCTTCCTTGATTAGTAGCTCCCTTAGTGAATAAATCGGCATGCATAATTTTCTGCCTCGAAACAAGTATCCATCCTTTACATGATACTCGTCTATTGTCTTCCCATTGACACATCGTGAAATTATGGGTTCAAAGTGTGGATCCTCAAGGTACTATTGTTTGATACTTACAAACCCAAACAGTCTAGTCTGTAGTTTTGATAAAAGCGCATATCTCCTCAAAAGAGCATCTACAACTACGTTACTCTTCCCTACTTGTACTTTATTACAAAATTGAATCTTTTAAGGAATTCAACCCATCTTGCCTACCGCTTCGACAACTTGCTCTAACTTTGGAGGTACCTCAATGATTCATGGTCAGTATATACAACAAATTCTCTCGATAGTAAATAATGTTGCCAAACTTGTAGTGCTTGGATCAATGCAAAAAGTTTCTTGTCATATACGGAGTAGTTCAGCTATGGTCCTCAAAGCTTCTCATTATGGAAAGCAATTGGTTAACCTTCCTACATCAAGACAATGCCTATTCCAACGCTTGATGCACCACACTCTAGCTTGAAGATTTTCTCGAAGTTAGGTAGAACTAACATCAAGGCGGAGGTTGATCTTTCTTTTATCTCGCAAAGCTTCTCTCCTCCCTTTCTCCCTATTAGAAGTCGGTGTTTTCCTTCGTTAGTTTAGTAAGTGGTACAGTGAGTGTGCCAAAATTCCTGATGAACCTTCTACATAACGAAGCCAGTCCATAGAAACTTCTTACATCGGCATACGTAATAGGAGTCGGCTACTCGATAATTACTTGAATCTTTTCATCATTGACTCACAAGCCTCCTCTATTAATTATATAGCCCAAGAATACCACTTCTTCTTAGTGAAAGCAACATTTCTTTTGATTGCCAAATAGTCTCTCGGTATAGAAGATATCTATAATTGCTTTAAGATGTTCATAGTGACTTGACATGTCAATACTACAGACTAAGATGTTGTCAAAGTACACCACGACACACTTCCCTATGAGATGTCTCAATACATGGTTCATTAGTCTCATGAAAGTACTTGGGGCATTTAACAAGCCGAAAGGCATGACCATCCATTTATAAAGTCCATGTCGAGTCTTGAATGTAATCTTCCACTCATCTCCTAGCCTCATGCGGATTTGATGATAGTCAGATTTAAGATCAATCTTGTTGAAAATCTTGGCTCCATTAAATTCATCCAACATGTCTTCTAGCCTTAGGATCGGATACCTATGTTTGATCGTGATCTCAATCACAGCTCGATTATCTATACACATTTGCCAAGTTTTATCCTTCTTTGACATTAGAAGCATAGATACAGCACATGGGTTGAGACTTTCCTTTACATATGCTCTCTTGAGCAACTCATTGACTTGGCATTAGAGCTCAAAAGCATGTTCGGGATTCATTCAATAGACAAGCTTATTCGGCAATACGACGTTGGGTACTAAGTCATTGCAATGCTCTATGCCTTAAGTTGGGGGCAACCCCTTAGGTAACTATTCTAGGAACAGGTTGGCATATTCATCTAACAACTCCTTGATCTCCTTTGGTAACTTACGTCACTCCTTCATTTCCAATAGTCACCTAACCAACAAGAGGGTCGGCTCATTAGTATTGATGGCCTCTCGAAGTTCGACTCTACTCATCACCAGAGCCTTTCTTAATCCACGAGTAAGTTTCATTTGCAACTTATTAACTTCTCTCGGCGACATCAGATTTAGCATGATCTTTTGGTCATCCTTCTTGAACATATACATGTTTCTGTAGTTATCAAGTATAACTCTCCTATTAAACAACTATGGCCTGCCCAATAACACGTGGGAAGAATACATGGGCAGTACATCGTAAAGAATCTAGTTAGAGTAATTTCCTATAGTGATTGGCAATAGTATTTCTTGAGTGACATATGTCGAGCCTGTTTTTTTGGTTTTCTATTTAAAATTAAATTCCCCATTTCTAATTAATACTAAACCCTAACCCATTTAATATTAATCTTCGACTAAAGAAATTGAAAATTTTTGGTTTTTTCTTTAGAAAAATTTTTAGAGTCGCCATCCGATCGAAGTTGAGAAAAAGAAAAGAAAACTGTAATCAATTGAGTGGATTGATTATAATCTAGCTACTGGTCTTCGATTTCAATTTAATATAAACCAGAGGAATCCAAATCCTAGGGCTAACCTATTAAACTCTAATGGGTGTCACTATCTATTTACCGAAATTATGATTATTATTCTAAATTATCTTTTTTAATATCTTTAAGAAAAGGAAACAAAAACCAAAAAAAAAAAAAGACCGAGGTTTCTACAAATTTTATCGTCACCCTGAAGGAGGTTTCTACAAATTTTATCGTCACCCTGAAGGTGCTTACATACCCATTAGTCAGAATCAGACAATAGTAATTCTTTCTGAAAACTTTAATGTGTTGGTTCTTTTCATAAAAAAGTGATTGGTTGAATTTATGTTTTTATTAACCATTTTATTTTTATTAAGAAAAATCCTTAGAAGCCTAATTTTTATTCCTAATTATAGAAAAAAAAAAAACTAAAAACCTAATTTTTGAAAGGTCTCAAATTAAGATTTTTATTTAAAAACAATTAAGAGATAATTTTTTTAGTTCTAAGAAAAACCCTAAAGATTTTATGAAATATGCAATTTTTATGAAATATATAATGTTTTACATAATGAATTTTTTATATAGAGAAGATGCTTAAAACATAAAAAAAGTAAAAAAATTTCCTAATAATAGAAAAGATGCCTAAACCATAGAAAATATATCTAAACCATAGAAAAGATGTTTAAATTATGAAAAAGATATTTAAACCTTAGAAAAAAAATCTAAATTATAAAAAAGATGTCTGAATATTGGAAAAGATATATAAAGTATGGAAAAGAAGCTTAAATTATGGAAAAGATGTCTAATCATAGAAAATATATCTAAACCATAGAAAAAATATTCAAACCATAGAAAAAATATTCAAACCATAGAAAAAATGTTCAAATCATAGAAAAGAAACCTAAACTATGAAAAAAACATATAAACTATGGAAAACAAGCCTAAACTATAGAAAAGATGTCTCACCGTAAAAAAGAAGTCGATTAAAGATTTTTTTTTTTTATTTTATGAATATCAAAATGATTTTTTTTATCTAGAAAACCCTAACATGCCTAATGTAATTTTTCTAAATCAATACAATATGCAAAGAACGAGATTTTGTAAAATATGAGATTTTATAAAAATGTCATTTTGAAAATATGAAATCTAAAAAAAAAAAAACTAAAATTTAACTTAATACATGTTTACTAGACACTAATGCTATAACTAATTATTAGCAATTAAAGATGTGATAAAAATAAAAAAAAAAATTAGTATAAGTTTTAAAAATAACTGCGCATATATTAAGTGAGATAAAAATAAATAAATAAGACAAGCTATAGACAATAATTAAAAACCACTATTATGTGCCTAGAAGGCAAAGCATGCAAAGATGATGAAAGGGAACGGAATGGATCCCTAGTCCTATCATGCGCACAATTATAGAATTAATCTAAGGAGTGGGTTCGAACGTGTTTTTAACAAATGTGTAATTGTTCTTTTTGGCTCATACCGTGTAACCCCTATTTATAAAACTCGAAAAAAAATCCTTTGAATCGAATCAAATCGAATCTAAATTGATAAAGATCCAAAATAGATTCGAATCTTACAAATCTTGATTTTATTAAATTTAATGCCATCGTATCAGATTTTGTTTTTCTTTTTCAATAACTATTTAGTCAAGATTCCATCAAATTAATTTTTTTGAATTTTTTCTTTTTTAGTTTTTTTTTTTCTAGCAATTTTCTATTTTTTTATCCTTTTTCAATTTTTTTTATTATTTTCTAAATTACGACTTTAAAAACAAAAATTATAACTACTATGGGCAAAAATCGAGTGTCTACAACTGTCTTTCTTTGTAGTGAAGTTTGAATAAAATTTTGCCACAAAGAAAAAAGTGACACTGTTTTTGTCTTAAGACGACTCTATCTTAAAGAACGCTAAGACATTTAACAACGATAAGTTTGGAAAGAAGAATAGCGAAGGTAGTCCCCTTATTGGCTGATAAGAATCCCTAAAAGGAATCATGAGAGTTTGGTCGTACCCCCTTATGGGTTGAATAATTAAAGCAAGCGAATCGCTTCTTGAACTGGCTAAGATCCTAAACTAAATGAAATAGGTAAGCGCTCCTGGAGCTGGCTAAAACCTTAACAAAATGAGAGAACTTAGCTATGGCCCAATGAGTTGACTAACCAAGGCAGTCAAAGCGCCATTTGAGCTGGCTAAGACCTAAAGAATGAGTTGAGAAAGCTTGGTCGTGCCCTAATGAGCTGATTAACTAAGGCGATTAAAGCACCCTTTGAGCTAACTAAGACCTAAAACATGAGGAAACTTGGTCGTACCCTAATGAGCTGGCTAACCAAAGCGGTTAAAGAATCCTTTAAGCTGGCTAAGACCTAAAAGATGAGGAAACTTAGTCGTACCCTAATGAGCTGACTAACCAAGGCAGTCAAAGCGCCTTTTAAGCTGGCTAAAACCTAAAGATAAAGAAACTTAATCGTACCCTAATGAGCTAACTAACTAAGGTGGTCAAAGCGCCCTTTGAGCTGACTAAGACCTAAAGATGAAGAAACTTGATCGTGCCCTAATGAGCTAACTAACCAAGGCGGTCAAAGTGTCCTTTGAGCTGGCTAAGACCTAAAGATAAAGAAACTTGGTCATACCCTAATGAGCTAACTAACCAAGGTGATCAAAGTACCCTTTGAGTTGGCTAAGACTTAAAGAAAAAGAAGCTTGGTCGTGCCTTAATAAGTTGACTAACCAAGGCAATCAAAGCGCCCTTTGAACTGGCTAAGACCTAAAGATAAGGAAACTTGGTCATGCCCTAATGAGCTGACTAACTAAGGCGGTCAAAGCGCCCTTTGAGCTTATTAAGACTTAAAGATGAGGGAACTTGGCTGTGCCCTAATGAGCTAACTAACCAAGGCAGTCAAAGTGCCCTTTGAGCTGGCTAAGACCTAAAGATAAAGAAACTTGGTCATGCCCTAATGAGCTAACTAACCAAGGCAATCAAAGTACCCTTTAAGCTGGCTAAGACCTAAAGATAAAGAAACTTGGTCATGCCTTAATGAGCTGACTAACCAAGGCAGTCAAAACGCCCTTTGAGCTGGCTAAGACCTAAAGATGAAGAAACTTGGTCGTGCCCTATTGAGCTGACTAACCAAGGCAATCAAAGTGCCATTTGAGCTGGCTAAGACCTAAAGATGAGGAAACTTGGTCATGCCCTAATGAGCTGACTAACCAAGGCGGTCAAAGTACCCTTTGAGTTGGTTAAGACCTAAAAATAAGGAAACTTGGTCATACCCTAATGAGCTAATTAACTAAGGTGGTCAAAGCACCCTTTAAGCTGGCTATGACCTAAAGATGAGGAAACTTGGTTGTACCTTAATGAGTTGATTAACTAAGGTGGTCAAAGTGCCCTTTGAGCTGGCTAAGACCTAAAAATAAGGAAACTTGGTCGTGCCCTAAAGAGCTGACTAACCAAGGTGGTCAAAGTGCCCTTTGAGTTGGCTAAGACCTAAAGAATGAGAAACTTTGAATTGGGATAGTGCTCCATGAGCTTGCTAAGTCCCTAAAAGATTATAAGTTAGGCAACATTCTGGGAGTTAGGTGATTAGAAGCCTATGAAACTCTAGATTGGGACTATACTCACGAGCTAGCTATCTCCCTAAGAGATTATAAATTGGGACTGTATTTTGAGAGCCAACCGAAAGCTTAAGAAACTTTAGATTAGGACTGCGTTCTATGAGTTAGCTAGATCCCTAAATGAGAATATGAATCTGGATAGCGTTCCATAAACTGGCTGAAGCGCTAAAGAAGATATGGATAGGAACAGTACTTTATGAGTTAGCTATATCCTTGAGAAAATGGATAAAGGTACTTACTTAAACTCTATTGACAATTGAAAGTAAAACTAAGAAACACAGCTGACTCGAAAAAAACTCTTTACTTGAGAAATTTACAAACGAGGAATTTGGTGAAAACTGTTTATAACATGAATTGAAAATTTAGCCACTATGGATGAAATGGACAGGAAAATGAATGGAAAAACTTGTAACAAGCCTCCACTTTCTCTCTCTCCTTTTCATGTCTTTTCATTTTCTTTTTTCCTTCTTTTTCTTTGAAAGTTTGCTAATAGATACAAATTCCTATTTAAAAAGCAAACGTTATAATCTTGTAGAGTATCTCATATGTACTCTAGTTTATAACCTGGACAATAAGCTTCTTAGATAGGCCTTAGACATTCATTTCGTAAGGAAAAGGTAACTCACAATTAGTCTAGTCGAAAAGAACTTCCTTACACACTCTCGGTCTGGATTTCACTCTTGATTACTAATCTAGAAATTATAATCCAATTTGTAAGTGATACGCTCTAATCTTAGGTCTTTTGGGTTCAGTATTGTAAATTAGGCTTTTGGTCAAATGGTTTCAAAAAAAGTTAATTGAGAGAGCCTATTTTAAAAGAAGTACTTTCATCCAACTCTAGAGGTACAAGTCAAGAACCCTTAGGAATGAACTAGATATGCGCTTGCCCTAGTTTCAAAAATAATTTTTATCTTAGATAAATTATTCTTCAAAATTGGAAGAGCTTTGAGTAGGGATGTATTGTGGGTAGAAAGGTCTTGTGTTTGAGAATTGAGTGGATAGAAAGGGTTTATGTTCGTAATTTGGAGTGTGATTTTGAACTGAATATGGAGTTTTTAGTTTGTAGTTGAGAACATGATTCTGGATGAATATGAGGTTTTGTGTTTTTGGTTAAGAATGTGATTCAAGGCCTTGTGTTTTATGAGCAACTTAAGCCTTCTTTAATTGGGGATTTTCTCAAGCCCAATATTTGGGTATTTCTTTATTTTCCTTTTTCCTAGTTTTTTTCTTTTTCTTTTTTTCTTTTTTCATTTCATTCATTTCTTTTCTCTCCCTAAAAATAACTATCTCTTTAGTCAAGTTTTTTATCTTTAGATGAATCAAGGCCTTAAATCCATAGGTTCAGAGTGCATTGGCTTAGGTAAGGTATGTGTGGCCTTTGGGGTATCAGGAAAAATGCTCTTCTTTAAAGGGAACAATTTATTGAAAACAAAAATTATCCTTGAATTGTTATTACAGGGGTAAACACACATCAATTTTATCCATCTCTCCTAATCAATGACCCTAACCTCCGAATTGCCCCATTGTAGGGATGGTTTTTGATAGGGTTTACATTTGAAAGGACTCCAGATCAGTCTAACAGGGTTATCAAAGGATAATTGTATTTAGGATTTGAAAATGAATTCCTAACTTTATTCCATCCTACGTATCAAATTCAAAATGGACCTCTTTTAAGGAATGAGTCCAAAATATCCTCATCATGATGTCTCTTAACTCTCAAAGTGTTTAAGGATTAGTGTATAGGATATAGCTCGCCTCTTTTCATAACTTTTTAAAAGTGAGTTACTAATTCCTTTCATAAGGATTGATTGCCCTTAAGGTATTGACCTTACTCCCCAATTCCTTGGAACATGCCCCAATTGTGAAATTTCAAAAACTAAATGTCCCATGCCCTAGATTTATAGGTCTTAATGCTCTTAAGCTTCCATATGTGATTTTGGGATAGGTTCTTTAGAGTTCGAATGGGTTGGAACTGACAGCTTTTGAAGTGGAAGAGACTAATGAATTGCCCTTTTTGTTTATATCGGGGATCAAGCTTAGGATAATGTTTCATGGCTTTGTGTTTTGATTCGATTCATGGTTAGACTTAATGGTTTAAGCCTTGAGTTAGTTCAACTATCTTGATGGGCTAAGGCTCGGGTTTGGTTGGTTATTTTCTCGGGCCAAGTGGGTCTGTTTAGGTTAGCTACCTTAATGGGCCAAGTAATTGTGTTTGTCTTGAACTTTATAAGGATTTATAATCGTTAGCAAATTTCTTTCTTTTTCTTTTCTTTTCTTTTCTTTCCTTTCCTTCTTTTTTCTTTCTTTTCTCTTTCTTTTTTTTTTTTTTTTATTGAAAGAAAGAGAGGAAAAGTTAAGGCTTTTGTGTTATAAAGACCGAGTGATGGAATTGTAAATGGAGGGTTGCCTAACTAGAATTCTATATACAAATCTAAAACAACATTAATGAGGGTCTATTTACAAATGAGAAATTCTAAAGGAAAAAGACTAAATAAAAATAAAAATAAAAATCTAAATCATATTTATTCCGAATGATAAAGGCTAAGGAGTCAATCTATCCAAAAGAATGGATATTTCTGGCTGGTAGAATACTAGGCAAAATGGTAACTACTTGAAATTATTTTATAGGTTTGATTCTTTTTGTTTCATTTCTTTTTTTTTCTTTTTGTTTTAATTATTTTTATTTATTTACTCTGCGAACTCAACTGATGTGGGCCCAAATGAAAAGTGATAGATTCGAGCCATAATAGACGTACTAAGATTTGCAACTAGGTAATATTCATAGGGCTCTTTTATAGGGGCAAGATAAGCCTAATCTCGTTCCTAATAAATTATTACTTATTTGGGCTAAAAAGTTAGAATCATATCTAGAGTATCTCTTAAGGCCATTAAGGTAGGTAGACATAGATCTATTTGGAAGCCCCTTAACTCGATCTAGCCATAGTTATGTAAAAGAAAAAAAGAAAAAATCAAAATTACAATCATCACCTATTCTAAACTTTACACAGAATTATTACAAATTATTTACAAGGAAATATTACAACTACAGCTTCACAACTGCCTTTATCCATTTAGGTTTGCCATATCATAGGTTCTTGTAAATTTTTTTGTTTGAAAAAAAGTTTTTGTGTAATATAAAGGGTGGGTTTAAAAGATTCTCAAGTTTTACAACCATCACGTTTTTGTAAAGCAACAGTTTTGTGGTCATATTTGAACTTGAGTGAGATAGTCTGATTGGCCCCGGAAGGTGGTTACCCCACAACATCCAAAACTTACATAATGGCCCCCCTCCTAAGGTTTTAAGATGGCTTAGTTTTGACCATATCTACCATACATTAATGATGTAGAGAAATAAAAACAAAGTAAACCCCCAAAAATATCCCCTAAATAAACTGCAATAAAGAAAATATTAGTAAAAAAGAAATAAAATAAACAAATGTATAAAATAAATAAAATAACATACCTAAGTTCCCCCTTTTTTTTGTCTTTATATTTTTCCATCCTTTGTTTTTTTTTTCTTAAAAAATAATTCTATCTTCGATAAATTCTAATGACTAACCCTCTAGCGTTCCTAGTGGAATTGCCAAACTGTCGAGCCTGTTCTTTCAGTTTTCTATTTAAAATTGAATTCCCCATTTCCAATTAATACTAAACTCTAACCTATTTAATATTAATTCTCTATTAAAGAAATTGGAAAATTTCGATTTTTTCTTTAAAAAAATATTTAGAGTCGCCACTTGACTGAAGTCAGGAAAAAGAAAAGAAAACCGTAATCAATTGGGTGGATTGATTACGATCTATCTACCGATCTTCGATTTCAATTTAATACAAACCAGAGGAATCCAAATCCGACGGCTAACCTATTAAACCTTAATGGGTACCACTATCTATTTACTAAAATTAGGATTATTCTTCTAAATTATCTTTTTTAATATCTTTAAGAAAAGGAAACAAAAACCAAAAAACAAAAAAAAAAACTAGGTTTCTACAGATTTTATCGTCACCTCGATGGTGTCTATGTACCCATTACTTAGGATCAGATGATCGCAATTTTTTTTGAAAACTTTAATGTGTTTTCGTTCTTTCTATAAAAAAAATGATTGGTTGAATTTACATTTTTATTAACCATTTTATTTTTATTAAGAAAAATCCTTAGAAGCCTAATTATAAAAAAAAAAAAACCTAAAAACCTAATTTTTGAAAAGTCCCAAATTAAGATTTTTATTTAAAAACAATTAAGTAATAATTTTTTTATTTCCAAGAAAAACCCTAAAGATTTTATGAAATATGCAATTTTATGAAATATGTAATGTTTTACATAATGAATCTTTTATATGGAAAAAATACTTAAAACATAAAAGAGTAAAAAAAATTCTTAATAATAGAAAAGTTACCTAAATCATAGAAAAGATGTCTAACCATAGAAAAGATATCTAAACTATGAAAAAGATGTTTAAACCATAGAAAAAAAAAATCTAAATTATAGAAAAGATATCTAAATCATAGAAAAGAAACCTAAACAATGGAAAAGATATTTAAACTATGGAAAAGAAGCTTAAATTATAAAAAAGATATCTAAACCATAGAAAAAATGTTCAAACCATAGAAAAAATGTTCAAACCATAGAAAAGAAACCTAAACTATGAAAAAAACATATAAACTATGGAAAACAAGTCTAAACTATAGAAAAGATGTCTCACCGTAAAAAAGAAGTCGATTAAAGATTTTTTTTTATTTTATGAATATCAAAATGATTTTTTTTATCTAGAAAACCCTAATATGCCTAATGTAATTTTTCTAAATTAATACAATATACAAAGAACGAGATTTTGTAAAATATGAGATTTTATAAAAATGTCATTTTGAAAATATGAAATCTAAAAAAAAAAAAACTAAAATTTAACTTAATACATGTTTACTAGACACTAATGCTATAACTAATTATTAGCAATTAAAGATGTGATAAAAATTAAAAAAAAATTAGTACAAGTTTTAAAAATAACTACGCATATATTAAGTGAGATAAAAATAAATAAATAAGACAAGCTATAGACAATAATTAAAAACCACTATTATGTGCCTGGAAGGCAAAGCATGCAAAGATGATGAAAGGGAACGGAATGGATCCCTAGTCCTATCATGCGCACAATTATAGAATTAGTCTAAGGAGTGGATTCGAGCGTGTTTTTAACAAATGTGTAATTGTTCATTTTGGCTCACACCGTGCAACCCCTATTTATAAAACTCGAAAACAAATCTTTTGAATCGAATCGAGTCAAACCAAATCGAATCTAAATTGATAAAGATCCAAAATAGATTCGAATCTTACAAATCTTGATTTTATTAGATTTAACGTCATTGTATCAGATTTGTTTATTTTTTTTCAACAAATATTTAGTCAAGATTCAATCAAATTAATTTTTTTGAATTTTTTCTTTTTTTAGTTTTTTTCTTAACAATTTTCTATTTTCTTGTCTTTTTTATCATTTTTCAATTTTTTTATTATTTTCTAAATTACGACTCTAAAAACAAAAATTATAACTATTATGAGCAAAAATCAAGTATCTACAACATGTAATACTCTTTTCTCACTTAACTAGTGCAACTTATATGGCCTCGAATGTGCAATAGTCGACAACTTTAGTTTTGAAACAAGATAGGCTGATGCTACATTAATACAGCTTATAGTATCTATGATGAGGGTGTACACCTAATAATTCACCTTACAGGTGGTATAGAATAAATTCTCTCCCTATTGTTACTTTCGCGAGGGTTTCATGTTTATAGTGCATCGAATAACCATGATTAACTTGTCCAAGTCCTCAGCAAACACATCCTCCTCAATTAGTTGTTTTTGGACACTTTCTTTCTCGATAAGAACCTCCTCCTCCTCGGGTTCCTCATCCGCACTTTCTACTTCTAGCTTCGGGATGTCTTCCTTGATGACCATCATCCATTGATTTAGGTACTAATCAACCATATGTTCGAACCCTTGGCAATTGAAGCACTTGATATGGCTCGTCTTCCTGCCAAACCTTTACCCCTTCTCATAAGTTCGGGTCGGCACTTCACCTTTAGCTCAGCCTTTCTACTCAGCTCTTACATCAACCTTTCTGCTCGACTCATTACTTGGTAGAGTTTAGTAACTTGCCTACCTTAGTCGGCTAGTCAATACCCTGGCAGTTAGTTAGCTCCTCCTTTGCCTTTCTACTCACTGAGCAATCCTAATATCTTCATTCATTATGTCAAATCATTAGAGCTCCATAACGTCTTGAATGTCCTCTCTCAACTCGGTAATGAATCTTGAAACTGTTCGAGCTAGTGGTTCGTCCACTTCACAACAGATCATGAGCATTTGAGACTCTTGAACATACTCGTCAATAGCTCAGCCTCTTTGTCTCAGCTCCTGAAGTCAAGTGAAAGTATCTTAGAGATAAGTTTTCGGCACAAACTTGTTTCTAAGCACTCTCTTCATCTCAAGTTAAGTGTTAATCTCTTGGTAGCCTACTTATCTTTTCATGGCTTGAAAATTCTTCCACCACAAGGCAACATATCTAAAGAACTCAACAGTAACAGTTCTCACCTTCTCATAATCCTCATATTGATAGTAATCAAATACATGCTCCACTTCTCTTCCCACTCCAAATACTCATCAGCATTCCTAGATCTATTGAAACTCAGAACCTAAAGCTTCACATGGTCAGATGCTTTAAGCATTTGTATACGCTCTTCTTCAAAATAATTTTCTTCCTCTTCATCAAGCTCTCCTAGGTCTATCCTTCGCTTTACACATTCACCAACTCCTCCACCTTGAATGGGTCAAGTTGGGTTCTGACCTCTAATAAGCTGAGCAACTTATGGGGTGCTTTATACGACCTTAGTGGGTTGGCAAGACAGTACATGAACAGCTCGGGTTAGATCTACTAAGAGATTAGCCACCTCATCCAATCTCTTGTTAGTGCTTCTAGGGGTTCTCCAAGACTATCATCCATAGTGGACAACTCTACTATCATCACTAGTACCAACATTCATACTTAGGTCTGTCATTTTTTCTCACAGATTCAAAGCTCAAACAAACACTTTAGGAAATTAATAGTTAACAACACAGTAGTCAAACGAATACAGTAACTTGCTCTATTTCATATACATAAAATAGAGTATAAAAGAACTTCAAGAAAAACCAACTACAGTTCATACAAAACCTCCGCTTTAATACCAAAATGTTGTGAATTGTAACTAAGAATAGATAAAGCCGGTCACTAGATGGGTCTAGCCTTGCAGAAAACTTGAGAGAACTAATGGAAGAAAGTGCAAAAAGAATGAATTACGAGTGCAAGGTAAGCAAAACCCATGAACAGCTCTAGAGGATATGATGCACTAATGGAACTTTCGAAAACTCATGACACAATTTGATATGATGCATGAATTGATTCGGTAAGATTACTCGCTACCTTGCCTTGGTCAAAGGTTAGGATAAGAGTGATACTGAAAGTAAACAGAGTATTTACGTAAGGAAGAAAATATTCAAGTGTATTAAGGATGATCTAATCACCTTACAACTATAAGTACAAGGGTATTTATACCTATAAGCTAGGGTAACTTGCCTAAAAAGGAAAAGACAAAAAGAGCATTTTCTAAGAAAGTAATATACAAGATACAAAAGGGTAAAAATGAATATATAAGAAAAACAATCATTAATGTAGTAGATTTTGCATATGATACTGTATACATAGCGATGCTACATTGGCGAAGTCGTTAGAAGATGCGAACAAAAAGTATGGACAAATGGCTTGTCTAAGTAGGGATGACTTAGTCAATCCAGAGTTTCTCTTTCTTAGCTTTTCGACAAGGAAGATGCTAAGTAATTGGTTAACTCAGGCACTAATGAGTAATCTTCAATTCAATACATTATAGAAAGATGGGCAGTCATATAACTTGGCATAAAGGGTGACTAGGTAAGAAAATACTCGGCCTTAGTAGGGGTCGATTGGAATAGAAGAATTCGTCATACTAGTTCCTCTAGCCCTCAAGCTTGGCTACAGGTCAAAGGTCCGGTAGCTTAATTCTCATTAGTTTGGCTTCATCTTTACTAGTAATTTGCTCTTAATCCTTTCGTATGTATGCATGAAGAGGATGTCACTAAAGTTATCGGTGTCCACCATAATCTTAATGACCTTAAGGTTTACAATTCTTGCCCCAATTACAAGGGTGTCTTGATGAGGAGTGTCTACCCCATCCAGGTCTTCATAAAAGAAAGAGACTGCAGTATCAATCTTTTGCCTCTTCTCCCTGATAGCCAACACCTCAAACAAGGTGTTAATTAAGCTATTGGTGCTTGGCTGACTTCCTAAGTTTGGCTCCCTAATGATTATGTTCATGGTGCTGTTGAGGGCTCAGTCATTAGGGGTTTAGTCATTACAGCAATCTTCATTCTTATCTAATGGAGCACCCTTGGTTCTCCACCTCTAAAGTAGGGAAAAATCCATTATCAGGGCAAAAATAGAGTATTTTATCTTTAAGGTAAAGTTTTACTCAAACTTTACCACAAAGAGAGGCAGTTGTAAACACCTAATTTTTACTCTCACTTTTTATTTTTCAAATTATGTTATAAGGTTCTAAATTAAGAAAAGTAAAAAAAAAAATAGAAAATTAAAGAAAGGCAAAAAAAAAATTTAGAAAAATAGGAAAATAGGAAAACGTGCAAAAGATAGGAAATTTAGAAAAAAAAATAAAAATAAAAATACAAAAAAATGGAAAAATTCAAAAAAGTACATAAAATTTTTTTTTGAAAGGTCACAAAAAAAATAAATAAAAGATTTTAGAAAATAATATTTCGTTAGATTAAATTTTAAATTTAGGTTTAGAAGTTGGGCCATTGAACTTAGACTTAGATTTAAATTTGACCCAAGCTAACCGAGTCTATATGTGTAATTTAATTGCATATATGGACAAGACACAGGCTAACAGCCTAATTATTAAACATATGGACATAGCACTAGTATTAAGCATGAGGTCTTCAGTTTGAAACTTGGCAAAGGTAGGGAGGCTTTTGTCTCATTTTTTTTTTTTTTTTTTGTTTTCAATCACATTAGGGACTACTACGTGTCAGGGTTTGATTGCGCTACATATCTTGGTATGAGGCAACATCGGATTTGATAGCCCGCCACGTGGCAAGCCACGTGTCACGGAATGACATGTGGTAAGCTGAAGTTGGTCGGCACGGCTGACATGGCACCACGTCAGCGCTATGTTAACCCACTTTGCCTCCCCTTCCTTCCTTTTCCCTACGTTTTCCTCTCTTTCCCTCGACTTTCTCCAAGCTTCCAACACTTTCCACTTCAGACCACCCACTTCAACATGATTTTTTGGACCCTTTCTCATTGCAATTTCACCAAATCAATGGCAAAATTAAAGAATAGACATAGCTTATTGTGAATCGATACAAAAAAACATGTTTAAATATAGTCAAAGGAGTATTCAATTTGAGCTTCAAAAATCAGAAAAAAAAAACTGTTTTCCTAGGCATTCTTCATTAATCCGATCCAAGCTTTCCTTGTTTTCTAGGAACAATTCGTGTATAAAAGGAGCTTCAAAGAGTACATATAAGTACACACACCTAACAGAATCAACTCCTACACTCTCTATATCCATTTTCAATCACTTTCTCTCTCTACCAATCTCTCTCTTCTCGGGTTTCTCTCTTTAGCGAACTCCAAGCTCGACTACCACCACAGTTGTGACCTTCACTCCATAAGCTCCGAATGCGACCACTCTCGACCTTCGCCGTGCCACCAAGCAACCACCACCAAACCTTAACTGCCCCCTCTCTCTCTCTTCGAACCACCATCCTTAACTACCTTCGAGCAAAACTAAGCCTACAATCAAACTCCCTACACTCTGAAAAACCTACCCTAACCAGCTAATCATACCCAGTAACCCTTACACAGCCAAACCACCACTATCACCTATGGCTAACTTTTGAAAACCACCCAAACAGCTCCAAAACACTAAAGCACTAAACCTAGCCCCTCCCATCTCTAATCCAATACTCATTAAAAGATCGTCACCTACTCATTTTGGTGGAGCAAACAAGGTGAATCGAGCCTTGCCGCCATTGCTGCTATGAAGGTATTGAAGCCTGACTCGAATCTAGTAGAGCTGACTCGACCTAACCCGATCCAACCTGTCCGACCCACCTAGGTTTGACCCACGCATCCAAATCCGTTCGAAATTTTTTTTATTTTTATTTTTATTTTTATTATTATTTTATTTGTTTTTTTATTTTGTTTATTTGTTTTGTTTAAATGTAATAGAAAATAATAATAATAAATAAAAAAGAAAAAGAATAGAAAAAAAAAGAATAAGAAGTATTTTATTTTACTTTTTCTTTTTTACATTTAAACAAGAAAAACCATGGAAAAAAAAACTAACTAACAATAAAAAATAAATAATAAAAATAATAAAATGGAGTAAAAATAGAAAAGTTATTTTTGATACTTAGAAAATCAATTTTTTTCAATAAAAATAAAACAGATCTTTTCCAAACCAGGGCATTTTAGGTTTTCCAAAAATAAAATCTAATTTAAGACGCCTTATAATCTTTTCTCAAATCAACTCAAAATGGGTAAAAATGTAAACTCAGCAATTTTTCCGAAGTTAAAATCAATCAACCCGTTATATTTTCATTAAACGAATTATGGAAGTCTGATCCTGAATAGCGGGTATGTAGGCATCAGTACACAAGTATAAGGTAACTTTAAATATGGAAAGTTTTATTTTTTCCATTTATAAATATTTATATAAATTAATCAATTTAGTCGCATATATCATAATTAGATGTTTTTAGAAATTAAAAAAGGTATATTTGAAAAGCGAAGTTAAATTCGGAAAGTTAAAAAGTGGTACTTGTTTAGGATTTAATAAACTAGCCCCTGAACTTAAATCTCTGGTTTTTAAAAAAGCCATTTTACAAATTGTTTTTTTTTTTTAATCGATAGACTGATAGCTAAGTTATAGCCAATCCACTCAATTGGTTATAACTTAACCATTTTTCTCGATTCCAGTCGGGTGGCGACTCCAATCCCTTTTTTGAAAAAATGGTTTTCTTTAAACTTTAGTCAAAATTTAGTATTAAATGGGTAAGGGTTTAATACTAGTTAGCTTAGAGAAGACTAATTTTATAAAAAGAACTGGGAAGGTGAAAAATCAAGCTCGACAATAACCATAGTCATTGTGGAGCTGGTAATACTTATCTAAATTCCATTAACTAGGGTTCCCCCTCATCTTAGGGGGCTTATGTAGCAAGCCCCTATTCCGCACTTTAGCAAAGACTCGAGTGATAGGTTGGTTCAAGGGCATGTGGTATGTGTAGATGAGAGGGGGAAGTAGGTTCTACTTAACTCAATGCTTCTTACTACTCGAGCCTTCCCCCTTAGCTCTACTCGGTACACTGTTATTAAGGTAGTCTTTAATGGACAATTTCTCCTTGACCTTTCCTGGTTAACATCGTACTTAACATAGATGTTGTCTTCCTGGTCCATATACTTCTAGCTCTTTTCAAAAATTTGGCTAGGGTCTTCAGCTTGCTCTTCACAAGCGAACAGAAAAATCCCTAAAAGGTTTGATACTGAGTTGTGCGACATGTATTGCTATGCCCTCATCCAATTAAGGGATTTCGATTATAGCATTATTAAATTAGGCCACATATTCTTGTGAAGTCTCTTCTTCACTTTGCCTAATTAGGTATAAGGATGAAGTGTCCCTAGATAGAGGCTTGTTAGCCTTGAAGTAAGACTGAACCTATACACTAACTCATCAAAGGAGCTAATGGAATTCTCGAGTGGGTGGTTAAATCACATCAAAGCTACCTTCTTCAGAGTACTCGAGAAAGCTTTATGTATGACAACATCCTTATGACCTTGCTGGTTTATAAGCGTACAAAAATAGAGGAGGTGATCATTAAGATCACCTGTACCATTATATTGGTCTAGGGTAGAAAGTTTGCTACTCGGAGGCAAAACTTTATCTTGGATACCTTTAGTGAAGGGGGTTTTATTGTTGGTAACCAGCTACTTTGCTTCCCTAAGATTGAAGAGCTTGCTTACAATTGTACGAAGCTCATTGAGGTCAGCATTGTCTACTGGGTGAGCTCAGTGTGCTACAGAGTATGCCAGTACTCTATAAGAGTTAGCTATATGCTCATTGCTAGCAAGGGTTTAGTCATGGGTGGTTGCAGACCTTGCCTACTGTTTCTACATCAAAGGATCAGGTAGTTGATCTTTGCCATTCGATTGTTGCTATTGGCTATTATGCTCGATACGAGCATCAAAAGCTTTAGGTTCTTACCTGCTATGCTGTTTAACTTCATCGAGCCTAACTTAGAGCTCTTTGTTGTGAGCAACAAACTGCTCAAGTAGCTACTCCATTCAATCCAGGCATTGATCTAATGTTTCTTAGTTGAGGGCCAATTATCCATGGGTTAGCTATTGTTGTTAGGGTCTACAATATGCGATACCCTGGCTAATGCTAAAACGAAGGCACTGTTTGGGTGAGTGTTCAAAATGTGTTTAGGTAAGAGATAAGGTCAGTGTTTCCTATAAATAATGCTACATATCATATTTGGGTATTAGCCAGTAGAGATTAGAATTGATTTAGGCTTTGCGTTATTGAATAAGCCTACAAAATAAGAACTAGTGAGAGGCACTAGAGATTGTCTGGCATAACTACTCCGATGCTTAAGTTAGTAGTATGTAGAGAGAAAGGTAACAAGTATGCTAAAGAATATGATAAAGCTTAAGTGCACAAAGTGTTAAGTAGTTTACCATTGGGTCCCATTCTAGTATTTATACAGGAGTGGAGCTAGATGGATATCAAGCTACTGGACCATTGACCTATAGTTGAGCCTGAGGAGTAGAGAGACTAGCAAGGTAAATTTTCCTACTTTAGCCAACTCCTACTAAGGTCGAGTATCTCCTTATTGAGCAACTCTACATTCCGAGCTGAGTGATTGCCTATTTCCTAATAATTGTGCACTAAGAGATAGAATGTTGAGACAATAGCCAACCTTTACACTTAGCGAACTTCATGCTTGCCGAGAAGCCGAGAGAATGACACCGGACTAATCTTCAGTCACCCTTATCCAAACAAGCAACTTGCTTACACTCTTTTATCTACATCCTCTAATGGCATCACTAATATAACTTTACCACGTACATAAGACCACATGAAGGATTTACTACACCAATTATTGCTTTTCTTGAATATTCATTTCCACCCTTTTGTATTCTTATACATTGCTTCTTTAAGGTAATACCCTTTTTGTCTTTTCCCTCTTAGGAAAATTATCTTAACTTATTGGGTATAAAGACCACTTGTATCTATAGCTGTAATGATTAGATTATCATGAATATAACTAAATATTCTTCCTTTTCGTAAATACTATTTTGTTTACTCTTATTTTACTCTTATCCTACTCCTTAAGTAAGGCTAAGTATCGAGTAACCTTACCGGATCATCTCATGCGTCATATTAAGTTGTTCCATGAGTCCTCATAAATTCCATCGATGTGTCATATCCTTTAGAGTTGTTCATAGGTTTTTGCTTATCCTTTTATTCACTCTCTTGATAAGTTTGAGGTGGAGAAGTAGGCAAATGAGTAAGAAGAAGAATCGACTTAGGAAATTTAGAAGAAGAAGATGAGGAAGAGTGTTATGAAGAAGAAGAGCAAATGTAAGCACCTAGAGCCTCTGACCATGGGAAACTTCAGATTCTGAGTTTCAGTAGGTTTAGAAGTGTAGATGAATATTTGGAACAAGAAGAGAAGGTAGAGCGTGTGTTTGACTATTACTAATATGGGGATCATGAGAAAATAAGAACTACTACTATTGAGTTCACTAGATTTGTCGCCATGTAGTGGAAGAATTTTCAAACTATGAGGAGACGAGAAAGCTATAGAGAGATTAACACTTGGCCTAAGATGAAAAGAATACTCAGAAACAGGTTTATACCAAATGCTTATCTATAAGATACTTTTACTCAGCTTCGGGAGTTGAGACAAGGAGGCCGATCTGTCGATGAGTATGTTTAAGAATTTCAAATGCTTATGATTCACTGTAAAGTAGAGGAACCACCAGTACAAACAATTTCTAGGTTCCTTACTAGATTGAGAGGTGACATTTGAGACATTGTGGAACTCCAACGATTTACCATAATGGATGAAGCCATTAGAATAGCCAAACGAGTAGAGGAATAGAGAAGGAGCTAAGTATTGACCAGACTATCGACTAGCTGACCAGGGCAAGGAAGTCACTAAGCTCAATCAAATACTAAGTTGATCCGAAAGGTAGATGTCCGAGTCGAGCAGAAAGGCGGACCTAATAGTAACATGCCAACCCGAACTTATGAGAAAGGGCAAGGATCTAGTAGGAAGATGAGCTAGATCAAGTACTTCAAGTGCCATGGGTTTGGACATATGGCTACTTAGTGCTTAAATGGAAGGACTATGGTCATCAAAGGAGATGTCTCGAAGCTAGAGGTAGAAAGTACTAATGAGAAACCTAAAAAGTAGGAGAGCATTGCTAAGAAAGAAGTTATAGAGAAACAACTAATTGAGGAGGATATGTTTGTTGAGGACTTAGACCAGTTGGTCCTGGTTATCTAACGCACAATGAACTTGGAACCCTCATGAGAGGAAGAGTAGAAAGAGAACTTGTTTCATATCACTTGTAGGGTAAATGATCAAGGAAGCACATTAATTATGGATAGTGGAAGTTGTACTTATGTGGTATTGATTGATTTGATCATGAGGTTAAAATTACCGACTATTGCACACTCGAGGCCGTATAAATTGCATTAGCTAAGAGAGAAAGGAGCACTATACGTCACCTGACAAATACTACTACCAATCACTATCGGAAATTACTCTAATAAAATTCTTTGCAATGTGCTGCCCATGTGCCCCTCTTACATGTTACTTAGCCAACCATAGCTATTTGATAGGAGAGTTATCCATGACGGGTACAAGAACACAAAAATGTTCGAGAAGGATGGCTGAAAGATTACATTAAAACCTATGTTATTCAGTGAAGTTAACAAACTATAGACAAAACTTGCTCATGGATTAAAGAAGGCTCTAGTGATGAGTAGAGTTGAACTCCAAGAGTCCATCTATGTAGACAAGCCGACCCTTATGTTAGTCAGGTACCTCTTAGAGATAAAGAAGTAGGGTGAACTACCTTAGGAAGTGAAAGTGTTCTTAGATGAACATGCTGATCTATTCCTAGAAGAGTTACCCGAAGGGTTGCCCCCACTTTGAGGCATAGAACACTAGATTGACTTAATACTTGGTATTTCCCTACCAAATACGCCAACCTATCGAATGAGTCCTGAATAAGCTTCTAAGCTCTAACTCAAGTTAATGAGTTACTAAAGAGAGGGTATGTTAGGGAAAGTCTTAACCCTTGTGCTATGTCGATGCTTTAACTACCAAAAAAGGATGGAACTTGGTACATGTATGTAGAAAGCTGGCCGTGAACAAGATTATGATCAAATACAGGTATCCTATTTTGAGATTGGAAGAAATGCTAGATGAATTTAGTGGAGCTAAGATCTTTAGTAAGATCAATCTCAAGCCTAACTACCATCAAATTTACATGAGGATGGGAGATGAGTGGAAAATAGCATTCAAAACTTGACATGGACTTTATGAGTAGATGGTTACACCCTTTGGCTTATCAAATGCCTTGGACACTTTCATGAGATTGATGAACCATTTGTTGAGACATCTAATAAGGAAGTACATCGTTGCGTACTTTTACAACATCTTAGTCTACAATGTCGACATGCTGAGTTACTGTAAACATCTCCAAGCTATACTGAATGTCCTCCATGCCGAGAGATTATTGGGCAACCTTAGGAAATGTTGCTTTTGCTAGGAAGAAATGATATTATTGGAATATGTAGTAAGTGGAGGAGGCCTGTGAGTAGATGATGAGAAGATCCAAGCAATCGTTGAGTGGTTGACCCCTACCACTTATGTCAAAGTGAGAAGTTTCCATGGATTGGCTTCCTTCTTTAGAAGATTCATTAGAAATTTTAACACCCTTACCATACTCCTTACTGAGCTGACAAAGAAGAATATTGACTTTTGATTAGGAGAAAAGGAAGAGATAACTTTTGCCGAGGTGAAGGAAAGATTGACCTCCACCTTAGTGGTAATTCTACTTAACTTTGAGAAAATATTTGCACTGGAGTATGATGCATCAAGCATTGGGATAATTGTTGTCTTAATGGAGGAAAGCCGACCAATTTCTTACCACAGTGAAAAGCTTAGGGGACCTCAACTAAACTACTTCATATATGACAAAGAGCTCTTAGTATTGATTCGAGAACAACAAATATGGTAGCATTACCTATTACCGAGAGAATTTGTCATCTACACTGATCACAAGTCTTTGAGGTATCTCCAAAGTCGGATGAAATTGTCAAAGTGGCAAGTGAAGTGGGTTAAATTCCTTAAAGGGTTCAACTTTGTAATAAAATACAAACAAGGGAAGAGTAATATAGTTGCAGATGCTCTTTCATGGAGGCATGCACTCCTAACTGAACTATAGACTAGTTTATTTGGGTTTATCAACATTAAGGAGTAAAACTTTAGGGATCCACACTTCAAATCCATATTTGCATGATGTGTCGATGGAAGGACAGTGGATGAATACCATGTAGAGGGTAGGTACTTATTCTGAGGGCAAAAATTTTGCATACCGACCTACTCTCTACGAGAATCGCTTATCAAGGAAGCCTACAACGAAGGACTCTTCGAGCATTTTAGAGAGAGAAGGACTTCTGAACTATTGAATGGCCATTTTTTCTAGTCGAGAATGAGACAAGACATGCATTGGGTTGTAGAAGGCCATGCTACATGCCAAAAGGGCTAAGTGTCGAGTTGAGCAAAGGAAAGCAATGCCTTTGCCTATTCTGATGAAACCATGGACCAAATTGAGCATAAGCTTTATCCTCGGACTACTATAAACTGCCTGAGGCAAAGATTCTATAATGGTCGTCATGGATAGGTTTAGTAAGATGGTACACTTTGTGCCCTACTCTCCCTACTCCAAAACTAATGATACTTCATCTATTGCTTCTCTTTTCTTGTAGGAAATTATTAGGCTATACAGTATGACAAGAAGTGTAATGTTAGATAGAGACCTGAAGTTCTTAAGCAATTTTTGGAGAATTCTGTAGCAATGAATGGGGACTAAACTACTATCTAGTACTTCTTATCACCCCTAATGGATGGCTAAATAGAGGTAGTCAATCACACTTTGGGATCATTGCTCCAAGCTATCGTAGGCAATAACTTAGCTTATTGGGATGTCTACTTACCAATGGTTGAATTTTCTTAGAACCGGACAGTATATGATACCACCAAATAGACCCCCTTTGAGGTTATCTATGGTTTCAATCTTAAGTTGCTCTTCGAGCACACCCCTATACTTGAATCCAAATGAGAAGACCCAAACACGAGAGCCCAAGCACAGTCCCTTCAACACATCTACGACAAAGTCACTCGGCATATCAATCAAGCCACTAAAAGACTACAAGAGAAGACTAAGGGTAGGATTGCTAAATAATTCTAACTAGGAGACTTAGTATGGTTACACCTCAATACGAAACGGTTCCTAAGCAATAGAAGAAATAAGCTATCTACAAGAGCTGAAAGACCTTTTAAGATCCTTTAGAAGATCAATGACAATGCCTACAAGTTGGAGTTGCTCGAAGATTATGGGATATCTAGCACCTTCAATATTATTGACCTCAGTCCATATTACCTTAACGGAGAGCTAACCGAAGATTGTTCGAATTTGATCCCAAATTCAAATCAATCTAGATAGAATGATGGGAATCAAGCTACTAGACCATTGACTCACATTCGAGGCTAAGGACTAAAGGGACTGGCAAAGTAAATCCTCTTATTTCAATCGACTTCTATCGAGGCCGAGTATCTCCTCGCCAACCAACTCTGCATGCCGAGCTAAGTCACTACCTATTTCCTAGTGATTGTGCACTAAGAGATAGAATGCTGAGATAATAGCCAACCTTCACCCTCTCAAATTCATGCTCGAGCCGATCACTTGCCCAGCTTCATGCTTACCAAGAAGTCGAGAAATGACACCAGACCAATCTTTAGTTACCTTTACCAAAACAAGCAATCTACTCACACTCTTTTGTTTACATCCTCCAATGGTATCACCAATATAACTTTACTACGTATACAGGACCAGGTGAAGGATTTACTACACCAATCATTGCTTTTCTTGAATATTCATTTCTACCCTTTCATATTCTTGTACATTACTTCTTTAAGGTAATACTCTTTTTGTCTTTTCCCTTTTAGGAAAATTGTCTTAACTTATTGGGTATAAATACCCCTTGTATCTGTAGCCATAATGATTAGATTATCATGAATACAACTGAATATTTTTCCTTTTCGTAAATACTGTTTTGTTTACTCATATTTTACTCTTATATTAGTCCTTAAGTAAGGCTAGGTGTCCAATAACCTTACCAGATCATCTCGTGCTTTATATTGAGTTGTTCCATGAGTCCTCAAAAGTTCCATCGATGTATCATATTCTTTAGAGTTGTTCATGGGCTTTTGCTTATCTTTTTATTTACTCTCTCGTACATTTTCCCATCACTCCTTTTAAGCCTTTAGCAAGCTTAGACCTATCTTCATGATTTGCCTTATCTATTCTTAGTCACAGTACACATCAAAGTTGGTAGTTAGAGAGCCATTAGTGGGTGGAGGACATGTCTACAAGTTATAGGTAATGGAGATGTGTAGACCGATATGGTCCTAAATTGTAGGAGACAGTTGTTGATCGGGTTATTTAGCCTTATTTGCAATATTGTAACTATTGGTGACAGTTGTGGTTGGACAGGTCATATAATGGGCCTTGGCCAAGGCCAATCACAAAGGTAGGGAGACCGAGTTTAGAGAAGCACAACTTAAGTCATGGGCCAAATTAGGTCAGTACAAGCCTTAAGGGTCCAGGTTCAAAAGGTTCTATCAATATTGTGTAAATGCTTAGGAGTACTACATGGGATGAATAAAAGTCTATTAGAAAGCTAATTAGTCGCATGTAGCATATGATCATTGGTTTCTTCATTTTAAGAAAAAAAGATGTTATAGATTTTTTTTTTCCTTTTAAATTTTTCAGTATTTAGACACTTCAAAATATAATAATATATAGAAAGTAATAATAAATCAAATAAATATATTGAAATGACTCGGATTTGGATATCAATAGAATGATAAACTAAAAGAACAATTGGATGTAAATTGGACAATCAAGAAGCAAAATCACCATCAATGGCACTTCCAAAGTAGGATTGTAGAACACTTTAGAGATAGATCACAATCCCTTCCCTATATCTTTCCTAACAAGCTTTAAGGGATAAAACTGACTCCTAAATACTTCTCCCTCTCACTATTTATACTCTATTAGTATATTGACATTTATTATCCTACCTTTCTACAATTATTACAGTTACAACATGTAACCTACACTTCTACCATTATTATACTACATTTGTACTATTATTACAATTACAGCACATAACACCACACTACTGCAATGTAGATGCATGACACCATTATCCCCTTTTTTCGTTACATATATTCTCCAGATAAATTTCAGCGATAGGGTCGACAATCTTCAAAGGTAAGGATGTCTATTTGGTGTTTGATGTGGAGTGGAGATGGAAAGATCGTTTTGCTGCTGGAAGTTGGTGGTATTTTTCTGCTGACGCCCTGAATATAATAATGTGCAAACATTACTAAGCTATTACATATATTTTATTTAATAAGGTAATGCTGCTTCGTCCGTTACAGGATAGCTCGCGAAATCTTGCCTTGTACACTCTCCAATTGCAAAACTTTACTTACGAGTCATGCCAATCAATTAGGTAGTACGGAGTTATCACTGCAAATCAAGATCAAGAAGCTGCTGCTGCTCTATTTTTATGTATTTATTTATTTACAAGTATCATTCATGTCAATTGTTCAAATGGCGCCCCTTTTAAAGACAAAGAAAGTCGTTCGAACGTTATGAATAAAAATATTGGTTTTACAATCTAATGGTAACATATACGATGACCTATGTTTGCATCATTTTGCTAGATAGGACTCAAGTTACAACTGGGATGCAGGTTCGAATCCCTTGGCATGACCAACATTATTTGATCCATTACCATTAACAACAGTATCTCCATTTCCATATTCTTCTTCACCATCACCGATGAATCTTTTCCAATATCGGTACTTCTTCCACGCAAGTTCAGTCATTTCATCAGTTGGAATGTTTTTTTCTTTCGGGAAGAAGAAACAGCAAGAAAGAAGCACATTTATGAAAACCCAACACCAGAGAAGAATAGGAAGATGCCATACTTATAGTGACAAAGTATGGATAAGAAGGCCTGTGCAATGACAAATGTGAAGAGGAAGTTGAAGCACAGGGTTACACTCTATCAGGGGAAGGCCTCGCAGGGAGTCGAGCCATCCAAGAGGTCTCCATAAACAAGCAAAAGGCGGAGACAGAGGTGCATGCCGCTGAGATGAACTGCAATCACGACTTAGAGAGATGAACGTTCGTGCACCAGCCTCCAATAAGACGTCCACAACGGCCAATTTTATCAACTTAATAGATAGACAGACACAAGAGTTGAGATAACATTGACAGCCTCCTATGGTGATAGTTGAATAAAGAGCATCATCATCACCGGACCCCACAGTTTTGAAAATCACAGGAGCGTGAAACATGGTGCTGGCGAATTGCCGGATGACCTGTTTAAATGCGCTCCATGATAATTGTCAATCAAATACATATTCCACAAAAATTAGCCCCACAAGAAAGTACATACAATGAAAGAGAAACTATCTAGTGTAATGAAAGTATTTATGTAGATTTCTGAAGATGCTGGCCTGCACGACCATTGAAATGATCAATTGAGGCCTTTTCCTTCTCTTCATGAAATTTCTGAAGTGATGCTTCTTCACTGCTTCAGCTAACCGACTCAGCCTCGACGAGCTCAAGATATTCTGGTTTGATGTTATCTGTTCCACAGTTCTTCCTAAGCATAGGTTTTCCTTCTTCTTGGCGTTCATGCCGAATGAGACTGTTTCGAATTTCCACAACCAGCAGTGCACCCACAGGTAAGAGCACAGCAGGAACACCAGAAGTTTAAAGCTATTAAACCACGAATCATAAGAGAATCGGATATGAATAGTTATAAGAATCTTAGCAGATAAAAATTTAACCAAGCCTGACAAGTGTAACAACGGACGGCCAATTGGAATCTTACTTCAATTTTGCAACTCAATAGGTACAGAATTAGGCATACTGTTTCACTAATGCAGCCCAGAAAAAATGTAACATTTGTTATATTTAGATCAAGAAAGGAAATAGAAAGAGAAACAAAGTACCTAGAAAATTAACAACATAAACACGATCCACCAGCAGCACTTTCATATCTTTTAGAAACTTGTTGGCTTGACATGCCGTGGATCCAACCATTATAATGCAACAATGTTATACAGCATCTACATCGGATAAGATTGGGACGAAACAATGTTATGCAGCAATACTTAACCCCTAATCCAATTAGAGGTATCAGCTACAATGCAACTATGTTATATCTTAACAAATATTGATACATTAGAGGATTCCAAGGGTGGGGTTTAGGATAATCTTAGCAATATATATGTTTATAATATTAAAATGTCAATGTGATAGTTAAAGAGGTTAGAGATGACATAATCTAGGCTTTTTTTTCTTTTTTTTTTGATAACGGAGAAGCTATTGTGAAAAGTGAGATTGGAAATTTAAATACTTAATGGCTTTCTTCTATTGCGTGCACCTACACTTGAAAATCCATTTCTTTTCCCACTCCATATAATCTCCAAATCTCCTGGCAAATAACATTTCAAATGCTACAACTTATTATATTCTGCCAAACTTCGCCTTAATATTCAGAGAAAGGTGATGCACCATTTCATTTTGAACGGGAAGACATGATTTACAAGGTACCCATTTGATCAAAAAATTGATGGGACATTGATGCATGCATAGGAGCTTGCGAGAGCGATTTCGATATCGACCCGTATACATGAAGATTTTTATATGTAGTTATTTTACTTGGATTTAGAGATTTCATTTTTTATTTTATTATATTTAACAAGGTTTAATTAAGACAATTAGTTTCCTTCATTATTATTATTTTTTAGGTGATTTATTACTGGCCATTAGATTGAGTTACATCAAGAGCCTATGTTTCATCTTATTTTGATATAAATGGTTATTTATTTAGTGTTTTCATGACATTAAGTCCATCTTTCGAAGGTGTTATTAGGCCATCAAATTATATTATTTTGATTTATTTTGTTATTGCTATACTTTAAATGATTGCAATCACAAGCGCCCTTCCAAATTTCCAAATTTCGATGTCCTCCAAGATCAGCTGCGACTGTGCTTTGATTCAGTTCTTTCAAATTCTCTTCTAGTTGGTTACGATGGGTTAAATAATAATTAAATCAAGGGGGCTTCATTCTTTCATGAATTCCTCATTCATATCAGATTCTTCTGTCTCAGAAGCTGCTAACATTCCTATGTTTTGAGATTAACATTGGTTCAATCACTTCGCATTGATGTCCGTGAAGTTTTTAGTGAAGAAGTGGCCATGAATTCGCAGCGAGGATCCAAACTTGAGTGTCCTTGAAGTTAACTCAGGAATAAGGTTGTATTTATTTATCCCTTGCAGTGTATTTGGCAGCATTATTTATTATAATTCTTGTTTGATTTAGTTTTATTATTTTAATTTTCTGCAGTTATTGTGCGGAAGAATCTTAAGCTCTTTCTTGTCATGTAGATTCTTTTTCCTTTCCATTGCCAAAAGAAAAGTGCAAAGTCTAGTTACTCACAGAGATACTAGATTTATGGCAAAAGAAACGTACAGAAACAGCTTCACTACTTTTTTTGAGCCATGTTTACTTTCCACGTAGGCATGACAATGATGGTCAATCACAAATGCTGCCATGAAGAGCGAGCAACAATACAAATAACCACATACTTGGCGGCGCTATCAGACGCTGAGTGTTGGCATCTTCACTTTCAGTCCTGTCAGAACCCTCAATGTCAACGACATTTGAGTTGATGACTGAAATTATTAGTAAAAAAGAAAAAAGTCAATCGATACTAAAGGACTCAGATGAGTAGTTCAAAATTCAAAAATCCAATCGGATATGAATACATTTCTTCTAGAGAACACAATTTTTAATGAGACATTTTTACTCCTCTTTTCCCTTTCTGTGAACAGCAACCCCTGGTAATTTAGCAGATTATTATTATCATAAATCATATTTTTTAAGTTTTTTTTTTTTTCCCCCATCATACATCTTTACAAATAGCAAAAGTTCCTTAACTTACAGGGCTAAGGTCGCATTTTGTAAAAGAGGATATTTTATGCATCCGTATGCAATTTATCCGAATATCCTATGGTGGGATTAGCAGCTCTTGGCTTCAATTCCACCCGGTTTTTTTAGCTTCAACAAGAAATGAACAGCTCGGATAACTTCCTTATAAACTCGATTGATTTATATGTCAATAAGCCCCTGATCTAATGACCTATTCATTTTGTCTTGCTTTTATTTTGTGCAAGGTATTGGCAAGAGGAGTTACAAAAATATGCAAATAAAAATGTATACAAAATGAGCCTTGGTTTTGGATTAGTTGTAAACAAATTGATCCATAATTATAGGGATTATTTTCTACAAAAGAAGCACGCATGAAAAGTGGTCAATGTCACATTTTACACTTTAATATTGCCGCTTTTTATAATTATATATCTGAAGTTTTAATTTATCCAATTATATATTTAATTGAAAATTTAATTATCATTATATATACTTTAATTAATTTCAATTCATATTGTTAGTATAATCAATATAATCAGCTAATAGGATGGCTACCCATAACCTTCAAAGGGTCATACAACTCCTAACAAATGACTGTTAGCTACTTCATGCAAAACAATGGATCACAATCCAACCCACTTAAAAAATATGGGTCATAAGACTAATTGATGGCCATGGGTGGTCGCCTATGGCCTAAGCCATGGATAACCACATCATTGGCAAATTAGATTAATAATATAAATTGAAGTCGATTGAAGTGGAGGCAATGAAAACTAAATTTTTAGTTGAGTGTATAATTGACAAATTAAAACTATAGGTATATCATGACAAAAGTGGCATACTGGAGATATAAATTGTGTCATTGCCTTAATTAAAAATTAACTAGACATATTAGGTTTGGCTTTAAGTTTAGACATTTTAGAAGGTCAATGTGAGGCCTATGCTCATCTTTACGCTATACTTACATGGTCAAGCATTTCCATAAAATTCATCTTTCTTAGGAACCCTAGAGGTAGCTACCACATCATGGCATTCTTGATCTCAATAGGAAGATGCGTAGCTACAATAATTACTCTACCCTTACTTTGATGCCTTACAATGAAGTACTTAAGCTACTTTACCTCCTCATCATCTAAGGCAATAAAAGATTTGTCAAGCAATCGGACTAAGTGATCAAGAGCAAGTAGCCACATTAGCTACAAACCCTTCTATTGGCCTATAGATAGCAGTCTAGCCTCCTCTTTGGCAACCTTCCGAGCCCCAATAAACTCTAAAGTAGGTAGAGATTTACCTTGCTTAAGTTTAAGAACTTTAAACAATTAGACATGATCAAGCATCATAAGTTTATCCTTAAAAGCATCTATAGGAGAAAATCAATTGAGTTGTAGCTTATATTGATGGAAAACACCTAATTTGGCAATGTCATGGCCATTTTAAAGGACCTAACCTACGAACAGATAATTACATCTAGCTAACATAAGCAAAAAGGTGGTTTTGCTGGAACCATTTATTCTAGTTAGAGCAAGTGCCCTACCATCATGGAGATATATTTATATGCCACAAGATATGTTATCCATTTCTCATGTAAGAGACCTTATCAAGGATTAGGTAAGGTAGTGGAGTTCTCAAGAGGGGCATTAAGTTGGTGACTTATATCAGCATTACTTTGAGTAGGGTATCAAGTAAGCGTGGAATCAGTTATTTAGATTAACACCACAAAAGGTTTCAAGTAATAAGAATGACAACATAGAAGCACAAAAGGATAATTCCTATAAGAGAGTATACATTAGACATTTAATTGTAAAATTAGTATCAATAAGAATGTTTAAAATCATAGGACAAAATAAAAATGTTCCAACCAACGCTTACAAAGCAAATTGCTATCTCCTTACCTATACAAAAAGCTATGGCGCAAATGGAAACTACTACCTCATATATGTCCCATTATTCCTTTAACATATATTTAATAGGATACATATATTACCATTGTTTGGGCAAAGTGAGCAGTTATTTTAGAGCTTAAGTCAAGTTAAAGCATAATGTGAAGCCCCAAAACTCGGGAAGCTACAGGCTTAGCACATGTTAGCCTTAAAAGCCGACTAGCTAAGGCATTTAGGATACTATCACCTGTCTATAATCCTTAAATATTCATAAATCTTCAAACTTTCATAATAAATATCTCTAAAATAATTAAATAAAGAGTGGTAAGTGTCGAGCCTGATTTTCGGTTTCTTTTATTAAAAATTGATTTCCCATTTCTGATTAATACTAAACCCTAACCCATTTAATATTAATTATCGACTAAAGAAATTGAGAAATTCTGGTTTTTTATTAAAAATAATTTTTGGAGTCGCCACCCAATCGAAGTCGGAAAAAGAAAAGAAACTGTAATCAATTGGGTGGATTGATTACGATTTAGTTACTAGTCTTTGATTTCAATTTGAATGAAAAACTAGAAGATTACGAGTTCGGCGGTTAACCTATTAAACCCTAACGAGTGCTACTATCTACTTACCGAAATTAGGATTATTATTTTAATTATGATATTTTAAAGAATAAATAAATAAATAAAATCAAAAGAAAAAAGAACCTAAGTGTGTTGGTTGATTTTAATTTTTGAAAATTGACCGAATTTATGTTGTTACAAATCTAGTTTATTCAAATAAAATCTAAAAAGGTCCTAACTTCTTGAGTATTTTTGTTTTATAAAAAATGCTCTAACAATCCTATTTTTAAAAAAGGTCTTTTATTAATTTTTATTTAAAGAAAAAAAAACACTCTTTATAAGATAAACCAAATCTTAAGATACGACTAATCTTAACAATCCCTAAACTAATATATACAACTATCTATCATAATAAATTAATTCCATATGATATACTGATATAAGAACTAATACTTAAACTCCTAAACTAATATATACATATATTATATATTATGTTAACTAATAAAGTATAATTAATATAATAACATATATATATAATGAAAACCAATCTTAACAATCCCTTATCTAACATATATATATCTTTATATCTATATTACTAATTATTAAATAAACATTCACTTAAATTAATATAATATACCTAATATATATTACAAAGAAAACTAATGATATACACATATGTATTACTAAAGTCCTAACAAAATAATAATATAACATGATAATAATAATAAATCAGAAATAAAATAAAATAAAAACTTTAGGTAGAATTTGAACCTGATTACGAAGCTATAGTGCAGTGAAGAAACTATGTACCTGAGCGCATAGCAAATCTTGGTGGCGGAATCAAGAGTGGCTTCAACAGCTGCTTTAGTGATCCTAGTTTTTTGTTCATGAGTGCTTTAGCGCTTATAGACAACGGGAAGCGATCATAGCAGGGGCGTGTGTATGCTACTGGACAGTGATCGTGTTGTGGCATCATCGTCGGCGTTGGCGTATGGATTGTATGGTATAGCAGCGACCTATTAGTGATCGTGTGAAACTCTAGTCGATGGAGTTATGTGCCACGTGTACTGCTGTAATGGAGTGTGGTCGTTTAGTTGAATTGTACAGCATGGTATGTGATTCAACGGCTTAAGCATTGCAGTCGACGAAGAAGAAAGCTACAGTTCAAGCAAGTTGGTGTTCAGCGGTAATCGTCAGGGATAGGGACGAAGACAAGCGACTTTTGTTGACTACAGTGGTGGCTGATAGCGTGAAGTGTACTTCGGGGAGTGGTGTGTTAGTCGCAACCGTCATGCAGTGAGGATAAGTACTGGACAAGGGACCTGACTTAGTTGCCTGCTATTGGTGAAGTATTGTGTCGAGCGTAGCTTGGTCTATTCGCGTAGATAGTGGCGATTAGCAATGGCGTGTGGTTTATGAATCAGGGGACAGGGGCTATCTTAGAGTCGTTGGTCATAGTGCTTACCGTTGGTAGTATAGCTAATTGGAGTTGATTAGTAGCTTATCAGTTGGTGCAGGAGATTAACGCCTAGACTGTAGGTGCCTTCTTGTTGTATTCTTTTTTTGTGAACAGAGTGGGGAAATTGGATCCTTTTTTTGGGAGTTTTTATATTTATAAAAGCTAAATAAGATCATATCAAATCATATCTATTATATCTAATTAAATTATTAAACTAGATCCAAATTAATTTAAATCCGATTTAATAAAATCAAACTAAATTCAATTGATTTTAATTAGATATGAATCCCATTTATTTCTCTCACTCTTGTAAAAGATAGAAAAATAAAAAACATAGGTGCGTAGTGAAACTCGAACCCCAGACCTCAAATTAAATCTAATCAAATACTTTAATACTTATATGTTAGGCCGTTGGCCTACGCTTCGATATTCAATCAAGTTAAATTGTACTTAAACTATCCGATTCCCTAAAAATAATTTTTTTGTACTAAACTAAAACTATTTGTCCCTAATATAAGTTACTTCTTAAAAATCTACGAAATTTTTATAATTTTTCCTTTTCTTATTTTTTTTTGTATTTTCATCATTTGTTAATTTTTATTATTTTTATCTTTTATTAAATTTTTTATTATTATTATTTTTACTTTTGAATTAGGACCTTTTTTGTAAAAATAAAAATTAGGATTATAGAGGAACAAAAATTAGGTGTCTATAGTAAGTTTATCCACTCATCCCTAAACACAAAATACATGTTTACATCCTTATTCAACATAAAACTAAAACTAACAATAATTAAATAAGGAGTCTTAGAACTCCTACCAAAACCATAAAAGAAATAAGAGTGTTGCAAACGACTCTAATATAAGTCTATAAATTGTAATCTCTAGAAACTAAATTCTCTAAGAATGTATCCAACTGATCTCATAACTAAGCGTAACTTGATCCATCATCAAAATAATAATAGCCCATCTTATCATCATAGTAGTAGCAATGATACTTAGTTTTATCAAAGTATTCAACATTCTCTATGACAATTATAACTACAACTGAAAAATAAATGTTCCTTTGAAAGGTGAGCTATGCCTAGTACTGAAACACCGATATGCATGTGTATGATATAAACATTCACAATACATAAGCATTCACTATAACAACTAATGCAATAGAAACCATTTATTATCTTTAGTTTTAACAAGCAACTAGTACAGTCTCATTATCCCAAGACATGTGATAACTCATCACCCCTAAGTAAGTAATATATATAATTATTATATAAGTATTGCTATGGGTTTTACCCATAACCTTAGCAACCCTTCTATCACCTTGGTAACTCTTCCTAGAGTATAATTGAGTTATTTCATTACAAAACCCCCATAAGGTGAGTCACATACAATCATTAGCTGCTACACTAACCTAATCAGACCTTATCAAAGAGAGGTTAAACCTAAGCACAAATGGCACACAATTGATAAGTTTGAGTTTAAGTTAAGTCTAATTTAAAACAACTAATCTAAATAAGCACAAAATCATACATGTATCCCATAGTTGATTCACAAGAACAACTGGTAATATCTAAGTCTAAAGTTCGTTCAAGATTCATACTTGATGTATAGTATAATGACAATAACTTTTAGAATCTATTTCCATATTTTCTTATCCTAGCTAGATTCTTTTGTTTATCTGTTAATATTCTTGAATCTAGATTTTAGCATAGCATGAGGTTTTAAAATCATCTTATACTCTTAAACAAATTTAGAATAAGTTAGGTTATGGTTTAGGAGGATAAGAAACAAGAAACAGATTGAAAAAGGAAGGTACAGTTCATGCCCTAGAATTATAATCATGAACCTTAACTATGATTCTCCTTCTTGCATACATAACTTGATTATGCCCTTGATCATAACCATAAACCTTAGTTGTGATTCTCTTAGCCACAAATCTCCTTCAATCTCACCACATAAGTTACCCCCACATATCATGAGAATCATAGTCAAGATCACACCTCATGATCCTATGCTGTAATTCCCTTAACTTGAAGCTCTCACTCCAGAACACCACTTCCAACATCTTTCCGACTACAACTCCATTTCGCAATCCTCCATCACTCCTCAAACACTACTCTTCAATCAATCACAACCCTGTTTTAACCAACAATTTGAAACTTAGTGTGAGCAATGTTTCCAAAACCAAAATGAAATAAGGAAATTTGAGATGACTTACTTGATCCCTTGATGAATTAGCACCTAACACTCAAATCTCCACCTCTAACATACGATAAAATGTGAATCTCTTAGGGTTTTTCACTCTTTGATGAAGAAAAACGAATTTTCCACTAAGCTAAATAGAAACTTACTAAGAACCCTTGTATCCTTATGTAACCATTAAGCTCTAGTGATTTCTAGTATTCATATCTTAGTAATTCGAATTTTGGTACTGATTTTCAAGAAAGACTTAGGAGTTTTTTGATAATAAAAGCAATGAGAAAAGAAAGCGGTTAGGGGTAGGCTTTTCTTTTAATCTTAATATGTTAAGGGGGTAAGGGTTTCTAACTTTTTGTTGGACTAAAATACCTTTACAATCAATCATATCTTATTTTAATTCTTTTTATTATTTTCAAGGCTTTACTCATGGCCAGTTTCCTGAAAAATAGGAAGGAAAAAACTTTTCCCATCCTTATGATAAAACTCTATGAACTTCCATTTTCTTTTCGAAAAGAAGAATAAATCCCACTAACTTGTCTAGTTCCCCAATACAATATCTTCTTATTGTATCATATTTCTTGACAAACTCTTAGAAAAATAAGAAATGGACTGAGCACATCTTAATCAAGTTCTTGGGCATCATTAGAAAATTGATTTGATATTCCATAACTTAAATTTTTACATATATAAAGGAAAAAAGGCTTTGGTTTGAATTAGTGGTGTACAAAATTATATTAGGATCCTAAAACTAGGAGATGGTATCATTAAGCATATTAGAAATTATTATGTAACCATCCATTTACTCCAAATGCACTTACATTCTCTTCTTTAATTATATTGAAGTGTTTTTCTTTTTTTTTTTCATGTATTACCTAATCTTTTCCACTACAACCTAAAAGGTAACACCATAAGTAGATTACTATATTGCATAGCTCAAACATCATCGTGATATCTTGTTAGGTTTTCTATTCCATTGGCTTTAATGACAACAAAAAGGTTTAAAGTTGCTAAGGTATATATATTAAATGTATAGGATTACTTAGTTTATTTAAAAACGTATATGTTTAGAAGGTTGTGTAGATATTCTAAAAATGCAAGATATAAAGAAGGTTAGAGTAGTAAAATCTTCTATAGAAGCTTAAAATATGATAAATTGAATGAAAATGAGGTTGTAGAAGTTTTGGTAGAATGTTTCTAAATAGATGAATTACGTACAACAATGTTGTAGAACCTTTGGTAGAGGTTTTTAAACAAGAAAATGAGTTGAAGAACAACAATAGAAGTTTCGGTAAAAGCTTCATTTAAGCTAACACTCGAATATCTATAGAATCTTTAGTAGAAGGTTGGATCATTCGACAAACTTTGCATAATATGGTAAAAGCTCTAGTTGAAGGTTATCATATCATAATATCTGTCCAAGACACAATAGAAGAATATATAGAAGGTTGGATCCGAAAATGATAAAATATGATGAAAAAGTTATTTATAGATAAGATAAAAGGATTTCAACACGAATGAAGGCCTAGCTCCACTAGTCAGTTATATTTGGGTAATATAATCAACTCGTTCCACTAAAATTGGAACACTATCTTTAGGGATTATTTCGAAAACAATTTTAGAGAATGAAATGTTATAATTTTTCTATTGAAATGAAGGAGTTAATTGCAGATCAAGTCATTCTAAGATCGATTTTGTCAAAAGCTAAGAAGATAAGTATAAATCACTATTAGCAAGATTTAAGGAGGTGAAAATAGATTTAGGTAAGTCTATTTTAACATATGTAAGATATTAGGAAGTTCAATTTTGAAAATCTGGTTTGTGATAAACTTAAAGAGATTTGCAAAAATATTTTGGATAGATCTTATTAACAAACCACAACGTCCACTAAATTACCAGTAAAAGATCACCTTCCAAACATTGGAAGAAAACTATAAAAGTTGAAGGAATTGAAATGAAAAAAAAAATAGAGAAAAAAAAAAAGATGTGAAAATCATCTAGCAGCATTCTGAACATATTATTTAATGTTTTGATTATCTTAGGCTAAATCTAGAGGATTTTTACTTTTCTTCCTCATTATGTTCAACTATTCAAGTGAGGCTTTGTTGTAACTTTGAGAGAGTAGGTTAGATATTGTAGCTTAAGTTTAGCTTACATAGAAGCTAGTGAGATAAGATAGTTGTGTTTGGAAGTTGTGAAGACCAAGTAATTGTACTCTTTCAAAGTTTGATGGATTTGATATAACGGACAACCAGTAAAGACAATCAAATCCCTAATAGCAAAGCTAGAAGAAAGGATTGATGCATAAGGGAAAACCTCTATAAAAATCTCTACCTAATATTTTTCTCCCTATACGTTTATGTTTCGATTATTTATTTATATTATTGTTAAATTATTTCTCATCACTAGTAATCATCAAGGGGTTAAAGAGTTTTTTCTTCTTTTTTTTTGGTTATTTGTGAAAAATTTAAATTTATAACAATCATTTCACCTCTCTCTTGATTGTTAAATAGGACTAACAATTGGTATCAGAGTCTTAGCACTTTTATCATCTTAAGTGTAAGATCCAATGGTGGAAAATAATTTGACAATTCAAACTAACAAGATTCCTTATTTTGATGGTAATAATTTTGCTTATTGGAAATACACGACGAAGACCTACTTCCAAGCCACTGACTATAAATCATGGGACATCATCAAATCTAGAGATATACAAATTAGAAGTAAAGTCACTTTTAGAGATGATAAGAAGAAAGCTGCTATGAATAACAAGGTTAAGAATCTCTTACTTTCTACAATAGCTCTTTTTGAATTTTATTTAATATCTTCATGTAAAATTGCTAAGGATATATGGGATACTCTTTGTAAGACACATGAAAAAACTAACACTATTAAAGAAATATGTATTAACTCATTATTGTAAGAATATTAGTGTTTCAAGATACAACATAAGGATAAGATCATAGATTCGTTTAGCCAACTCATAGCTATCACAAAGGAACTATCATCACTCAAAAAGAGAATCAATGATGCAAACATTGTTTGAAAAATGCTACGAGTGCTTCTAGGGGCCTAGGATGTGAAGAAAACTACAATTGAGGAAGCTTGCAATATAAGCAAGTTGACTTTGTTATAGTTAAGAAGCAAATTGATAGCTTACGAGTCAGATTTCCTCAATAAAAAAGAAGATCAAGACTCAAGGAAGTAAACCTTGACATTTAAAGTAAAAGAAGTTAATGAAGACTTAGATGATGAACAATGAAGTGATGAAGAAGGGGATGTTACCTTGCTTGCTAGACGATTGAATAGAATTCTTAGATCAAGTGGTAAGAAAGGCTTTAGTTTTAAGAAGTACAAATCTAACAAGTTGATAAGTGATGCAAGAGAGGGATATAAAGAAGAAAAAAAAAAAAAGAAAAAGGAACTTATATGTTATAAGTGCAAAAAACAGGACATATAAAATACAAGTGTCATGTTCTTGTAAAGAAAATAGAGAAGTACAAAAAGAAGCGAAAGGCCTTAATGGCCACCTAAAGTGATTTGGGTGATTCTGAAGCTAAGAATGAAGAATCATATGAAGATGAAGAAGAGGAAGCAAATTTGTGTTTAATGGCCTTCTCAGATGTAAACTCAAAATCTAAAACCTAATCTCTTCCTGATGATGATTATCTTAAAATTGAAAGAACGTTAAATGTACTATCCATATTCAATGCCAAGATATCTAAACTAGATAATGAGATTCGAGCGTTGGAAAATGAAAAGGAGGCCTTGACCTAAACACATCAGATTTTAGCAAATGAGATAGATTCTCTCAAATTTATGAAGGAGATTTTGAAGAACGAAAAGGAAGAGTTTTCTAGAGAAAATCAAATTTTAAAAGATGAGATTAACAGATTAGAAACCAAAGTTGAAGAACTATCTCACTTGATGCAATCAAATTTCATTAAGTTTGATGAAAGTGATAAAAAGCTCTAAATGTTGTCATCCAGTCAAAGAGCGGATCAATCAAAAGTTGGTTTAGGATTTAAATATGGTTAGTGTTACAATTCTTCATCTAACATTGTATTTGTGAAAGCTAAGGAAGTAACACAAAAGGAGCCTATAGCTTAAACATTTGTCAAGGGAAAAGATGTAATAGGTGGTAAAAGGTATGGTAGAAGGTACCCGATGTAACATAAATCTTATCGAGATACAAGTAGAAGATGCGGTAGAAGGTACCTTCTCCAATGTGAAAAGAATCAGGGAAAAAGTAACGGGTATAGTTATGCTTCACCTTATGCATTCTTTTTTTGTAATAAGGTTGGGTATATAGAAAAACATTGTTTTTATCAAAATCTCAAGTAAACAATCAAAACACGAGCTTGATTTTCAGTGGACCTAATCTTCTTTGGGCTCATAAACAAGTTTAATTTGTCTTAATGAATGTAGGAATGTAAAGCTAATTCATATGGATCATGGTATCTTGATAGTGGTTGTATAAACCACATGACAAAACAATGTTTTGTTGTTTACAAATCTAACTTGGAAAGAGAAGGGCTATGTCACATTTGGAGACAATAGTAAAAGGAGAATTATTGGCTACGGTATAATTGGTATTTTACCCTTTTTTATTAAAAATATTTATCTTGTGAAGACCTTTAGACATAACCTTCTAAGTATTAGTCAACTTTCCAACAATGACCAAAAAGTAGTATTCATTAAGAATAAGTGTTTTGCATATGATAAAATGGTAAATCCCTTTTATTTGAAGGATTCAGAAAAGGAAATGTATATAAAGTGAAACCATCAAAAGTTCTAACCAAAAGATGTTTCTTAACTATAGTTGATAATACATATAATTGGCAAAAAAATTTAGGATACATTAATTTTCATAAGTTAAAAAATCTTTCTAAAAACAATTTGGTAATTGGATTGCTTAAGATTAACATAAAAGAAGGCATTCATTATTCTTCTTGTTCAAAGAACAAAATCATTGGACCAACCCATTTGCTCTTAACTTTTCTTAAGAAGACTCATCACTAAAAGAGGCTTTTATTGGGCTTGAATCCAAAAGGAGCTTATGAAGGGATCCATTAGTGAATGAGCTCATTTGAGTTGTTAGTTGTCAACATGATCTGACTAATGATGTTGACAAGCAAAACTACAATTACTTAAGTCCCTCCTTATTTTGGGGAGAGAGGACTTTGGTACAAATGCTCTTATATTGCCGGAATGGATTCTCAAAAGATCGAACAAGGATTGAAATGAAGGAAATAATGCTTCTTGTCAATTGTAGTGGAATTTGATACTTTAAAACTCCTCTACTTATCACGTATGTGTTTGAACCTCTTGAGACTGTCTATTCTTCCTCCCTGCCTCATTTTTAATAATCTATTACGTACCATTCCACATCACTCCTCTAATGTATAGTAGGAGATGTACACTAAATATACGTAACCATCTCACTTGAAAATATATAACTGTACCTTTCTTTTGATTTTTACTCGTTTCATCTCCTAGATGATTCATTCTTATCAAAAAAAGAGTCTAACTACATTGTATTGTTAGATGGGGAGGCAAAACCAATATCATCAAAATCACAAGTCTATGGTATTAGTATTAAAGAATATATATATATATATATAAAATTATAATGTCAAATTGAAAAAAAAAAACACTGAAGTCTAATTCATCACTCGATTCTCTTAATATAATAGATACACACAAGTTAAAATATATTTGATAATACAAATTACAAAGAACAACCATGAAAAACTAAATTTGATAAATAAGACAAAGAAAAGGAGAGAAAAGGAAGAAACAAACCAATATAACGATAATTATAAAGCAAAAACAAGTTATACAAAAAAGAAAAATGAAAATTTACAAGCAAAAAAAGGTAGAATATATTATGGACATTAAAAAGATTCTAATCTAGCTATAGTCTTGTAGATGAGAGTAACAACAATAATTAATAGGAATAAGTGAATATAGAATGGGGAGAGTACCAGATCTGAGATGTACCATACCTTATAGGTACTAGTTCCTAAAGTTTTAACTCTAGAACCTATCTTATGGTATTGTAGAACTACTCTATACCCCATAGCTGGTAAATTTTACTAGGAACAGAGTACTTTATGGAACATGTATTCTTTCTTTTCAATCTTCCATAAAAAAATTGTATTGAATCATAATCAATATTACACCTATAACTTAGCTACTATTGGACCAACCAGTAATAATTTAAAAGGAATGAGATCTTATAAGGTAAATAAATAATTTCATAAGCTATATGTATAAGAAGTTAAAGAAGACACCTTTTTTAATAACACAAATAAGTTAAGAATTGAATTATTTTTAAGACTTTACTAGATTAAGAGTAGTAAAAGAGAAGAATAAATGAGATAGTAAAAAAAGAGAGTAGGTTTTACCTAAAAAAGAAGAAGAAGAAGAAGAGAGAGAGACTTAATAGTAGACATAAATAACATGTAGTTTTAGATTTTTATTATAAGTTGAATTTTTGTTGTTATTTTCTTTAAAGATAAGAAGATTTAATAATATTGATTTTTTAATTTATTAATATTATTTAGTTGTTATTATGGAATGAATATATGGTATCTTGGAACTTGTATCTTGTATACTTTAAAGTACGGGTTTTGAGATGAGCACAAGATACCTTGACTTCGTACCTTACCCTGCGAGAGTAGTTTTTAAGAAATTACTACTTAAAATCTAACTTATAATCCACATTATCTACTTAGTAGAGTAGGATATAGATGGGCACCCTATAAAATAGGGTTACCCAGTCACCCTTAATAATTGATAACATTTGGATGCATGTTATAATGATGGTAGAAGTATGTACTCCTATTGTGGGTTAATAGGAGTGTCTTTGCTATATGGTGTAACTACTACAATATTTAAGTTAGGTGGTTTAAGGTGCATAGGGTGTATAGAAATATGTAAGTCAAGGGTAAGGAAGGTAGAGAGAGTTTATTGTAGGCCTAGATCTTTTATTTATAAAAAACTAGGCTTAACTATCTTAATGTAGTGGTAGAACCGTCTAGATTACTTCCTGATTTTATGGAAGTAGGGTAGCAAGCAGTTGTTGAGTATAATAGCTATCTTAACCAACGTGGGCCTATTGTCTTTGTTTTGACCTATTAAACCATTCCAAGCTCCCTCGAGCAAGTGAAAGCTCTTATTAGAAATATGCGCATGACCTAGCTAAGGTTAGCAGCCCTTAGTTAGGAATTTCTTATCAAAGGTGGTTTAGGTTGACAATTATCATTAATAAAATAATTTGTTTTTTTTTTTTAAGAAAGAGTAAATAATTTATTATTTTTTTCCCTTTAAAACATATGTAGAATAAATATATACAATTGATTTTTTTCAAACAAATAATCTATTTTAAATTTCAATGTAATTTAATAAAAAATTAGATAGAGTACTTATGAAACTACTTTTTTTAATTCAGAGGTTGATATTTGTCGAACTAATACTTTCATTTTATAATTTAATGATATTTAATTAGCGTGAGGTTGCTGGCTGGCGTAGTGGGTTTTGTAAAATGGCAAAAGAATGAACGAGGCTCGACGGTTTTACAATAAAGGTTGGGTTTTGCAAGCCCAAACACTCCAACATTCATGCAACTTCGGAAAAAAGGACAAAAAAAATTAACAAGCTTTTCTTCATTCTCTTTAGCACCATGGCCAACCAGGGTCGGTACGGGTACTGAGTTATCCCTGGTAATACCGAGTTATCTAGATCATGAAGCTGCTGCTGCTCCTTTTTCTTTTTTTATTTGTATTATTCAAGTCGATTGCTCAAATGGCATCCCTTTCATAGAGGATAAAACAACGGAATGTATGAAATTCAATAATCCAATCACATACGTTTACAATCGAATGGTAACATATACGATGGCAATGAGCCAATGACAAGTATACCTCTATTTTCATCATTTTGCTATATATCTGTATCCTGGAGCTGGAGGCACTCAAGCTACAACTGGGACGAAGGGTCGAATCCTTTTGCGTGGCCAAGCTTATTCGAGCCACTACCATTAACAACAGTATCTCCATATTCTTCCTCATCGTCATTCATGAATCTTTTCCAGTACCAGTGCTTCTTCCACACACGCTCAGTCATTTCATCTATCGGAACATTCTTTGTCTCAGGAACAAGAAACAGCACAAAGAACGACATTATGAAAACCCAACCGGAGAAGAATAGGAAGATGCCATACTTAAAGTGGCAAAGCATGGATAAGAAGGCCTGTGCAATAACAAACGTGAAGAGGAAGTTGAAGCACACGGTTACACTCTGTCCAGCTGACCGGGTCTCTAAGGGAAAGGTCTCGCTGGGAATCAACCACCCAAGAGGTCCCCATGACCAAGCAAAGGCAGAGACAAAAGTGCACACCATTAAGATTACAAAGACTGCAAAACCAGTGCTGAGGTCCTCTGAGTGGTCCGTAACCTTTTTTCCCAGGATAACTGCTATCACGACTTGAGAGATGAACATTTGTGCCCCAGCCTCCAGTAAGAGTACACGACGACCAACTTTATCAACCGAGTAGATTGACACAAGAGTCGAGATAACATTGACAGCTCCTACAATGACAGCTGAATAAAGAGATGCATCATCACCGAACCCCACAGTTTGGAAGATCACAGGAGCATAAAACATGATGGCATTGATGCCTGTAAATTGCTGGAAGAACTGTTTAAATGTGTTTCGTAGCAATTGTCAGTCAGTTACGTAGTCCACGAGAATTAGCCACAAAGAAAGCATTTGCAATGAAAGAGGACTATCTAGTGTAATCTTGAATGTACGTAGATTTCTGAAAATACTCACCTGCATGGCCATTGCAATGATCAATTGAGGTCTATTCCTTCTCTTCATGAGATTTCTGAAGGGATGCTTCACTTCTTTGGCTATACGACTTGCCTCGACGAGCTCAAGAAATTCTGGTTCAATGTTATCGGTTCCACGGATCTTTCTAAGAACAGCTTTTCCTTCTTCATGGCGTTCACGCTCAATGAGACTGTTTGGAGTTTCCACAATCAGCAATGCACCCACAGTTAGGAGCAGAGCAGGGACACCAGCCATGCCCAGTGACAATCTCCAACCCCATCCTTTGATTCTATGATCAAATAACAGAAATTTAAAGCTATTGAGCCAGCATTCCGATGACAATTAGAGAAGCAAGCCTTGACATGTTATCTTATTAAAGGCAATTTAGAACGTGTACAGTGAGCACTATTTCAAATATGTGATTACCTCAAAACTCCAAAACCTAACTTTACCTCTCAAAACTTCTTGAAGTACATAGTGACGGTTTGGGAAAGTAAATGCACATTTTAATGAGCCTTGAGGTGAAATCACCACTTCTAGAGTTAAAGGGGTGATCTTGCATATGAATTTGTTGTCAAGGTTATATAGTAATTACAAAATCAATCACTAGCGAATGGACCAGACCAGGCCTTATTCTACGATCATGCAGTAAACAGAATCATTTTAAATTTGGCCAACAAATAGTTTCAAATGCTGAATTAGTCTAGCAGTCAATTACTGTTTAAAAAGCTGTCTGTCACAAATTTTTTTTATCCTAAGGCACATGAATGTAGGCAAACGAGATAATTATTTTTCTAATGATCAAATGTCCCATGACTTTTCATGTTTTTTCACATGAATTGGTTAAATGGCAGCATCATTTGGCAAAGATTGGTTTCAATTCGGTTGCCCCCATTGGGATGGTTGGTTTAATTGACAGCAAAATTGCATCTCTTACTAGATGTCATGAGTGATCAGTTTTATACTCCTAGTGTCATTAGGCAACTCTTCAACACATGTCTCCATGTGATTGTTGAATAATCATAGAGGAAACTTATTATTATGCCAGTCATTTCAGGAAAAAGTAGAACTTTAGGCCACAAACCTAAAAGGTCGTTGACTTACTTGCTAGTTCCGTAATTGATAAGATTCGCAAAGAGAATGCCAATTGTGACATTAAGCTGGAACAATATGTTAAGTCCTCCGCGGATTCTCGCTGGTGCTATCTCTGATAGAAACAGTGGCACAGCCTGTACGCATTTGAAGAAGTTAACAAGGGAAAAGAGAAGAAAGCTAAGCTTCGGTAAGCAAAGACGTACTATGCGAGTCCAAAGGTTATCTAAAAAATCATGTTTCAAAGTTTGAAAAGAATCTGAACTATCATTTTATGGGTAGTCAATTTTAAATTAGTAATCTAATCACACCAAACAATATTACTGACTAATGGCTATTCCACCCAACGTGTACAAAGTTGTCTTATCACAAGGAACCATGTTGTCAAGATCCATTTTTCTTCTTCAGCATCCATTTTCCAAAAAGCATGCTTGGTGGGCTACTGCCCTTGAGTTCAAACAATTCAAATAGGATAAAGTTTAAGTATTCAAAAAATGCCCATCACTTATGTTTATAGCTAGAAAATTGGAATTTAATAGAGTACAGGGCGGCCCTGCTAGTCAAAAAAAGGAAAATTTGCTAAGCAAAAATATTATACTAAGAAGAAAAAGGCTAGGATGAAGAAACAGAGACATATTATGTGGAACCATATCAAGGGCAAGTCCAAACTAAAAGTTTACATCACTGGAAGTTGTGTAGCACCAAAGTGACCTATACCCAATGGAAAAAAACAAAAAGGCCAATTCACATGTACAAAAAATCAATGTGAATCATTTTCCGGTCATTATAATTCAAATTTAGACATGGACTCGGTTTTTACTAGTATAGCCAACAGGAACTACCCATCACACAGTTTGAGCTAGATATTTATTCCAGGTAATTAGATGCATGCCATATGCACATAGCATGGCTGTATTTGAGTGTGCAACTGTAAAACCATTAGTGTATGACCAACCTGATTAGCGAAACCAACACCGCAACCCAATAATATCCTACCAATGATGAGCATAGCAAGGTCTTGTGCTGCAGTATTAAGAATGACACCGGCAATAAAGAAAACCCCGGCAATGAGCATACTTGGCTTCCTGCCAAACTTTCTGGTAGTGTAGGATGCAAAGAAAGTTGATATTAAACCAGCCAGATATAGGGAAGATGTGAACAACTGCAGGCCTTGGTTGTCATATTTGCAATAATTACTGTTGATTGTTGGGTCATTCGTTTTCCTGTAAACAACTGGGAAAAACTTCTCCAAGAATGAATCCATGGCAGTGACACCCCCTGTTCAATATACGACAGACTGCTATTAGCTGTATTTTCTACGCAATATTGTTTACATTGATCAATGATTCTACCAAAAATAGCTAGTGTAGTGATGGATCAGTTAAATAAATTCCTATATTACTTTCAACGTAAATACTGATAATTCTCACCATATTATTGCAAGATAGAATCATTTATTTTGCTGGTCGCAAAAGGAAAATTGATGATACAATCTAATATGTTGCATCAATTAACTTCCTTATTCACTAAAAGTAAAATAGATTAACACATGTAAATCATCAACTGGAAAAGGTAAATAGTATCTTATTTCATCATGTTAGAAGGCTCATACAATACATAAACCTGATCATGCAGGCGAATTTCTAATCGTATTCATTCCTTATTGAGATTTACTATGACTCAGCGTGTAGTGGTGAGTGATGTCAGTCATCAGTCCTTATCAAATTTGTAATCAAAGTGGTCGGACTTACAACAAAGATGATCCGAATGCAGCGAAATTCAATCAACGCTTAATAGTTTATGTTAGGGTTTATAAAGAAAATTTTCCATGTTTCCTAGTACTAGTTACACACCTTACCTGCAAGTGGAAAAGTTCTTTCTTTTTTTCCCCTCTCTCTCTCTCTCTCTCTTCTCTCCCCTCCTTTTTCTTCGGTAACATCCCTAAATACTGATTAACATTTTCCATTTTCCAGTTACATAATTCCATGTCTCTCTCTATAAATGTTTATAATTATTGACTTCAACATTCTCCCAAACGAGTATTTCAGGGAATTAGTTCAACCACTCTGTGATAATCAAATCAACTATGCACGAAGTCACAAAAAAGTTATGGCGAAGCACGAAATCAATCGCAGGAATAACATCATCTAACCATTAATAGCTACAAAAGCATATCAGTTTCAGTACAACATTAGCTTCGTCACAAGCTTACCGGAAACACCGACGTCGTAACCGAACATGAGACCTCCCGTAGCGGCCATTATGCATGAGATCACGACGATCGGAGTGATCTCAGCTTCGAACCCATTCCCTGCTGGAGCAACGGCGAATCCCCCCGCCGGCATTATAAAAGACTCGGAGCTAAACCGTAGTTTATCCAATTCAAAAAATTTGGAAAGAATAAGAAGAAGAGTTCGTTATGCTTTAGTTATATGTTTAGTGGAATCGTGTTGCTTTTTGGAGGGAAGAGTTGGGGTTTATATAAATAAGAAAAGGGCGGGGTCCCGTGGGTCCCACTTGATTAGATCCTTTCACACGTGGAATAATCGACGGTTGAGAATCGTGTTCTTTCGTCGGCTGGTTAGTCAACGAACGGCTCTCTTGACTCTTGCGTTGAGGCTGATATGTGAGGTTTGGTTCGGGGGACTTTATCGGTTTTTGAATTCTTTATTTTTGGGATTATTTTATTTATTTTAGGAAACGTGAAAGAGAAAGGAAAAAGGTTTTATTTTGACTTATGAATTAATTTTTTTGGGTGAAGGGCTGATGTGGCACTTTGGGTTTGTCACGTGGTGGGAAATACGGCGTTTCTTTATTTGACTTTCTTTTTTGGGGAGAACCATGATGAAGATTTTACGTGTTGGATTTTAGAAGAGAAGAATATGAGTAACAAATTAAGCGATCCACTAATCTGGTTACAATACAAGAATTATGAGTAGTGAAATTTAATATGATTAATAAACGGATCAACAAAAAGATCGTCGTCACATATCCGAATCTTACCCACAAGCTTATTTAAAATAAGATTTCTAATATTTAGATTCAGTTTCAAATTTGAATAACTAATGTGGGGTAATAAATTTGATAAGAAAAAAATTAATTGAATATAAAATTTAGCAACATTAAACTTTAATAAAAAAATTAACAAAACATATAAAGTTCAGATATTAATTTTGATATTATCTTTTAGAAAAAGCATAGTACCTCAACCTTATAGGTAAAAACACTTGGTATTTTTAGTAATACTAGAGAAAAATTTATTTAAGAAAAAGTTATAAATAGTTTTCTTAAACTTCAACTTAGGCACGAACTGATTCCATAAACTTTCAAAGCGTACTTTAAAACTTTTTACCCTTATAAGTTGAAAATAATCTTATTAAATTTTCATTTTGGTTCATAAATACTGCCTAAACTTATCAAAATGTTTAAGGGTCTTAAAGTATAATTTAAAATTTTAAGGAGTCAATTTATATTTAAGACAATATTTAGGTAGGTTATTTATAATTTCTCGTTTATTTAAACAAGTCAACTTTATTTAAATTATCTACATAATGCTATGGATTAACCAAGAGAAAAATTTTGCTATAAGTTTTTGTTTAGATTAGCTGCTCCAAATCAATGGTTAGACTCTTCAATTAAAATGTTTTTATTAAAATTATCCATACATTAAGCTTAGGAATAGAAAGTTATTTATGTAAGCATTATTTATTATTACAGCTTTCAGTTTTGTTTCTGTTATAAGCATTAAGTAAATTTAAAATAGTACTAGAGACATTTTTTTAAAAAATAGAAACTTAATAGCTTTAACATATTTACATTAGAATATTTTTAATCAATAAATAAGTTAAACTTAAAGACAATATATACTTATTAAACATGTTGAGTTATACGATTATATTTCTAAACTTGATTAATAAGTAGGTTGTTTTACAGGTTAAGGTTCTTAAACATGAATTCATTTAGATCTGGATACAAAAACGACCAATTAATACAAATTGTTAGCCTTAGTAAGGATAATTTATCAATAGAGTAGATGTATACGAGAAATTATGTACCAATTTTCATGTGATATTCTTGATTCCAATTAAGTTAGTACTTATAACCCTTAGTTGGAACATGATGCTTTGCCTAAAAGTAGTTAATTTTTTTTTTTTTTGCCAAATTACATATTACAACGTAAGGGAAAGCAAACTCAAACATATTCCATCATGTTGAGAAATCAATATTCACACCATTCAGTTATAACTAATATTAATATTCTTTCGACTATTTGACTCAAAAGTTTTCAAACAGTATTGATTTGGTGTACCGTAGCCTTATGTTTGACATTTTCTTACTTAGGGTTTCATGTGGAATGTAGAAGGCCTTACTCATAAGTTGAAATAAATCCTACAAAATCCCAATGTGCTATACTACCTTTTTCTTCATTTTTGCAAAATATGCAAATAGGCTCCAAACTGTTATAAAGACCCTAAAGTCACTACTTAAAAAATCATAAATTGCAATAGTTTTTGAGCTCTAATTGCTAAAACCTAGAGTTGAGACATGATTATTAATGGCACATATGGTATAATGGAGTGGATTAAAAAAATTCACTATTCCTATTTCCATTTTCTTTCCTATATTTAGAAGTATATTTAGAAGCTCAAGTTGTGATTGTTTAGAATATATGATTTTAGATTTAAAGGGAAATTTAATTCCACCTTTGAGGCAAAAACAATTTCATTCCACCCTCATTAATGAATTTTACTCAACTAACCTTTTTAATCTAATTAACATATTTTTATTATATTCATGATTTAATGATAATTTTTTTACAAATACTACTATATCCATATTAATTTCATTCCAAATTTGCTATGAAGAAATATAATATAAGAACGGGATCGAAGATTCTACGGAAATCTTTAAACATAAGAATGGACTTATCATTCAATTAGTAATTATATTTCATTCCAAATCATTCTTATGTTCCAATCATAATGTGGGAGTTTAGGGTGTCTATTTATGCTTAACCAATAATTGAAGTGGAATTTGAAAGCTATCATATACAGTGTTTATGTTAGAATAAGTACTTTTAGATGGACAAAAAGGAGGAAAAGAAAAAAAAAATAAATAAAAAAGGAGAGAGAGAAGTTTTGAAAAACCAAACATTTGAAATTTAGCATGTGTCACATTGAACCACACCCTCAATTAAATGGACTCAGGTTTATTAAACCATGTGATTTAGCCATAATCGGCATTAAAATTTTCTACTCTTTTTCTAACTCGTGTAGGGAGTTGTTATCATAATATGAAGACTCTATCTTGGAACAGAAACTTGGTTCATCGGCGGATAGGTTTTAATTCATTTAATAAAAAGATTTAAATTCAACTGATTAGGAGCAAAGAAATCAAAGTAGTACCCTCCATTAGGAAACAAACAGAATTGGTAGCAATGATTATATATATGAGCCATAGTCAAGTTTCCTTAAATTATCTTTTACAAGAAAGACGAATGGGAAGTAACGAACTTAAGAACCAATATTTTCAGCCATAAAGTTGACCAAATAAGTGGAAAGCCTCTCCCCATTCATTATAAAACAAAATATCAATTAACAAGACCATTTATCTATTCTTGCAATCGATGAGAAATTAACCCTTACACAACTCATGTTATCGTTATTTATATTAGAAAAAGTATCAATACTATTTATACATAGGTAGTGATAGCGCCTAATTTAAAAGAACCAAAAGAAAAGAAATGTGATTAGTGTTTTATAAATACTTTTACATAGTAAAATCTAACTATAAATTACTTCTCACTAATAGATTCTTGTACATCAATGCCATTGAAACCTTTCTTAATATGTTGATATGCTTTTGAAAGATTATCTTTTAAGGACAATGATTTTTAGTCAAATCCTGCACTTTAGGACCAAATATATGAAATTGAATTTGGTTGGAATTCCCACATATGACAAGTAAACATAGTTGTTTAAATCACTAGTCAATAAGTTAACAATTTATCAATTTTTTTTTAGTTAAAATGGATATAAAATCATTTTGATATAAACTCTCGATAGAATTATAATTTTAGGTGTACAATTAAATAATTATAATTATATCAATTTTACATGATTTTATAATTTTATATATTCTAATTCTCGGTAGATTCATGAATTTAGCAGTCATGTAAATAAATATGTTAGCACGTGAATGAATTGACTATTGATTCATCTCTAGAGAGGGTTGAAAGGAGAGAAAGGGAATACAGGGAAATTTAAGCTATTGACATGGTATTTTAAATTTTAATTTACTTCGGCATATAAATCTATGAATTATTATCATTGAAGGTTCGTATGGCATTTAGCAATAATTGATATATACGTGACTTCTGGTATCCTGGATACTACAAGAGAGCCCTTATTATTATCGACGTATATAAGAAAATCTGCTGGCTAACGCAGAATGTTCTTCGTATGTTGGAAAAGTATTATTACTCCCGCCCATCTTATGAGACTGGTGGGAAAACCTAGTTACGTTATGAATAACAAGTACATCTCAACTTGAATGTTTAATCGTACAGCCGATGGATGATGTAGTAGCACAGCAGCCGCCCTATCAGTTGCTCTACCAAAATTTATCGGGTCCAACCGATTTTGAAATGGACTCTGCATATTCAGATAAGTCGCCCAGTACGTGATATATGATGTGCGGGAAAGAATAGTCATGCAATCGTGCGTCTGTGTGTACGGCAATATTGTTAGGGTCATGGTGTGAACTCTCACGTCTCTCGAGAAAAAATACCCAAAGTAGCCGATTTTTTTTTTTTTCTTTCCCTTCTCTCCTCGGTACCCAAAAAAGAGACACGTCATTCATTAACCAGCATCACACAAAGTATATAAGTCTCTCTGAAAGAACAATAATCCACATGGAAAGGAAAGCACAATTGTCACCATGTAGTTACCTTGGAACAGGGAATGGGTATGGGTTATTTAATCATCAATTGTAAGGACACATTTTCCTTCTCTTATATGAGACTACCCAACCTGAGTCGTACTCTATTGATAACTTAGCCAACTTACTCATCAACTCTACCATGTCTGTTTCGAGCTACCTTGAGTACATTCGTACTGATACTACCTTAGAGACCTTACAAATCAGCTCAAATCAATAGAATCTAATTGCACCATTTTATTTGCTTCTATAAAGGCCTTCCTAATATTGTTAATCATGTGTCCTAGCCATCTGCATAAAGGAATTTGCAAAGGAAGCATCTATTCTACAAATTTCTTTTATATCTTTATCTATTTCTTGTATTTTGCTTAATTTAAACAATACCCTTTGAGTGTTTTTCCCTTTTGGCAAGTTGCCCTAGATTTGTGGATATAAATGCCCTTGTAATATGTAGCCACAAAAATCATCTTTATTATTTTATTTATTGAATATACTAAGTTTTCCTTTCTTGGAAGCTTACTCCTTTTTTACTATTATCCTAACCTTTAAGCAAGATTAGGTGATGAATAATCTCACTGAATTGGCTTATGCATCATACTGAACTAATTCATGAGTCTATGGAGATTTCTTGGTGCATCATATCCTTAGGATCGTTTGTAAGTATTGCTTAGTTTTCTTTTTTGATTCATGTGTTTTGCCACCTTATATTTCAAGCTTTCGATAAACTTGGACCTACCTTTGATACCATTGTCCTTGTTGACCCGTAGCATGGCGTATCTTTTCAGTATCAGAGTGAAGGTTTACTTTGAGTAAGTTACTACTATATTGTGTTGTTTCTTTAACCACCATTCTTATTTTGAACATGTTGCGTAGTGAGGTAGCTATTGTTGTTGTGTTTGAATTAGCTATGAGTATTTGAGTTAGTGTTAGAAGTGGTAGTTTGTTTCTATAGTAATTATTGTATAGTACTCTATTATACTCTGTTTTGAGTTATGAAAAACAAGGCAAGTAGTAGCTATATTTTTTTTTCTGTGAAGTTAGCATATTAACTGGTTGAAGGCTGTAAGTGTGTTGTTCTTTGAGTAATGAAAGTGATATCTGGTTGCTGCAAGCTCAAAGTTAAGTAAACAAATGACTGACTCTAGCATTAATGCTGGTATTAGAGATGACAATAGTAAGGTTATTCACCATGGTTGACAAAATACCCCTACAAGTTTTGATGAGTGGATCAATGAAGTCACTAATATGATAGTGGAGCTAATGCAAGTAGTTTACGCGTTTTATCTCTTAACCTATTAACAACAATCAAAATATTCCTTAAGTTGCTCCTGAAGTAGGAGGTGCTCTGTAAGAGGCCCAACCTATATGAGGATAACTTCCAGCTTAACAAGTCTTTGGTAGAGGAGTAGGAGGCAATGTGCGAAGGAAAATGGATTTGGGAGGAATAGAAGAGGAGAATGAGGAAGAGTACGATGAAGTAGAAGAGAAAGCATGCATAGCCTAAGCTACCGACCATGTAAAGCTTCAGATTCTAAGATTTGATGGTTCTAGGGATATTGATGACTATCATAACTAGGAAGAAATGGTGGAATGATTCTTTGACTATTATCAATATGAAGAACATGAGAAGGTGATGACTGCTACTATAGAGTTCTCAAGGTACGTTACAATGTAGTGGAGTAACTTTTAAACAATGAAAAGGCATAATGGATACCAAAAAGTTAGTACTTAGCTCGACTAAATGATAGTGAAACACCCTTGAGAACATTTGAGAAGGGATAAGGGTTAGGATGAAAGACTAACCAAATCAAGTGTTTTAAGTGTTAGGGATTTGGACATATGGTTGCCCAATGTCCGAATAAACGAACCATGATTATTAGAGGCAATGCTTTAAAGATTAAAGTAAGCAATATAGATGAGGAACCTGAAGAGAAAGGAAAACTGGAGGAAGATACTGACGGTAATGAAGAGCTAGTTGAGAAAGATGTATTTACTAAGGATTTAGATAAATTGACCCTAGTCATTAAACAAGCAATGAGAATTAAACCATCTATTGAAGTAAAGCACTACAAGAACTTATTTCACATCACCTACAAGGTGAACGAACAGGTATGTATGTTCATAGTGGATAGTAGAAGTTGCATTAATGTGGCATCTGCCAATCTGGTTTGGAAACTCAAGCTGCTAAACTTGTCACATTTGAGACCATACAAACTGTACTGGCTAAATAAAAAGGGAGCACTACATGTCACTTAACAAGTACTACTACTAATCACCATTGGAAACTACTCTAATGAAATTTTCTATGATGTGCTTCTCGTGTGTTGTTGGGCTAATCTTAGTTATTTGATCAAAGGGTCAGTCATGATGGTTTTAGGAATACATACACATTTAAGAAGATTATCTTAAACGTCATAACCTTGAGCCAAGTGAGTAAGTTATAAGCTAAGTTAGCTGGACAATATAATAAGACATTAGTATTGAGTTGATATGAGCTCTAAGAAGTCATTAAATCTAATGCGTCGACCTTTTTACTGATCAGAAGGTTATTAGAATTCAGGGAGTAAGTTGTACTACCTAATGAGGTTTGAGAATTGTTGGATGAGTATGCTAATCTTGCTAGGAATCGGCTTGTGATTGTCTTTAAGCCGATGCCAACTTACCCCAAGCTGACATCGATCTGTTAGAAACTGAAGCTGACCTGCTCTAACTTGGGCTTAATTGTTCAAAGTCGAGGTCAATAAACTCTTATTGAGAAAGAGCTAATACCAAAAGGTTGAGAGGAAGAGGAGCCACTTGGTATCAAGTCTATTGTTTGCTAAGAAGTCGAGAGACCACACATTCGAAGCTTTGAGGCCATAGATCCACTTGGTACGAGATTAGTGTCAACTAACAGTAGAATTTAGCAATTGTGGGCTAACCTTTTAGGTGTCTCGACCAAGTACTGTGAGACTTCAAGGACTCTTACTTGAACCTAAACATCCAACCACCAACCTTAGCCAGTTTGAGTCCTACTCCTTCTAGGATAGGCCAAATGACTACATGCCGACTCCTTTTGCTAAACGCATAGTTCTATACTATTGTAAATATTTCTTTTTAATTTTAGTTATATGCCCATTCTTTAGGGTTTAAGACATTGTACATTATTTACGGTTTTGCCACTAGGGTTTTAGGACTTGCTATAAATAGCAATATTTATAATTAGTAGAGATAGAGAATCATTAGAAGTGAAGAATATACATACAGTGATTACACATGGAACTTTCCTCTTTCGAGTAAGGTTATTCTTGAGCTCTTAGAGTTTACATTTACCAGATTATTGAGTGTTAATTAACTCTTTAATTTTTCTTGTGTTTTTATCAATTTTGACCTTAAGATTGTGGTGAACTTCTCATTCGATCCAGTTAATGAGTTACATCTAACCCTCATTTGAATCCCAAGTGAAATTTAGTGTCCATGAGTCATATTGAATCTTATTTGAAGCTCAACCCCTAATTATGTTTATGTCTTGGTGCATGATATCCATATACATTTACTATCAAAAGCCCCATTTCTTATTCTTCATACCCACTCGAACCCCAACTATCCATCCTGGTTCCAGGCTACTGCATATACTCCAAGCTTCGAGCCATAATAGATCTGTTTCTTCAGTAATTACCTAAAGGATTGCCTCCCTTTTAAAGGGATTGAACATTGCATTGACTTGATCTTAGGAGTAGCCTTATCAAATAAGCCTACTTATTAGATGAATCCTGAGCAAGCTACCAAGCTCTAGAGGCAAGTCAATGAACTACTAGAGAAAGAACATGTAAGAGAGAGTCTCAACCCTTATACTGTATCGACACTTCTTATATCGAAGAAAAATGGTACTTGGAGTATGCGTGTAGATAGTAGAGTTATGAAAAAATCATGATCAAATACAAATACCTCTTCCTAAGATTGGATGGCATGCTTAATGAACTAAATGGAGCTAGAATCTTTAGTATGATCAATATAAAGTTTGGTTATCATTACATTTGTATGATGTAAAGGGATGAATGGAAGATTACCTTTAAGACCCGACATGGCTTATATGAGTGGATGGTGATGCCTTTTGTCTTATTAAATACCCTAAGCACTTTATAAGATCAATGAATCATGTGTTAAGAAATCAGATTGGAAATTATGGAGTAGTCTACTTTGATGACATCCTTACATACTGTCGAGCCTAATTTTTCGGTTTCTTTTATTTAAAATTAATTTCTCCATTTCCGATTAATACTAAACCCTAACCTATTTAATATTAATTCTCAACTAAAGAAATTGGGAAATTCCAGTTTTTTATTTAGGAAAAAAAAAATTTGGAGTTGCCACCTAATCGAAGTCGGGAAAAAAAAACCGTAATCAATTGGGTAGATTAATTATGATTTGATTACCGATTTTTTATTTCAATTTGAATGAAGAACCAAAGGGTTTCGAGTTCAGAGGCTAACCTATTAAACCTTAATAGGTACCACTATCTATTTACCGAAATTAGGATTATTCTTTTAATTATAATATTTTTAAAAAAAATAAAAATCAAAAGAAAAAGAACCTAAGTTTAACAGATTTTATTGTCGCCCCAAAGGTGCCTACATACCCGCTAGCAATGATCAGACGATCGTAGTTCTCTAAAAAAATTTTAGTGTGTTGATTGATTTTAATTTTTGAAAATTGGTCAAGTTTATGTTTTAATTGATTCGGTTTAAAAAAATCTAAAGAGTCCTAACTCATGAATGATTTAAAAAAAAAAAACTCTCTACGATATTATAACCTTTTTGTAAAAATTTCTTTTTTTGTCAATTTTTATTTCTTAAAAAATAATTTTTCTATATGAAAATTCCTAAAAAAAACCTAATTCTAAAAAAATTTCTAGACTAATAGATACATATGTATATATACACATTATTACTACTAATAAGTATCTACCTAAATAAATTAATGATATCATGTAACATACTTTAATATATAGAAATCAACACTAATAAATCTCCTAAACTAATATATTCATATATTATATCACTAATAGATAATGTAATAAGGCATATATACAATAAAATAAAATAAAAAACAATCTTCTAAGATCTATATATCCCTATATTATCATAATATACCTAATCCATATTAAAGCTAATGCTAAAAGAAGTATTTTAAATTATTATATATAAACTATATTAAATCACTTGAAACTCTAATAAAATAACAATATAATATAATATAATATAACATAATATTATATAATATAATCAAATAGATAAGAACATGCCGAACCTGATCGTTAGGATAATATTCGTCAGACTTGCTGTTCATGAATGGAGTGTTCTCATCGGCGGTGAATCTGTGTACGGCAGTGAAGCGACTTTATGCGCACATGGACTGATCGGCCGAACGCGTGTAGTAGATTGTTGTCGTGGTTGGATTGGCCATGTCTTAGTCTTGTTCTATACTCGAGAAGTGCTGTTTGTGTCCAGTATTTAAGGTAGTAGATGTGGAACATGTGTGAGCAGTTAGATTTTTGAAGAGGGTATAGAAGTGATGGATTATGTTGATAAGATAGCAGTTACTGTGGCGTGGCGACGACAATAGCTACGCAGCAATATATTAAACGTGCCAACAGTAGATTTGTACGTAGGAGTGCAGTCCTATGTTTGCTGCTACCTTGTTCAGTGGTGTTGGTATAGTAGAAAATGTGTTCAGTGCTGCTGTGGATGCTACAGTTGCACAAAATTGGGTAAGGACTTATTGTTGTGACTACATTGGTGTGTCCTCGATTAGGGAGTGCTTGTTGTGTTCAAACGTATGGATTGAAGATGCCGTAGCTTTGGGTACGTGTGTTCGGTTTTGGATTGAAGTGGCGTGATCTATGCAGTTGCTATTGGTTCGCTGTTGTGAAGTGCAGTTCTCTGGTTCAGTTACTGAACTATGATGTTTTCTTTTCTTTTTCTTTTTCTTTTTCTTCTAGGGCATGTGTGTGTATTTATAAAATCCAAACCAAATCATATCCAATCGTATCCATTGTATCTAATTTGATAATAATTAAACTAGATCCAAATTAATTCAAATCCAATTTAATAAAATCAAATTAGATTCAAATGATTTTAATTAAATATGAATCCCGTTTATTTATCTCACTTTTTGTAAAAGATAGAAAAAATAAAAGACATGGTTGCCTAGTGAGACTCGAACCTAAAACCTCAAATTAAATCCAATCCAATACTCCAATGATTATCCATTAGGCCGTTAGCCTACGCCTTGATATTCAGTATAATTAAATTGTACTTAAACTACCAGATTCCCTAAAATAATTATTTCTACTAAACTAAAACTAAAACTATTTGTTCCTAATATAAGTTACTTCCTAAAAATCTACGAAACTTTTTTATAATTTTCCTTTTCTTATTTTTTTGGTATTTTCATCATTTGTTAATTTTTATTATTTTTATCTTTTATTAATTTTTTATTTTATTTTTATTATTATTTTATTTTTGAATTAGGACCCTTTTTGTAAAAAATAAAAAATTAGGATTATAGAAGGGCAAAAATTAGGTGTTTACACATACCATATCGGCCTGTCAAGCCATCCTGACAATCTCTAAGCTATATTTAATGTGCCCCAAGCAAAGTGACTGTTTGGAAACTTAAAGAAATGTTGTTTCTGTAAGTAAGAAGAGATTTACTTAAGGTATGTAGTTGGTGGAAGGGATCTACGTATCGATGATGAGAAGATCTAAGCTATTTTTGAATAGCCGACCCTAACCACTTGTACCTAGGTAAGGAGCTTCCATATGCTAGCTTCCTTTTATTATCGATTCATTGAGGGTTTCAACACCATTGTTGCACCCCTAACTGAGCTGACGAAGAAGGGACTTCAAGTGGGGAGAGAGAGAAAAAAGAAGTTTTACCAAGGTGAAGGAGCAATTAACCTCTGCGCCCATACTAGCCTTACTAGACTATGAGAAGGTGTTTTAGTTAAAGTACGACACATTAAGTGTAGGCATAGGAATTATATTGATGGAAGAAGACCGACCTATTACCTATCATAGTGAGAAGCAATGAGGATCTCAAATGAATTATTTTGTATATGACAAAAAACTCCTTACACTTATTTAAGCTCTTTAAGTATAGCAACATTATCTATGATCGAGAGAATTTATCATTTACATAGATTATAAGCCTTGGAGATATCTCAAAAGTCAGACTTAGCTATCAAAGAAACAAGCCCAATGGGTTGAATTTTTATAAGGATTCAATAGTGTGATTAAGTACAAACAAGGAAAAACCAATATGGTTGCTGATGCATTGTTTAGAAGGCATATACTTCTTACTGAGCTGCAAACCAAACTTTTAGGGTTTACGAGCATTAAAGGGTAATATCTACAAGACCCCCATTTTAGTTCGATATTTGAGCAACATAAAGAAGGATGAGTAGTAGGTGAATATCGTGTAGAGGATAGCTATCTATTCTGAGGTGGCAAATTATGTGTGCTTACCTATTACCTTAGAGAGTTACTAGTGAGGGAAGCTTACTTTAGTAGGCTTTTTAGACATTTTGGAGAATGAAGGACATATGAACTAGTAAATGGAAGGTTCTTTTGGCTTAAGATGAGGTGGGATGTTCACTATATAGTTGAGAGTTATGCTACTTGTAAGAAGGCCAAGAAGTAAGTCAAACAAGGGAAAGCAATACCTTTACCCATCTCTACCAAACCCTAAATTGATTTGAGCATGGATTTTGTCTTTAGATTACCATGAACTACTCGAGGAAATGATTTGATAATAATCGTTGTAGACAAATTTAGTAAGATGGCACACTTTGTGCCCTGTACAAAAACTAACGATGCTTTGGTTATTGCTTTTCTATTTTTCTAAGAGAGCGTTTGCTTACATGGAGTGCCAAGGAGTATAGTATCAAACTAGAATCTAAAATTTTTGAGCTATTTCTAGAGGATCCTTTAGCATCGAATGGGAACCAAGTTACTTTTTAGCATTTCTTGCTACCCCTAAACCAATGGTCAGATGGAAATCATTAACCATACCTTAGGTTCATTACTCCAAGCTACAGTAGGAAATGACTTAATAGACTAGGATGTATGTTTGTTGGTAGTAGAGTTTGCCTACAATCGAACCATACATAGTACTACTAAGCATACACCCTTTGAGATTTTTTATGGCTTTAATCCTAAGCTATCCTTTGATTACATCCTAGCACTAGTAATTAAGCAAGAAGACCTCAATGCTAAGGCCAAAGCCCAATCCTTTTAATAAAGCTATCTAGTGGATTGATCGAGATACCAAGAAGTTGAGGGAAAGAGGAAAAGGAAGGAAGATAGTATAGTTCTAACTCGACAACCTAGTATGACTACATTTGAGTAAATAAAGATTTCTAAACAAAAGGAAGAGCAAGTTATCTGCCTGAGTTGAATGACCCTTTAAAATACTTTAGAAGATTAATAACAATGCATACTAGTTGGGATAACCTAAGGACTTCAAAGTTTCTGATATGTTCAATATTACCGACCTTAACCCCTATTCACCTAAAGGAGAACAAAGTGAAGACCAACCGGATTTGATCTCAAATCCTAATCAACTTAGAATGGATGATAAGAATCAAGCAACTGGACTATTGAATTGAGCTTGAGCTTGAGGGCTTAAAGGCTTAATGAAGCGCATCCTCACATCCCCATCTACTAAAGAAGAAGCTTCCTTTATTGCCGACCTGCTAAAGATGCCAAGCTAAGCAACTGCGCATCTAACAATGATCGAATACCGACCTGAGTCAAACTTTATTAATAGTTAAGCCAACTTAGCCATTAGCTTGGCCATGTCTATTCCTAGCTGCCTTAAGCACATTCAAGTTGACATTACCCCAAAGACCTTACAAACAAGCTTAAAATCAATAGAATATGACTGTACCTTTTTGTCTACTTCTATGAAGTCCATCTCAATCATTGTCAACGACATGTCCCAAGGAATCTGCAAAGGAAGCATCTATTCTACAAATTTTTTTTTATACCCTTATCCATTTCTTGTATTTTGCTTAATTTAGACAATACCTTTTTAGTCTTTTCCACTTTTGGCAAGTTGCCTTAGATTTGTAGGTATAAAAATCCTTGTAATATGTAGCTGCAAAAATCATCTTCATTATCTTATTTGTTGAATATACTAAGTTTTCCTTCCTATAAGCTTATCCCCTTTCTTTGCTCTTATCTTAACCCTTAAGCTAGACTAAGTGGTTAGCTTATGTGTCATATCGAGTTAGTTCATAATTCTATCGAGATTCCTTGATGCATTATATCCTTAGGATCATTCGTAAGTATTACTTAGTTTTTCTTTTTTGATTCATGTGTTTTGCTACCCCACATTTCAAGCTTTCAACAAGCTTGGACTCACCCCTGATATTATCGACCTTTTGACTCTTAGTACGGCTTATCACCTCTAGTGATAAATATACATTGATCTTGCCCAATTTTAACAACACTTGACTTATAAAGTAAGAACAAAGAAATGTTGAGTAAGGTTAGTATCTGGAGAAGCCACACATTTGCTAATAATTAAAAGGCCAACTTAATCATAGATCTAGGACTTAGGTTACAGGAGTTAAAGGAATCTTCGAACTATTCTTTCCAAATCTTCTACGCAATCTCAATTACTTGACCCATTAGATCAATCTCATTAGATTCATGTCTTGAAAAAATTTTCATATTTAACACCATTCACTCAAAGTTCTAATTACAACTCTATCAATCCTTAGATCTAAGACAACAAACCATACATAGGACACCTAATCACAACAAAGAATGGCATGTTTAGGAGTATCCTCTTGGTTGCAGAAAGGATAAGTTGGATCAACTGCTACTCTCTAACTGAAAAGATTTGCAAAGGTTGGAAGAGACCTTGATAGTGCTCTTTAGAAGAAATGTTTAATCTTGGGTAATGTAGCGGAATTCCATAGTTTCTTCCATATAATAGTTGGTATGATGTATGATGATGATGCTCTAACACTTGTAAGTTGAGTTTGTTCATTTTACGGGAAGAAGTAAGTTGATTTCACTACAAGAACTCCATCACATGTGAAAGGCTATATTAAACTATCTTGAACTCCACATTAAGGAATAGGTACGTTGTAGATTGCTCTTCTCTCATTAGTCAATAAAAGGTGTTGTATACCGTATAGTTGCCACTCACCATCATTTGTGTTAACTAAGTTAGAAACTCTCAAATTAAGATCCACATTTAAGCCTCTAGAAAGAGTATATCTTGGCAAATCCTATATCCCAACAGTCCTTACCTACAAACACATTTCTCCCATCACCAAGTTAACACACTGACCTTCTTAGAATGACCTCCTTTCCTTCTAGAAGATTGCTACCAACCCATGATGCTTGGCCACCTTTAATTGCAAATTTGAAATTGGTATTGGGAAAATATCTCACCTTCAACACTCTTGCCCATAATGCATTTAGCTCATGGTGTAGTCTCTAAGAAGGTTTTGCTAAGAGACTAAGATTAAATAAGTACATGTCTCAAAAACCCATGCTTCCCATCAACTTAGGCATAGTCATTTTGGTCTAATTCAACCAATGGATCTTGTTATGGTCATTCTTATAACCTAACAAAAAATTGGCTATGATAGAATTGGTGGAGTTACACGAAACTCTAGGAAATTAAAGAATGCCCATTGAGTACGTTGAAATCACACAAGCAATAGATTTAATAAGAATCTCTCTACCAGCTTCGTAAAGTAGATAGTTTTTCCATCCTTATAGCTTCTTGATCATTCCATCCTTAGTGAATCTCAATGCTTCACCATTTCATCGACCTTAAAGAGTAGGAAAACCTAAATATCTGGTAGGATTTTCTATGTTTTGTATAATCATAATAGATCTGAACTCACTTTTCATAAAGTCAGGAGTATTTGAACTATAAAAAACAACTAACTTTTGAAAATTGACCACTTAGCCCATAGCCTCATAGTAAACATCCAACACATATCTCAAATTCATAAGATTCAGCCTCTATAAAGAATAGAGAATCATCTTCCAAAAGTAAATGTGTTAGCATGGGAGAAACTTTATTAAACTTAATTACTTTAATCACTCCCGCTACTGATGCCTTAAACAATCCTTTAGATAGTATGTCAACTACAATCCTCTAGATAGAATAAACAAGTAGGATGAGAAGGGATCTTCCTATCTTAGCCTTCTAGATGGAATAAACAAGTAGAATGAGAGGGGATCTCCCTATCTTAGCCCTTTAGATGGAGTGGCATTCCCAACTTGTTTTCCATTCACAATGACATTAAAAGATACTGTAGAGACACATTCTATGACCTAATGTACCCATTTATCAGAAAACCCTAATTTAAGTAGGATATCCTTCGAAAAATCCCATTCTACCTTAGTTTAAGTAGGATATCCTTTAGAAAATCCCATTTTGCTCTATCATATGCCTTACTCATATCAAGCTTAACTATACAGATACATTTATTCCCTCTTCTTTTGTTTTTAAGAAAGTGAAATACCTTATGTACAATTACAGTATTGTCTTGAATTAGTCGTCAAGACACAAAGGTGCTTTGATTTTCAGTAATGATAGCAATAAAGGCTTTAACCTATTCACTAGGATTTTTGAAATAATTTTATAAAGATTGATGCAAAGACCAATTAGATGAAACTAAGAGACACTTTCTAGATTAGAAACCTTAAGGATAGGAACTAAATCAGTAATATTAAGAGAGTGTGGGAGTTTACCTATAAGGAAAAAATTCTATATTGCATTGGTCACTAATGCTCATACTGTATTCTAGTAAGACTACTAAAAAACTCCTAGAAAGCTATTAAGACCAAGAGCTTTGAGGGTACAAGTTCAAATATTGTCGTTTTCACTTCTTCCACATTAATAGGGGCACATAATCCAACATTGATATCTGCAAAAATGACTGGATCTACCTAGTCTAAACACAATTTGGTCCATTTATGCCATTCTAACTAGAACACTGTTTGATAATGCTATACAAACAGCCTACCTACCTCCTTATCTAACGTAGCTTCCTTCCCTTTGTCATTTAAAAGGTAATAAATTTTATTCCTTTATTGCCTTGCAATTATTGATTGATGAAAAAACGAGTTGTTCTTATCACCATAAAGTAACCAATTAGGTCGAACTCTTTGATGCCAATAGCTTTCTTCATGGCCTTACATTTCATCAAAGAGATAACTTCTCTTTTAGATGATCAATTTTCTTCCTGTTGTTAGGAAAAACTAGTTTACTCCATAATAGAAGCTATAAACTATATGCCTCTAATTTGCTCATAATGTTAGATAAATCAAATCGTTGCTGGTCACTTTTCCATACACTCTGCAAAATCCTTTAACCTACACCAAAGATTCTCAAACTAGAAGCATTTATGTCCCCTAACCTCATGAAAATCTAGGTTAATAATGATTGATGTATGGTCTAAGGCCACAATAGGCTCATGTAGAACCTACATATTAAGAAAAGATTGAAGCCACTCATTAGATCCAAAACATCAGTCAATCCTCTCTTTAAGTAAAACACCTGATCACCTAACACTGTCATGTAAATTTTTGTCCAATGTATCCCAAATCCTTCAAATTTGACAAAGAAACCATTTGTGTAAAAGCCTTGATCTATTGTTTATCTTATGGACCATCACCACTTTTTTCGTATCATCCAATATCTCATTAATGTCACATAAACGAAGCTAAATCCCCATTATAGAAGTAGAAAGATCAATTAATTATTGCAACAATAATTTCTTCTCATTAAACGTATAAGGAGCACAGCACTAAGTTAATGTGCCCAATAGAGTGTTATCACTTCTTATAACCTCTAAGTGAATAAACCATTTGCAACTATCAATAATTTGTACCATCACATCAATTCCGCACCATAACACAAGACCACCACTCAAACCACAAGGAGATACATAAAAACTACCAGCATACTTTAACATATTCCGCACTCGCTTAGTCTTATCTTCCTTCTTTTTTGTTTCATGTAAGAAAATAATGCTGGGATTGAATTTATGCACTAGGTCATAAAGAGGGTGAATTGTTAAGGATGACCCAAAACCTTGACAATTCCAGGAGATGAATCTCATAACTTCCTTATGGCTATTGAGGGCTAGCCACCATCACCACACAAACTGGACTTTGAGAAAGGTAAATTTGCTTCATCTAGTAACTATTGATAGTGCTGCAATTTAGCCTTGTAGTTAGAACACAAGGTTTGGGACATGGACAACACTTTCCTCTTATTGCTCCCCCTTAGAATGTTTCTTTGATATGATGTGCTTTACCTTTAGATCTACTTGTAAGGTAAGTTTCAACTTCTTGCTAAACTTGACACTTTCCACTGTTCTCTCTCTTTTCAGATTTATAGTCTCAAAACCTGTGATAGCTCTTGAATTTGCTTTGTATTTTCACTCTCATGGATAGATTTGTCATCACCTCCTTAGGTCACCACTTCGCCATTAGGGCTATCCTCTTGCAAGGTAATATAATATATAAGTGAATCTGGTTTTGAAGTAGTTGATATGCTATGACTTGGATGCATGTTAAGAAGTGGAAAAAGAGGAGAATCAGGCACTATAAGTGAACTGGTAGATGTAATGCTTAGAAAAGAAGGGGTTGAAGAATTTGAAAAAGGAGTAGAGATAGGCAAAGCAAGTTGGGACATGGTGTGAATGGTTAGGACATTTTGTAATGGATATGTATGGAATAATGGCTAAGAGGTGTTTATGGTAGGGATAGAAGTGATGAAAGTATCAATAGTGTTTGTGGTAGATGAAATTGCAAATGGTACATTATCACGCATTATAGGGCTTAGCTATGTAGTAGCGAAACATGTTAAATAGGTGTTAGAGGTAAAGTATAAGGTTTAGGGAGAAACTAGGATGAGTAGCCAAAGAAGAGACTCTTTCATCTAACTAATGTGTAAAAGAGATAGAAGAACTTATAGTCACAACACCAAAGTCCTTGATAGGATAAGCCCTCAACATTGGCCCGTTATTCCCTGAATAGTCCTTAATAAATGAGTAATGTTTCAAAACATGTCCCTAAACATCTACATTTAAAATATAACTCTAATAACCACTCATATTTAAACTAAACTCAATATGGAGGTCCCTTCTTCCTATTTATCTACACCCCTATTTTGAGTGGCTTACTATAGTCAACTCTTATTCTGACACATAAAAAGCTCCTCCTTAACCCCAAATCCAACTTGATAAGATCCATACTTATAACTAGACCACTAGCTGCTCTTAACTTATTAGCATTGTTGATGGTAAGGTGCTCTAACTGGAGGCTATGTATCTAAATCCAGAAGAAAAGGGAATCAGAGCAAATATCTTGTATGCTCATTCCTTGTCTCTACTCCTCAAGAGCAATGCAATGTCCCATAATTGACTACAAACTATCATTAGAAACCATGGCAGCCATCTGATAAGTTTCAAAGGCTAGAAGATAAAGATTGGCTAATGGATTGTCAACCTTCGGACCTCTCACTTGCGCTTGCCTCCAAGGCTTACAATCTCTCGTTAGGAGGATCCTTTCTTGTTAACCTATTGAGGATGAGTTTCCGTACATGGAAGAGCTATGGGTAAATGCTCTAAAGCCTCAACTCGGACACATTTTGCTCTGTTCAGACCCCTACTCAATTGCTAACCTACTAAGCACCAACCTAACCTACCAAGTGTTGAAGTTGATATGCTAAGTATCGATTCAAAGGTCCTTGTGCGCTAAGCTCTCTTTTTCCAACTTACTAAGCTATAGCTTTACCTAATTACCTCGGTAGTTCTTAGCACGGCTCAACAACAGTAGCCCTAACATGAACTTAACTTAGCTACAGTGCCCTAAGATTCTAAAGCACAAGCACACTAATAAGTTGCCACTTGTCCATCACTTTTCCTAACATTTTACTATATTCTCTTTATAGTAATTGTCTCATTTACCCTTTTTAGCAATGTATTAGGTTATTATCTTGTATTACCTTTTATTGTAATTACGCGAGTTTCTTTGTTACCCTTGAGACTTACTGTAAATAGTCTCTTATCTTTTGTAGCCAAAAGATTCTTACATCTTACACTTTATAGTTAATGAATATTCTTATTTTTGTGAGATACCATTCTCCGATTATATCCCTCTCTCACACTTTTATCTAATTTTACCGAGTAGCCTGAGATTAGTAGCAAGTGAACCTTAGTTTTAACTTATGCGTTATATCAGGTGAAATACTAAGTTGTGTGGTGTCAGTTGGTGCATCATATTCTATGAGTAGCCTCATAAAAACTATTGTGTTTACCAACATATCCACTCCCTCTTTCTTTGATACCTCGAAGGATTCACTTAATTACTATTTTCTAGGGTAAGTTCTAGTGATTACTGAGCTATTAGACACATCATTGGTGCCACCATAATCTCACCAATTTTTCTTCATAATGTTAATGACTCTAAACTTGTTCATTGATTTTTCCGAAATTATCTTCCCAACCATTAAATATTCATGCTTATTAATCAGTTTAATATTTTCTTCGAGGTCTAAGGCTTCTAAAGCAGCACTAGTGCTATTGGAAGCGGGAGGAGCATTAGATAGGCCAGCAACAACAGACATATCACTATAGAGACAAGGAAAGAAGACAGATATGTAGAACACATAAAGAAAGCAAAGACAACCTAGAATACACCACTAACGCTACTGGGGAATAATAACAAAACAAGACCAGAATGTTACTGACAAAGGAGAAAGAAATTTAAGGAAAAAGACCGAAGGGATTTTAATAAACAAATCAAGACGATAGAAACAGACTGAAGCGAAAACAGACATGAAAATCAGACCGAAAAGTAGATGCCATGTCAGTAGAATAATTCAAGCAAAATGTAAAAGTACAAAGGAAAAGGATGCAGGATGTATGAATGATAACTTTCGTGTATGTAGTGTAACAAAATCATATGAGTGTTGATAACTCTGATTTTAAACATATTTCATATGGTGATTTTATGGTATTTCCCTTATATTTTTGGCGCCGTTGCCGGGGATCTTTGATATTAAGAACGCTAGTTGCTTTATTACTTTAACCATTTTTTTTTCTTTATTTTCTTTTGTTTTCATTGTTTATTTTTATTATCTAGAACTGCAATTGACTTTATATTTCTTGCCTTTGTAGTGCATGACTCGCAGCAATCCGGAAGATTTGGTAGAACTCGATCCTGAAATTTAGAGAACTGCCCTTCAAAATTTGAGATCGTGACCTAGAAAAGTTATGGCGACCATAGACGACGAATCAATCGTTGAAATCAAGGAAGAAGGTGAAGAGGCTAACACTCAATTCGTCGAGCAGGAGGATCCACCATAAATGGCTAACAACGGGAATGAAGCAAATCGGACCATGTCCGATTATTCAAGGCCTACACTTATTAGAGTTAACTCCAGTATTGCAAGGCCAACCGTCGCGGTTAATAACTTCCAAATTGCACCTAACATCATACAAATGGTGTAACAATATGTTCAGTTTGACGGTCTCCAAGATGAAGATCCTAATGCCTACATCTCTAGTTTTCTAGAGATTTGTGATACGTTCAAAATCAACGGAGCCACGGATGATGCCATTCGACTGCGGCTATTTCCTTTCTCCTTAAGGGGTAGAGCAAAACAGTGGTTGAACTCTCTACCAAGAAATTCAATCACAACTTGGAATGAATTGGTAGAGAAATTTTTGGAGAAGTATTTCCCACCTGCAAAGACCGCTAAACTTTGGAATGATATTTCATGTTTTGCTCAATTGGAAGCGGAGACGCTTTTTGACACTTAGGAGCGGTTTAAGGACTTGCTCAGGAAGTGCCTACATCATGGCCTTCCACTATGGATGCAGATTCAGACCTTCTATAATGGTCTTAATTTATTTACTAGACAGATGATTGATGCATCCGCAGGAGGTACTTTGAACACAAAGACACCTGAGCAAGCCCAAAACCTGATTGAAGGGATAGCAATGAACAACTATCAGTGGGAAAGCACTAGAGCCAAGCAAAAGGTCATAGGAATTTATGATGTGGAATTGACCACTGCTCTAGCAGCCAAGGTGGACTTGTTGAGTAAAAAGATTGATGCATTCTCAATTGGCCCTCAACAAGTGCAATTGGATGTAAGTGATTTTGGTATGCAGGGGTATGGAACATAAGAACAATTGGAACAGGTGGATTATTTAGGAAATCCACCTAAGCAACAAAATAACCCCTACAGCAACACTTACAATCCAGGATGGAGGAATCACCCCAATTTCTCATGGGGAAACCAAAACCAAAACCAAGGCCAGTAGAAGACCAACTTTGGCCTACTTGGATTTCAACGACCATTCCCACCTCCTCTCCCTCAAGAAAAGAACCCAGTGTGAAAGAACTTTTCACAAAATACATTCAAGGCAATGAAGCTCGCTTATCCAACATTGAATCCTTGCTGAGAAATCAAGAGGCTTCAAATCGCAATCTCGAGAACCAAATTGGTCAACTTGCAAAGCTAATCTCTGAAAGACCGCAGGGATCGCTACCGGGAAATATAGAACCCAATCCAAAGGAACATGTTAAGGCGGTAACACTTCGGAATGGGAAGGAGTTGCATGCTGAGAGGAAGGTTAGCGAGGAGACTAGCAAGAGCAAGGAGGGGACAAAAGCAACGAAAGATGTAGAGTCATCAAAGGTGGAAGAAAATCAACCACCTATCCCATATCCCCAAAGACTTAAGAAAGATCGCAATGACCAACAATTCAGTAAGTTCCTTGACCTCTTTAAACAACTGCATATTAACTTACCTCTTGTTGATGCCTTGTCGCAGATGCTGAAGTACGCTAAGTTCTTGAAAGATTTGTTATCCAACAAGAGGAAGATCGAGGAGCTTTCTACAGTCATCTTGGATGAAAATTGTTCAGCGATCGTGCAGAACAAGTTGCCCAAAAAGCTAAAAGACCTAGGAAGTTTTACCATTCCTTGTCATATTGGTGATCTGTTAATTGACAAAGCGTTAGCTGATTTGGGTGCTAACATTAATTTAATGCCTTACAAGTTTTTTAAGAAACTAGGATTAGGGGAACCTAAGCCCACACGCATGAGTTTGCAATTAGCTGATAGATCTGTGACGTATCCTAGAGGTATATTTGAGGATGTATTAGTCCGAGTGGGTAAATTCATTTTTCCAGTTGATTTTGTGATACTGGATATGGATGACGATTTTGAGTTACCCCTTATCCTAGGAAGACCATTCTTAGCTACCACCAGGGCTATTATTAATGTTAGTGGTAGCAAGCTCATTCTTCGAGTAGGAGATGAAGAGATCATGTTTAAAATTTCAGAGGCTATGAAAAAATCTGGTGATCAAGATGATACTTACTACCTGCTAGATGTTACTGACACTCTTGTTTCAAGTTATATGCAGGAAGCTCTTCTTAAAGATTCGTTAGAGAGTTGCTTGCAATTAGGCATGGAGGCAGCTTCGGAAGAACCTGTCAAATCTGAGGTGATATCCTAACTGGAGGTAAATAAACCCATCTCTATTGAGACAGGGTTTGAAGAGATTGAAAAGAGGAAGGAAGCACAGTTAAAACCTTCGATTGAGGAGCCACCAGTATTGGAGCTAAAACAATTACCTGACTATTTGGAATATGCCTTCTTAGAGAAGGACTCTAAATTACCGGTAATTATAGCATCCAATTTGGAGAAAGAATAGAAAGAAAGGTTACTGAAAGTACTCAAGGAGCATAAGAGGGCCATTGCTTGGAAAATATCCGATATTCGAGGTATCAATCCCTCCTTTTGTACTCATAAGATTTTAATGGAAGAAAACTATAAGCCGGTTGTGCAGCCCCAGAGACGCTTGAATCCAAACATGAAAGAGGTAGTAAAAAAGGAAGTTATCAAACTCTTTGATGCAGGTATGATATATCCTATCTCTGATAGTTCATGGGTAAGTCCAGTACAAGTAGTTCCAAAAAAAAAGTGGGATGACAGTAGTCCCTAATGAAAAGAATGAATTGATCCCAATGAGAATGGTAACAGGTTGGCGTGTATGTATCGATTATCGAAAGTTAAACGATGCTATGCGAAAAGACCATTTCCCCTTACCTTTTATTGATCAAATGATAGAACGATTAGCTGGACATATGTTTTATTGTTTTCTGGATGGCTTATCTAGTTATTTTCAGATACCTATTGCACCGGAAGATCAAGAGAAGACTACTTTCACTTGTCCTTATGGCACTTTTGCTTATCGCAAAATGCCTTTTAGTCTTTACAATGCACCGGCTACATTCCAGCGATGCATGTTAGCTATTTTTGATGATTTGATTGAGGACATAATGGAGGTATTTATGGATGATTTTTCTGTTTTTGGCAACTCATTTGACCTTTGTTTGAATAATTTGGACAGGGTACTTACCAAGTGTGAAGAGACCAACCTTGTCCTCAATTGGGAAAAGTGCCACTTCATGGTACAAGAAGGTATTGTGCTGGGCCATAAGATCTCTCATCGAGGAATTGAGGTGGATACTGCCAAAGTGGATGCGATTGCAAGACTCCCATCTCTAACTTCGGTTAAGGCCATAAGAAGTTTCTTAGGACACGTAGGTTTTTACAAGCGATTTATCAAGGATTTCTTGAAAATTGCCTGCCTTTTGACTAAGCTTTTAGAGAAGGATGTGCCTTATGTTTTCTCTCAGGAGTGTTTGAAAGCTTTCAATATCCTTAAAGAGAAACTTACCAATGCTCCAATCATGGTAGTACCTGATTGGGCACTCCCCTTTGAGCTTATGTGTGATGCAAGTGATCACGCAGTCGGGGCCGTGTTGGGGCAAAGGTGAGATAAGCACTTTCAACCAATTCACTATGCTAGCAAAACTCTTACGAATGCTCAGGAGAACTACACTACTACAGAAAAAGAGTTGCTAGCCGTTTTTTTTGCCTTTGATAAATTTCGCTCTTATTTGCTTCTATCTAAGGTAATTGTTTATACTGATCATTCTGCCCTTAGGTACTTGTTAGCAAAGCCGGATGCAAAACCAAGATTGATTAGGTAGATCTTGTTGCTGCAAGAGTTTAATATGGAGATCAAAGATAAAAAAGGTGCTGAGAATTTAGCAGCAGATCACCTATCCCGATTGGAGAACCCAAACTTGGAATTGCTAGACGAGAACGAGATCAAGGATGAATTCCCTAAGGAGCGACTCTATGCCATCGCCCAGGTAAGTGATATGGAAATTTCTTGGTTCGCAGATATTGCTAATTTTTTAGCTGCTAGGATCATACCGAAGGGACTTCAACACCAGCAAAAGAAGAAATTCTTTTCTGATGTGAAACATTATCTTTGGGATGATCCTTATCTATTTAAAGTATGTACAGATCATGTCATTCGAAGGTGTGTACCACACCTCGAAGGTTGGTGAATTTTGAGCCACTGTCATTCGGGGCCCACGGGTGGGCATCATAGTGCCAATAGGACAGCTCATAAGGTCCTAGAGGCAGGATTTTATTGGCTTACCCTATTCAAAGACGCCTAGAGATATGTTGAGAGTTGTGATCGTTGCCAACGAGTGGGAAATATATCCCGTAGGGATGAAATGCCACAAAACCCCATCATCGAGGTTGAGGTATTTGATGTGTGGGGAATCGATTTCATGGGTCCTTTTCTGAACTCAAATGGAAACAAATATATCCTAGTAGCCATTGACTATGTCTCTAAGTGGGTGGAAGCTAAAGCCCTACTTACTAATGATGCTAGGGTAGTAAAAAAATTCTTGAAAGGCCTATTTTCTGGATTTGGCACCCTTAGAACAATTATAAGTGATAGGGGAACACACTTTTGTAATGCTCAACTCGACCAAGTATTGAAACGTTATGGTGTTACACATAGGATAGCCACCCCGTACTACCCCCAAAGTAGTGGCCAAGTGGAAGTTGCCAATCGCGATCTTAAGCGAATTCTTGAAAAAACCATAGAGTATCATCGGAAAGATTGGTCAGAAAAGTTAGATGATACTCTATGGGCATATAGAACCGCCTACAAAACACCACTCGGCACCACACCCTACCGACTTGTATATGGCAAAGCTTATCATTTGCTGGTAGAGATAGAGCATAAGGCTTATTGGGCGATTAAGAGTGCTAATGTTGATTTTGAGCGTGCAGGTTCTCATAGGAAACTTCAATTGAACGAGCTTGAGGAATGGCGAGCGAATGCATATGAGAACTCTAAATTATACAAAGAAAGGGCCAAAAAGTATCGTAATCAGCGAATCAAACAAGGTCGACAATTTAAAGAAGGTGATCAAGTTCTTTTGTATAATTCTCGCCTGCGTTTATTCCCAAGTAAGTTAAAATCTAGGTGGTCTGGACCATTTACAATTACACGAGTTTTCCCGTATGGGACTGTTGAAGTTACATACCCGGAGAAGAGCACATTTAAGGTAAATGGACAACGGTTGAAATTATACTTGAGTGGAAACTTGGAGCATGTTGGCCGGGAGGAGTTTTATCTCCATCCGACAGAACTAACGTAAGAAGACGTATCCCATCGAGCTATTGACGTTAACTAAAGCGCTTTTTGCGAGGCAACCCATGTCTAACTCTATTTATGCTTTAGTTCTTTAAGTTTTCTTCATTTTATTTTCCGTTTTATCTAACTTTGCTTTGCTTCGTATATTTTCTTTCAATTTTTCGTCATAATTCCTTCCTCTCTTAGCTTTATTTTTTCCTTTTCTCTTTAGTTTTATTATTTCTAAGTTCCTTTATCTTTAGATTTAATTCAAAAAAAAAAAAATTATTACATGGGCAAGGGACACGGTCGTGTCCCAGCCCGTGTCCACCCAGACTTCGATCCTACTCCGTGGGCACAGAAAGTTACACGGGCGAGGGAAACAGTCGTGTCCCAGCCCGTGTGCGCCTAAAAATTTTCACCCGCGAATAGAATGTTACACGGGCGTGGGACACGGTTGTGTCCCAACCCGTGTGCGTCCAAACATCACAGTAGAACAGAATGTTATACGGGTAGGGGACACGGTCGTGTCCCAGCCCGTGTTTGTCCAGTATTCATACACGGGAAGCACAAGTCACACGGGCAGGGGACACGGTCGTGTCCCAGCCCATGTGTGCCTAAAAATTTTCACCCGCGAACAGAATGTTACACAGGCATGGGACACGGTTGTGTCCTAACCCGTGTGTGTCCAGACATCACAGTAGAATAGAATGTCACATCGGTAGGGGACATGGTCGTGTCCCAGCCCGTGTTCGTCCAGTATTCATATACGGGAAGCACAAGTCACACGGGCAGGGGACACGGTCGTGTCCTAGCCCGTGTGCGTCCAGGTAAGACACGATGGCACAGAATGTTACACGGGCGAGGGATACGGTCGTGTCCCAGCCCGTGTCGACCCAAATAATACGGTTTTCACACATGATCGGTTTATTTAAATTACACACCCTCTCACACTCTCACAATCACACATATCTCTCTTACATTCTCTCTCATTCTCCCTCTTCTCTCCATAATTCCTGCATTCCGCATTTTGATCCAAGTAAGTTTTCCCCTTAACTTTCCTTTCTCTTCCTTATTCTGCAGCAATTGAGTTATGTATGTTCTTCCTTTTATGCATATTGTTTTTGGCCTGCTGATTTCTTTTGATTATTCACCCATGCTATGCATCATTGCTTTGAGTTTCTTGATCTCATGTGTTATAATGCTGCCTCATCTAGTTAGCTTTCATTATGTTCTATCAATTCCAAATTTTATTGGTTCATTTGCTTGTCATTCTTCATTCATACTAGTTAGGGTTAGCAATGGGCAATCATTATTCTGGGTCATTTCGCGTCTCTTATATGTATAGACGCTTGTTTTTCCTCGTTAATTAGTGTGTAGTGGAATTTGTTGGAAGTGTTTGCCACTCATTTCTTTTCCATCGCCTCGTTTTCTAGCTGCACTCCATATGTCTGATGAAATGCCCCAATAAGCATTCCTTTCACAATCTTACCCATTGTTATTCCTGTTTTTCTGTTTGCTTCAAACTATGTGCAATATGGATGTCCATGTTTGATTTGGATTGTTGCCTCTTTTTAGGTATTCAAATGGCTAATCGATCTAAGCTTTCCGTTCACCGGAAATCCAAATTTGCAGCATCCTCTTCGTCACAATCCGGCGCAATTGTTGAACCATTGGCGACTCTTCCTGCTATAGAGCACCCAATGCTCCAATTTAAGGAGGACTACCAAGTACAATGCTACCAATTGCTTCAGTCTAAGCCCTTTAGTGAGACCCTTCGGTTGGATTGGGATGTTCTCTCTCAACTAGAGCTCACCATCGAGATGAAGGTGCTCTTGGATGGTACCGTTTGGGAGTGCCTCTTATCCTTTGAAGCTCCAGTTTATAAAGAGCTAACTTTTGAATTTTTGTGCACTTATAAGCTGGATAAAGATAGTACTACTTGCATGGGCCCAAACTGCAAATTACACTTCACCTTAAGTGGCCATCCATTCTACATGTCCATTGCTCAACTGGGTAGATATCTTGGTTTATATGCAGAACGATATACTCGAACGGAAGAATTCCAAAGTCTCTCATGTCATTTTCCTCGTGGCGTCACGGCAGGCTCATTTTGGAATGAGATCACGATTGGCGATACCTATGATCCTGCCAGGAGTAAGGCCTCTCAATTAGTCAGGCCTGAATACCGAGTTCTTCACTAGCTTTTCTCCCATACATTGACTAGTAGAGGCCTTAGCATCGGGGTGGTGTCTAACAAGGATTGCCTCTATCTTTATAGTGTCATCGATAAGTACCCCATCAATCTAGCCATTGAAATCGCCGAACTCTTCAACCATCAAGCCACAACTACTCGAAAGAAAGGGCATATTTGCTGTGGCCCTTATATTACATTACTGGTGCAGGCTATGAGAACTAAGGTTGTTGCTTGGCCCTCACTTACTTTTATTAACCAAGTCACTCCTATGCGCCTCAATTCCTTCCGCCTCATGCACCTCCTACCATCAAGACGTCAAGGTCGACGCTCTCGTAGCAACATATCTCGAGGCCAAACGTCTTCAGCCAGCTTAGACGATAAATTTGATTTGTTGCTGTTTGAGGTTCGTTATATACGAGAGAGTATGGATAAACTTCATCTCCGACAGGACAGAATGGAAGAATTTCTTAAAATGAAAGCATCGGCTACTAATGAAGAGGTGAGTGAGGAAAAGCATGAGAGTAGTGAGGAAGAGGTTGATGAGGAGGGTGAAGATGAGGAGGCTGGAGAAAGTAATGAAGATGATGAGGAGGGTGATGACGATGATGATGCTACTATGGTTGAGGCATCATCTGATGAGGAGGTTGAGGAGACGGATTCTGATCACTTTTCTTAGTTCCAAATTTTTTTTGTGTTCTCTTTTATCGATCAAGACTTGTGAACTCCGTTATGTATAATGATGCTGCTTCTTCATTTTGCGCTTCTTCATTTTGCGCTTCTTCATTTTGCACTTCTTTTCGACTGGCAGAGAAGTATTAGTTTCTTTTCATTACATATGTTTCCTTTTTCCCTATGCTGTTTTTCTTGCTGCTTTGATTTTTCATGGTACATTAGGGACAATGTACATTATTAAGTGTGGGGAAGGGATATATATGAATTTATTACTGTTTAGGAGACCAATTATTCATATTTGACCCAATTACTTTTTAAGTTAACTTGCAATAGGTGATTAACTGGTATTAAGCCAAATCAACTATGTCATCTTGATTATTATTGATCTTATTATACTTTACTAGAATTGATTAGTCAAATTTTTGGAAGGTAAAGTTACGAATTATTTAGCTTAGGATTTTAAGACTTGAGAATGGAGCAACATCACTAGTTGAGAGTTAGTCATGGTTATTTTTAAATTTACTTTTGTGTATACCTTTTTCTTAGAAATTTTTAAAAGTCCTATAATTTTTAGCAAACAAACAAATGAAATTCTTCTTTTAAGAAACCCCTGAAAAATCATAATGATTGGAGGTCAAAAGTAATAATAAGTGTATGAATAGAAAAATTAGTACGGATTCGTCTTGGTCCGTCAGAAGAGCGAGATTGAGCCCAAATGCCAATTCAAATGAAAAATTGATATGGATCGGCCTTGGTCCGTCAGAAGAGCAAGGTTTTTTCCCGCTATCAATATAAGGAATAAGTTAGTATGGATCGGTCTTGGTCCGTCAGAAGAGCGAGATTCTTTCCCGCTACCAACACAATTGTGCTTAAATAAGGTAAATTTAAAAGACCTCTCAATAAAAGCATGAACTAGGGGGATGATTAGAGGAAGAGTGGATGTAAAATGTGTTTGTTTTAGATTATGGTGCTTGGTGAGATGGAAGAGAGAATTGTATACACTTTAGTTAAATGGACAAAATTTTTATGACTCTTTTTCGGTTGGAGAGATGTTAAATCTAATTTTTAGTTTAAGAATCCTTGGTTAAATGGTTTAGGTAAACTTTGATTTTCATAAATTAGCTAGTGAATTCTAGTATTAAGTATGGTTAGAGCATTCGAATATGGTCAGATGAAATTGGTTGACTTTATTATTGCAAGTTAGTTGAGAATGATTTTCTTACTTTTCTTCGGGTCAAGTGTATTCGTTCATCGGTTTCCTAAACAGTGATAAATTTTGTTTAGTGTTTCTTGTTCCCAAAGTTTTGTTTTGATTTATTTGCTTGAGGACAAGCAAATGCTCAAGTGTGGGGAAATTTGATAACTCTGATTTTAAACATATTTCATATGGTGATTTTATGGTATTTCCCTTACATTTTTGGTTTTCTTTAAAGAAAATTATACTTAATTGAGTAAAATGTTGATTTCAGGGTTTAAACGCGTTCTAGGCTCGAAAACAAAGAAAAGGAATCAAGTTTCACTCAATTCCGAGTTCAAACGAAGAGGTTATGAAGTTTTGAAATTGTGTAGAAATTTTGCCTTAGTGCAGAAAGTTACACAACCTGGGGACACGGCCGTATCCCAGGCCGTGTCTAGTGACGAAAATAAAATCCGTGTAATACACATATATAAGGAGATCTTAGGGTTTAAAAGAAGGTGAGACATTACAGAAACGGAGAGACACAAGAGACGAGAGGAGACTTGAGGAGAACATCAATCAATAAGCGAGAACAATATCGATTTCAAGATTAGAGAAATTGTTCATCAAATCAAGAGGGGTTTTCATGCTTTATTTTACGTTTTTGATGAAACTCGTTTTTAGATTCGTTATGATAGCTTATAATTCAAGTATTTAGGATTATGGAACCTAGGGTTTCATGTAACCCTTAGATTGAATTATAATTTCAATAAAGTTTCTATTTTTTCTTGATTCAATTATGTCGTTTAATTGTGGATTGATAATTCTAGAGTATCAATATATGATATTATGCATGTTGATTGAGAAATTGCATGTGTAATTAGATCTTAGCATAATTGGAGAGAATTACATGTATACTTAGAGATAAGATACATGTTTCTTCCGGAAAGTTAATTGTTTGTGTAGGAATTCATTATACATTAATACAATTCTAAGTTATATTACTAAGTGAAGAGATTTTGGTAAATAATTTAGGATTAGGGTTAATATGCTTGAGAAAGATATTAGCTTTAATTGTGAATCTTTCCGGTCAAGAATCATAGAAACTAAATTGAATATATTTTAAAAGGTTACATATTAAACACTAGGGGAAATAATTCCTAAATACATCATTGCATACTTGAAGTCGTTCGTAGTTTATTGCTTTCTAATTTACGTAATTAAGTCTCATAAGTAGTTTAGTTGTTAATTTCAGTATTTTTAATTCATTCAATTTATCACAATTTTTCGGTTAGATAATAAAGCTAAAGTTAATATTAGTACTCAAAATCTCTGAGGGATCGACTCGGACTTACATCCATTATATTAAAATTGATAGGTGCACTTACCTCGTATCAAGTGTGTGCAATTAATTTTGTCTATGAGCATGATCTACAGAAAAGTAATCGCCATGATGGCACGAAAAAACCGTCGCTAGTTTAGTGGAGCTGATCCCATGATAGAGAGAAAACTCCTTCGATAAAAAATAGTATTTGATTATTGAGTAGCTGAAGTTTCTTCCAAGTTTTTCTTTTTCTTTTTTATATCAATGTTTATACTTTTTGTCTATTAATATGACACTCACTAAACTTTTAAATAAGATATGATTATTATGGTGATAATTTTATTATGATATCAACATGGGAGACCCTATGATGGTTTTAGTCAAAATTTCAGCCCACAAATAAAGAGGTTATCAAGTGATAAATATAAAGCTTGTGTGAAATCTATAACTTTATAATTTGTTATTATTATACTTAAAGTTTGAAATTGTTAAATGTCAAACACAATCAATTTTTTTCTTGTAAAATCTAATACCTAAACTCTTGTGATTTACACGTGTTCTTTGATCAAGTTTATACCTAAAATTTGAGATTGTTAAATGTATATTCAATTAAACTTTTACTTGTCAAATTTAGTAATTGAATTCTCATGATTTAAATAATATGTACTCTTTTAACGGAAAATATTTGTCACTTTGTTGCTTGAAAGATGACATAAATATTGAGTTTTACAAGTCAATATTTCAATTGGATATAATATTTGGCAATTTCTAGTTCCTGGTAAAAAATTTGACAACTAAAACTTTGATGGGACATGAAATTTATCAACCCGAGTCTTTAAGTATAATATTAGAAATAGACACAAATCTGACATAGTGCTTTTGACGACTGTCTGAAAAGAAAAGTAATAATATAATTCTTAAAATGAAAATGTAGAGTAAATTATAGTACTTTTACTATTTTTTTCCCCATGTCTCTATAGCAGGAGTCATCTAATCCCAAATGCAATTTCCTTAATTCACTTTAGATCCCATTTAATCTCTTTAGAGAGAAGATAAATGAAGTTAATGATCCATCGTAGAAAGTTCTAATTTATATTGGGCAAGAAAGTACTTCCACGACATTGACCAAAGGAGCCGCCAACGGCTTTGCATTATGAACTCGTTGGCTTGTTCAAAAAATTTGACTCAAATTTATAGGTGAAGACGTCATTACAGCACCATCCTCTTTCTTCCAATAGTAAGAGATTGGTATAATATAAGTTGTATTACATTTTATTAATCATAGGATACTTTACGCTGGTACATGCACGTGCGTACGGTGTGCATGTGTAATAACTAAAAAAAAAAATAATATTAAAAATATTATTACAATTAATGTAATAATAATTTATATTTATAAAATGTTCAAATATGTTATAAACATGATTATATTTAATTATATAATTTAATCCAGCTTTTCTACATTAATATGAGATGATATTAATTGAAAAAGTTACATAATTTAAATTATAACAATATATCATCATTTAATACATTTCTTTGGTTTTATAGTAAGTCATGTAAAAGTTACAACTTATTTATAATTATCATAAAGAAACTATTTTTAATAGCCAATGGATATTAGTAATGTAGTAACCCATAAGGGTTAATATCAATAAGAATACTAAAGCATTAGAAGCTTCCAAATTTATATGCAATAGGACATCTATTATGGGGAGCTTCTGTAGTCAAGTTGATTTTCTTTTTTCCTTTTCTTTAACTATTTGTATAATTATTGAAAAAGAGGGAAATTAAATATGATTTATTTATTGAAAGACTATTATTTATTCCTCAATTCATTAAAGGGTTGTGTTTCCCTTTTCTTTATTCAGGTAGGAGAAAATCAGCAAATAGACATATGAAACGTAAGGGAGACATAAAAGGAATTACCAATGCCCACGTGAGACACATGATTTCACACACACAATTGAACTTTAGCAGCCGAACCGTCGTTAATCTGAATCCTAGATCAAATAGCTTTATTCCTGTACAATGATCCACATTAGAAGAGTTTTACGAAGGCCTCGTTTAGCTAATCCCGTCGAATCCGAAAAAATATTTCCATTATTTTCTATCCTTCCTTCATGATGATGAATTGTATAATAATAATAAAAAGAAAAGAAAAGAAAAGAAAAGCGATTTTGAGGTTTCCAGCTTTTGGAATTGAATTTGTCTCGCTTATCAAGTTATATAATTCCGAGAAATTATTTTATATTTAATGACTCATGCGATTACCCTTTTATATAAATTTATCCCTAACTTGATCTGTGTTAACTATGAAAATGATCGCAAAACCTCTTAGTCTCTATCTCTCTCTCTCTCTCTTAGATAGGGAAAATCCTCTCTAATTGAAGTGTGCCTCGGTGAATTGTGGTTGTTCCATTTTCGTTTTCATCTTCATTCACATTTTCTGCACACTTTTTCTTCTGTTATCACTAAAAAAAATTTAAAAAAATTCAAAACGGCAATAAAGTCATATTCTGGATTTTGCATCATCAAACATACACGTAGAATGCATTTCATCTTTGTGTTCTGCATCAAACCACTAATCATGGTAACGTACTAAATTTTTGGCGTGAAATTTTAGATAAGTCCGTTGACAATAATCTTTATGCTCAAAATAGACAACCATCCACGGCAATTAGATATACTCTTTTTCTTTTTGTTTTTACCTTTAGTTTTCACTATTTGTAATGACTTCTTTACGAGTACATACATCGCCGCCCTCCTCTACATAAATTCCTAGGTTCATCACGAACATCATCTGCATGTGGTATTCTCGTGGTATACTACTATTTAATTCATTATTTACTTTATATATTGACCAAATTATAGAATGAAATAGACTTTAAAGTATTTGTCTAAAACATAATTTTATTTATTTTTTGGTATATTTGTGGTACAAAAGTCTTACAGTACAAATAAGTATAGGGTATAAAAGCTGAGAAAAGAAAATAACATAATAAAATAAAGTAATTAATAAAAGGATTATAAAATAAAAAGGCAATATTAGAGAGTGGGGCAAGGATGTTATTGGCTTTTCAAAAGATTGGAAACCTAGCCTATAAAAACAAAAGATTGGGCCAACAGTCATTCTTTTCCCACCTCTCATACACTATTGGATGGAATGGATGCTTTCAGGTAAGATTGAACAAGGATTCAACAACTTTTAGATCAATGAAGGAAATCAAGATAAGTGTGATCTATGGTGGTGTTTTAATGATTCACATGAGTTTAGCCTAAGAGAAATTCGTTTTCCACTTAGTGCAAGAGGAGAAGTAGATTTTTATAGTTTATCCGAGGTCTTAGTTGACAAGGAATTGAAGGAATATGTCAAATTCTAGCCCTTTAGTAAGTTTTCAATCCTTATTATTATTTTTTTTTTTTTTTTTAGTATTGGTGATTGGTTGGAAAGACTAATTAAGGTTTAGATTTGTTAATTGTTGTTATTAATTGTTAAAGAAGGAGAATATTTTGTTTAAGGGGACTAAGGTTGTTGTTGGGGCTAATCAGAAGGTTAAGTTATGTTAGAATTTGAGTGTTGTTGTGAAAGGTTGAGTTTTAGAGAAAAGAATTGCAAAATAAGGTGAAACACGGTTTAGGAACATAGGCGTGATCCTTGCCTATGGTCCTTACAAATGTGTAGGATGAATTATGAATGAGAAAAATTTGAAGAATTTGAGGACGAGAGGACCATGGCCATGTGTGGCCTAGGATTATGATCGTGATCATCGAGCATGGTCTTGCTAGGGTTTTGGAAGGGAATCACGGCTAAGGTTTATGACCGGGTTCAAGTGTAGCCTTGTAACCTCTTCCTTTCTCCTTATTCTTATTCTTTAACCTCCTAAAGTGTAAGTGAATCGATCTTGAGTTAGTTTAGATGTTTAAAATGGATATAAACCATTAGGAATATTAAGTTTAGACTTAAGAACCTAGTTAGGCAAGCAAAAAGAATTCAAAAGCATTGCCTTCATGTTGTACTATAGGTATTGATATTAATAGGATCTTTGATATAGACTTTCCAATTATTCTTAGGAAGCAGGCATGGGATATTGTTTAATGATTGTACTTATAGGTTAAAAAATTTAACTGGACTTAATTAATATATGGTCGTAATAATTGTATGCTTAGCTAAGCCTAAGGGACCGAAAGGACTAGTGATCTTGGGGGAGCACCTCAATGATCTTTGTGTGATGTTGTCTCGAGTAGAGTTTTGCATTGAAATGATTTGGGTAGTTTTAGGTGGTTTCTTGGTTTTTAAGGTGTTAAGGAGGACTTAACACTTATATTTATATAATGTTATGTATTGCTTACTTGGAGTCATGAGTTACTCTAAGTTTTGGGATGCTAAATTGTATTGGATGCTAGACTAAAATAAAGATTAAAAATCTTTGGTTGATGCATTAGTCATAAGGAGTTGTATGTGGTTGTGAAAGTTTGCTTGTTCATGTGCATGTGCATGAATATCTTATACTAAGCTTTACTCACCCTTCAAGGAATTTCTTATTTTTAGTTGCAAGCACAAGTAATGAAGGGTACAAGCATTTTGATTATGGTGCTCCTGACTAATATGAGAATGATGCAAGATACTATGACTATTATTATTATTATTATGATGATGATGGAAGTGGGTTTTCTTAGCTTTGTTATTAATTTACTTGTTAATGAAGAATAAGGTTTATTTTTCTTTAGCTCTTCTTGGGTCAGTGTAAAGTCACTTGAGACTTTTCTTAATATGGTTCTTGTTGACAATTGATTTTCTTTTTGGTACGAGGACACCTGTAAAATAAGAAAACGGCTGCGGGGGGCATTAGAAAGTGCTCTAGTGCAGCTGCTCCAGTATAGTTACTCTAATACCTAAGTCAACCCTACTGTAATGATAGTAAAATTGTCAGATGGTAATAGGAATGAAAAATGAAAGAGAAATTGGAAGAGAGTCCCCTTACTTAAGGGTCTTGCTTAATATTTATAGCAAGTCAATGGAAATTATACCGAGATTAAATTATTGGATTGAGCTTAAGTATTAGATTAACTAATATAGGCTCACATAATAATTATTAAAAAATATCCATCAACACTTATCCCCTACTCTTTTTGGTGACAAGGTTGAAAAAGAGAGTATATAGGGAGCTTGATCTTATGAGATTTCTAGAAAAGTTTGTAATCTAAGCCTAAAGAGGCTAGAGTGCTTGAAGAAGTAAAAGCCTAAAGAGACAAAAAGTGGGAGTCATCGAAGCACTTATAAATATTGGTATGTCTTAAAAAGTGAAGTCTTAAAAAAGTTGGAGCGCTTAAAGAGGTAAGAGCCTGAAGAGGCGAAGGCTCAAAGAGGCTAGAATGCTTAGAGAGGTGAATACCTAAAGAGGATGATATGCCTGAAAAGGCGAGTGCCCAATATGGTTAACATGCCTGAAGAGGTTGGGGGAAGCATGTAGGCTGTCCAAGCTAGGCATGACTTGTGCTAAGTAGAACCATAAGATAGGCTAGTTGGCCTTTAGTCTATTAATGTATTGGATTGTGGGCTTGTTCACTCGTCTTCCATACAAATTCTTGGACTTAGATTATTTTACCTATCACCACCTAATGGCTTAAGGTTTTTGAGTGGCCCATTATCTATTTATTAGATAAAGCAATTGACTTTATATTAGCTTGCTGTTTATAGTGTGTAGGACTTATAACTATTAAGGATTTGTCCATTAGCAAACTATATTTGCATGTGTTTAAGGCAAATGGCATTTCTTGAGACTAGGTTTGTCTTTTAGTCTTCATATACATCTTGAATAGGGGTAAAGATAAGCCCATTGGAAGCTAAATAATGTAGTTCATCCTTATGTAGGCATCTTCTTTCTCGATTATGCAAACTCATATAAAAACATCATGTTGTCTTAAAGGCTTAGCATAAATATTCAATGTGGGTAGCTAAGAAACTCATAGCTCTATTTAGTACTTCATGCATGTTAGGAGCTTAAAGTGGTTAAGTTGTAGTAAAGGGAGGAACCAATTTTAGTTCTTTTAGAAATGGACAAAGCTACAGTATGCGACTTAGAGCTCACCACCATCTACAGAGTAAATAGGCTAATATGATAGGATCCAAATTATTTTTCAATTACAACTTGGTCTAGAGGAAATTGTATACCTTTTAACTCATGACAACTGTAGTTTGGTTCTTCAAAGATTGCATAGTAATGTTGGTCTCATATTTGCTCTACTTAGTTTTGCCAAGGAACTACTATGCTCACATCAAACCTAGAACAGTTGTCATCGACCAAGTCAAGGACAATTTGCAAGAGTTAGGTGAAGATCAGCTGTAGTGAGGAGTAGCTTAAGAAGGATTCAAACTTTATTTATTCAGTTGCTTAGAGTTGGTTCTATCCAATTATTGTTACTTAGTTATCTCTCATCTCGGAAAGAGTGCAAGATAGTTGAGGTTAGCCATGAATTGCTCTAGCTATAGATGGTGACTCGACAATGGCTTAGTTCCATTTTAGTTAGAGAACCAAGAAGGTATGTTTGACATCCAAAAACATTGTGTTGCGTACAACTGCTTCAAGTAGAACTACTGCAATGTTTGATTTAGTGAGTGGAGAAGGTGAGTTAGCAATTCGACCATGGGACTTAGTCGGCATTAAGCTTAATTTCTATACTTGCTTCGAAAGGATATTTAACGCTCTAAATTTCTTTAGAGAAAACCCCAAGATTGAAAATATTATATTGGAATATTCCTTAGGTATTTCTCCTCGAACACATGACACTTAGATGCTAAAGCAAACGGCTCGACAAAGTCATTTGTAAGTTCAGTATAATTGTACGGTACGATTGAAGCTCAAATGCATGATACAGCAAGAGCCAAAATCTTGTTCAAAACTCGGAAGCTCGAAAGGGGATGCTATGTGCATGATTGCTCGAAAACTTAGCTTAGCATTGTTATCTTAGATAGCTTAGAAACTTTGCTTGGCATGTAATAGTACAATGAGGTACGATATTTGTTCAGCTTGGCATCATCTCATCACTCTCAAAGAAAGCCTTAGAATTTTTAAATGAACAATCTGCATCTACTATTATTTCGAGAAACTTGATTCTGCCACTTACAAGAGCTCAATTCGATCATAAGTCTAGCTGATACTCTATTAGATAATCCAAGATGAATGATAGTAGCATGAATACAAAACTTCACTTGGTCAGCTTGATTTATAGCAAGTCAATATGTATGTTGGGATACTTGTTGGCAAGAGCTTCACTTTTCCAACCTAGTTATAGTAGATCATAAATCCAGCACGTACTGACACGGGACAATTTGGGAAATCCTTGCTTAACATCTCCAAGCTATGATTTTTGATAAGTTATAAGCCAACTCCAAAAATCGAACTTTAGGATTCAATATAGGGTCAAGATGTGCAGTGACCCAAGGTGCCGACAAACTAATTGCCGAGCTAATACTTCAAAAAGTTGTGTAGGATCATTATTGTGCAATAAGAATTGATGTTGATAAAGCTCTGAAATAGGTACTTTACTAGTCTTCAACTAAAGCTCCTCTTAACCATAGTCGACAAGCTGCCATAATACAAGATCACCTAACGTTTGAACCCCATGTATATAGTAAGTTTAAGCCTTCTACATTAATGATTGATCATCAAACTCCTATTAATCGAGAGCTTGATGGCACAACATAGAGCTGAGTAGCTCGACTCTTCGAACATTGGATGAATAACTCAGTAAGTGAAGTTCACTATTGCCCAAGGAGGAGAGCTTAAGCTCAATTCTAAGCTTATGAAATTCAGCTATGATATTGTTAGGACTCTAAAGGGGGCTTAGTAGGATTACCTAAAATTTCCATAACATGTGTGTACCCATGATATGAAAATCGTCTTGCAAGTTAGAGATTGTAAGACTTTAAATAATAAATCACTAAGATTATTGAATTTCAAGTAATTAATTTGACGTAACACAACATAACTTATAGATAAAAATAACTATAGATATCCGATATCCGATATCCTACAGTTCCTCAGAACCGCAGAGAATCGGTATCCTCTACCAAATAATAGGACAGGATATACCAACATTATAAAACTGTAGGAAAAATTAAATTATATTAAATTCTAACATGTGAATATTTTCCACATAAAATATTTATGCATTCACCTATAAAAATCTCAACTAATTCTAACACTATTGTAGATATCTTCATCTTGCACTCAGCACTCGAGACTTATCTCAATCCCATCGTATGTAAACTTGCAAAAGAAAGACTATTGGGGAATAAGCTACAAGATCTTAGTGAGCTATCCCTCGTACCATACTGGCAAACAAGTTATCAAACAAATTGTTACAACCATATGAATGCATGCACACGCAGAATGCCAAACAATATACGCAGTTGACCGGTACTGCATATAATATTGGATTTTAACGCCCTTCGAGATAAGGGTTGGAGATTCATCGGCACCAATCACGATCCGGCTCTAGTACTTGGGTTTTTTACCTATAACTTTGAATATCATATTTCATAAAATATATTTCCATTTCCAAGTCGTCTAATAGTACACAAAATCTTAGACCTAGCGGTAAGGTGGCCCCCGTAGTCCACACTCACACCCTACAGCAGAGATCTCTAGACTTGACCCTCAGCCATACGTTTGGCGTCTCCATCGCCTAGTAAGCCTGTAGGTTCGGGTAAGGTCATGTTGTATGAATGCACCATACAGAAACACTTTAATATATATAAACAACCCCCGTAAGGCCTCTCTTTATCTTTGCGTGAAGTGACGGTCGGAATAAGTAAGTGCGATGCATGGATAATGCATGACCCTTTTAATTTAAGATAAGTCAAATATAATTAGGTCAGATTATGAGGCAATCAACCAATATCAGCAAACCATTCAAATCATATAAAAATCAATCATACCATCAGATCATCAATTATCGTATTTAATAATATTTCTTACAACAATCAGTCAATATTAAGCACACACATATCTCGAAACCCCGTGCATCAAGTTATTGATATTCAATTTAAGTGCACTAACTACAAGCACAAACAAGTATAGAGTCATTGGGAGTACTCACTTAACTATGACGACTTGCTCTAGTCGTAATAACCAATCGGGAGATCCTCGCCCTCGTTGGGATCACCTGATCATTACGAGATAACAAGGATAATAAGTAGTTGACTCAACTAATGATTCTGAATATCTATCTATCTAATTCTACTTAGATTACTATCAACCTTTATTCGATTAAACCTAATTGCTAATCGTACGTAACTTTTTCATTCTATTTTCAACACTTACGAGTTTATAGTCATTTTTCATCGTTTTCGGACGCATGTTCACACGGTGATGTCCGTTTTGGACGTTAAGACTCGTGTTTTACGATATGAACTAAATTTATAGAAATTTTTAACTATGAAAACTTAAGTACTCTTATTACTTATATTTATATCTTTTGTTTATACTTAATGATTTAGTTAACCCTTAAATTCTTATACCTAGAGGATTTTACTTTACTATTACTAATTCATATACTTAATTAAGTATAATCCAATTTAGAATGTATATTAGGGTTTACTAATTTAGGTATCTAATTATATATACTTTTCTTATTTTCTCATTTTATAATCTATGCTTATGTTATCCCTTACATCATCATTTGCTTATGTCATTGCTTATGTCACGGCTTATGTCACGGCTTATGTCATCATGTGCTTACCTCATTACTTACTTCATTATGTGATTACATAAGCCTCTCCTCATGCTTATGTCATATGTACATGTCTTATGTACATTTTACTTCTTCCCTTATACTTATGTACATATACCTTATACATATATATACTTATAAATTTACTTAAACTTATACCGTATTTATACGTGTATACATACTCATATACCTATACAATTAGATATGTATTTTTATACAAAATTTCGTATGCTTAATCTTTTCCTTAAGAAAAGCTTCCTAATTTCATTCTTTTGTGTTTTTAAGTGTGTAATTAGTGTAGTATAAGTATGTATGGTTAGGTTTTATCTTAATTTAGGTTATGTACATGGTAAATACCCATGTACAAAGGTTTCCATATAAGTATTCTTTTGGTATTTCCTTATGTACACATACCTAAGAGCACGAGCACATACACATGTATTTCTTTCCTCTCCTTCATGATTCCTCATTTTCTACACTTAAAGATGGGAACTTTATGTCCTAATCTACAAGACCATACATATCACATGTCTATTTATCTAATCTACCTAATTACCTAACTAATAAATAATAGAAAGCAACATAAAGCAACTTAAGTACATATCTTTGCTTGTGTTGGAATTAAGGAGACAAAAGGAGAAGTGATGAAAGTGAAATAGGAAGAAGAAGCTCACAGCAATAGAGGAATGTTTTTGTTTTGTTTCTTTTGTCTTGTTTTCATTATAGAAGAAAACAAATGGTGGGGTCAAGATGAAGAATAAGTAGACGACAACTAAAGAAGGGAAGGAAAAAGAAAAACCAAAAGAAAAGGAAAGAAAAGCCATCATCATAAGATTAGATATTTTCTTTATCTCTTAGTGTCTTTTGTTGACTTTTCAAATTGTTGACTTTAGTCAACATGTGTTGACTTGGTCAACTTTCCTTAAGCATGTGTAATTTTGTATACATAATGTAGTAATTAAGAGAAATTAAGGGAAAAATTAAGGAAATGAGGTATTTGATGAATTGATTAGTAAAAATAGATGATAAGGTCTTATTTTAGGTATTTATAGCCTATATATGTCATTTGGTAAACTACTTTGTGTAACTAGTATGAAAAGTACTAATTAGGGTATTAAGGTTTACTATATTTAACCTAATCTTCAACTATACCTCTAACTCTATATAATACTATCTTAATCATATACTTAAGAAATAAATGTAATCTATGATTCATTATCTTAGTTTCTAAAGGATTACTTGAGGATTCAAAACATATGTGCATGAATGAAAGTCGTCTCTAACCTTTTACTAATGATTTGGCAAATACGAGAATTATATTACCAATTTAGGGTTTTAGGGTATATCATAATGAATTAGTGCACATATGTCTTTAAGATAATCATGTTAGGGTTTTTATCACTTTTGAATGAAATCTTTAGCATTTAGATGCATTTAGGGTAGATAAGTTTCTTACGCGATTTATTAATTTTTTTAGGGTTTTCACTTTCATTAGTCTTATCAACTCCTAAATTGTCTAACATACTCGAGTCTATTTCAAAAGCTAAATTGAAAATTTTAGGGGTTTACAGATATTGCCTCTGAGAGCTTAGATTTGTGAAAGGTAGTTGTTCAACTTTGGACAAGTGGAGAAAATTGATTGGATCCAAGATTGTTAAGCTTGATGGATGAGCTCGTTGATAAATGTTGATAGTGTTTTGCTGAAGAAGCTCGTGAAGTCATTGTTGACATATGCGAAAGACATCCTTGAGTAGAGTTGTACTTAAACAAAAAATTGAGTGACAACGTAGATCTATTGAAAGAATCCCAACAAGACATTGGAGAAGATGCAATTAAATTGAATATTGAGGAATTCAGGTCCGAAATGGCTTAGATCTCGACGTGTCCAAAATGGCTCGATGCTCAATGAGTAGAGAAGCTAGGTTGGTGTTTAGGAAAATTAACTTGACATCAAGGCTTTGGATTTGCTTGGCCTTCTTAAAGCACAGCATATAGATTTTAGTAGCTTTGTAGGGGGAGATGGAAACTTAGACTTTGTTCTATTCGGCATGTACTCTATTTTATCAGTATGTGTGTTAAGCTTGGCACTTGTGTAGCTTGGCACTTTAAGTATGGTTAAGCTAACTCAGTTAATTGAAGGTGCGATTAAGAGTTGACTTAAATAAATAGCTTACTTGGCTTCTTGGCTACTATTGTAGGTTGATAAAAATAACTTGTATCAAAGGCTTAACATTAGTTCCTTGGTAACTTGGTACAAAACTTAGCAACTCATTCACTACGACAAACTCAACATATCAGCTCTGTGTTAGTCAGCAGTGCTTGTTCAGCAACTTGGTACAGTTCGACCCTTTATATTATGGATGAACAAATCGGCATTTCTTGTATTTTCCCAATTTTAAACTTAGCTTGACTTTAGGTTAACGTTTAACAAAACAATCTGCCAAGAAGTCATGGCACTTGACTTAGCCTACTATTACATTTTGCCAATAGCTCGAAGGCTCGACACTTGGAAGAAAAGTATAGTACTTCAAATCAACCACCTTGAAAACAAAGTCTAATAATTGAATAGCTACTCCCCTACTCGGACTTAGCTTCAACTAAACTCTGATAAAATGAGTTTGTCGTTACATATACTAGTGATGCTAGGTTTACTAAGGCTTTGGCATAGTCTTCCTCACAATAGTACTCTCTAAGTTATGGTGATTGCACTTAAGGGAGTCAGTTATCAACCAACTATAGTTATTGTTGTCAAACCTTTTAAAGAAGGAAACCATCTTATATAAAAAGGAAATTGCCATGCACAAGAGGAAATCCATCATGCACAAGAGGAAAACCACCACACATAAAAAGAAAACCATCATACATAAGAGGAAAACTGCTGCGTGTAAGAAGAGAACTATCACATGCAAGAGGAACAATATCACACTCCTTTGCTTTTGGTCTCACGCATTATCCAAGGACAAAAACACATTCCTCTTATAAAATATATGCCCCAATGATCCAAAGCCTAAGTGTAAAACATGTAAAGTCATAGCTATGGTGGTTTTTTTAACTTTAGTAACATAAACAAATTATGAATAGTGAAAAGCTATTGAAAGATTCCAAGTCTGCAAATTGATACATCCTTGGATATGAGAATACAAAGAAAAGAGAGATTAGTGCAAATTTAAAACCAAAGGGGAAGAGAAAAACTTCAATAAATTGTAAAAAACCATGAGGTTGTATTGCTAGATTCCCATAGATGGCACCAGTTGTTGATAAGTGATTTTCATTCCAGTGTAAGGATACTTGCAAAATGAGAAAACAGCTATAGGAGGCACCAGAGGGTGCTCTGACATGGTCACTTCGATGCCTAAATCAGCTCTCTTGTAAGTATAGTAAAATTATTAGACAGTAATGGGAATAAAAGAGAGGCTGGAAGGGAGTCCCCTTACCTAGGGGTCTTGTTTAGTATTAATAGCAAGTCAATGGAAATTGTACTCGGATTGGATTATTAGACTAGGCTTAAGTATTGGATTAACTAATATAAGCCCAAATAATAGTTATAAGAAAATACTTATCAACAGTTCTTATGTTGTAGTTAATGGTAGATGTAGAGATTGAATCTTTAGAACAATGTGTTCCTTTCTCGTTATGGAAATGTTATTAAGTCAAAACATGATGTTTCAAATTCCTTATTTGGAATAAAGTGAAATTTTGAGGATTTAGTTCATTTATTCAATAGTGGTTTTAGATGTTGAGAAACATCATACTTATTATTACTTGGAGAATGTAAATGAATTTAGTAGATATCATAAAAGATTTGGAGATTTTTTTTTTAAACAAGTTGAAGGTTAGGATGCCTAACATGTCAATAGTTTATAGGGGCACGTAGTAGACTGTGACTCCTCAAGTTTTAGGGTATTATAGTGGGTTAATATCACAAATGGTACCCCAACTGTATTCAATTTTATAATTAAGTACATAAACTTTACATGTGTTAATTTAATACCTAATCAAACATTTCAATATTACTTATGCTATCTATACTAACTTTGTTAAATTTTGCTAGCTTACATAGACTTATCAATGAATAGTGACCTAACACGTAGATTGATTAATTAAATAAACATAAAAGAAGCTACTTAGATGTCCATGTGGATTAGAGAAGGAAAACACAAACAAATAAAATGAATGTATATGAACAAAAATTGGCCACAAGTCTAACTTAACTTTCTCTTAGAAAAAAAAAATATATATATAGATCCAATGATAAGATTATTGAATGGAGAGAGGCAAGAGTAGAAATACACAAATTTTCCCTCTACTTTGTGTTTAGAAACCCTAATTTCTCCCCAAATCATGATAAGCCAAAGTAGAACCCTCTATCATCTTCTTAGTGGGAAATGAAGATCTTATCTCAAAAGCAACAAAAACATAGGAAAATCTCCCTTTAAAAATGCCAATGTGTAGGCCAAATACTAACAAAAGAAACAAGTATTTACTTATTCCCTCCTTCCCCCTCGATATTTATTTGTGTTAGATTATCAGTTTTAAGTTTTTGTTGCACTTCATCACACATTATCGCACTATTGTCACAATTTTTGAGCTTGTCTTCTAAACTGTAGGTTAAACATGCTAATTCACATAGGTGGCTATTTTGAAGGAGAGAAAATAATAAGCAGTACACTGGAGGCAAGCACATTGGGTGGATGGTAGAAATTGAGACCACCAGCGATGCGATGGTCTTTTGCTTCCAAGGAGATTTTAGGTTTATAAACATCGAAAAAAATTACTTTTTGATTCTTGAAAAACTCTAGTAGATAGATCATCTTATTTAGGGTTAAGAGAAGATAGTCCCTACAATGCTTTAGTTGCAATTCTTAGGGGCTATAGTAGAGGTTAGATTTATGCTGGGTATGATGATGGAGAAGTCACTTGAGGAAAGGGTAAAAGTTGATATCTATAGTGAGTGTGATTTAGATTCATTAGAGGAAGAGGAGATGTGGATTATCTTTCTAATGATTATGATGGGAAAGTACTAATTGCATGTAAGAAGAACAACTTCCTTCTTAACTAATAATGGTACCTAAAGGATTCAAGGCTTTCATATTATTGTTGATATTGTTTTTTAGTGACTATAAACAAGGGCTTCGTAAGCCAAAGAAGGGAAGTGATTGGGGTGAGGCTATGGGGAGCAACAAAAAAGAAGTCCATAATTTGTTCTTTGATAATGAGCACAATTTCCATATAAACTCTAGCAAGAGTGAGATAAAGGGTGTAGTAAGACCAAAAAGAAGAAGGAAGACTAAAGATCATTATGATCCAAGCACAACAACTCTCATATGTACGTGGTGATGGCATTTTTGAGTAGAGAGCAACTTAATAAAGCTTTTATTAAATCTGGTATATTTAGGCATCCTTTTAAGTTTTCTAGTGAAATTCCTAACTTTCCAAAAATTGTTAGTAAACCTTTTATGCACTTAAGAAACCTTCTAAGTTTTTGCTTCAACCTTCTAAGTTGTCTAAAATTTAAACAAATAGCTTATAGTCTTATTTATACAACCTTCTAAGTTACATAGTATCGAACCCTATTTCGATTTTCCTTAATTTATTTTATAATAAGCCCAGCCTGCTTAATATAAAATACTCAACATTAAATTAAAAAAACATTGTTTAAAAAAATTGGAGTCGCCTACCAATTACACTAGTAATAAGTGAAATTAAGGTTTTTAGATGGAAAAACCTTAATTTAGTTATTAGTCTGCAAATATTCTAAAAATTTAATTTTAGAAAATTAAACTAGAAAATTTAAGTTTGTAGGCTAACCTATTAAGACTAAATCATCATGTAAAGATAAAAAAAAACTAACGGGCTTTTCTTTTTTATAATTTTTCTAAAAAATCTAAAATATGTATAGATATGCAAAAAAGTAACTAAAATGAATTTTTTATGATTTTTTTATTAAGAATATTTAAGAAAAAAGAAAATTTTTTTTTATACGGTTGCCTCGGAGTTACCTATATACTTACTAATTGGGATCAAACCAATATAATTTTTTTTTAAAAAAATATTTAGTGGATAGATATTTTTAAAAGAAATTGAGCTAAATTTACGTTAGTTATTAATTTATTACTTTTTTAAAAAACCCTCAAAAGATCTAATTTCGTGAATCTATTTAAAAAAAACCCTAACTAACTAAATTTTTATGAAAAACTTTAGTTAAAATTTTTATTTAAAAAAATCTATGTATCAAAAATGATTTTTTTCTAAATCCTAAAAGTAAGATATATTAAGATATATATCTTAGATACATATCTTCTTCGAAGATACAAATCTTGAAGAAAAGATATGCAACTTTTCAAAATAATGCAATTGTGGGTTAAAAGAATGCAATTTAACTAAAATTTATCAAAAAATTACAAATTATCTAAAAATTGAAATATGGCATGATAATTATTAAAATTTATAAAAAAAAAAAGAAAACCTAAATAAGTTGAATCGTACATGATTGGACATGCGTATCGTGATTATGTATGCTTGGACTATTGCTGCAGTGTGGACATGGATGCAAATCATATGTGTGTGTGTCTTTAACCAGTATGTGTATGTATTCTTTGACCATGGACTGTATATGTGTATATCCTTTAACTGTGAACTATGTGTGTTAACAAGGGATGTGAGTTGCAGTGAGTTAAACGTATGTATGATTAGAGATTGCTAGGATGTGAATATATGTTTGTGTAGGGATTTGAATGTATAGTGCAGCAAGTACGTGTAGGGATGTGAATGTGTAGTGTAGGAATTGTGCAATGGAGTGTTGATTTGGTGTGAGAGAAATTGTGAGGATGTGAAAAACTGTATGACTTCGGGATTTTTGTGTGAATTTGAAAACATGTCTTTTTACAACTTACTATCAACTATTTATAAGTCATCAATTTGGATATTTTGGATCTTTTTTATCATAGATTTAATCTTAACAAATCTAAGATACAATGATATGATAATACCCAATTTGGATTCATTGAAGGTTCAATCCAGTTTCTAGAAACCTTATATTGATTTGGGCTTTCTATTTTAAGGCTAGACTCAGTCCAATTTGATTTAGCCTAAAATACACGATAGCCCATTTAATAATTCATTAGTTTATTTAAGCCAATATAAATTAGATAAAAACTCACTTTATATTAAACTAAACTAAAAATTATTCTATTGAAGCTTAAGTATTTAAAACTCATAATTTATTAAATTGAATGTTCATTTTCAACCATTATCCAATCCGACTTTAAACGACTTGACTTGACACTTTTTATTTTTTTTTATCAATTTTCATTTTTCTTTTCTTTTTTCCTTTTTTTTTAATTTATTTTTTATTTTTCTATTTTTTTCAATTCAATTTTTTTTTATTTTTCAATTTCTTACAAACTTGGCTCAAAATTAAAAAGAGATTGAAATTAAAATAAATAGTAGCAAAAATGGAGTATTTACAGTTGTCCTTCTTTGTAGTGAAGTTTATAAAAACTTTACTACAAAAATAAAAAGACATACTTATTTTTGCCTGGTCCTTGCTTAAAATGGCAAGGTAAGGATGTTGATTGTTAAATAAATTAGGTCTTGACTTGAAAGGTTGGGTATCCTTAAGTAGATAGATCTCTTTAAGGACTTATTGCTCAAAAGGATAAATCTTTCAAAGATAAGATAGGATGATGCTTTATTAAAGACAAAATAGGATGACACTCCATTAAGCAAGCAATCTAAGATTACTTTAGGAAATATAAAGGATAGGATAATGCTCCTCTGAGCAGGTGATCCTGAAAAAGACTAGATAGAATAGCGTTTCTTTGAGTAAGCAATATGGGAAATGATTGAATGACGCTTCAATGAGCAAGCGATCCATGATTACTTTAAGAAATACAAAGGATAGGATAACGTTCTTATGAGCAAGTGATCTTAAAAATGATTAGATGGTGCTCTAATGAAGAAGTAATCCAACAAGAATAAGAAAATGCTCCTTTGAGTAAGCAATCTTAAAAAGGACTAGATGGCACTCTTATGAGCAAGCGATCCAACTAAGGATAGGATAGCACTTCTTTGAGCAAGCAATCCTAAAAAGGACTGGATGGTGCTCTTATGAGTAAGCGATCTAACTAATGATAGAATAGCAATCCTTTGAGCAGGCAATCTTAAAAAGGATTGGATAGCACTCCACTAAGCAAACTATCTAACAATGAATTGGATAGCACTACTTTGAGTAAGCAATCCTATAAAGGCTTAGATGGCACTCTAATGAGCAAGTGATCCTAAAAAGGACTAGATATTATTCTAACGACTAGGCAATTCAATAACTAATAGGATATGCTCCTTAGAGTAGGCAATCCTAGAATTTCAAGGACTTTGATAAGTTTTGACAAATTGATCTAAAACATGAGTTTGGGGATTTTGGTGATTCTTTGAAAATTTTGACTTTTTCTTTTTAAGAAATCTCTCTTGACAATTTTTGAATAAGGTTTCATTTCTCAATTGAAAGGGTTTCCTTCTTCCTTTTTTTTTGGAAAAAAATTCAAAAAAAAAAAAAAAAACACTCCTTCGTGGAAAATTATATTGCTAACATGTAGGAAAATCTTGAAGACACTAAAGATCACAAATAAGGAGTCAACTTGCCGGTTGCCCATTAATCACTCACTCTTTCAGTTTTGTTTCTTAAAGAATAATTCACAATTCTTGAACTTTTTAGAAGCATTGATTTCAAACTTAGGATTAAGACCATTCATGTTTTTGAGAAAGCACTCGACATTTCTCTAATTTTCCACTAAAGAGATAGATACCATTACTTGAAATGTTTAGTCAAATAGGATTTCCTTACACTCTCATAAGTCTATTTTTACTCTCGACATCAATTCCAAAAATTGTAGCCTATCTTGTAAGCAATACATTTTGGTCAATCAATTGGGCCATTTTTGAGTTTGCAATGTAAGTCTTTTAGTCAATGGTCTAAGCAAATGGATATCAATGCACTTCGACCAATTTTGAAGAAATCATATACAATCCATCTTGGGTTTACAAACTAATAACTTAGGAGAAACTAAACATGGGCTTGCCCCAATTTCATGAGCAAATTTTGCTAAAGATAAGTTGGTTTCTTTAGTCAAAAGAGTTTCATCAAGGGTGGTAAAGTGGGTGGGACCATGATACGAGGGCTTTGCTTTTGGGCTTGGGAATTGAAAGTGTTTACCCTTTGTATATGTCCTTCACAAATTTAGGCTTCAGGCTTATTGGTAATTTAGCACATGCTTAAGGTGACCACCTTGGTCATATTTTCTTCTTCTTCTATTTTCATTTTTTTTTCTCTTTTTCTTTCTTTTTTTTTTTGTTTTTTTTTTTGGTTAAGGTAGTCACCTTTCATTATTGAGTTTTCACTTGATGAGATTTGAAGCACCAAAAGGTAGGGTATATGAGCTTTGTAAAGTGTGTATGGCTTTGGAGTATTTTGGAAAATTTATGGGCTCGAGGTGTTTGAATAAGTATATAGGCCTAAGTGAGTTGTATATGGTTTCTCTTCTTCATCCTAAAGAAATTGAACTATCTATGACAAGATTTGCTCATGAATTAACATAACTAAGACAAGCACAAATTAGTCTACTCCTTTTGTCCAAATTGATAACCTTAACCTCCTAACTGCCCTAATGTGGGGTAGTTCTCAGCAGGGCTAATTTTAAGAAAAATCCCTAAAAGGCTTAAATGAGTTTTGCAAGAAATAACTGTGTTTAAGGTAGTGAAATGAATGCATAATATCATTTTCACATGCATACTAAATTCAAGACAAACCTTTTTAAGGAATGAGCCCAATTACTTACATTGTGTCACTTAACTCATGTGTGTTTAGGGTTAGTATTTGGGATATGGGTTGCCTCTTTTTAACCTAAACCTTTTAAGTAATGTGTTGCCATTCCCCTAGGTAAAAAACTTTAAATTCTGAGTTCACATTTACTTTATCCATTTTTGCTCTTTCCAAATTCGCATAAAGTGTTTCATTTAGTGAGAAGCTAATGACATGCTCTTGTTAAGCTAAGCTAGCTTTAAAGGCAGACATGCACGTGAAAATTGTTTTATTCAGATAACTTGTATCCATTATAATCCCCAAAGTGAAATAAATAAATGCAGTAACTAAAATTTTTTTCCACTTCTTGCTACTATTTCTATCACTCCTTCAAACTTAGCCCATTCAGTTAAAATGATCTCTTAGAGATATGATTAACTGATTCAAATGGTGAGCTACCTTATCAGATGGTAGTAGTAGGCCATCAATATTTAGTGTTGGAGGCTATTTGCTTAGTGCTTCTTCAAAACCTGGGGAAGGAATACCACTATCAATTGACCTATTAACCTCTAGAAAGCTTAGCTGGATGATTTTTGCATCAATCAAATTTTGCACCCTATATTTTAGCTTCCAGTAGTTTTCTATGGTATGCCCTACTTAGCCCACATGATATTCACACCATTTATTGGGGTCATGATCTCCTAACTTGTACTTATTAGTTAGATTTTACATGCCAGCAATCTTGCTTCTCTCAATTGCTTGAACACTTCAACCAATGGAATTTTGAACTATGTAAGTCGCTTCCTCTTGTTATGGATGGGCTTATCTTAATCAAAAGCTTTCCTAATTAGCATATTCGCTCCTGACTTCTCTTTCCTTAAATCATCCTCATACTTGGGCTATGACTTCCTATTCGTACTAAGATCTAAGTTTCCAAGTTACTTGAGCACATAACCCATTACCATTTTTGTATCCGTGAGTCTTTCTTCTAACTTTAATAATTTTTCTTCTAGGGCAACAACCCTTTTTTTTAGACCCTAACAATAACATGCCCCATGAACTTGACCATTCAAATCTATCTTTAACAGATTTTCTAAACTTTGTATTATGTTGATAATAGGCTCTATGTAGAATTTAGGCCTTGGATCCCTTACGAAGTCTAACTAGACCAATTTTTCATCAATCAAACCTTGGACTTTATTCTTCAACTCCTAGCAATGGTTAATAGCACACCCTTACTAATCCATGTAGTACTTACATTGTGCATCGAGATTGTATTTCTAAAGCCTACACTCTGGTGTTAGAGTCTTAGGTTGCAGCAAACCCTCTTCTTTTAGGCAGCGATAGACCCAAGACATAGGAATCAAGATATATGTAAATCTCTTGCTAGGTGTTTTCTAGCTTAACTTATTTTCCTTGAGCTTTAGACTAGTGCTTAGGGCACCAGGCTCGCATATCGTTAAATAGGACATCATAGTAGCCTTTGAATCCAACGGGGTTGATCCCTTCCCAATTAATCTCCCAACTTTAATGGTATCTTTAATGCAACTACAAATTGTAACTACATCTACAAACATAGAAGTGGTATGACTCAAGAGGTGATTATAATAAGGTTTAGCAAATGTGCGGATGAATATATTGATCAATTTACTTTTTTTGGCAATTGTATTGTGGCTTAAGCAGTTTTAGATCTCCATCTTTGTGCATATACCTTAAAGGGCTTGGTCGACTTTATTTTCATGTTATTTAGATCCATTAAGGAAGAAGCCACTTCTTCATTGAACTTATATTGCTGATAAAAGGCTTGAGTTAGCTTATCCCAAGTATCAAGCTCAACTAAGTCTTGTTAGGTAAACCAAATCAACACTGGCCCAGTTAGGTTATCCTTGAAAGCATGAATCATCAATTGCTCATGTTTAAAGAATTGGGCCATCTTGTGGACATGAAGCCTAAGGTGAAGTTTAGGACAACCTGTTCTATCATACTTTTTAAAATTTAGTACCTTAAACTTCTTGGGTAACTCGTGGTTTTCAAAAGCGCAAACATTGCTCAAGCCCATATCACTCTGTACATCATGATCCTTGAGAACTCTTACTTTCTCTTTAATTTGTGTAAGATTTCTTTCACTATCTTCATCAATTTATGGTCCAATTCCTTCCTTAAGCCTTTGCTATTGTTGTTGGGCTCATGAACTGGCAACTCTTTAGACTTATCTACTTTAAACGGTATGTCAATAAGCCTCTAGGCTTAGGTATGAGCCATGGTCTTTACTTGCTTTGCATGCTTGCTCAGAACTCCTTTTGTTTTGGCTATTCTTTGTTCAAGAGCTTCAAATATCTTGGTTTTGACAATGAGTGACTATGTGCTTCAAGTTGGGCTAGATCATTTAAAAAGCAATCTTTCAAAGCTTACAAGAATCCTTTTTTGTTAGTAACACTACATTCCTTTTTTGAGAAAAAAAATCAAGTTTTTAATTTTGAAAACCTTTTTTTTTTTTTTTGAGACTTTTATTGAAGAAATCAATATTGATTTTATGTTGCAGGAGCCTAATACTAACATTGATGAATCTAAACCTATTATATAAATAGAAGGTTAAAAAAAATGAAAGTATTGGGACTGACAATTGAGGACATAAGATAACCATTATATTATAAGGATGATATAGAAAAGCAGAAATTATTTTACAATGAGAAACTTATTGAATAGGTGACACAAGGGTGATGACTAATGGAGAAAACTCTATTAAGATCATGACAACTTAATGAATAAACACGAAAAATGAGAATTTAAATGTTTACAAGATTGATGACTTTAAGGTAGGAAATAATTTACAATGGGAATCTGATGGTTAAATCTTTTTCATCTTTTGATTTTTTAATTTTGTTAGTTCCTAACAATATGGAATATGTAGGGCATTATAATAGAAATCGACTACATAAATAAAATTATCATGAAACTGATTTTTTAATCATAAAATATCCTTTTAAATTTCTTCTTCTTTAAAAAAAAATTGATGGAAAGCCTTTAAAAAAATGATAGTTCCATAATAATCTTTATCATAATTAATTTCCATAATTAAATGCTCCCTAAAAATTTACAAGTTGATACTGAGTTTCTTTTCTTTTTCTTTTTTTTTTTTAACATTGGCACATTATGGTATAAGAGAAATATTAATGATTTTAAGCCTTCTATGTTAAATATTATATTACACAACTTATTATTGATGAAATAAAATAAAATCTATATGACTCACATATATTACATAAGATAGCATATATAAATAAATATGTAAGTTAAAAATATAAAAATAAATGTGATGCAATATATTATATACACGTGCAATGTAATGGGGTTGGTAATTAATAAACTATAGTGGTAGAATTATTATAAACCCGTTGTAAATATTCATGTAGATTTACATATATAAGTGTATCAATTTATAATTTTTTTTTTTCAAAAATAAAGCCCATGTAACCTTAGGGAATACCTAGTAGGTTACATCAAAGCATGAGTAAGCTCATTTATTATTGCCAAGTGGGAGTAAACACCTCAACGACCTGAAGGTTATACATTAGTGGTTTGTCATAAGTTCTAAGGTGGTTTAGGTTCAACTATATCTAAGCATACAAATGATTTTTTTTTTCTAAAAAAAAACCCCTAAATCCCTAGTAACGGGCTAACTGGACCCAACTTTTCTTAGAGGTCTACATCATTAAAATCCAATTAGTACAACTATATTATAATATATAGATAAAAAAAATAAAAAATGAAAGCCCATTAATTAATTTTTATTTTTATATGGTTAGCCTACTAGGATTCCCTAGTAAAGTCGCTAATTCTATCAAGCCTTATTTCGATTTTTCTTACTTTATTTTATAATAAGTCTAACCCACTTAATATAAAATACTCAAAATTAAACTAAGGAAACATTTTTCATTAAAAAATATTAAAAAAAATATTTTTAAAAATTAGAGTTTCTAACCAATTACACTAGTAGCAAGTGAAATTAGGGTTTCTAGGTAGGAAAACCTTAATTTAGCTATTAGATTGTAAATATTCTAAAAAAAATTAATTTTAGAAAATTAAAGTTTAATGGTGAACTTATCAAGACTAAGTCACCATATAAAGAAAAAAAAAACCAAGAAGTAATGGGCTTTTATTTTTATAATTATTCTAAAAATGCTAAAATATGTGTAGATATGAAAAAATGTAACTAAAATGAATTTTTTATGATTTTTTTATAACGAATTTTCACGAAAAATGAAAATAAATTTTTTTTATTTTTTATATGGTCGCTCCGGAGATGCCTACATACCTACTAGTTGGAATCAAAACAACGTAAGGCTTTTTTTAGATAAGAATTAGTGGGTGAATCTCTTTAAAAGAAATTAAGTCAGATTTAAGTTAGTTATCAATTCCTTATTTAAAAATAAAAAAAAAAACCTAAAAAGATCTAATTTCATGAATCTATTAAAAAAAAAAAAAACCATAACTAATTAGATCTTTTTGGAAAACATCAATTAAGATTTTTTATTTTTAAACTTCTACATGTCAAAAATGAATTTTTTTCTAAATCTTAAATACAGGATATACTAATATATGTATCTTAGATATGTATTTTCTCTAAAGATACAAATCTTAGAGAAAAGATATGTAACTTTTCAAAATAATGCAATTTAACTAAAATTTATCAAAAAAATAATACAAATTATCTAAAAATGGTAAAATGGCATGAAAATTATTAAAATTTATAAAAAAAGCCCAAGCAAGTCAGATCATGCTTGATCGGACATACATATCGTGATCGTGTGTGCTTGGACTATTGCTGTGGCATGGACATGAGTGCAGATCGTGTGTATGTGTGTGTGTATACTGATTGTATGTGTGTGTTGTAATCAGATCATGTGCGAGTGTATAACTAGTATGTATGTGTGTTCTTTAACCGTAGGCTGTATGTGTATATATCCTTTGACCGTGAACTTTGCATAGCAATGGACATGAGTTACAATAAGTCAAACACGTATACGTGTATGTGATTGGAGATTGCTAGGACATGAATATATGTTTGTGTGGAGATGTAAATGTATAGTGTAGGAATTGTGGAGTGGAGTGTTGATTTGGTGTGAGAGAAATTGTAAAGATATGAAAAATTGTATGTGACTTTACGACTTTTGTGCCAATTTGAAAACGTGTCTTTTTACAGCCTACTATCCACTATTTATAAGCCATCAATTTGGATCTTCTGGATCTTTTTTATCATAGATTTAATCTTAACAAATTCAAGATATGATGATATGATAATATTTAATTTGGATTCATTGAAAATTTAATCTAATTGATTTGGGCTTTCTATTTTAAGCCCAACTTAGTCCAACTTGATTTAGCTCAAAATATATGCTAGCCCATTTAATAATTCCTAAATCTATTTAACTCAATATAAATTAGATAAAAAAACACTTTATATTAAACTAAACTAAAAAATATTTTAATGAAACCCGACTATTTAAAACTCAGAATTTATTAAACTGAATATTTATTTTCAACCATTGTCAAATCTAACCCTAAACAACTCGATTCGACTTGACACTTTTTTATTTTTTTCAATTTTTGTTTATATTTTTATTTTTTCCTTTTTTGAATTTATTTTTTTATTTTTCTATTATTTTCAATTCAATTTATTTTTAGTTTTTAATTTTTTACAAACTTAGCTCAAAAGTAAAAAGAGATTGAAATTAAAATAAAAAGATAGTAAAAATGGGGTGTCTATACATAGTGAACCTTCTATGTCAACAAAAGTTTCTTTTTCACTTCAATGCAACCTTCTGTGTTACCTTTTAACTTTCTACAATAACTCAAGTACTCATTTGTTGCACAAGTAATGCTATCATCAAAAAATATTTCTTCAGATATCACACATTTTCAAGTTGAATCAAGTCATTATTTTAGAGAGAGACTATTTATTATAACAAAGATTGCACCAAATGTAATAGTAAATGAGTAAGGGAAAAGACAAACAATTTTTTTTAATACAAAATTACACATCCTTACTTCATTACGCATAGTTAATCATCCATAAAACATGACTCTATACAAAACACACTAAACTTGTAGAAACTTACACTTTAAGCTTTTAATGTTACTAAAATTTCCAAAACACTACACGAATGATATTGCCTCTAGTGCTTAACTAGATAATATTATAAATCCTTACCCATGTGACAATGACCATATACTTATAAATTTTCAACATAGTTTGAAGTTTAGTAATCTCACATTTTATATATGTATTAGTTCTTGGTAATGGATTACAATGTAAACTTATCCAAATGCATCACATCCCCTAAGGTAATCCTTTACAACAACATAATCTCTTTTAGTAGCCTAAGCCTTTCCTCTAGCATCAGTGCTAACTTTCCCTCTATCAACCAAAGCTCGTCACTTACATTTGGACTTTGTATTTGCATCTCCTCATCACATCGTATTGTCAAAAGAAGTTACAACCATCATATTGCACAATAAAATACACTTAATTAGACCACCACCTAATTATTCATGGTACATCAAACACACTATATATATGTAAATACACATATAGATATACATGTAGGCCTACAATTGAAAATCTAAAGGACCTTAGTACATCTCTTAGTATGCCTGTTTAGCAAATTGAATCTAAAGCACTTCCCTTAGATTGCTTTGGAGATTTATAATCAAATAAATGGTCTTTCCTTTTTCTAGTCAATTCTTTTGTACCCATCATATTGAAATTGTATGTTAGCTAATCCTAACTATTTTATTGAAGTTTTCTCTAATATCATAAAGTATAAACCATATATGTAACACCCGAAACAAAGGAAAAATAAAGAATAAAAATGAGGGAAAATAGAGAAACAAGTGGTGTTTTTTTTTTTTAAGGACATGAGTTGGCAATGTCAAAAAATGATAGGGGCATAGGAACAATTCTAATGAATCTTAAGTATAAAAAGGGCGACTTAGGGTTTTGGAAGCCCTTTTCACAATTCTCCTAAGTGTTGCATCCTTTGCCTATGGTTTTGCTTGAATTCTTGAAGCAAGGAAGGGCATGGAATATAGCATGATTTAGCAAGATTAAGGTAAAAGAGATCAAGGTTAGTGATGAAATCACTCTGTTTCTTAACATTTTTCACATATTTCAATGAGGAACTTGTTTTCCTTCATAAGACAGCACCTAAAATGAATTTAGGGATGTTATTTAGGAGTCTTACATCGAATTCTTAGCACTAGATATGGGGTCTTTCGATCCTAACAATAAGATTTCTTACCAAGCCTTTACATGTATTCTTTCACAAGTTGTGAATTTTGAGTTTAAGAAGAGTAAAGTTGAGTTCTGATCATAGATTAATGGATTAGCAAGTCAGGATTGGTGGTTTTTCAAAAATGGCAAAGAGTAGGGTTAGATACTATCCCCCATAGCATCCAAACACCAATAGCTCAACATGCTCTTTCAAGCATGGCTTTTAGATGGTAAACAAACTAACACCTAGATGCCCCAACCCTTGTTTCTTACAGCAGCATCCCTTAGAGATTTTAGGGGTTCTTTTAGAGATGTTTATCAATCCTAAACCCTTTCCTAAACCTTTCTAATCAACAATCATCACCAAAGACAGTTTACAAATCAAACTAACTTCCTAGTTACCATAGATTCCTCATACAGTTCCTAAGTAAGCATGAGTTGATTAAGTTACTGAGCTAGAGAACAATGTCAATTTACTTCAAAAAGCTAAGTGATAAGTGTGTTGTTTCTTATGTGAGCAGGTGGTGAGGCACTTGATTCAGTTTCTAGCAAGTCAAAGAAACTAGGAATGGGACACTTGCTTGTGTTTATGGTGTTAGGATAGTAGTATAGCTGGACTAAATAATTATTGGACATTAACTAAATGTATGTTGCGTAAGCTTGGCTGGGCCTAAGGGATGAGAGGACCAAACCTTAGGATAGCACCTCGATGATCCTTATACGATGGTGTCCTGATTAGAGTTTCTCTTAGAAATAATCCTAGTAGATTTAGGTTGTTACTTGGATAATTGGATTCTTAGTTACTAAGGTGTTAGGGAGGACTCACACCAATACTATATGGTATGTGTGTGTGTGTGTATATATATATATATTTTGCTTGATTGGAGTCATGACTTATTCCAAGTTTAGAGTTAAGTGTATATGACTCTACATTGTGTTATATGCAAACTTAAACAAAAGATAATAAATTGGTGGTTATTGCATATCTGTACTTGTTCTGTGTGACGTCATCATTATGGCTTACTCATGCACATGTGATTAAGTATTCTGTATTGGGTTTCGACTCATCCCTTCTTAAAATTTTTAGGTGTAGGTATAGGTTAGGGCATTTATGAAACTTAGTATGACAATTTGAATTTTAAGGTGATGCAACAGATTGTTGTGAATATCTTTATGAGGATAGGAATAGTTCCGTGTAGGTTGAGTAGCATTGTGGTTTTGGTTGAATTGTGTAACAAGCTTTAGTTATTTCTTTTAGTTTGTATTGTAGGTCATAAGAAGTTACTTAAGACTTCTCTTGTTAGTGTTGTTGAGAGTATGTTAGTTATAATGTTTGATTGGATGAGATGCTAAGTTTTGTCATTATGATTTATTGAGATAAGAGACATTATATTATATTTGAATTTATTGTCATTGAACAAAAGAAGTTGAAGAAGTTGATTATTTAGTACCATTTATGAACTAAGGATGTTATAGACATCCTTGATATTAAAGAAACACTATAAATATTAATGGTTGAATTTTTTTTTTATATGGGCAATTTAGCAGGTTGTTTAAGATGCTTGACATGTTAGTAGAGGTTAGGATATGTAGTAGGCTATAGCATTCCAAGTCTTAAGGTGTTACAGCTAAAGTGGTATTAGAGCCTAAGTTTTAGATCACTGAAAAGTTAGGGTGGTGATTTGTAGCCTAACTTAGGTTAATAAATTATAGAAGAATTTCAGTTATGAATATTTAGGAAATAATCTATAGGATAACAAGATGGCAAGAGTGGATAAAATAAGGGGTTGTTTATAGCCAAAGTAAACCATTACCTTAGCTATTCTTTCTATTTTCTTGAACTTACATTCTTTTTAAAGAAATAAAAAATTAATATAAGATAAATTTTTCTTACTTCAATTTTCTGCATATTTTAGTTAGTCAAGTATTTTTTTAGAAACTTTATTTAATAGCATTTTTTGACTTTAAATGTGTTGATTGTTAGTTTTCATTTACCCAGCTTGGTAAGTGTTAACTTCACTTACTTGTCCATTCAGTTACTAACAAGCCAAGTAATCGATATTCTCGAAATTCCGCCAAGTAATTGACACTCGGCATTCTACCGAGTAATACAGATCTGCTCCTAATTTGAATTTAGGTTTATGGCACGAACAGTTATTATAAGCATGGTTATATTATATAACTACCTACTCTCCTTACATTTCAGGGAAGGTATCTAATCAAGAAGCTTCCACGTATCTCGACAGTTATTTTGATGACTACTCCTTCAAACATGATAATCTCCTATAAATATGGGAAAGAAACTCTATAAGAGACAAATGATAACTCTTAACCTCTTCACTTTACTTTTCTCTTTCCTACTTACTAACTTAGGCATCGAAGTGGCTACACCAAACTAGCCCTGGTACTAAGCATTCTTCCTTTCTTTGTAGGACATTCCCAACTCCCAAAATTCACCAACAATATTTTGTGCCATTTGTTTTTTTCCTAAACACACCTACATGGTTAAAACTAGATTAACCAAGAATGCAAGTACTGACACTTCCTCCCAACACCTTGAGGGGGAGGGGGTGGAGGGGAGTCGGCATACTAATGAGCAACGACTGGTTAGACTTGAGTAACTTTACCTCGATTTGGCCAAAGAAAACTCAAAGTTAAACAAAAAGCGTAAATAGATCCTTAACCTCCTTTATAATAGTATTCATCCAAACCAAAACAAAGTGCATGGTGATTATGACATAAAAAATAACAATGATTCAATTTATTCACCTAAGTTGCAGAAAAAGCAAGTTGAGGTTATGGTAAGACCTTTGACTCTTGCATTCAAAAAGAATGACAAAGGCAAGCAACTGTAGTTGGTGTACTGTGCGGGTCCCTTACATATTGGCACCCTTACTGCAACAAGCAAATAATTCTAAATCAAGAAAAGTCCCATTGTTTAAGAGATTTTGGAGGAAGTAATACCTTAACACATCAAGCTGTCGCAGTTTGAAACTTATGATAGGATGAAGGACATTGAAGACCACTTAGAATACTACCATATGTTGGCTTAGTTACATGGTTTGAGTGATGCAATAGCTTGTCAAGCTTTTCCCTCAACTTTGAGGAATTTAGCTAGCACATGGTTTAAATACTTGAAACCAAACACCATTTCTTGTTTCGATGAACTAGTAGAAGTGTTTCTTCAACACTTCCTTATAAGCAAACTTCCTGTTAAGGATTCCTCCATCCTTAACACAATCAAACAAAGATTATATGAGTTAATTAGAAACTACATGGCTAAGTTTATGGTCGAGATGGTTATCCTAGAATTGGATGCGAGTGTGGCCTTCAACACTGTAATTGATGAAGTTAAGCCCCATAGAGACTTTTTTAAGTCTCTCCCAAAGAATAAGTTGAAAACTTTCACCAAGTTCAAGGCTAAAGCTATCTCATACATCCGTCAAGAGAATAACATAAATGTCCGCTAAGAGGCCGATCAGAATAGAGGAGACAGAAAAAATGATAAGAGAAAAAGTGTAAAGGACAGACTTGGCATAGATGATGATCAAAGTTCGAATGCTGCTAGAAACAGACCAAGAATTTCAATATTTTCATCCTATACACCGGTATATTATTCGATTTCGGACATACTCATGGAGGTACGTGGGCAAAGAGGTGTTCTATAGTGGCTAAAAAGAATGAGAGGAAGTCCCTCAAGGAAAAATTCCAATAAGTACTGTGACTTCTACCACAACAAAGGTCACAACACAGATGAGTGCATCTAACTTAAGAATGTGATTAGAGATGCGATTCAACGTGGGCATTTACGAAAATTCCTAGTGTATGATGCTGAAAATATTGAGAGACCATCCCAGAGGAGACTTAAGGAACAGGAGAACGACACTTGGCTAACTAAGGTTAGAAAAGATGTAAGGGAAGCGAATTCTAGTAGAGCACCCAACGAAGTGATCAACACCATTATTGACAGACCTACTATTGGCCAATCAAGCTCTTCGAGCCTAACTAATGCCAAAAATTACATCTGCCACACTGAAGGCAAGAAGGTCAAGATTGACAACACAATTTCTTTCACGAAGGAAGACTTTAAAGGCATCTAGAGGCCGTATGATGATGTACTTGTTATTAGTGCAAGAGTTGTCAACTTTGAAGTCAAGAAGATTTTTATTGATACAGAAAGTTTAGCAGATATCAATTTTCAGCATATGTTCGATCAAATGAGACCTAAGATCAAAGCACAACTAAAATCTTATAAGTATGATTTGTATGCCTTTAACAATCAACTAGTCTAAGTAGCCAGAGTAATTTCTCTACCAATATACATCGGCGATGACAAGCATGTTGCAGAGGATAAGGTAGACTTCCTAGTTGTCAAATATTGGTCCTTATACAATATGATAATGGGACGGCCATGTCAACATCTATTAGGCATTGTCCCTTCAACTGTACATCTTAAAGTCAAGTTCCCTACTCCTATAGGAATCAGCATGTGCAAAGGGGATTAGCAACTGGTAGGATCTTTGTACATGAGGGGCCTTAAGACGAGAAGAAGTATTTTAGGTGGAAACGTGTTCGGAAGGCAAGTCAATTGGCATAGAGAACGCCGGGTGTGATACTAAGGAAATTTCTTTAGGAGATGACCTTGGGAAAACAATGAGGATAGGGAAAACCTTGTCAACAGATATTCAGCAAAGTTTAATTAACTTCTTGTAAGCTAATGTTGATGTGTTTGCATGATCCCCTTTGAACATGCTAGGTATCCCGAGAGAAGTTATGGTACACAAGCTCTAGATTGATCTGAGTGTGAAGGTGGTCTAACAAAAGAAAAGGCATTTTACACCGGAGAGATAAGCAATAATTGAAGAAGAAGTCCAGAAGTTATTGAAGGCAAGATTTATTTGGCAGGAGCCTTATTCGAGTTGGCTAACCAATTGTGTGCTAGTCAAGAAGTCTAATAACAAGTGGTGAATGTGCATAAAATTTACGGATCTCAATAAGGCCTGTCCTAAGGATTGTTTCCCATTATCGAAAATCGATCAGATGGTAGATGCAATCATTGGACACATGTTACTTTCTTTTATATATGCTTTCTCTAGTTACAACCAAATCAAAATAGATAAGGAGGATGAGGTTCATACATCATTTGTTACCAATTTAAGAACGTATTGTTACACGATAATGCCCTTTGGGCTGAAAAATGCCTATGCAACCTACTAGAGACTTGTTATCAAGATGTTTAAACCTTTGATTCGCAGGAACATTGAAGTTTATGTTGACGACATGATTGTGAAGAGTGTGAAGGAGGATCGGCATCTTACCGACCTTAAGGAGACATTTACTACACTGAGAAGATACAACGTGAAACTCAACCCATAGAAGTGCATCTTTGGTGTAATATTAGGAAAATTTTTAGGATATATGGTTACTTGGTGTGGCATTAAAGCCAATTCAAGAAAGATTGAGGTGATAAGGAACATGAAATCCCTTTGCACAGTCAAGGAAGTACAAAAACTCACTAAGCGAATAGCTACCCTTAACAGATTTGTATCAAGAAGTACGGATAGGTACGTAGAATTCTTTAAAATTTTAAAGTATCCAAAAGAACTCAAATGGTCTGACGATTGTGAAAGAGCTTTCAACGATCTTAAAGAATTCCTTTCATTGCCACCAATACTGTTGATACCTATCTCGAGAGAGTCTATATTTATATCTATCGACCAACTGCCAAGCTCTTTCTTCTGTATTGGTCCGAATTGATAGCAAAGAGCATCGACCTGTTTATTATGTGAGTTATGTTTTGCAAGGGCCAGAGCTTTGGTACATAAAGATTTAGAAATTTATTTTAGTAGTGATTCTCTTAGCAAGGAAGTTGAAGCCGCATTTTGAGGCTTACTAGATCATAGTGCTTACTAATCAGCCATTGCAATAAGCATTACAACGACCTAACTCCTCTAGGAGGATAATGAAATATGCCTTAGAACTGAGTGCCTATGGTGTACAGTACAAACCCAAAATGGCACTAAAGGCTTAAGTGTTAGTAGATTTTGTAATCGAATTCACTAGTAAGCAAGATTGTGTGGAGGTTGCTAAGAAACCTATCTGGTTCCTTTATGTGGATAGTTCTTCAACTAGAGAAGGAAGTGGTGCAAGCCTTGTTCTTGGCTAGCAATAATGAAGCAAAGTATGAAGCTTTGATTGCTACATTGAAATTAGTAAAAGAGATTGGCGTTAAGAAACTTGAAGTGTTCTTTAATTCATAAGTGGTGGTGAATCAGGTTACGAGAAGTTTTGCAGTAAGGGAAGAAGAGATGAGCAAGTACCTATTGGTGGTATGAACGCTCGTAGAAGAATTTCAATCATTTTCCTTCCACAAGATTCTAAGGAGTAAGAATATTACTGTTGACAAGTTGTTAAAATTAGCTAGTATGACATCCCCTAATTTAAGTGACAAACTTTTTATCAAATTTCTTCCACAGAAAAGTTTATCCACTCTTTCGCAAAGTTGTAAGTTGGCTCCTTGCTCAAAAGAAGAATCTTAGATGGATCCCCTAATGGATTATTTGAGAGATGGTAATCTCATTCATGACAAGAAAGGAGCATGAAGATTGACTTACCAAGCTGTGAACTATACACTAATTGATGGTTAGCTGTATAAATGCGGCATATCACAACCCTATCTTTGATGCCTTCCTTCGAGAGATGCCTAGAGGGTGTTATCCAAATTGCATGGTGGTGTATGCAGTAACCACATAAAAGCATAGATACTATATGTTTGAGCATTGCGACTCGGCTATTATTGGCCGACCATGAGAGAAGATGCAAAGGAAGTTATGTGGCATTGTCCTCAATTCTAGAAGCTTGAGTCATACGCTTGTAATTGAGCTATACAACCTATCTAGCCTTTGGCTTTTTGCCTAGTAGGGGTTATATATTCTTAGACCCTTCCCGAAATCTACTACCCAACGACAATTCATCATTGTTGCCTTAGATTACTTTACCAAATGGGCAAAGGCTAAGGTAGTGGCAAAAATTATCGAGTAGAAAGTAGAAGCATTTGTTTTCAATTCCATCATATCTAGATTCAAAGTTCCTTACATGATAATCACGGATAATGGCCCGCAATTTGACAACAATAAGTTCAAAGCATTTTATGAGAAGTATGACATTCACCTCAACTATATGTCTATAGCATACCCTTAGACGAATGGACAAGTTGAAGTCGTAAACAAGATCATCTTATACGACCTAAGAAGGAAAGTAGATCAAGTTAAAGGGAAATGGGACAATGAACTATCGAATGTTTTATGGGGGTACCAATCTACCTACAAAACTGCGATTGGGGAGATGCCTACTAGGTTAGCATACGGTACGGAAGCTAAGCTGCTAGTTGAGTTAGATTTGCCTAATCTATAGATACAAAACTTTGACATAATGGTTAATCAAGTTGGATTAAAGACAAATTTGGACACCATTAATGAAATAAGATATATTGTAAGAGCTAAGGTTATGGCATATCAGCATAGAGCAGTAAGGTATTATAATTAGAAAGTGGAGCACAAGGTTTTTTAACCTGGAGATTTGGTTTGCTAAAAGGTGAAAGTTACTGGCATGCAAGTGAGTTAAGGGAAGCTTGGCATGAATTGGGAGGATCTTGTCGGGATTTAGGAAGTTGTTTGTGAGGGGGCCTACCAATTAGAAAGGTTGGATGGATCTATCATCCCTTGATCATGGAACGCCGAGAATTTGAAATTATATTTCAATTGATTGTTTAGATGATGTTCATCTCTACTTGTTTATAAGGTGATAACCTACTTGCTCGTAAGACTTCTTTTTTGTGAGAATTGTTTGAAGTCTTATTATGTCTTGATTTTTTTGTGATTGCTGAGTTAACGAGTTTTAGACTACATGACAAACTAACTGACATAAGTTCTAACCTATTGTGGTTAACGAACCGTAAAAATTAATCTTACAGCCGAGTAATGCAGCTAGTCTACATCTTAAATGGCTAACAGAAATTGTTTATAATAACACACAAATTAGACATGTGAAATAAAACAAGTTGAGAAAAATAAGGTGTATAAAATAAAACATGTCGAGAAATACTTAGCATGTGAAATAAAAAATGCTAACGAAGAAGAATGTGTTAAATAAAACATGTACATCATACATGTAGGAAAAATGCAGTACATGAAATAAAACGTACTCAAGGTAGTTAATATAAAAGATACTTTTTCATTCAATAATGTAGTTGCAAATACTCGGCCCATTATATGAAAGATATTTCATTCAGTAGTTACATGAGAGAATGCAATGTATAAAGAATACAAAGAAAATCCTATGGCCTATCAAAGTTAGTAGAAGTAATTTTTTTATTGGAGGTTGGGGCTTTCTCCGAGCAAACTTCTTTCTTAGCACTTAGGGTCTTAAAGCTGGTAGATTTTTCTTTCCACTCATAGGGGATTAATTTTGATAGACATTCTTTGTCTTCCCTTGGATCCTTGGCACGAACTGCATAATCATGCTTATTAATAATCTTGGCACCTGCCTCATCGTCATTGTCCTCATCAGCACTGCCAACTTTATTGTTGACGTTAATGAAGTCAAGGTAGGAGAGATTGTAATCAGGGTGAAGCTTCGGGATCTCCTCTCTTGCCACTTGGACTCCTTCCAACAACTTCTTTTATAGAAGTCTCTTGTACTACCGACTAGGGGTGACTATATCGAGTGCTTCTTCAACAAAGGGTCCTCTTTTCATAGTCTCCTCCAGTTCAGTAACATGACTTTGCAAGTTTGTGTCACTAGTCTCTAACTCTTTAATTTGCACTTTATGCCTATCTTCCTTGTTACTTATTATGCAAAGAGTTTGACCCAACCCCCAACACTCTTCTTTCTTCTTTTGTAGCTCCTCCTTTAGGCCTTGAGACTCCTTATATTGCTCTTTAATTTTGGCCTTTAGGCTCGAGACTTCATTAGTAGTAAGGGTATGTGCTAACTTTTCAGCAACAAGGTCTTCTTGGAGCTTCTTTGCCTTCATCTCAGCCCTTATCCTAGCATTCTTTACAGTAGCAGTCTAGGTTTTGGAAGCATTATATGGTCTCCAACTCTTTAATTTACACTCTGAGCCTATCTTCCTTGTCGCTCATTATGCAAAGAGTTCGACTCAACCCCTAGTGCTCTTCTTTCTTCTTCTATAGCTCCTCCTTTAAGCCTTCAGACTCTCCTTGTATTGCTCTTCAATTTTGGCTTTTAGGTTTGAGACTTCATCGACAATAAGGGTATATGCCAACTTTTTATCAACAAGGTCTTCTTGGAGCTTCCTCACCTCCATCTCGGCCCTTATCCTAGCATTCTTTACAGCAACAATCTGGGCTTTAGAAGCATTATACACATCTTCGATTTTCTATAATGATTTCATTTAATATGATAAGTACTAGAAGTGACTCAACAAAATACATGAAGACTAATAGGGATCTTACCTTCTTAGTTTCCTTATTAGCCTTATCTAAAGCCATCAGAATGTAGCTGCTTATTTAAAAAAGAAGAGGAATATCAGCAATTGAGTAAATTCAACAGTTAAAAAGATGGATATAGCTACTCATATCATATAACTTGGCCATGATATAGGCCTTATTATAACCACCAACCCTGTTGATATCCTTCTTGGCAATCTCTTTATCCTTCGGAAGAATAATTCCTTCCATCAAGGCTAAAGATTTTATCCTGCCACCTAGGGCCTAGTCAACATCCAAAACATTGAGGCTCTAACACGAGACAAAGTATTTGCCGACCTCTTTGTTAGGGACGAATTCGGCACTACTGATGCTGAGAGCTTTGGATAGCATTGCCTCCTTCGTCCTCTCATCTAAACCTTTAGAACTTTTGGCAGGTCGTTGGTTAGCATGTTCCTTCCTCAGTCTCTTGTCAGCACTCAACGCTGCCACAACCACCAATGATGACCCTTCAGTAGTAGTGGCATCTTCGGCCTCATTGTGGGGTTGTGTTTCTTAACTACCCTTTCTCAGCTCAGCAAAAGGTTGAATATTTTCGACCGGAGGCTTCTTAGAATAAATGACCTCGATCGGCATTGTCTTCTCACCCTTCTTCTGCCTCTTGGTTAGCCGGGAGGTTTTCTTCTATGTTACCACCTACTTGGATGTGTCCTCTTTTGTTATTTTCTTCATGGCAGTAAGCTGAGTGGTAGTGGCAGCTGTAGTCACCCTCTTATCAACTTTAAATTTCTTAGCTTTAGCCTAGGTTAGCAACTTGGTAGGATTTACCTCACCAACACCCATATCTATAATATGAGCAAACAAGTTAATATTAACGCAGAAGAAAAGAATAAACTTATGTTCTTCATACCGAGCAATGTTCAATGGCAATAATTTTCCCCTCAAGTCGTGAGAATGGCTTCCCCTTTGTAGTGATACTTGGTACTGCAGTAACTTATTAGTGTACCTTCTTTTTCAGAAAAGACTGGCTCTTCGCTTTCATAATGTCGTATAATTCTCTCGGTGTTTCAATAGAACATTTTATTCCTCCTCCTTTCTTGAATATTCTTCACCACTGCTGCATCATTCGACATTAGTTCTATGTCCTTAGTGTAGATTGGCTCAGTCCATTGAGTCTAGAAGTCTAGCTCCTCATCAGATACTATCAACATGAATTTGTTATGTTACTTGTAGATCTTAGACTCTAACTCATCCATGGACTTACGCCCATACCTTACAGTACCAAAGTACTACTTGTCAAGCTACCTCCTAATCATAAAGAAAAACCGAAATAGTTAAGGTGTAGCCCTAACTTCAAATTCTTCGTAAACTATCTCAAAAGCTACCAGAAGCTGGTATGTGTTGGGTAAGAACATACTTGGTGTGACTTTAAATTACTTAAAGAACCCCTTCACAAATGCCAAGAAAGAGAAGTATAACCCAAAATCCAAATACTTCAAGTATATGTGGAATTCGCGCTCTCTTAGGAAATATACCCTCTCCTCCTCTCTTAACCTCCTTATATTCCACATTCCAGGAAGGTCTTATTAATACCGGTTGTATTTCGTGACAAGAACTTTGTCGGCAGAATTGGCAGTTCCATCTGGAGAGTCGTGGAAGTAAGCTATATTGTTGTATAGATATCACGTTGAGGATCTCCCTTCTTTATCCTTGAGATAATTATCCATGGTAAGAGTGTTTATCTAAGTGAGTTCATCCCACTTTTCCTCAATGCTGTCGGCTGAGCTACTAGAAGAACACGCCATCTTGCTCCTTGTTTAGAGGGGAAAAGTGTCCTTAGTTTCCATCGCTTCAAAATCGAAGAGGACAAGTCGACAAACTACGTTGTGAACCATACCTAAATGATTAGAAGTAATGATATCACAAGAGTTAAAGAATGTGAGATTGAAGACGAGAAAGTAAACAAAAGTTTGAGATGCAACTAGAGAAATGTATTTTGATTGTAAATAGTCCTTTAAATATAGAAAACTTACCTTCGTAACTGCAAATTTGTTTATGATGATAATAATGCACTGATTTGATAGTGGCGTAGATTGTTGATACGTGTTTCAAGACAAAAATTTGATGGTCGATAACTTTTTGATAGCTATTTTGTTTGTGGATAATAATGATTGAAGTGACAGATATCATGCCTCCTACTTTTTGGTTTCTTAAACGGGTAAGAATTTGAAAGTTGCAACTTTTCGATTAGGATGTGAACCATCTTGCTTCCTACCTCACTTGGCATCTAAAGAATTGACCCCTACTTGGCCTCTAACACATTATGTATTACTCCCTTGGTCAAATCCTTGAGCACGGGAGTTGAGAGGCAAATGTTGATAGTCAGTTTTCATTTACTGGCTTGGTAAGTGTTAACTTTGCTTACTCGTCTATTCAGCTGTTGATAAGTCAGGTAATCAATATTCTCGACATTTCACCAAGTAACACAGATCCACACCTGTTTTGAATTCAAGTTCATGGCATCATAAGTACGGTTATATTACATAATTGGCTACTCTCTCTACATTTCAAGGAAGGTATCTAATTAAAAAGCTTCCATGTATCTCGACAGTTATTTTGATAATCGCTCCTTCAAACATGATAATCTCCTATAAATATAGAAAAGAAACTCTATAAGAGACAACTGATAACTCTTAACCTCTTCACTTTACTTTTCTCTTTCCTGCTTACTAACTTAGGTATCGAAGTGGCCGCACTAGATTAGCCCCGATACTAAGCTTTCTTTCTTTCTTTACAAGACATTTCCAACTCCCAAGGTTCACCACTAACAAAATGAAATGTGCCTAAACTCATGAATTTTTGGTTTTCCTAAAAGGCCAATGCTTTTCAAAAATTAAAATAGGATTACTTAACTTATTATAATTTTTTTTTAGTTTTATTGATGGCAACTCCAAACTTTTTCTTTTTAAAAGAAAAATTATGTCTCTTTTAATCTTTTGGTTAAGCAATCCATATTTAGGGGATGGAGCTTGTGAATAAAAGAACTAAAAGCAATAATGATTTTTAAAAGTCAAACTTGATAGTGACACTCAAAAATAGCTCCTTTGAGTGATTCACTTATGGGTTGTTCTATATATATATGATATAATGAAACCTTGAAATGATAAATGAAGTTATCTCAAATGGTTGAGGTAAATTCTAAAAAATATTTGGCTTCAAACCTATCTTTTACTTAAATTGAGGTGTTTCATCAACTTCTCAATAAGATAACAACTAATATAAATATGCCACCCCTAGAAACATCAAATTTAGTGGTTAGAGGAGCTTACAAAGTTAAGGTATCTTACTCTCTACTCTTAGTAGTTGATCATGGTTAGATTACTAATACTAGAGCATCTAATTTCTAAATGAATTCATTATGCAATTTTGAGAATTATAATGAATATAAATAAGAATCTAAGATATGGGTGATTGAGGGTGATGTTATGTATATAAAAGGAGAAGGGATTCATAATTTATCTAATTTAAAATTAACATATACTTTTTATGCATTCAAATTAAAATACAATTTGTTATCTATGAGCAAATTAACTGGGGACTCAAATAGCAAAGTCACATTTTTTTCTCCTCATTCATGAAAATTTCAAGACCTAGCTTATAGAAGACAATTGACAACATAAGCAGCAATAGATTATACTATATCTTTGGAAGGATTATTTCTTTATGTTTAAAGTCATCTAAACTTAGTTCCACTATCAATCTCTCTCTCTACATTAAGGTTTAATATTTTATTATGGAATATAAAATTGCACCAACTACGTTTTCAAGTATTTAAAAAAAATCATATAAAATTATTAGGAATAATGGAACACTAAAGTCATTTCATTATGAGTCTTGTGCAATAGCTAAATTCTCTAGAAACACTCATCTTGTACATTCATATGCTTTACCTAAACCTTCCACATTATACAGTGATATATCGGGTCCTCCAAGGTTAAGCCCTATAATTTGATAGTAGATTTAAAAAGTCACCTATAAACATTCGAACCATAATTATTTCTAGAAAAAATCAGTTTATTTCATTTATAAATAACCACGACTAAGTATGTTAGGTGTACCTACTAAAATAAAACTTAAAAGTTTGCAAAATATTCAAAATTTTTTACAACTAAATAATGAATATGTTTTATGCTCTCGTCCAAATCTTGAGGCTTAATAATAGGAGGGAATATTTCTCAAATGAATTTAAAAAGTATATGGATGAAAATGGGATTTTTTTTTTTTTTATCAAAGTCATTGAGCTTACACTCCCCATTAAAATGGTAAAACCAAAAGAAAATAACAGCACTTACTAGTCATTAATATTTTCTAGTTCTTTTCCAAACTCTCTCTAGGAGGAAGTATTTCTATTAGCTACCTATTTCATAAATATGCAACCCTTAAACCTTTTAGATTTTGCATTCTTGTGAATCTAATTTCAAAGTCCTTTCCACATGTTAGGTTATTTTCCATACCCCATATTAAGTAAAGTTTAACATAGGTTGTGGGGAAGAATTGGTATTAATTTATATGGCCATGGTGATCACTAATTTGAAACTCTTGAGCTAAATGGTTAAAAGGCCCACTAGTATTTGTTTACTTGATTATTTACTACTTTTGATTTAATTGTAATGTCTTAAGTCAAAAGCAGTGAATAACCAAGCCAACAAATACTAATGAATATATTTTAACTACTTAGCTCAAAAGTTTCAAGCTTGTGTTAATAAAGTGTTCACAACCATGATTATATAAACTAGTATCATAACCTCCTACAATCCATGTTAAACACTTAACTATAGAGTCTCACAATTCCATCTACCCCTTTAAACATGAAACATTTTTATCGCGAGACCTTATAATTAGGATTAGATCTTTCCCCTTTTTAGTATACTTTTCGGGCTACTCACTACTTATAGGTTATCTTAGAAATATGTTATGAGTCACCAACTTGATGACACTCTTCGCTTTTGTTGGACCTCTTTTCTAAATTAGAGCAAAACCTAAGTCGTCATCCCTTTTACTAGTAGGGGATCATCTTTGATATTATTTGTAATACATTAGTCTAAAAGCTGTGAATAGCTGTAAGCCTCACAACCAGCTACTCGGGGTTCCGATTGGCTAAAGAATCTGATCGAGCTTAAATTATAAAATAAAGCTACAAATATTAGTAAAAGTAATCCCATAAGTTTGAATTTAAGAAATTAAGCAATAAAATAAAAGAATATAAAATTTTCAAATTTTAAGTATATTACTCGTTATTTATTGAAAATATGTAAAATGTATAAAATGTATCTTGATAACTAACGAATCGCTAGAGATAAATTATATATATACTAAAAATTATAAAATAATATAAATAATATTTAAGAGAATTTATTTATGCTATATATAAATTTATATGTAAGTAGAAATACGCGTAATTACTTAAAATACGTGAAATATGTTAAAATAAGGTTAATTAATTAAAGAAAAATCAAGAAAATTATTAAAAAAATCAAGGAAAAGTCCATAATTGGGTTGTGGCAGCTGGGGAAAAAAAGAAAAACAAAATCAACCAATTACATTAAGCTAAACAAAAAGCAAATTTGGAAAATGATAATGCTTATGTCTAGTCAAATTAATGCATAAAAAAATCTCCTAAGGCCCTATAAATACCCAAAATTTTGTAGAAGTTCATTTAGGAAGTTGGGAATCTAGAGAAATTGAGAGAGCACTAAAAAGAAAGAGTTAGGGTTTTCTTATAAAAATTAGGAAAAATATGTGCAGTTAGGACTTTAGAAGGAAACACATACCCGATGGCCACTTGAAAATGAACGACCACCACCACACCACTCCACTCCACCACCACAGCCCAACTTGGCCAACACCCCTAGGGCCACCGTTGGTGGTTGAAATCTCAACAGCTAAGTGGATCTAATTTTAGCCCGATTTTGTGAAATTTATTTAAATTATGAAATTTATTTAGAAAAATTATGAAATTTGTTATTCTAAAATATTTTAGTATGTAGATTAAGGGAAAAAATTTATTTTGATGAATTTATGTCTAGAAATATACTACCCTTAAAAAATCATGCAAAATCGAATGTGTTTTGAATTAGAAATAAATAGGTTTAGGAGTATAGTTTTTAACTCAAAATTTTTGTGTAGACTACTTAAGTGATGTAAAATAGTTCCACAAAGCTCTTCTTCAAAAATTAATTTTCAAAATTTTTAGATAATTTTTGGGCCTTAAAATAATGTATAAAATGAGTGATTTAGCATTACTTAAGTAATTAAATAGTTAATTACTGATTTAGTGTATAATTATATGTTTTAAGATGTTGAAATACGATAAAGTATGATACTTGTAACATATAGGGTATTAGATGTAATTAATAGGATATTATGTAGTATATATGTAATAAGTAAAAATGGTACGTTTTAAGTTAATTTTGCAATTTAGGGTAATTAGGTGTAAAAATATAATTTAGGATGAATTTAGATATTTTAAGATGTTGATTAATGTTAGGAGATGATATTTAGAATGATAGAAATATTAGATTTGTATTATGTACATAATAGGTAAAAATAGATAATATGCGAATATTGGAAATATAATAAATAAAAAATATTAGAATAAAAATTGATATTATACTAATAATAGGAATATATATAAAATTTGGTAGGAAACCTAAATTAGGATAATTATATGAAAAATGTAAGATTTTCTCTACACGGATTGGAATATTGGTTAGAGACTGAAAACAATATTGAGGATACCTGAAAATAATGTGATTTATTTCACATCATGGGTTGAAATGAGTTTCTAAGGCTCATGTATATAACAGTACTTAGAAATTGAACTAAAAGCTAATTTAGAAATCGATGTAGAAACTGAACCCAAACCTAGCCTAAACCCAGAATAATTGTAAAAAATTTGATAACCTGGATAATTGGACATATTAAATCCTAAACCAAAGATAAAAATAAGTGTTATAAGATAAAAACTAATCTATAATAATTATATGAAAACTGAGATAACATTGGTATTATAGGGATCATTGGCGATTGATTAAACGAGTCCCACCTTTAGTGAGCAAGCAAGGAGTTGAGATAAGTTAGGATTAATACAGTGTTGTATTTTAAAGGCTCGAAATTATATTTGATTGTGCTTGTTCTGAGTTGATGATATGATTTTGATGTACTACTCTGACTTGTAAATTGTGATTTGTATGTAATGATTAATCACTCTAAACTATACCTAACTAAATATATGACTTATAAATATAAATTGAGCATGCATAGCAACCCATTAGGGAAATATTAAGATTCTTTGGCCAAATATTGACCCCTTCAAAAGGGATAGCACTAGATAGTATAATTGGTTTATTTTTCATCCTTAGTCAAACTAAGTAATAGGTGAGGAGGTTGCGGCAAGGGTGAAGTTAATAGTTCAAAGGTAGTCGTAGGAGGAGTGGTGTCTCTATTACACAAGCTTGGGTTTGGTTGTGAGATGTTGCATTAACGGCAACTCCTCAACCCGGATTAGAGTGGGTACAATTTCTCTAATCTCACGATGGGCCAGATAACGTCGTATGGTGGCATTTACTTGAACATGCATTGCACCTAATAATTTGGTTGATAACCTTATTTGTGTTCATGGTATAATTTTAAGTCTCCGTCCAAACTTATTGAGCTATGGTTGCTCGCATCTCTATAGCCGTTATTATAGGTGCTAGTTAGGAAGTAGCTTATAATAACCCTAAAGCTAGCAACTGCGGAATCCTGGAGAGTAAGGATGTAAACTGAAGATCAAATACACTTTCTAGTTAGATTTATTTTAAAGCCTTTAAGATTAGTTTACCAATTACTCAATTAAATTGCGACTAAATTGCTAAATCTTGTAAGATACTTAGATTATTTTAATGCAAGTATGTACTTTTCTTAAATTCACAAGTAAATAACTTATTTAAATTATAAATTTTTTACTTTAAAGTAGGTTAGTCGTGGACGACTTATATAAATTAGGTCTAAGATAATGGTTATATGACTAGCTTCTATCTTAGAATAATTTGCACGGAGAAACTGTTATGACTCTACCGCTTCGGGGCGTGACAATTCTGAATTGGTATCAAAGCAAAGTTCTAGTAAACTAGCTTTGAAAGATAACCATTAAATGAATTAGACATTTTAGGAGTACATTGAGAGTATGTAGAAATAAATGAATGTTAAAATATCGTACTACAAATTATAGGTTAAGTAAGAACTATAACACTAAACTGAGGTAAAGATTAATTGAATTTAAGTCTAGTGATGGAATCATACGGAAAATTGGTGGTTTGTTGAAGTGATTCAGATTGAATGAAGAAGAATCTTTGAGTTAATACAGAGTTGTGATGTGAAGAATATTGGTAGAACTGATTAGTGGGATATGTTAATATTGTGGATGAAATTCTTAAGAAGTTAATTAATGGAGCTGTGTTGTAATTGATGAGACGTGATGAAGTGATGAGATTCATGAATAATACCAGAGAATTAATTCAAGTTTTTAGTATAATAGACATATTATAGGCTATTGATTAACATTGGATAGAAAGCAAGAGGTTACAACTTAAGTAATATTAATGAGATATTTCTAGTAAAAATGAAAGAGAGAAACCTTACCCTGTTAATATAATTTATAATTTGATTAGTATATTATGTACCTTCAAATGATTACCCTTTGAGAATTATTGATTTGGTTCCATATTTCTGGATTAGTTAGAGTAAACTATTTTTTATTTTCCTATTGAAGTATAGAGTACTAAATCAAATAAGCGGTGATGACAATTAAATTGAAGGATAAATGTGGTGAAAATCTTTTAAACAAAGAATTGTTATTGGTGAATTAAATGATGAATACAATGTGATAGTTGGTTATATTTTGTCAGGAGTTAGAATTTATCATATTATTAGTTATTCAAATAAGTTAAGATCCTATTGATCTTTTAATAGATATAGTTGTGCTCATTGATAGATGTGAATTCTTTAGATATATACATATGCTGTAATGTATTATATTTGTGATTAAGGTTGTAAAAGGATTAGATTTTTTTTAGTAACTAATTTTGGAAATCCTTTATATGTGTAAGAACGGTAGAAGAAATGGTATTATGAGGCTATGATCAGGTTATGAATTCTTTAGCTCTTAATGAATCATGAATTGAAGACTTACATGTTTGGAATTATAAGCCGGTGCAAGGAAAGCAAAATAAGTATGAAGTGGATAGTAAGATCCTTATGTTTTAGATAACCTAATTGACATCATTATGTGGTACTTATGTTCGACTATGCAAGATGGATAGTTATTAAATCATGTATGAGGGAAGAAGTAAGATTATTAGGTAACTACAATCGAATATGTATCTAGGCACCATAAAATAGTAATAGGATAAGTAATCAGTAATAGTGAAAATGGAATTAAAGCGACAAGTTGGAGATGATTAGGACTTTTAATTAAAAGTTACTTAGTTATTCTAAAAATTAATCAAGAAAGGCATAACTCTCCAGAAAGTAAATTTTATAAGACGGTTATCTATCTGTAAACTAATTATGATAGGATGATAAGAAGGTTCATCAAAGATAGTTATTTAAGAATCCAAGCTTAAAGGGATCAGGAGATAAGTAGTAATTTCATTGAAGGACTCTCACTTGATCTTAGTTAAATGATAATAAATCTAAACTAAAGGATTGGTTAATAATCATAAGAATAATGCATAATTATTGTAGGATATATGTATATACAAATAGAAGAAATACAAGTACAATGATAACATTAAGATGCTCATTCCTTACAAGTCAAAAACTAATGGGCGAAAAGAGAATTGAGGTAATCGGAATTATCATTACCTATTAATTTTGATTTCATATTGGAGGAAGGATATTAATTTAAAAAGTTGTAGGATATGATTAAAGTGGAATTTAGAAGGAAAGCTACTGATGGTAGATGATGAGAAGTTTGTTGATATTTATAAGTAAGAGATTGAGGAAAATACCAATAAGTATTAGATTTATTAATAACATATAAAGGTTCAAATGTATTTCTAAAGATTAGTTTGTGGATATTTGAACTTTAGGGTTAAGTTAAGCTTGAATTAAACGTATAGTAGAAATTCTGTATTGAATGTTGTAAATGGAACCTTAGGAGTTAAATGAGTGACTATGTTTTTCTAGAATCACATCAGATTAGAACGATACCAATATAAGATCAGTGCATATATTATATTCACAGAACTGAGAGACTCGTATACATGTTAACTGTATATGAAGATGCTTGCTATGATAACTATAGATGGCATGTCGATATATAAAGTTTATGTGAATGGCAAAACTAACGTTAAGTGATCATAAGTAGCATACAAAATTTGAAGACAATGTGACTTTCAAAGGAGATAATACTTTTTTATTAAGCTCGTTACATTTAGAGAAGGAATTCTGGTAGATATTGAAAATGTTGAATTGGTGATCGAAGGAAAATCCATTGAGATAACCCAATGTACGAGAAAGCTATGAAGCTACAATACACTTCATATGAGCAACTACAATAGGTAACTTAATAGAAGAATGGCAAATTTGAAATTGTCAATTCATTATTGTTGAGTCACATGTCAAGTTAATCTTATTGGTGTATTTTGTTGTGTCATGTTTTGTCAAGTAATTAGATCTCGTCAATAATGTCTCTTTTGTTGAGTCTGTCAGTTAAAAGTCATATTCATTCTTATCAAGTCGAGTCAAGTCAAATTGAGTTGTTAACCATCTCATTTGAATCTGAGATGGAGAAAAGTTGAGATTTGCCAAATTACTTTTGTTGATCCTATGCTGAACCGTATGAAGAACAAATGAGAAGCCATAACAACAGCATAGACATTATGACTAGAAGATTATGAAGAAGAAGAAAGGAGATGATATGAGGTGAACTTAGAACTGCTAATGATCATAAATAAGATTGATGAATCAGTAAAACAAGGAACAAATAGAGGATAAGCCAATAAGAAACCTTAAGAGGTTATAAAATTAAGTCATAAGATAGAATAAGCAACTAGAGGATTGCAATAATAGAATAAGGCATGAATGATATCAAAGTATAGAATACAAAGTAGGAGAATTGGCATTGAGAAATTGAAAGATAAATGAAAAGGTCAAGCAAAGGTTCAGATAGAGAAGAAGTTGAGACTTAATCAGAAGACCATTCAAAAGCTTCATTAAAAGATAGTTCAGTAGAATGATAGATAGATTTCAAAGTTAGGAAGTGACCCATAAAAATAGTGGATAATCAGGTTCAAAAGTTAAAGTAGTTGAGATAGGGGATATGTAGAGATATAATAAGACAAAAGTTCAAACTTGGAAGTTACTATGAAACAGAACTTAGTAAATATAAAACCTTACTTATGGTTCTTTTGATTCTTAAGATAGTAAACAAATATAAACTGTCAATCTTAGTTAAGTGAACAATACAGAAATATACAGTATTTTTTAGAACGAAACTATTATAACGGGGGTGGAAATGTAAGCCTTACAATTAGCTACTCAAGGTTTCGATCGACTAAAGGATCCGATCGAGCCTAAAATATAAAGTAAATTTAGAAATATTAGTAAAAATAATCCCGCAAGCTCGAATTTAAGAAAATAAGTAATAAAATAAAAGAATATAAAATTTTCAAATTTTAAGTATATTACTTGTTATTTATTGAAAATGCATAAAATATATTCCGATAACTAACGAATCGCTAGAAATGAATCATATGCATACTAAAAATCATAAAATAACTTAAATAATATTTAGGTGTATTTATTTGTACTATATATGAATTTATATATAAATAGAAATACGCGTAATTACTTAAAATAAGGTTAATTAATTAAATAAAATTCATAATTAATTAAGGAAAAATAAAGAAAATTATAAAAAATTAAGGAAAAGTCCAAAATTGAGTTGTGGCAGTTGGAGGAAGAAAGAAAAAAATCAACTAATTAAATTAAGCCAAACAAAAAGCAAATTTGGAAGATGATAATGCTCATGTCTAGTCAAATTAATGCATAAAAAAATCTTCTAAGGCCCTATAAGTACCTAAAATTTTGCAAAAGTTCATTTAGGCAGTTAAGAATCCAAAGAAATTAAGAGAGGACTAAAAAGAAAGAGTTAGGGTTTTCTTACAAAAATTAAGAAAAATATGTGCAATTAAGGCTTTAGAAGGAAACACATACTTGACTGCCACTTGAAAACGAATGGCCACCACCACAACACTCCACTCTACCACCATCACCCAACTTGGCCAACACCCCTAAGGCCACTGTTGGTGGCTGAAATCTCAACGACTAGGTGAGTCCGATTCTAGCCCGATTTTGTGAAATTTATTAAAATTATTAAATTTATTCAAAAAAATTATGAAATTTGTTATTCTAGAATATTTCAATATGTAGATTAAGGGAAAAATTTTATTTTGATGAATTTAAGTCTAGAAATATACTACCCTTAAGAAATCATGCAAAATTAAGCATGTTTCAAATTAGAAATAAATAAGCTTAGGAGTGTAGTTTTTTATTCAAAATTTTTGTGTAGACTACTTAAGCGATATATAATAGTTTCACGAATCTCTTTTTCACAAATTAATTTTTGAAATTTTTAGATAATTTTTAAGCCTTAAAATGATGCATAAAATGGGTGATTTAGGGTTTTAAATGGTTAATTAAGTAATTAAATGATTAATTATTGATTTAGTTCATAATTATATGTTTTAGGATATTAAAATATCATGAAGTATGATACTTGTAACATATAGAGTGTTAGATGTAATTATTAGGGTATTATGTAGTATATATATAATAGGTAAAAATGGTATGTTTTAAGTTAATTTTGTAATTTAGGGTAATTAGGTGTAAAAATTTGATTTGGGATGAATTTAGATATTTTAAGATGTTGATTGATGTGGGGAGTTGATATTTGGAATGATGGAAATATTAGATTTGTATTATGTACATAATAGGTAATAATACTTAATATGCAAATATTGGAAATATAATAAATAGAAAATATTGGAATAAAAATTGATATTATACTAATAATAGGAATATATATAAAATCTGGTAGGAAACTTAAATTAGGGTAATTATAAGAAAAATGTAAGATTTTCTCACATCGAGAGTAAATTCAGTAGTTAAATTAGGATTAGGATGTACTGCACGGATTGGAACATTGGTTATAGACCAAAAACAATATTGAGGATATCCAAAAATAATGTAATTAATTTCACATTATGGGTTGAAATAAGTTTCTAGGGTTTGTGTATATAATAGTACTTAAAAATTGAACTAGAACCCAATTTAGAAGTCGATACAGAAACTGAACCCAAACTTAACCCAAACCTAAAATAATTGTAAAAAATTTGTGAACCTGGATAATTGGACATATTAAACCCTAAACCAAAGATAACAATAAGTGTTATAATATAAAAACTAATTTATAATAGTTATATGAAAACTGAGATAACGTTGGTATTATAGGAATTATTAGCGATTGATTGAATGAGTCTCACCTCGAGTGAGTGAATGAGGAGTCGAGATAAGTTGAGATTAATACAATGTTATATTTTAGAGGCTTGAAATTGTACTTGATTGTTCTTATTCTAAGTTGATGATATGATTTTGATGTACTGCTCTGACTTGTATCATGTGATTTGTATGAAATGATTGATCACTCTAAACTGGACCTAACTAAATATATGACTTGTAAATATAAATTGAGTATGCATAGCAACCCATTAGGGAAATATTAAGATTCTTCGGCCAAATACTAACCCCTTTAAAAGGGATGGCACTGGATAGTATAATCGATCCCTTCTTCATCCTTAGTCGAACTAAGTGACAGGTGAGGAGGTCGCGGTAAGGGTGAAGTCAATGGTTCGAAGGTAATCGTAGGAGGAGCGGTGTCTCCATTGCACAAGCTTGGGTTTGGTCGTGAGCTGTTGTATTAACAGTAACTTCTCAACCCGGATTAGAGTGAGTGCAATTTCTCTAATCTCAAGATGGGCCAGATAATATCATATGGTGGCATTTGCTTGAACATGCATTATACCTAATAATTTGGTTGATAACCTAATTTGTGTTTGTGATATAGTTTTAAGTCTTTGTCCAAACTTACTGAGTTGTGATTACTCACATCCCTGTAAACGTTATTACAAGTGCTGGTTAGAAAGCAGCTTATAATAACCTTAAAGCTACCAACTACGGGATCCTAGGGAATAAGGATGTAAATTGAAGACCAAATACACTTTCTAGTTAGATTTATTTTAATGCTTTTAGCATTAGTTTATAAATTACTCAATTAAATTGTGACTAGATTGCTAAATCTTATAAGATATTCAAATTATTTTAATGTCAGTATGTACTTTTCTTAAGTTCATAAGTAAATAACTTATTTAAATTGTGAATTATTTACTTCAAAGCGAGTTAGTCGTGAACACCTTGTGTAAATTAGGTCTACGATAGTGGTTGTATGGCTAGTTTTTATCTTAGAATAGTTTGTACGGTGGGATTATTACAACTCTGCTACTTCGGAGCGTGACAATAGCCAAGTCAATAAACACTAATGGGTCTATTTTAACTACTTAGCTCAAAAGTTTCAAGCTTATGTTAACAAAACATTTATAATCATAATCTTATAAACTAGTACGACAGTCTCTTACGATTTATGTAGGGCACTTAATCATGGAGTCTTATATAAGGCATTAAAAATTGTATTAGAGCTAGCCCCCTACTAATAGGTGATGTTTCAAAGATCTACTTTAACCTAGTTTAGAAAAGAGGTCAAGGGAAGATAGGGAGCGTAACCAATATATGACTCTTATTAAGCTTTTAGGATGACTTATATGTTAAAGATCATGAGTCAACCAAATTGTGTACTAAAAGGAAGGAAAGAATTAGGTCTAATTGTAAAGCTCTATGACGATGATGCTACGTGTTTAAAAGGGGGAGATTATGATATCTCATTTTAAGTGGTCCCATATGAATTATGAGAGAAAATTGGTATTAATTATATGGCCATAGTCTTGTTAATAGTAATTAAAATTTTTTGAGCCAAATAGTTAAAAATGGCTCATTAATATTTATTAACTTAGTTATTTGCTATTTTTAGCCTAGGGTGTTACATTATTTACCCCTTAAAGTTTTTTGATATGTGATCTATGCAAAAATAAAAATAAAAAAACTCTCTTGATTAAGGTAAACTCGATAGATGAGCTTATAAGTATGTCTTTATAAAATATTTGCCATCTCAAAAAGCTCATAAGTTTCACCATCTATCATCAAGAAATTTTTTTATATCTCTTGACTTTTCCTTTTTTTTAGAGTCAATTATTCTTTCAAACTAAACTCATCTAGTGAGAGATGAATTCTAATCTTGCTCTCTCATTTCTCATATGTGATAACTACATTCTCTTACTCCATACACTACTCAAGAAGCATAGATTCCTCCTACTATCCCTTCAAAAAGTGATAAGTCCCATCATCTCCAAAGATGTTAGCTTATTCACAAATCTATCAGATAAAAACATGGTCATCATCTACCTTGGAGAAAGGGAATGAGATTCAAATATGGAGAAAGATGAATCATAATTATAGAGGGAGAGTTAGATGAATCATAATTGTTGATATTATTTTGAAAAGGTAAAAGACCATACATTAGTTATTCAATAGTTGATTATATTGCTTACTAAAAATTATCTTCTTAGTTTAGAACTTTTACAATGAAAGTTGATAGAGAAATAATCCCTAAAAATATTAGTGAAGCAATATATACTCTTGAATGGATAGAGGTTATAATAGAAGAGAAAAGTGCATTATTGAAGAAAGATATATGAGACTTGGTTGAGTTACCTAAAAGAAAAAAAAAAGGAAGTAGGCAACATATGGGAATCTAAAGGAAGTGTTGAATGAGTCAAAGCATACTTAGATTTAGGTGATAAATTACATAGAAATATTTGTGCTAAAATTGAATATGATACATATATTACTCTTTTTAGTAGTTTTCACATTGTGAATCATAAGGAAGATAATTTGAGGCCATAAGAGATATGAGGAGTGGTGTTTGAGTTGAAAAAATCTCTTTTATGGATTGAAATAATCACAAAGAACATGGTTTGAGTGCATTAGCTTAGTATATATTAGACTTGAATACAACTTGAGTTTGGCTGATCATACATTATTTGTGAAGGTGAATTGTGAAAGAAAGAAACCTACCCTTATTGTATATGTTGATGATGTCATCATAAAAGAGGATGATGTTTCTAATATTACCACTCTAAAGGATTATATTCAAGTTGAATTGAGTTAAAAACTTAGGTAACATAAAATACTTCATTAGAAATGAAATAGCTAATTTCTCAACAAAAATACATAATTGATCTACTAAAGATAACTAGGAAGGTAGGATCCAAGCCATTCGTTGTGCCTTTTAACTACAATTGTAAATGTAAGAGTAGTGAAGATGATCCGATAATAGATAAGGAATAGTACGAATGTTTGGTTGGGAAATTAATATAGTTGATTTTGACTTAACCTAATATTGCTCATGTCATGAGCTTAATGAGTCATATTATGCATTCTCTTACTAAGAAGCTATGATACCCCATATATTTGAAGTCTAACATGAATTGTAAGGGATGTTGAGTAGTATATAAGACTAAGTAATGGAATAACATGTTAATACAAACTAGAAACTTTTGAGTCAAATGATTGAAATAGGTTTATTAATATTTGTTAACTTAGTTATTAATTGCTTTTGACTTAAGGCATCACAAATGGTGTTAAAGCTAACCATCTACTAGTAAGTATTTGATATGAGACAATTGTAGAGGGTAGAAGATTTAGACATAGTTGTGAGGCCTCACTAGAGGACATCACATGATACTCAATGTATTTGAAGTCTTACCTGGATTGTGAGAGATATCGAGTTGTGGTATATAAGGCAAAGTAGTCGAATAACATGTTAACATTAGTTAAAAACTTTTGGGTCGAGTAATTAAAATGGACTCATAAGTGTTTATTGGCTTAATTATTAATTACTTTTAGTTTAAGATATTACATAAGCAACAAGATGTAGTATATTGCATTTTTAAGTACTTGAAAGGGATTCTAAGCATGGGGATAATGCTAAAAAAGAACAAATTAAGAAGCACTGAAGCCTATATAGATCCTATTAAGCAATGGATGTTAGAAATAGTAAATTTCCAACTCGGTATTGTAATAAAGTTTGGAAAAATCTAGTTACTTAGAGAAGTAAAAGCAATATGTTGTATCAAGAAGCAGTGCAAAGGCTAAGCTTGGTATGATTACTTGAGGACTATGTGAGGTTATTTCACTAAAGAGATTAATGGAGGACATCAAAGTAAAATTTGCTACTCTAACACTATTATGTAGTGATAATAAATCTCCCATTAGCATATTAGAGAATCTGATTCAACATGTAATTTATGAGAATTCATAGGTGCTTCCTCACATCAAAAAATTTAAGAAGGTGATATCATTTTGGGTTACACCTTTTCAAGACTTCAAGAAATCTATGTTTCCACAAAGATTTTGCAAAAGATGACATTTGAATTGATGTTGTGGAAGTTGCAAATGATTAATATTTATTCCTTAGCTTGAAAGGAATGCTAGATGTATGATAAGGTCAAGCAATTGTTAGAAGTGTGGCTGAGTCAACTTAAGTCATTGTTGAAAGTTTAACTGGGTTGACTTAAGTTATCTTTTAGGTGAATTATATTTAACAGTTATTATGTTAAATGAATTTAAACTTTTATTTATTGTGTTTCTTTCTTATGAACTTTTAATCCTATATTCTCATAATAATCCTCTCATTTAGTTCTATATTGAGATAAAAAAATAAAGCATTTCAAATTTATAGTTTTCTAACAAATGGCAAAGATTTCTAAGCTATAAATAATTAGTCAAATTATTCTATGGAATTAATAACATAGAAGATTTTACTATTAAGCTTCTAAATAAATCAAATTTCAAAATCTAATAATTTTTCAAAAGCATTATTCATGTGTAGTGATCCATAGGATTTTCATAAGTATAGGGTTATATAAAACATGTTTTGCAAAAGCAAAATCAATAAAATTTTACCTGTTGACTAAATTATTTTATAGTCCCTTTTAAAAACTAGAAAAAAAATGATTCTAAAAATATTTAACTCCATGCTTTCGTGTAAGCATTGGTAATGTCTAAATTGCTTAAAAAAGAAAGAAATATTTGGTTGCATTGATCTTATTGATATCTTCATCCTTTAAAATCAATATTGTAAAAATCAATCCTACATTGATTTATTAGTGATTTAAAACTTTTTAGAAGTTATAAATTTTAGAAGAACTCATGAAGATCAAATTTTAATAAAATCTAACAAGTTCTATGGACCTATTTCGTGAAATATCGAAAGGCCACTATTTTCCTACTGCACATTACAATGTGAACTCAAACAGGAGCTACAAAACTCATAACTATTTTAGTTCAACAAAAACAACAGCTTATCATTAATTAAGCTATGCAGATTTGAGGTACCCAGAATAGCAAAGGTACAAAGAAATGAGTGAAAAAGCTACTAGAGTTGAAGTAAAAATAACACATATTGTCTCTTGACAAGTTTGAGTAAATGGGACTTTATTTGAATCTCACATATGATACTTGAATGGAGTCTTTAATTATAGTTTCAGAGTGCTTTTGTCCTAGTTGTTGTTTGAATCTCACTATACGAGATTCAGACAAAGCCTTTAAACATTAAGATCTTTTAGTGTAAGCTTGAATTATAAGTCCATCTTTAGAAGACACCACCAAAATGCGAGATGGTAGGCACCTTACTTCATTTGAGTCTCATTATGTGAGATTTAAACAAGGTCATTTAACTCTAGAAAGATTGGTACCTTGTGACATGTAATTTAAAGCTTATCATTTTGTACAGAAACTCCTTTTCAAGTTCTAGTCCTCTTTTCTTGGTCACTGGACTGAATAAATTTACTTGAGAAACCATAAGTTTCAGACAATGGAGGCTAAACTTAAGGTATTATCATGGCAAATCATCCATAGATTTATATGTTAGCTAGTCACTTCGACAAATCTACGAAAACACAATGCTATTACCCAAGATTTGTTTTACTTACAAACAATGTACATTAAATGAGTGTGCGTAAAGGGGATCATACTTAGCCTATAACCCAGCCAGTAGCTCATAAACTAACTAATAGTAAATAACAATGCAAGTTTCAGAGTCAACCTTTTAGTTTGAAAACCTAAATCGAGCGTCAATGATATAAATATGCTAAAAAAATTCATCACAAATAATCAATATTTTAAGGAAAATCTTCTTGCTTTGATTTGAAAATAACCTCTTTTAAAATCGTTTGATGAACAGCAGGGTGGAAAAGACGTTAGTTCTCTTAGATTCTAACAAAGGCAAATTAATGATACTAGACAACTTTTAAATTCAATCGGAATTCTTGGATTCTTATCTTTTCCTACCTTTTTCTTCAATGAACTATCATCATAGGCACTAGACGAAATCAAAAGTTTGACTTTCACTTAAAACAATTTTGAATCTTGGGCAAAAATATTGACAATATTTGTAACCCCTGAAAATGCTAAGAAGAAAATATTCATAAAATTAATGTCAAATACAAGCCTTACATTATAAACTCATGTGAACGGCTACTAATTAATCACCAATAAATATAATAAAGTAGTAATCTAATCACCAAAGCTAATAAACTAAAAGATAATAGTAAAACTGTATTTAGCTTCAAATCTCATAAAATAAAATAATGCTCCAAATAAAATATTAAGTACAAAAATATTCATGCTACATGAGTTGATGATCCTGGTGTAAACTCTTAGGCATGTATTGGCCCCCATCATTGATGCTTATATGCTCTTGATCCTCTTACGTAATGTATTTGTATTGGTTGGTACTAATGCAATGCATTTATATGTGTCTAAGACCCATGTTTTTTCTTGTGATATATGAATGGAACAACTTTCCTTGCATCTTGTAGTGAGTGCACTACTAGGTCGAGTTGTATTATCTAACAAAGTATGCAAGAATGTTTGCATAGAAGTAAAGAGAAGAATGATATCAGTAGACTTAAACATAATAAAGATGTAAGATTTTAATGTCACATTGACTATGAACTTGCCATATTAATACAATGCCAATTTGGATTGTTACCAAAAATAAGTACACTTTATCAGGTTCAAGGAAGATAGTTTCAATTGTGTGGGTGATGCGCAGATATTGTTTTATAAGCTGATGTTTGTGTTCTACAATGACAAAAAGTGAGCACTATTAGCTTTGATAATGGTAAAAGTTTCGGAGGCACCAAAGTTAGAGTAAAACTATTTGGTCAATGAGTTTCTAGATGTGTTTTTGATAACTTATCGAAACTATCACCATACAAAGAGGTTAATTTTGCAATAGAGGTCATGGCAAGTGTTTTTTAGATTTGTAGATTAACTTATAGTTAGACATGGAATCAAAAAGATAAAAGAACAGTTGCAAGATATGTTGGAAACACACCCAATATATCAGCTTGGTGTGCTCTAGTATTATTTATAAAGGAAAAAATGGGAATTGAACGAATTGATGATTAAGAACATGTACCTCTTTTCAAGAATCAACTAATAGTTGGCTTGACCAGTTGAAGGAGTTTGAGTGTCTTTAAAAATAGATATAAAATCAACTATTGAAAAACATATCAAAGTTTACATTCAAACTCATTGTAGAAAGTTAGGTGTTTTTAGTTATGCCTTTCAAACTAACAAATATTTTTATAGTCATGTTTATTATGATTTCAATATATGATTTAAGTAAAGAGGAACATGAGCACTTAAGGATAATTTTGAAAATGTTGAGGGTACTAAATTCAAGAAATGCAAGTTTTGATTATTACACGTAGCCTTTCCAAGACATTTAATCCCAAAAGATAGCATATATGTAGATCTAGGAGGATTGGAGTAGTATAGACAACGTTACAAATGTGATGGAAAGTAGAAGTTTCTTGGGATTGGTGGGCCATTGCAGAAGGATTCGTAGGACTCTCCAAGATAATGACTCTGTTGACTAGGTTGTCTCAAGGGCAATGAAGTTTGCGTATGGCGATTAGTTGGATTTTTTTTTTTTTTTTTTTCTCCCAAGAGTTGAAGAAGAAGATTATTACAACCTCATTTGTTGCTTGGCTAGATGGTCACTCATACAATTTTCCCCTCTTCTAAATAACTACATAGTAATTGTTGGTCATTTCTCTTTTTCCAACTGTCAAAATTATTATTTCATGGGAAAAAAAAATTGAATTCTATAGTATGATATTTTTATAGTTCAAGTAAATTCTTTTTTTCTTTAAAAAAAATTCTTAAAATATTGACATAATACTTTTCAAAAATTTAATAAATGTTTCAAGTTAAAAGATTAATCATACCAACGTATCATTGGCCACTATTATTGAGTTTATACCTAGGTATTGGTCCAGTTGTGTTCATGAACTAACCTCGAACGAGGTTGGTGGAGCAAAACTTGAGGTTGGCCCACTTTAATGGGTCTTTGTTTGTAGATCTAGTGATTTTGATGAGTCATGAACAATTTTTTTTAAAGAAGGAAATAGGAAGTACAAAAAGATAGAAGAAAATAAAAATATAATTATAAATTGAGTAATTAAATAATATTGAAATTGAAACCAATTTCATGTGAAATGGAACAAACATTTTCCATCGACAGCATTTAATATATTATTATTAATGATATAAAGAATAAATATACCTTAAATATATATCTGATTTGGTATATGTAGATTTTTATGAAAAGAAAAATATCATTCTACAATAATATGAGACTAGCTTTTATTTTTTAAATCTTTTTTTTAGCCTCTAAATTTCTTTATCCACATTATTAGTTCTACAGCCTAAGTTGGATGTAATTGTAAACATGTAAGTGTACATCCACGGAACTTACTCTATTAAATGGACCACAGACTACATCGTTCTTGAGCTCATATTCTCATTTTAAAATTTAATTTATTTTAATCTTTAAATTTAATTTAAAAATTTAAGAGTGTTACGATTGATAGATCCATAGTTCATGGGTCCATTAGACCTGTGATTTCGCAGGTCCAAAAGCTAGACTTACAAACTAGTTGGCTGAGGCCAATCCTTAGTATGCATTTTTAGACTCAAGACTTGGTAGACTTGGGTTAATTCTGAATCGGTTTGGATGGGTGCTTGGATCTAGGTAGAGGCTTATGGAGAAATGTATAAATATTACATACATTTCTCTTTTTCTTCTTTTATTTTTATTATTTTTTTAATTTCTCTTTTGAATCATTGGAGTTATCTGCTTCCTTGATCGCTCACCCCGATAAAAGGAAACTTGTTGGGTTACACACGTGAAGTTGGGTGATGCGGACAACATGGGTGACCTAATCCATCTGCGAAATTATGCCATGGACATTACGTCATAGTCATAGGACCCGATAAGGATTGAAATAGTTTGACCAACTACAACTAGAAGGTGAGTTTTTGACAACACTGCTCCAGCATCGGAATGCCGTGTGTAAATCCAAACGAAAAGCTTTCATATTGCCCCTGGTTCAGAGACTGTGGACTCCCGTGAGCATGAGGAGCCATCGTTTTGGGTGCACAAATCCAATTTAGTCTCCCTTATCCTTGCTTTACATTTCAATTCCACCGCGTTCCCGTGAATGCTCCGTACTCAACAGCCAGTGAACGGACCAGAAAGCTTTTTATATATATCCTAAAGCTTTTCAGTATTTATACTCAAATTCAATAAAACTCTCTAAGTTGTAAACAAATTTACTATGTTTTTTATATTTGCATATTAGCGTTAAACATGTCCTACTAAAGGTATAAATAAATCATGTTACTGGCAATATACTCTCGATTTCATTTCCATTAGAGATTAACTTAATAATAGTTGAATTAAGTTCAAGCTACTTGAGTTATTTATCAAGTCAAATTTGAAATTTGACTCAACTAGTTTTTAAGTCTCATTGGTCTTGAACCTAACTCAAATATTAGTTAAATTCGAGTCAAGTTGTTTATCAATGTTATTTTATAAAATGAAAAATGTTTTTTTTAAAAAAATTCGAATCTAAACAAATTTAATCAAGTGGACCACAAACTTGTTAAAGATCATCTTAACTCAAGCTCAAGCTTAGGCTTAACATTTCAAAACTTGATATTCATCAAGTCAAGCTTCAATTAAAACTTGAACTCAAGTAATTAAGCTTGACACTATATTGTATCGACTTGATTCACTCGCAGTCTTAAATCTTACTTACATTACCTTCATTCATAACTTTGAAAACATCAACACATTGCCTAATTGTATGGACAGGCATATTAGCATGGCAGATAAATATATTATAATACTTTGCAATATTAAATTTGAATCATATTAAAATTTTGATATTGATTTTCAATAAGCTATCTACATGTTGGGATATTACGTAAGCTTCGTTAATGCCATGTCAATGAAGAAAAATAGTATTGAAAATTGGCATATTTGGTAGAGGTGGGCATGGATCGAATTGGTTCGGTTTTGTGTAAAATCCAAACCAAACCATAATTTATGATTCGGTTTTTCTTTTTCCTAAACCAAACCATACGATTTAGATTGGGAAAATTTTCAAACCATCGGTTCGGTTCGGTTCGGATTACGGATTAAATCAAAATTATCTCTTTTTTTTTCTTTTTGAACCTAAATTATTATTTAATCGTTTACTCATATAAATAAAATAAGGTATCACAAACAAATTCAATCATAACTCCTTGTTTACCCACGTAAATGAATAGAAAGGAAGGCAAGAAAGGCAATATTGTTTGGCTTTTTTGCAATTATAAATATAATTATAATACTAAATTTGTAAAAGGGTTCTAAAAAATTTATATATTTAGAAGATCATGATCCATTTAACTTTTGCCAAACTTATTCATTGTTAATACTTAATAAATATATGTAAAAACAAAGAAGAAACTAAAAAAAAAAACAAAAAAACACAAGAATCTAGGAAGAAGTTCAGGCAACAAACCTTCGTGATTGTTAATTTGATAGGAAGAATAAAGAGGTTAAGAAGTAGAAGTGGAAGCGGAAGCGGAAGCAAAAGCGAAAGGAACTAGAAGTTAGAAGAGATGAGAGTAGGGTTTGCCTTTGCCGTTTGTGAGTAAATGAAATCGTGATGGAGGAGGAGGAAGACTGGAGTGGCGAGAGGCTAAGGTTTGTTTGTGCTTTGGCAAAAGGCAAAGTGAGTAATGGATATTGAATGGGTTAGGCTGAGCTAGGTTAGGCTCGTGGGGTAAATATAACACCAATATATAATAACATATTATTGGTCCCTTATTATTAAAAATAAATAAATGGTTTGGTTCGGATTAATAGGTACGGTTCGGATTAACAGGTGGATTTCGGATTGTGCACCTAAACCAAACTGTAAACCGTTTGGATAGTGCTAATCCAAACCATTAAAAGAAAAAACCGCTATTTTAGTTCGAATTGATTCGATTTACCGTTTGGTTCAGTTTGGATAGTTTTTTTTTTTTCCACCCCTAATATTTGGTAAAGGTGCGGTAATAGAGGGGTCAAATGGTATTTAGTAAAATATAAAAACAGATTTAATTAGATTTTATTTAAAACAAACTTAATATAATTGATTTCTAGATACTAAATGTTAACTTTTAACAAGAAGGTCAATGTTGGTGTCTCATAAATCCTATGATAGAGATCATTTTTCTTATCTCAGTTTGCTGCATGTATTTGGGAAGTGTGAGATTGAACCATTGACCATTCCACGTGTGTGTATGTATAGTATAGCCGCACTGCCAGAAGATTGGAACTCATTAAACTATATAGTTTACCATATTTCCTCATGACATTTGAGGAACCATGTCTTCACACTTTTCAACTTGTATATAAATAGAATATAATATTTTCCATGGATCTATTGCCTTTTTTCAGATAGAAAAGAATGCGGCATGTCATAACATTGTATATGACAGCCTGGTGTGGTAATTAATTTGAAAAGATATACCTTATTTTTATTGTCAAAATGTCTTAACTGATAGAAGATTAGAGGCATCACATTCCATGTTCTGAGATTATAATACAATTACTCAAGAGGAAATTTTGTGTAGTTTATTTGTTAATAATTTAAGTTAATTATTTGGAGCTTTTAAGCATTAACTTTTGCTAAAATATAACGTATGGTTGCCAGTGTTTTTTGTGATATTAATTAATTAAAAAACCACAGTATATCGCAAATACTAGTATTCGATTTCATTTCATACAAACTAACTTTAGTCTTAGCATTAAAGAAAGAATAGTTAAAGCCCCATACCAAGCACAAGTTTTAGCTTATATTAAATGCATATTAATAAAAATAATAGATATACATAAAATATTATCATCATAACCAACATATTAGTAACAAATGCTTATAAATTGCTTCAAAAATAGTATAAGTACTATTATTTAGTTATAAAATTTTATAATACATATTGTAATATTGTAATAATTAAAATTCTCCCAAAATATTTTTAAACCAAGAGTAGTATGGTAAACTGTGCTTGAGCCTTCTTCTATATAAATAGGAAACTAAATCTTCAATCCTTTCTTTTACAATAGATCAAAAAGTTTTGCCAAGTCTTCCAACTAAACCCTAGTGCCACCATCCATGCATGTTCATCAATTGCCTTGGTAATTAATAACATAAATAATTAACTTCCCTAACTCAATTTTGTTGACATTCCTTACTTGTTTGTTGTACAATTAATGAATCTAATTCAAATCTCCTTTCCATTGTAAGAATGGAAATGTTGTAAGGATTGATCGAGAGACAAAAGGAGGCAAGGATGATTTCCATAATTGTCTCTAATTACAATAACATATTCCTAATTACTCTATCATTAAATAGAATGCAGAACTCAAAAGGAGTCATTTCAACAATCATCAAGCAATAGACCTTTTGAGATCCATGAAATCAGTCTAAGGTATTTCTTTAAACCATTAGGCCCTTTAGAATAGTTGAAGAAGCCCAACCTCTATAAGTTTCAATAGAATTGTGGAGCAAAACTCCTAAGGAAATTGAACTTAATAGTAAATCAGGGAATGGATAATGTATTAGCTAGTAAAATGATAATTAGAATTAAATTAGGATTTAATGATTCAATCTAAGATGGATTTTAGGTGAAATGTCTTGGATTTTAACATTGAAAGTGGAATAATTTTCAAATTAAGGTTAGGTAGGATCAACTTAAGGCTTAAACCTAGTGGACTTAAGCTTAAATGATTAACCACCCCAAGAGTAGACAAGGTCGACCATATTGGGGGTAGGTTCAAGCTTGTAAAAAGCTTGAAAATGAGGATGCAAAAATACACGAAATAGGGAATGAGCAAGTAAACTATGATTAGCTCTAAAGATATTATGCACTAAGGAACTATCAAAGACTCACAAAGCGAACTCAATATGACACACAAGTTGATTCGATGAAGATACTTGCCACGTAGCCTTACTTAAGGGTTTGAATAAGAGTGAAGCAAGCAAAAGGAGAATGGTCATAGAAAGAGATAACGAAGTATATTCAATATTAGAGAGATATATTGCGGCTACATTCACAAGGGTATTTATACTCGAAAAATTAGGGCATCCTACTTAAAATGGAAAAGAAAAAAAAAAAAAGGGTACTGCTTAATAGAAAGAATACACAAGAAAGAATAAAGGGTGCAAATGAAATGTTAAAGAAATTGGTAATTGGTGCAACAAATCCTTTCATGTGGTATTAGACAAGTAGCATTCAATTGCTGGGGCACTTTTAGCAAAAATAGACAAAGTTGTACAGTTAAGTTGGAAGTTGCCAAGCAGACCTAAGGGTTCTTTTGATGAGACATTAGCTTGGAAGTGTTTAAGGGCTCTCGACATAAGTATGGTTAAGCTAGTGGTCGATACAGGCAAAGCAGAGCAAATGACAGGATTGGCAAGCAATCAGGGGAATATGAACTAGGTTGGTATAGATTGTTAACAGAACTAAAACAACTCGGCTAGGTAAGTAAAGTAGTTCAATAGTAAAGATTAGCTTAGCTTTGACTGGAGTTAGTTGGAAAGATAGAATCCGCTTTGTTAATCCTTTAAGACCTTGAGCTAAGGCTCAAGTAAAGGGTCTAGTTGTTTGATTGCCATCGTCCCCTTGGGATTGATTTGGATTTGGGATCAAATCCGGCTGGTTGTTGCTCTACTCCCCTTGATAAGGATCAACAGCAACGGGTTAGGAACCCAAAATGGGTATTCGCGATTCAAAAATGGGTATGAAGAATAGAAAGGGTTTTGATGGTGAATGTGAATGGATATAACTCACTAAGATATAAACAAAATCAAGGGTTTGAGCTCGAAATAAGGTTCGATATAACTTATGAACAATAAATATTGCTCAAGATTCAAATGAGAGTTAAATATGACTCACTAACTCGCTCAAATGAAGGGGGTTCACCACAATCTTGAGGATAAGATCTATAAGAATGCGGGGACAATTAAAGAGTTTGTTCTACACTCGATAATCTGGCAATGCTAGCTTAAGTATAGCCTTACTCAAAAAGAGAAAGATTCGAAAACGTAGAAATATACTTTTTTATTTGATTTTGTATATTGACTTTATCTATCTATATATATATTTGATGTTTACAAATGTTACTATTTATAGCAAGTCCTAAAACCTTAGTGGCAAAACTGTAAATAATGTACAAGGCTTTAAACTCGAAAAAATTGGGCCCATAAATGAAATAAAGGAAAACATGTACAAGAATACAAAACTGTGCGTTTTATAAGGGAAGTCAGCATGTAATTACTTGGCATGTCTTGGAAAGAGTAGTATTCAAACTAGATGGCGTCGGCAATTGTATGTATGGGTTCAAGAAGGAATCTTTGAAGTCTTACAATGTTTAACTAAGATACTAGAAAGGTCAACCCATAATTACCGAGTTCTAGAATCAGTTGGCACAACTCTCTTAGTGCTATGCTGAGTAGTTCTTTAGTCTCGAGTACTTGGCCTTGTGGTATCTCATCTTTTCGGCAGATGACAGACTTGTTGTCGAGTGGCTCATTTTCTTCCCTTCAGTCTTCTATCATTTGCTTGGCCTCAACGAAAGCTGTTCAGCCTTGGCCTTGACTTGTTCTACATCTTCTTTTGAAGGGTTGGCGTTAGCTTCGGATAGGTCGACCTCGGCTTGGACGTAGTAGGAGGTTGATTCCCATTATTATCGCAGGTTTCAAAGAAAGTCTTCCTCGATATTAAGCTTTGAGCATGGGCCAGGATGCCGAATAAGCTCCTTCTCCCTTTTTGTTTTACCATGGGTGCCAAGTGTCTCTGAATTTCCTCAATACTCATAAGGGTTAAGAGATAACTCTTATCATCCTTCTGAACAATATAAGTATTGAGGAATTCGTCATAGATCACTTTCCGATCAAATTCCCATGGTTGACCAAGAAGTAGATTCACAGCATTCATAGGCATTACGTCGAAGTCAATCTCATCCCCATACTGCCCTGCCTTGTTATTAAACCATTTCAATCCATAAGGTTGGGGGTATAGGTAGGTCAGCAATTTTATTTTTTCTACTAACTCAACAGATATGATGTTGGTGCAGCTACCTCCATTGATAACTAGGGAACAAGTCTTCCCATTCACTAGGTACTGCATGTGAAATAAATTTTCCCTTTGTCCAAGATCTGCCTTTAAGTCATCATGTATTGCCATAGCTAAGAGTTTATCTAGGTCCTCGGGGTAGATATCTTCTTTTATCAACTAGTCTTTTGAACTCCTGTCACTCTGACTTTCTACTTAGGCATTAGGTCCTTTACCTTTCAAGACCATGACCCTCTTATTCAAACATTGAGAAGCAATGTGTCCGTAGCCTAAGCATTTGAAGCATTTCACTTCTCGGGCATTGTTGCCAGGTGCCTTCTCTTTCTCAGTAATCTTTTTCTCAACATGGACAAGTTGGCTAGGTTCTCCTTTCTTTATCTTCTTTTGGAGCCTTCTCTCGACATATCTCTCAAGCTCAGGACTGCCTTGTTGAGGCCAGTTAATCAACCTCTGATGCCTTCTTCTTCTTTGTCTCTCTACTCTTAAGGCCAAATTAATTAACTCATCCAAAGAGTTAAATAGCTGCAATTCAATTATGTTGACTATATCATCTCAGAGTCTACTCAAGGACCTAGCAATGGTACGATCTTATGGCTCGGCAATCTCACATCTCATTATCAAGGTCTTAAACTCTTGTAAATACTTTTCAACAGTATTTTGACCTTATCTCAAGTGTTAGAAAGCATAGAGCATCTCTTACTTGAAGTAAGTCGGCATGAAGCACTGATTCATCAACCTCTTCATAAGCTTCTATGTTCTGATCGATTCCTCTCCTTTAGCATCTCGCTTGGCAACTAATTTATCCCACCAAAGGCTTACATATTAAACAAGGGATAACGAAGCTAACCTAACCTTTGTTCGACCATCACATTCGTAGCACTCGAACAACTTCTCAACTCAAGGAACCCAATCAAGGAACTCTTCAGGTTAGCCACTTCCACTAGGTGCTCGGGGTTTATCCCTTGCATTCTAAGCTGGTCGATTCACCTCGGTCTGGCCACTTCTGTTAGAGCTCTACTCGGCTATGTTCCTTTTTGGCTTCAGCTTTCTTCTTCAGGCTTCTTAATTGGTTTCAAAGTCAACGTTCCTTTCATTTTTTCTTCTCAGCTCGGGTCGATTTTCTCTCCTTATCCACTTAGCAGCTCTTCTCAATTGTCTCTCATCATGATCAAGTTCATTAGAACCGCTTCTACTTGTAGGTGTTCTCTCCCTTCTTTCCTCTTAGCCATCTCGTCTGCAGCCTCTAACTAATCCAGTGAGTTCTTGAATAAAGTTTATGAGATTCTGAATCTAATACTCCAAGTTATCAATACGTTGTCTCAAACTTCCATAAAGGCTATTACTAGTGTTGTTGACACTATATTCCGACATTTTGTCTGTATAGTAATAAATTTTTTTTTTTTTAGAAAATTGAACAAACAAAACACAATTACAATAACCCAGAAACAACCATTACTTGGCTTTTGTAGCTACCACTACTATTAAATACTTCCACAACAACTAGAATCTACTATTGAAATTAATGTTACTAGACTCAATTGTAGCACAATACTATGACTACTAAAAACACGAACAACATATTAATTATGGAATGATGATTATTAGAAATGTTCAAACTACGAATCAACTTTGAAGAACACTAGTACGTATGTCTCCCTAAAACTCTGATACCAATATGATAAGGATCAATAGCAGCTAGTCGAAAACCCAGAATAGGTATTCGTGATTCACAAATGGATACGAAGAATAGGAAAGGTTTTGATGGTGAATGTGAATCGATATAACTCACCAAGACACAAACAAAATTAGGGGTTTGAGCTCGAAATAAGGTTTGATAAAACTCAAAAACACTAAATGTCGCTCGGGATTCAAATGAGAGTTAAATACGACTCATTAACTCACTTAAATGAAGAGGGTTCGCCATAATCTTAAGGACAAGATCTATAAGAACATGGGGACGATTAAAGAATTTGATCTACACTTGATAATTTGGCAATGCTAGCTCAAGAATAGCCTTGCTCAAAAAGGGAAAGATTCTAAAACATAGAAATATACTTTTCTATCTAATTTTATATATTGACGTCTATCTATCTATATATATTTGATGTTTACAGATGTTGCTATTTATAGCAAATCCTAAACCCTAGTAGCAAAACTGTAAATAATATATAAGGCCTTAAACCTAAAAGAATTGGGCCCATAAATGAAATAAAGGAAAATATGTATAAAAATACAAAATTGTGCGTTTTGCAAGGGAAGTCGGCATGTAGTTACTAAGCATGTCCTAGAAGGAGTAGTATTTGAATCGGACGAGGTCGGTAGTTAGATATACAAGTTTAGAAAGGAGTCTTTGAAGTCTTGCATTGTTTGGCTGAGACACCAAAAAGGTCGGCCCATAATTACCGAGTTCTAGAATCAATCGACATGAGTCTCTTGGTGCTGTGTTGAGTGGTTATTTAGTCTCGAGTACTCGGCCTTGTGGTATCTCATCTTTTTAGTAGATGATAGACTTATTACCAAGTGGCTCCTTTTCTTCCCTTCGGTCTTTTGTCATTTACTTAGCCTTAGTGAAAGTTGTTCGACCTCGGCCTTAAACTATTCAGCATCTTCTTCTAGAGGGTTGAGTCAACTTTGAATAGGTTAACCTTAACTTAGACATAGTTGAAGGCAGATTCCCATCACTCCTCTAAGTTGGTAAAGGCTAAGGTTGGCAATATTGAAAGTGTCAAAAACTCTACAATCTTCTGGTAAATCAAATTGATAGGCATTATTATTAATCTTTAGAGTACTCTGAAGGGACCTTTGGCTCGAGAGACAACTTACTCCTTCTCTTACTTAGAAACCTCTCCTTGCTTAAGTTTAGCCAACTAAATTGCCAAGCTGAAATTGTATTGTTTTCCTTTCTTTACTCTTCTCTCTTAATTTCCTGGCAGCTTGGTCAATCTACCATGCAACTTTTTGATAGATCTACTGAATAAAATATGCTTAGGCTCTTGCTTCAACATCTTCTTGCTTAAGTATGGATGCTAGAGTGTGATCAAGGAGTAGCTCTAGGTTAAAGCCATAGATAACTTCAAAAGGTGTTTGTTTGGTGGTGTTGTGTACCACGTAGTTGTAAGCCAATTCCACCATAGGCAAATAGACATCCTAATAAGTTAAGTTCTTCCCCATTATAGCTTGGAGTAGTGATCCCAAAGTGTGGTTGATTACCTATGTTTAGCCATTAGTTTGGGGATGACAGGAAATACTGAAGAGTAATTTAGTCCCCATACGATGCTATAAAGTTCTCCAGATACAACTTAGAAACTTTGGATCTCTATTTGACACTACACTTCTTGATACGTCGTGCAAATGAACAATTTCCTACAAAAAGAGAAGCAATAGCCGAAGCATCATTAGTTTTTAAGTAGGACAAAAAGTGCGCCATTTTGCTAAATTTGTCCATGATGACCATTATTGCATCCTTGCTTCGGGCAGTTTGTAGCAACCTGAGAATGAAATCTATGCTTAACTCAAACTAAGGCTTGGTCAGGATAAGTAAAGGTATTGCTTTCTCTTGCTCAACTCTGTACTTGGCTCTTTTATACGTAGTGTAAGCCTCAATATTTTGATGCATGTCTTGCTTCATCTTTGGCCAAAAGAATCTCCCATTCAATAACTCATATGTTCTCTTCTCTCCAAAATGTTAAGAGAGCCCTCCTCAATGAGCTTCCCTCACTAACAGCTCTCGTACAAAACTAGCTAGCGCATGTAGCTTACTACTTCGAAACAAATAACCATGTTCTACATGATATTTATCTACTCTTCTCCCTTCTCTATAACATTTATAAATAGGACCAAAATGAAAATCATGTTGATATTGTTCTTTAATGCTTGCAAACTCCAATAGTCCAATCTATAACTCAGTAAGAAGAACATATCTTCTTAATAGAGCATTAATAACTACATTAGTCTTGCCTTACTTGTATTTAATGTTGAAATTAAATCCTTCCAAAAATTCAATTCATCGAGTCTATCTCTTTGATAGCTTTGATTGGCTCTTCAGATATCTTAAGGACTCATGTTTAGTATATATGATGAATTCTTTTAGCAAAAGATAGTGTTACTAGACATGAAGAGCTTGGATTAATGCCAAGAGTTTTTGGTCATAAACAAAGTAGTTCAGCTATACTCCTTTGAGCTTTCCACTATAATAAGCAATAGGTTGGCCTTCTTGCATTAGCATAGCTTGTATCGATACCTAATGTTTCTCTTTCAAGCTCAAACACTTTCTCAAAGTCTAATAGAACTAAAATTAGGGCAGAGGTCAATCTTTCTTTCACTTCAATAAAACTTCTCTCCCCTTTATCTCCCTATTTAAACTCCATGTTCTTCTTGCTCAACTCAATAAGGGGTGTAACAATTCAACTAAAGCATTGAATAAAACGACAATAAAAGGAAGTCAATCCATGGAAACTCCTCACCTCAATGCAAGAAGATAGGGTTGACCACTCAACAATTGTAAACCCTACAAATTTAATCTTTTGAGTATAAAGTAATACTCGAATACCGTAGATAATTTCTCTAAATCAATAAAACCAATAAATTTAACACCGTCTCTATGCTTGGTAATAGTCAGTTTCTTCTTCTTCTTCCCTAATTCCTTTAACATCTAGCTCCTTATCATCTTCCTTAATCTCCTCCAACTCCAATCTTCATTTAGTAGCTCGGTCTACTACTCATCCAGCTTGCTGTGGTTGGATTGAATGATTAGTTCGATTACCTTAGCCATAGTGTCTCTTAGGGGGATTTTCTTATAGGTTATGGTACTGTACATCTTAGGGTTGTTTTCTATTAACTTGTATCATTATGACTAGACTCTTAACAAGGTTTATGAGTCTATCAAGTTTGTCATCAACTGTCCCTAGGGTCTTACTACTAGTATGACCACGACTAGGTTATGTACCACTACTTTGGTCACCAATAATACCTTGAACACTTGAATTTAGCATGGTACAATACTTCTTGAATAGCTTAATAACTTATTAAAAACTTTAATACCCAATGATCACTTGAACAAAATAGAAATAAACTTGCTTTGTTTTTCATAATGAAAATAGAGTAAGAACAGAGTAATAATAAAGCCACACTTACTAACACACAAACACATTGCAACAATTACTAAAGGAATACAATAACCACTAATAGTAAAGTGAACTGAAACTTCACCGTAACTTCATACACTTCTTCTTAGAACTGTACTCTGATACTAGCGAAGTTAGTGCATCTTTAAGGTTGGACACACAAAGAGGTACTAAAACGAAGTGAACTAAAAGGAGAAAAAGAAAAGCTAGCAAAATTCAGGCAACTACCAAATAGATATGATGTATCACTTGATCCTACTTGGCCTACAATTTGCCAAATATGATACACCAATTCGAACTAAAGGATTACTCACCACTACTCCTTGCTAAAGAGAATAGATAAGAGTTGAAGAATAATGAGAACACCAAAGTTGCTCAAAGGAATAATGTTTGCATATAAGTAAGTGGGGGTTTATATACCCATTCACAAATGTTACTTTACATGTATGAAAAGACAAAAGGGTATTCTTACAATTAGGTTACATAAAATATACTAAAAGGGGTAAAAGAGATAAAAAATATTCAGTATAGAAAAGTAAGAATTGTTTTAGAATGCTATGTTAGAAGACACATGTTGTTTAGTGGTTGGACATTAGAAATATGACACAAAGTAGGCGAAATAGAAGTGTTTGCAATCAGGGGCCGACTTAATCTGGATCAGGTCAGGTACCAATCAATCTTATAGATAAGTCAGCTTAGATTAGGGTCAAATGTTTATGGTCAAGTTGGGAGCTTAGCTCGGCTAATCTTAGGCTGTCTTTTGGGATAAAATATTGCTATTAGGCGAGAGTAAGTTTGATACACGTGAGGGTCTAATAGTCTGATCGATAGGAAATTAGTTTGGGATAAGAATCTCCATCTCGGATATGGCCTTAGGTTAATATCCTCCGAGTAAGTCCTTAGTGTCCTCTAGCTTAGCTACAGGTGATTGATTTAAGGGCCTGATCACTATCACTTAGCTCAAGAGAGCATGTTTGGAAATTTAATCTATTCTCTCTTCGTCACAGCCATTACAATATACAAGTATTTATAGTACCTAATTAGGGTAAATCCTAAGTTACAATAAATTATAGAGAAGGACTCCTAGTCATTAAGGAAAAGGGGAATAATTTATAGGGGTATTAATGTAATCATGCAAAAGGAATATCTATTAGCAGAAGGGATAATACAGATGTTAGAAAAAGGATAGCGTATGCCTAGTTTGCTCATTCTGTGGTCCTAATGACACTGCTAGCCGAGTAGGGGAAGGTCCCGATTAGGTCAAGTTAGCATCAGCAGTTTAGTAACTTAGACAGTTATTACTTAACAAGGGTTAGTTTAAGGGTGACTCATTTTTGGGTTAGCCTTAGGTAATCGACTCCTGACAACTATCAGCTCAGCTTCAGCACTAGTAAAGTCTATTGTACCCTGATTCAATGCTTAGGCTAGTGTGTGGCGGAAGGGTTGGATCAGCATGTCAGCTAGTCACCTCGACAACTTCCTAGATGATGTGAAGAGTGAAGCAACTTAGTAAGTCAAACTGGGGTACGTATTACTCCTTAGCACTTAATTTACCTTAGACAGCTCAATGAGCCACGTAAGCAAGCCCACGTGCTCGAGAGCGTATGATTAGTCTCTAATCCCTATCATCCCCTTTGGATTGTTTGAGATTTAGGATCAAATCTAGCTCATTTCTAGGTTACTCGTTCTCAAGAGTGTACGAGGTGGAGATTAGAAATGTTGAAGGAGTCCAAGATACCGTATTCTTCTAGTAATTCAATCTTGATGGCATTAGGATTGATTTTTTCAACCACTTTATAGGGTTTGTTGACTCTGGGAGAGAACTCTCTCTTCCTCAACTTCAGAAATTATTCCTTACTAAGGTAGATCCAGACCAGATCACTTGGTTAAAATTTTCTCTTCTTCCATCCTTGGCCTTGCCTCTCGAGCTTAGTAGTAGCTCGGCTTAATTGCTCTACCACTTTTTGGTGCATAGCTCTAATGCCCTCGACTCTCTCTATAATAGGCAAGTTGTCATCAAGCCTTGGTAGTAGTGCTTGGTCCATCAGAAGCTTGGGGTTAAACCCATAAGCAACCTTAAAGGGGGACATGTTCGTCATGCTGTGGGTGATCCTATTGTAAGCAAACTCAATGATAGACAGACATAGATCCCAATCAACTTATTTCATCTAACAATAACTCGTAGTAAAGATCCTATTGTTTTATTGATAACCTCAATCTGTCCATCAGTCTATGGATGGTAGGACCTGATGTATAATAGCTTGGTTCCCATTTGTTTACATAGTATCCTCTAAAAGAAGCTCATGAACTTTGGGTCTCGATCGAAAACAATAGTTTTAAGTACTCCGTGAAGCTTGATTATTTCTTGTAAGAAAAGAAAAGAGATAATCGAAGTGTTGTTAGTTTTGGAATAAGGCACGAAATGTGCCATCTTGCTAAATCAATCCACAACCACTATGGTAAAGTACTTCCTTCAAGACATTCTTAGTAATCTTAACATAAAGTCCATATTCAGTTCGGACCATGGTTTGGTTAAGATTGGCTAGGGTAGATAATGTCCTTGCTTGGCTTGGCTCTTCGCTTTTCAATAGGTCATACACTTTTATAATATGAACTATACATCTCTCATCATTCTTAGCCAAAAGAATCTTATAGATAGCATCTCATGGGTTTGGTGTTGGCTAAAGTGTCTTGTCAATCCTCTTCCATGCACCTTACGCACTAGTAATCCTCCCAAGGATCAAGTCTAGATACATAGCCTCCTCTTCCTAAATAAGTATCCATCCTCCTTGTGATAGTCATCTAGTGTTTATCCTTCCTCACATCTAGCATAGATGGATCCTTAGCATACAAATTCTTTATTGTTAAGAAGCTAAGCGACTTGGTCCACAACTTGGTCAGGAGAGAATGTTGTCTCAATAGAGCATCGGCCACTACATTGTTCTTTCTATTCTTATATTTACGATAAAAGAAAAACTCTCCATGAGCTCAACCCATTTGGCTTACCACCAGGACAACTTGGGTTAGCTCTTTAGATATCTAAAGGATTCATGATCGATATAGATCACAAATTCTTTAGATAACAAATAGTATTGCCATACCATTAAGGCTAAAATTAAGGAGTAAAACTCCTTGTCATAGACAAAATAATTTAATGTAGCTCTTCGAAGTTTCTTACTAAAGGAAGTAATAGGTTAACCTTCTCACATCAACATAGTACTTATGCTTAGTCTGGAGCATCACACTCTACTTCAAACACTTTATTAAAACTCGGTAAAGCTAAGATAGGGGATGTAGTCAGCTTCTCCTTTACTTTATCAAAACTGCTCTACTCCTTCTCTCCCTATATGAATTTAAAATTCTTATTTGAGAGTTTAGTGAGTAGGGCTACACTTGTACTAAAATTTCTTATAAACTTATGATAAAATGATGTCAGGTTGTAGAAAGTCCTTATGTTAGCTAAAGTGGTTGATACTAGGCATTCGGTAATCGCTCTAACCTTCTCTTCATCAACTCATATGCCACTACTACTTACAACAAATCCTAAGAATATCACTTCGGATCCGCAAAAGTTGCACCTATTCAAATTGGCATAGAGTTGTTTAGCTCGGAGTTTTACAAAGATGCTTCGGAGATGCTACTAATGTGCCTCCAGATCAGGGCTATAAACTAAGATGTCATTAAAATAAACCATGACAAACTTCCCCATTAATTTTCAAAGTACATGATTCATCAAGTGCATAAATGTGCTAGGTACGTTAGACAATCCAAACAGCATTGTAAGCCATTCATATAATCCATGACGTGTTTTGAATGTGATCTTCTACTCGTCACCCTCACACATTCAAACCTGATGGTTTTCAGATTTGAGGTCAATCTTAGAGAACATGCTTGCTATGCTTAACTCATCTAGCATGTCATCAAGTCTTGGTATGGGATACCCGTACTTGATGGTGATTCGATTGATCACTCGGCTATCTATACATATTCTCTAAGACCTATCTTTCTTTAGCACCAACAAGGTTAACATGGCATAGGGGCTAAGGGACTTACATACATACCTCTTCTTTATCAACTCATCTACTTGCTTTTGCTGCTTAGCCGCCTATTTAGGATTTAGCTTGTAAGTAAGCTTGCTTGATAGTGTAGCTCCAAATTGTAAGTCAATTGCATGTTCGACACCTCAAATGGGAGGCTGACCTTCTGGTAGTTCATTTAAGAATAGATTAGCAAACTCTTCCAATAATGTTTTCACCTTGGCAAGTTACTCCCTCTCTTCAAACCTTATCTCTAGTATTCTTTGAACTAGTAGATAGGTCGGTTCTTCAAGCTCCATCTCTCTTTTCAACTTAACTTAGGCTATTACCAAAGCCTCTTTCTTTAGGGTTCAACTCAATTGAGACTACATGACCTTTACTTGCTTAGCAGTCATAGCACTCAATTTCACCCTCCTACCTTCATGCTCTAGGGAACATGTATTCCTCCTTCCATCATATATCACTACTCAATCAAACATCTATGGTCATCTAAGTAGAATGTAGGATACATTTATGGGCAGGACATCACATAGTACTTCATCTCAATAATTGCTAATACAGATTGGTACGAACACTTGATTATTCACCTATAAGGCTCCTTTATCACTAAACCAATATAGCTTATAAGGTTTTGGGTAGAGCTTGGTCGATAATTTCAATTGTTGGACATTAAATGCAGAGGCTACATTGGTGTCACTCCCATTGTCAATGATCAAGGCACACAATGACTCATTCACCTTACATGCGATATGGAATAAATTTTCACTCTGTTCGTCTTTAGGCACAAGACTAACACTCTTTGTCCTTCTCAACACTAGAGTGGCTAACATAAAGTTACATACCTTACTATAGATAACTTCCTCTTCAGACAGCTCAGTTTATCTATCCTCTTTTAGCTCCAATACTTCCTCATCAATACTATTTACTTCAACTATCGACACCTTACCTCGAATCACCATAGTTCTTATGTTTGGACACTAAGTGGCCATATGTCCAAATCCTTAGCATTTGAAACACTTGATCTCACTCATCTTCTTACCCAAACTCTAGCCTTTCTCAAACTTCCTCGAGACTTCCTTCTCCTCTACTCATGTAGTTTGAGCAGGTCAGGTCTCAACAACCTTACTTAGTTCCATTCGCATAGGTCTACTCAAAATAGGTTGGCAGACAAGTGGTCGAAACCTTCTTATTCAGTGCCTTTCTATCCTCTAGGCGGCTTAGATTACGTCGTCAAGTGACCTAATATCTATGGTTTTTAGGATATCTTTGATCTGGTACTTTAGTCCACTAATGAATTGTGATACAGTTTAGTCTTTTGGCTCGCTAACTTCACATCAGATCATTAACATCTGGAATTCCTTGACATAAGCTTCAACAATCACTCTTCCTTACCTAAGCTCCTGTAATCTTTTGAAGGCATCCTATAAATAGTGGCACGGCATAAATCTCCTCCTCATGACCCTCTTTATCTCATCCCAACTCCTAATTTCACGTTCTTCTTCTTTTCTTCAGGTGGCCTACGAGTTATTCTACCATAGGGCGGCATAACTAGTAAACTCCAACACAACAAGTCTAAACTTTGTATTATTAGGTAGTTTGTGGCATTCAAATTGCTTCTCAATCTTATCTATCCAATTTAGGTAGTCTGTGGTATCACCACTTCTAAAAAAGCTTAGAATACACATCTTCAACCCTTTAACTCTGGGGGCTCGTGCATTCCTTTCTTTAGGCTCATAATACTCCTCCACTTCATCATCTTTTTCCTCTTCTTCCTCATTTTCTTCAAGTGCTAGCCTTTGCCTAATATCCTTACCGACTCCTTTAGCTCGAGGTGGTTGAGCTAAGGTATTAACTAAGGCAACTAACCGTTACCTCTCTCTTACTGCTTATACACTGTAGTTGGGCTATTTATAGCTTGTTGTCTATCTTCTTGGATAATAGTCACCAAACTAGCTACTAAGTTGGTGAGCCTATCCAATTAGTCACCCACTGACTAAGGTGTAAAGCTTCCTTCTTACTATTGGCCATTTCAAACATCACTTTCTTAGTTTCCTAAATTTCCTTGAACAACAAAATCTAACATTGTTAGTTACCCCACAAAATTGATGTCTAAATACCACTCAAAATTCTTTCTGTGGATAACAATAGCAAATTAATAACTAATACTCTCAACACCAAGACAATTACACAATAAACAATCAAACAACCACACTTTGTTTTGCATAGGAGAAATAGAGGAAACTAGAGCACCAAATTTTTCTCAACACTATTCTACTATCTAGATTGATGTTAACAATAGAACTTCTAACACCCGAAAATAGTAACAAAAACTCAAAGAACAAAGTAATAGAATTCTAGCTTTGAATGCAGCCAAGCTTTGATACTAAGAGGATACGGTTTGACGTGGATGAATACACAACGTTTAGTAGCGCACAAACTAATGGGTTAGGTACAAACTGCGAAATGGTTCAAAAGATAAATGATAGTCAAAGGTTGAGCAAGGGTCCTCATGCACCAATGATTGATATGACACACCAATGCCTTATATGAGCATGTATCACACTTAATATGACATACAAGTATGGTCAGAGGTCACTCACGACTAGTCGACGCTCAATGAGCTTGAAAAGAGTAGCTCGAGAGTAAGCAACAAAATACTTAGCTTAAGAGGGTACATTTGGAAATTTCAATCTATTCTCTTTCTATCGCCGCCATTACCATATACAAGTATTTCTAGTACCAATTAAGGTAAATCCTCATAGTAAATTATAGAAAAGGATTCCTATTTGTTAAGGAAAAGGGGAATAATTTACAGGAGTATCAATGTAATCATGCAAAAAGGATAGTACAGATGTTAGAAAAGGAATAGTGCACGCGTAGTTTGCTTGTTTTATGGTCCCAATGACACTACTGGCTAAGTAAGGGCGAGGTCCTGATCAGGTCAGGTTGGCACCGGTAGTTCGGCAACTCGAATAATTGGGACTATAAAAGGGTTAGCTTAAAGGCAACTCATTTTCAGGTCAACCTCAGGTGATTGGCCCCTAACAACTGTTAGCTCAACTTCGGCATTGATGAGGTCGACTGTATCCTAATTCAATGCTTGGACTGGTGTGTAGTGGAAGCATCATCTCGGAATGTTAGCTGGTTACCTTGACAACTTCCTAGATGATGTAGAGAGCAAAGTAACTCGATAGGTTAGATTGAGGTATGCATTGCTCTTCGGTACTCAATTCACCTCAAACAGCTCAGTGGGCCACTTGAGCAAGCCTATGAGCTTGGGAGCACGTGATTGGTTTGTAATCCATATCATCACCCCTACAGCATAATCACTAGCATCATACATTAGTTCAAATGGTAAGCTACAATTTGGTGCAACAATTATAGGGGCATGTGTTAAATTATATTTTAAGGTATTAAATACTTCCAAACAATCTTAGGAAAATATAAATGGAGCATCTTTTTCTAACAATTGGGTTAGTGTTCTAGTTACTTTTGCAAAATCTTTAGTAAACCTTCTATAAAACCCGACATAACCTAGGAAATTGCATAAGGCTCAAACTAATATGGAAGGGGGAAATTTTGCAATGGTGTTAGTTTTTGCATTGTCCACCTCAATACCTCTCTAAGACATTGTGTCTTAGTACTATGCCCTCTTATACCATAAATGGCATTTTTTTCTAATTTAGTACTAAATTGGTTTCCTCACATCTTTCTAATACTTTTTGTAGATTCCTAAGATTGATCAAATGAATTCTTGAAAATCAAGAAATCATCCATGAATTCTTTTATTATATCTTCTATAAATTCATTAAAAATTGCCATCGTGCATCGCTAAAGTATTACTAGTGCATTACAGAGGCCAAACGACATCCACCTATAAGCAAAAGTGCCATAAGGATGCATGAATATAGTTTTCTCGTAGTCTTTTAGGGTAATTGGAATTAGAAAATAACCTAACAAACCATCTAAAAAAACAATAATACATATGACCTACTAAGCGCTCCAACATCTAGTCGACAAATGCTAGAGGGAAGTGATCATGCCTTGTGGCTTCATTGAGTTTCTAGTAATTAATGCAAACCCTTTAACTTGTTGATAACACAAATTTAGCCTACATTTTATATGGTTATTTAGTGCTATGTTAAACTTTAATCAAGTTAATTTTGTGTTACTTTGAGCTCAATCCACTTAAATTTTATTTTTAAGGACTTTTAGAACAATTCATGAAGTTTTTAGTGATTTTAAAAGTGTTTGAAGAAAAAGAATTGATCATGGATTGAAGCAGATAAGAAGCGAGCAAGGAACGAGGTCTAGTAAAGACCACAATCAAGGACCATGGTTGTGGTCCCCCACTCGTATTCCATTTGTTAAGCAATTTCATTACATTTGAAGTTTTTATGCAAAAAATAAACGTCTACACTCTACTACTGTATACCTAGGTTGATAAGAATCAGATTACCGGACCTTTAACTCGTAGCCGAGCCCGAGGACTAGAGGGATTGGCATAATGAATCCTTCTATTCCAACCGACCCTTGTCAAGGTTAAGTACTTCCTTATCGAGTCACTCTTCATGTCAAGCCGTATGACTGCCCATCTTTCTATAGTGCACTAAATTGAAGATTACTCATTGGCACCTAAGTTAACCAATTACTCGGCATCTTTCTATCTAAAAAGCTAAGAAAGAGAGACTCTAGACTAATTAAGTCATCCCTAATCGAACAAGTCATCTGTTTGTACTTTTTCGTTCGTATCTTCTAACAACCTTACCAATATAGCATTGCTACGTATACAGCATCTTGTGCAGAATCCATTGCAACAATAATTGTTTTTTTTTTTTTTATATTCATTTTTACTCTTTTGTATCTTATACATTACTTCCTTAGGCAATGCTCTTTTGTTTTTTCCATTTTAGGCAAGTTGCCCTAACCTATGGGTATAAATATCCTTATACTTGTAATTGTAAGAGGGCAAATCATCATTAATACACTTTTAAGCATTTTTCTTCCTTGCATAAACACTATTTGTTTACTCTCGGCATCACTCTCATCTTTTGCCTTAAGTAAGGTTAGGTAGCGAGTAACCTTACTGAACCGATTCGTGTATCATATTAAATTATGCCATAAGTCCTTGGAAGTTCCGTTAGTGCATCATATCTTTTAGAGCTGTTCGTGGGTTTTGCTTATTGTTTCATTCGTCATTTTTGCCCTTTTACACTTTACCCATTAATCCTTTTTCGAGCTTTCTATAAGCTTGGACCTATCCAACGACTGACCTTATTTGTTCTTGGTCACGGTTCGTAACATCTTGGTATCATAGGAGAGGTTTCATGTGAACTATAGTTAGTTCTTCTTGAAGTTTTGTTATACTCCATTTTATGTATATAAAACAGAGTAAGTTACTGTATTCATTTGACTGTTGTGTTGTTAACTGTTAATTTCCTGAAGTGTTTGTTTGAGTTTTCAATTTATGAGGAAAATTGATAGACCCAAATGTAAATATTAGTACTGGTGATGACAATGGAGTTGTCTACCATGGATGACAGTCTTAAGGAACTCCTAGAAGCACTTACAAAAAACTTGATGAGGTAGCTAACCTTTTACTAGATCTGACCCAAGTTGTTCATGTGCTTTATTACCAACTTATTGAGATCGTGCAAGACACTCCATAAGCTACTTAACCTGTTAGAGGTTAGAACTCAGCTCGACCCGTTTGAGGTGGAGGAGTTGGCAAATGAGTAAAGCGAAGGATAGACTTGAGAGAGCTCGATGAAGAAGAAGAAAAATATTTTGAAGAAGAACGTATATAAATCCCTAAAGCATCTGACCATGTGAAGCTACAGATTTCGAGTTTCAATTGATTTGGGAATGCTAATGAGTATTTGAAGTAAGAAGAGAAGGTGAAGCATATGTTTGATTACTATCAATATGAGGATTATGAGGAGGTGAGAACTGCTACTATTGAGTTCTCCAAATATGCCACCATGTGGTGGACGAATTTTCAGGTCATGAGAAAATGAGAAGGCTACCAAGAGATTAACACTTGGTCGAAATGAAGAGAGTGCTTAGAAACGGGTTCGTATCGGAAACATATCTCCAAGATACTTTCACTCGACTTTAGGATCTAAGACAAGGAGGCCTAAGTATTGACGAGTGTGTTCAAGAGTTTCAAATGCTCATGATTCGTTGCAAAGTAGAGGAACCACCAGCTTCAACAGTTTCAAGATTCATTACTAACTTGAGAGGAGACATTTGAGACATTGTGGAGCTCTAATGATTTGACATGATGGATGAAGTTGTTAGGATTGCCCAGCGAATAGAGAGGCAAAGAAGGAGCTAAGTATCGACAAGGATGCCGACTAGCCAACTTGAATAGGCAAGCCACCGAACTTTACCGAGTACTGAGCCGAGCAGAAAGGTTGATGTACGAGCTGAGCAGAAAGGCTAACTCGATGGTGAAGTGTCAACCCGAACTTATGAGAAAGGGAAAGGGTTTAAAAGGAAGACCAGTCAGAGCAAGTGCTTTAAATGCCAAGGGTTTGGACATATGGATGCTTAATGGTTGAATCGACAAACTGATGCGAACCATGACCAAGAACAAATAAGGCTGGTCACTAGATGGGTCTACGCTTATAGAAAGCTCGAAAAGGGTTAATGAGGAAAGGTACAAAAAGGATGAGAAATGAAGAATGAAAATAGTAAGTAAAACCCACGAACAGCTACAGAGGATATGACATATCAATAGAACTTTTGAAGACTTATGGCACAATTCGATATGATGCACAAATTAGTCTAATGAGATTACTCGCCACCCAACCTTACTTAAGGGAAAGGATAAAGGTGATGCTGAAAGTAAACAATAGTGTTTAGGCAAGGAAGAAAAGTACTTAATTGTATTAAAGGTAATCTAATGATCTTACAACTACAAGTATAGGAGTATTTATACTCGCAAACTAAGGCAACTTGCCCAAAGAGGAAAAGACAAAAAGAATATTTCCTAAAGGGGCAATATACATGTTACAAACGGCAAAAATGAATATACAAGGGAAATAATCATTGGTGCTATAGATTCTACATGTGATACTATACACGTAACAAGGCAGCATTGGCAGGGTCGCTAGGAGATGCGGACAAAAAGTACAGATAGATGGGTTTGTCAGAGAAAGGATGGCTTAATCAATCCAGTATCTCTCTCTCAACTTCTTGGCAAGGAAGAGGTTGAGTAATTGGTTGACTCGGTAATAGAAAGTAATCGTCAACTCGGTATACCGTACAATAATGGGCGGTCATACGGCACAGCATTAGAGGTGATTCGGCAAGGAGGTACTTGGCCCTGGCAAGGAGGTAAGGATTCGTCGTGCCAACCCCTCTAGACCTCGAACTCGGCTATGGGTCAAGGGCCCTGCAGCTTGATTCCTATTACAGACGATAGTCATCAGGGGAGACATCTCGAAGCTAGAAGTAGAAAGTACATATAAGGAACTCGAGGAGGAGAAGGTTCTTGTCGAGAAAGAGTTGATTGAGGAGGATGTATTTACCGAGGACTTGTACAAGTTACTCTTGGTTATTCGACGCACTATGAACATTGAGCCCTTGCGAGAAGCAAAGAAGAGAGAGAACTTGTTCCATATCACCTGTAAGGTGAATGATCAGGCGTGTGGCCTCATCATAAATCATGAAAGTTATACTAATGTAGCATTAGCCGATCTTGTTTCAAAACTAAAGTTACCGATTGTTGCACATTTAAGGCTATACAAGTTGCACTAGTTGAGTGAGAAAGGAGCATTACATGTCACTAGGCAAATACTACTGCTAATTACTATAGGGAATTATTTTAACTAGATTCTCTACGACGTATTACCTATGTACACGTCTCACGTATTACTAGGTAGGTTATGGTTGTTTGATAGAAGAGTTATACATGACAACTACATGAACAAGTATATGTTTAAGAAGGATAACTGGAAGATTATACTGAATCCGATGCTGCCAAGAAAAGTTAATAAGTTGCAAATAAAACTTGCCTGCAGATAAAAAAAGGCTCTAGTAATGAGTAGAGCTGTATTCTGAGAGGCCATCAATGTTAATGAGCCGACCTTCTTGTTGGTCAGGCAACTATTAGAAATAAAGGAGCAGGATAAGTTACCCTAAGAGATCAAGGAGTTGTTAGATGAATATGCCGACCAGTTACCCAAAGGAGTGCCCCTGACTCGAGGCATAAAGCATTGCATTGACTTAGTACCTAGCGCTATACTATTGAACAAGCCAGCTTATCAGATGAATCTTAAGTAAGCTTCTGAACTTTAACGTCAAGTCAATGAGTTACTAGAGAGAGGCTATATAAGAGAGAGTCTCAGCCTTTATGTTACACCTATGCTTATAGTACTGAAAAAGGATAGAACTTGGTGAATGTGTATAGATAGCTAAGCTATGAACAAGATCACGATCAAATACAAGTATCTAATCCTGAGGCTAGAAGACATGTTAGATGAACTCAGTGGAGCCAAATTTTTCAGCAAAATTGATCTTAAATTTGGTTACTATTAAATCTGCATAAGGCTAGGAGATGAGTAGAAGACTGCATTCAAGATTTAACATGGACTTTACGAATGGATGGTCATGCCCTTCGGCTTATCAAATGCCTTAAGCACTTTTATAAGGCTAATGAACCATGTACTAAGACATCTCATAGAGAAGTGTGTCATGGTGTACATTGATGACATCCTAGTCTATAGTGCTGACATGCCAAATTATTGTGAATGTCTCAAAGCAGTCTTAGATATCCTCCGTACTAAGAGACTATTCAGTAATCTGAAGCAATGTTGCTTTTACCAGGAGGAAGTAGTATTCTTAGGCTATGTAGTCAGTAGAGGAGGCTTATAAGTCAATGATGAAAAGATCCGAGCAATTGTTAAGTGGCTAACTCCTATGACTTATGCTGATATGAGAAGTTTCCAAGGACTGGCTTCATTTTACAGAAGGTTCATCAAGAATTTCAACAACCTTGCCGCACTACTCACCAAGTTAACAAAGAAGAACACCGACTTCTGATGGGGAGAAAGAGAGGAGAGGAGTTTTGCCAAGATAAAAAAAAGATTAACTTACCCCAGTGTTAATATTACTTAACTTTGACAAAATTTTTAAGCTGGAATGCAACGTGTCAGGCATTAGAAAGGCACTGTCCTAATGTGGCAAGGCTGACCAATTACCTTCCACAGTAAGAAGCTCTAAAGACCGCAACTGAACTACTCTATATATGATAAGGAACTCTTGGCATAGATCCGAGTAATGCAAGTTTGGTAACATTATTTACTGCCGAGAGAATTTGTCATATATACTAACTATGAATTGCTGAGGTACCTCCGGAGTCAGAATAAGTTGTTGAAGTGACAAGCAAAATAGGTTGAAATCCTTGAAGGAATCAATTTTGTAATAAAGTACAAGCAGGGAAAGAGCAACATAGTTACATATGCTCTTTCAAAAAGATATACGCTTTTATCATAACTATAGACCAAACTATTTAGGTTTACAAGTATCAAAGAACAATACTTTGAAGATCTACACTTTAGACCCATAATTTCACGATGCGTTGATGGGAGGACAGTGGATGAGTATCATGTGGAGGATGGCTATTTGTTCCGAAGCCAAAAATTATGCGTACCAAATTGTTCACTAAGGAATACAAAAGTTTACAGTAGAGGACTTTCTAGACATTTTGGAGAAAGGAAGACCTGTAAACTGTTGAATGGCTAATTCTTTTGGTTGAAAATGAGCAGAGATGTGCACTGAGTGATCAAAAGTTGTACCATATGCAAGACAGCCAAGTGCCGAGCTGAGCAAGGGAGAGTAATGCCCTTATTTGTCCCAATGAAGCCGTAAACCGAATTAGGTATGGACTTTATTCTCTAACTGCTGTGAACTGCCTAAGGAGATTGTGCAGATACACAGTGTACCTAGAAATGTGATCTCTAATAGAGATCTAAAGTTCTTAAGCCATTTTTAGAGAACCCTATGGCATCAGCTGGGAACCAAATTACTCTCTAATACCTCATGTCACCCCTAAATTGACAGCCAAACAGAGATGGTTAATCATACTTTAGGGCCACTACTCTGAGCTACAGTAAGCAAGAACTTAGCTGATTGGGATGTCTACTTGCCAGTAGTTGAGTTTTCCTAGAACCAAACAGTACATAACACCATTAAGTAGACTCCCTTCAAGGTAGTTTATAGGTTCAATCCCGTGTTGCCCCTCGACTACGCCCATGTACCAATACTCGTACAAGAAGACTTTAACACATCGGCCAAAGCACAATCCCTTCAGTACATCTATAATAAGGTCACTTGTCACATTGACCAAGCTGCCAAAAGAATGCGAGAAAGACTAAGGGTAAAACAGCTAAATAATTTTAGATGGGAGACTTGGTATGGCTACACTTCGCAAGGAATGATTCTCGAACAAGAGGAGGAACAAATTATTTGCAAGAGTAGAAGGACCTTTTTGAATCCTCCAAAAGATCAATGATAATGCCTACATATTAGAATTTCTCGAGGACTATGGGGTTTCTAATGCCTTCAACGTTGCTGACCTTAGTCTATATTACCCTAATGTAGAACTGAACAAACACTATTTGGATTTGATCCTAAATCCAAAATGACTCGAATGGGAATGATAAGAATCAGGCTATCGGACCTCTAACTTACAATCGAGCCCGAGGACTAAAGGGACTAGCATGATGAATCCTTCTATTCTAACCAACTCCTACTGAAGCCAAGTACTTCCTTATTGAGTCACCCTTCATGTTGAGTCGTATGACTGCCCATTCTTTTATAGTACGCCAAATTGAAGATTACTCACTAATGCTTGAGTTGACCAATTACTCGGCATCTTTCTTATCGAGAAACTAAGAAAGAGAGACTCCAAACTGACAAAGTTATCTCTACTCGGACAAGCCATTTGTTTGTACTTTTTTGTTTGTATCTTCTAATAATCTCGCCAATGTAGCGTAACCACGTACATGGTATCATGTGTAGAATTCGTTGCACCAATGATTGTTTTTCTTGTATATTCATTTTTATCCTTTTGGATCTTGTACATTACTTCCTTAGGAAATGCCTTTTTTGTCTTTTCCTTTTTAGGCAAGTTGTCCTAACTTATGAGTATAAATACCCTTGTACTTATGATTATAAGAGGGTAAATTATCATTAATACACTTTTGAGCATTTTTCTTCCTTGCATAAACACTATTTGTTTACTTTCGATATCACTCTTATCCTTTCCCTTAAGCAAGATTAGGTGGCGAGTAACCTCACCGAATCGATTCGTGTGTCATATCAAATTGTGTCATGAGTCCTTAGAAGTTCTATTGGTGTGTTATATCTTTTGAAGCTATTTGTGGGTTTTACTTATTGTTTCATTTGTCATTTTTGCCCTTTCGCACTTTACCCATTAATCCTTTTTTAAGCTTTCTATAAGCTTGGACCTATCCAGCGACCAACTTTATCTGTTCTTGGTCACGATTTGCAACATATGTAGTAAACATCCTATATTTGGTGAATCTTCTATTTTTGGACGTGAAATATTTAGTAAATCTTCTATTTTGCTAAGTTCTCTTTGTAAACCTAGCCCTACATTTCTGTAAATAGATCTTTAGGCTTATGTTTTCAAGGAGAGCTCCCTTTGGTAGAATCATAGGCTAAAATATTGTTGGGGGTCTCTCAATTACTTCTTCTTTTCTTTTAATCATGTTGTTCCTCTTTTGATATTCTTAGTAAATTATTATTAAAATCTAGTTCATCTTGCAATAACCTCTATTTCAATCTATGATGTTGTTCTTTGATGATCTAATTACGTAGAGCTTATTGCCATCAATTAGTATTTGCTAAGGTTGCTAATTTGTTGTATTAGTTTGCTATAAAGACGCGAGTCCTACAATTAAACAAAGAAGTGTAATTAGAAGAAATTGAATACGTTAAGAGATTATATATTGAATTTCTTCGGATTAGGGCAACTTAATAGCAAGATCCACATTCCTAATGTCATCTTACAATGCTCTATTGATAAGTGATTCAGATAGAGAGTCTCTTAAGGTTAGGAAGATGCTAGTGACACAGGTCCAACCAATTTAGAATTTGAATTTCATAGGAATAAGATAGGAATCTCTACAGTCCAAAGAATAATTGAGATTAAAATGTTGCAAAGAACTAAAGAGTAAAAAGTAACAATTTATTAAGGATCATGTGCTCATTATTTTGATCGAATCATGTTTGTTTATTTTAATTAGTTTTGTTATTTTATTTGTTCTTATTTACTTTATTATTCTTATTTTATCAATCTTTATTCATCTTTCCTATGTAATCACAATCATCCCTATATTGTTAAGTTAGATAATTGGAAGTTTTAGGTAAAATGCTAGTAATTAGGCTCTCACACATATAATTCTTTGTAGTATCGACACTTGGATTCACATCTATTTTAATCTATACTATAGCTTGATCAAGTGTACTTACCTATTAGCACGGTACACATCCGATATTACCTATAACTACTCTCATTTGTGAAATTCGGGTTCATCTTCCAATATTATTTATTAATAGAAACAATATATTCTACTGGGTTGGGAACAAAAATGGAAATGTAAGGATCAGCAAGTTTTACTGGTTAGGAACTTCCATCATTCCTCTCGTTTTAGGTACAACGTATACGAGACTAACCCAAAAACTGTTAGAAATAGGATAAATTATACATGCATCCAAAAGTTTAATTACTTTAGATTGGACTACTTCTTTCATTTTTGGGTTGAAATGTCTCTATGGTTGCACTACTAACTTGTAACCTTCTTCTAACAAAATTTTATGAGTCCAAAATGATTGGTTAATTCCCTTAGTGTCAAAGATCTTCCAAGTGATCACTATCTTGTGATTTCATAACATGTTTAGAAACTTTTCCTTTTGTTGCCTAGTTAATCCAAAGGATACTATCATAGGCAATTTTGAATTCTCTTCTAGAAATGTATACTTTAGATAATTCGATAGTTGTTTTATTCTAGATCGAGTGGCTCCTTGATAGAAGGCTTCAATTTTGCTTCTTTGGCTTGTTCATTCCTCTTAAACCTTCTTCTTTCCATAAACATAGGATTAGCTTCCAATGATGCTTCTATATTGACGATAACTAGATCATTAGATGGTTCTTCTTGATTTTCCTCTTTCAAGCAAAAATATAAAGGATCCTTAGTTAACAATTCTTGTAAAACACTAGACATAAAGGCATCAACAACATCAAGATAAAAATAAGTATCATCCCATTTAGTACATTTCTTCATTGCCTATTTTATTTTAATTACCATCTCCTCTTCTCCTACTCTTAATGTGAGCTTATCATCGCTAACATCAATTATAGTCTCTAGTTGTAGCTAAAAAGGGTCTCCTTTAGATGAGGGGTACTTCTATAACTTCATTAATGTCTAAAATTACAAAATCTACAAATATACATATATATATATATATGAATTTGTTTACCTTAACTAGTATATCTTCAATTATACTCTTGGCGTATGTTACAAATCTATCAACCAATTGCAAACTCATTCAAGTCGGTTTTGGTTCGCTTAAGCCCAAAGGTTTAAATAATTTATAAGGCATTAAAATTTATGCTAACTCCTAAAATGACTAATGCTTTTTTGATAAATAAATTTCCAAAAACAAGGGATAGTGAAACTCCTTGGATCTTTAATTTTGTTGGAAGCTTATTCTGAAGGATTGCTAAACACTCCTTGCTTAACATAACTATTGGTAGTTCTTGTAATTTCTTCTTATTAGATAGTAGCTCCTTTAAGAATTTCGTATACTTGGGCATTTGTAACAAAGCTTCCACAAATGGCAAATTAATGTGCAGTTTTTTAAAAAGATCTAGAAACTTAACATACTTCTCATTCGAGCATTCTTTCCTTAACCTTTGGGGATATAGAATTGGTGATCAGTACACTTTGACTCGTTGGGGCTTTATTTCTTCCCTAGGTGGTTCTAAGGTTTCTATAACTTAGTCTTTTGATTCTTTTATCACTAGGTATTGCTTAACTTGGTTCTTTTTAGGCTGTTTAGTAGTTTGCAATTCCTTACCCCTTTGAAGAGTTACAACTTTTGCTTAAGCTTGTAGCAAAGGTTCTTGTTGCTTCTCAATTGAAATTTTTGCAAACCGCTTAATTTGTTTTTTGATGTTTGTCAATCTAGCATCGCTACTCTATATATACCTCATCAACATATCTTCTGATTTTGATGTCTCTTCTTGCCAAGGAGTACCTTGAAATCCATGAGGAATATTCATATTCTTTGCTTGAGTCGCATAAGAATAATCACTTAGGTAACAAAACCAATCCTTACTCTATTCTTCAAGGTCGTTGTAGGGCATATGTTGAAATCCCCTTTGATTCATAAAATTTCCAAATGGCCTTGGATAATATTGTCCCATATATTCTTCTAGGTTAATTGGATTCAGTATCATCACGAAATACCATACCAACATAAGAAAATATTCCAACTTCTTATTTATTGCATCTACCTTAACTACTAATGCTATGGTAGTGTCTACGTTCGCCACATTAGGATTCCTTTTACTAGATCTAGCACTTTCCCAATGATAGCTATTTATAGCCAACATTTCAATCAAAGTGTAAGCTTCATCGAGTGTTTTCATATTTAGTGTTCTACCTAAAGCTAAATCAATAAATTGTTTAGTAGAAAATTTTAAACCACAATAAAAAGTTTGTACTTGTATCTATAGTGGAAGAGCATGATTTAAGCATTTTCTAAGCAACTTTTTAAAATGTTCCCAGGCATCATATAATGTCTCAAAGTTAGACTGAGCGAATGACGAAATGTCATTACAAATTTGGCTATCTTAGTTAGAGAGAAATATTTTTCTAGAAATCTGTTCATCAATTCTTCCCATGATGTAATAGTCTTTTTGGAGAGATGCTAGGCATTGCTTTGCCTTCCCTTGCAATGAAAAGGGAAACAACCTCATCCTTACCACATCATCTATAGCTCCATCAATTCTAAAGGTAGCATACATTTGTAGAAAACTAGCGATATGCATATGTGGATTCTCTTCAAAGGAACCTTCAAAATGTAATTGCTACTTGACCATTTGAATGATTATAGGCAAGATCACAAACTCTTTTGCAATGAAAGTTAGTTGTACTATGTTAGAGCTGGCTCCACTAATTGATGGCTTAATATAATTGAGCATGGTCTTCGGTTCTTCACCGTTATTGGCCATCACTCTAATCTACTTAAACAAACAAGAAGCAAAATTAAATTATTATCAAATTAACTAAAAAGAAAGAAATAAAAAAGTAATAGAAAATGAAATAGTATGATAATAATGGTATGACCTTTCTTGATACACAATCCCCAACAATAGCACCAAAAACTTAATGGATGCTTGCATGATGTAATGTTAGGCAAGTACACATTTCAAGTAATAGTATAGAGGACATAGGAGTCCAAGGTTATTGATCCCATGAGAACTCTACGCTTACTCATACATAATTGATTATTGTACATGAAAGTTGATAATAATAAGAAAGATAAAATAATTAATTAAGTTAATTAAAAGAAACAAAGATTAATTGCTAACTAACGATAAATAACATGAACAACTGAGAACTTTAAATAACCATAAATAATGATATCTAGACTCTGATCATCAAAAGATTAACATGTAGTAATCCTAAAGTTTCTAATGTGTTCTCTATTCTTATTAATTCAAGGAATTTAATTACTAAATTAATAGGAATTGCTTCTCTATTAATATCTAATCCTAATTACATTATATCCATATCGCTTTTATTTGCAATAGAAGAAATTAGAACAACATTAAGAGCAGAAATTCCATAAATAATCAATATAACAATATTAATTATGAAAGAAATCTATAATTTATCACTAAGCTTATATCAAATCTCTTCAATTACAGTAGATCTATTTTATGTATTGAGTTTCACGACCTCATAAAATCTAATAATTAATTTGAAACCTTAGAAATAATAACTTAATTAATATAAAACATGCAATTAAATTAATAAGAAATAAGCAATTTTATTGGAATAAATGAAATCAAGTATACTACATGTTACCTCAAGACTTATAAGCTTAAATATCTATAGATCTACTCTAAAGACATGATAAAATCAAGAAACTGCATAATAAAATGATAAAAAATTGCTCAAAATGCTATGGAGCTCCTCTCTTTCTTCTCTTTAGCATCTGATCTATTCGCTTCTATTTGCAAATATCTAGGTTCTATGTATATGATGATGACAAAACAACATTCAACTAACAAGTTTTAGAAATCATGGCATGTCTACGATTAAAGGCCATGGCCATTGAGTTAGAGCATAAACTTCTTCTTAGAATATTTCATCAAAAAATTGAATGGAATTGAAATAGCAAGTGATTATGCCCAAAAATCATAGCTATGGATTGTAGCCATGATCTTACACTTAATGTAAAATCTTCAAATTCATTTGAAAATTAAGGACAAGGGGCTTCATAGCCAAGGAATATGACCATGGAATTCACCCATGGTTGTTGTAGCTCCTGTTTCTAACAAATCTTTTTTTTTATGCTTGCTAACTTTAAGTCATTCTTTAAAATTGGTGAAATCCTCCTTAAAAACCACATGAACTCCATTCTTTTCATCTTATTACTCTACTAAAGCCCTAAAATCAATAAATGACTTAATTTAGTAGTAAAATTATCAAAATCATATTAAAATAGCTCAAAATAACCATAAAAATATCATAAGAAATGAGTGTAAAATTACATTTATCAACAAGATTAACCAGTTAGGCCTTAGGTCTAGGTCTTTATTATCATTTCTCTAACCTATTCAAAGCTATGCCACTCTCTTACTGAAGGTCAGCACTTGACCTAACCAAACAAAGCCTCTCTTAGATAATGAACTAATGTTGAGAATTGTCTTCGTTAGATAAAAGTATCATCACGGGTAGAAACAACTTAACCCAATTCTCATATAGGTAGACTAATCCTGTGCTTAGACTTGAATTCTTTTATTTTTCTCCTTTTCAACATCCCATGCATCAAGTACTTTCATGATATTTAAGCTCATCCATAAAAAGAGAAGAAGTCGATTCATTAGGAAAAAATTTACCATGAGTAAGAGCTTAAATAAGAACATTGGTTAAATTATATATCTTATAGGCAATGAGTTCATTCAAATGGGAAGCCCTCTTTACATCAATCTCCAAAACTAGTTCATCAGGTGGTAGAATAACACCTCTCGATAAGAAAAAGCAAGTCTTACCATCACCATGTCCAAAAGCATTAGCACGTACATTCCATATACTTTTTCTTATAAAGATCAAAATTTTCAATATCCTTCAATCCTTTGAAATAGGCATAGAAAGAATAGCATTTAATTCATCTCAAACATTGAGTGATGGTGTAACGAGGGTTAAGGTTACTGCCATCCCCCCACACTCCTCTACCCTTTCCCCTAGTAGTAATGGATACAATGGTGGTATTTGTTAGATAATCTCTAGGTACGGCAAAATTCAATAGTGAAAGTATGACCCAATACGTCAACATTTTGAAGGCCGTTGATAGGATTCCTTTAAATAATTACCCATATGAAGGTGAAGCAGATGTGCTTATTAAGTATTTGTATGACAACATAGATTATGATTTGATGCCTAACAGAGCTCAAAGCAATCCCACAATCAAAGAGTTTGATTATTTTAAGAGCATCCCTCGTGCTTGGAGAATAGATAAGCCCTAAGGGTTTGAATGCATAGAGTTAGAACTTTACTAACATTTGGTGCTCTCATCACCTAAACAACTATGATAATGAAATGGGGAAATACGGATCAATGATTAAAAAGTTGCACACATAAATATACTAGAATCAATCACATTAAGAAGAAGAAGCATTCACAATTTGGGAATAAAATTTTTGTTGATAAGTGATTTTTAGTTAAAGGCCCCAAACCTTAGTTGACCTATATGAAGACTAAGCTAAGTTATTTCTATCCATAATGACGTGTTAGCAAACTAAGACTATTCTTAACATGAGTTCGTTATCTAGGGTTGGTTTAGTTTGGTTAATTTTGTGCTCACCTTCAATAAGTACTTAGGACAACTTAGAATAGGTTGGAATAAAAACAACAAGGACTTAGGCCTAAGCACACATTGGTTAAGCTTCACCTAAGAAGTTTAAACAATACAATAAAGGATGTTAGCAATTCAACAATTATCATGCTTAACAATTGTCAACTACCCTACTCACATAATTTCATAACATAGTTTGAATGATTTAACCACGACATATTGTATTAGCATAGTCAACCCATATAAGAACAAATTTGTAAATTTCATTATGGGGAGGTAAAGAAGTAGCTACTAGAGGAATAGCTTCAATGTCATTCATTTACCCGACTAGGCCCAACTCAAACGAGAATGCTGTCATGTACCACCAAATTGGCACCTTATGTGTCTTCTAAGTCCATGATGTGTTCAACCCGAGCTAGAGGAGGATACTTCTTGAGTGTTCCATCACTGGGGTGCTCATTGGATTGGTAGCCTTCTTCCTCCTTTGCATCTCCTTTTTTCCTCTTCTAGCTAACCTCAATGGTAGGACGAGGTGCTTACTTCTCATTAGCATCCTTAAGTGTAATTTGTTTAGCTTTGAGCTTTGAAGATGCCTTCTTACCCTAATTAGCCTTCTTATTAAGCTTCTTTACTCCTACAATACCTTGAGCAAAAAACTTGATGGAGTCCAAATGTCGAAGTTACATAGCTACAAAATACATAAACAATCAACCAAGATATCAAATAAAGACATTTACATTAAACCATACTAAGTATGGAAACAAAGGGAATTTGTTCCATAGCTATACGCAATGAAACAACTTCCCTACGACAAGCCTACCTCAGCATGGTGATAAACCATAGTCAATGCCTTCTTCTCCCCTCTTATTGGCACTTTCTTTTGCCTCACTCTCATCACTAGAGAATATTTTTCAACCTTTGAGATATCAATCCACAATCAACTCAGTATCTTAATAGAACACCCTATGATCATACTTATCTTAAATCTTCTTAGCTACTAGCCCATCATAAGTCTTTAATTCCTTCAAATCTAAATTCTTAATAGCGTTAGTCTAATTCGACCAAAACTATGCTCAATATCTAACCTAATTGCGAACCACTCCTTTTTCTGATAGTGAATGGACAATTCTAGACCAACTAAAATTTTCCTTTTAGGTGGCTCATCAAATAATACTAACCTTTAGCATGCTTGATGCCAAAAAAAGAAAAAAAGAAAGGTATGAAGAGTTGACATGTCACCCTTACTAATAGCATCTCACATATCGCCTTGAATGCCACCATAAGACGATTTGAATCGAAAGTCAATATACTTAGATCATTGACATTAACATAAGGGTTATTAGTGGTTAATTAAATTGGGAATGTAGAGAATGTAATATGGTAAGCAGAAAAGGAAAGAAGACTAATTTGTATTCTTTATTTCTTGACTAAATGCCTTAAGCTTATATAACAAAACTATTCCACAACATCTTTTATCTCTTATTTTTATCTAATATTGCTGATTGCTTTCTAATTAGTTTATCCCTTATATAACTAATTTGTTTACTAAAAACATATATAAAGTTAAAGAAGGCAAAGATATAAACATACAAATTTGTTCTTAAAATTTATGTTAGTTTAACATAATTCTAATCTAACAAGCATGACAAGTTTCATGCTCTATTAGGGCACAATAACTACATTAAGCGATGGTCGATAGTGATATATGAAAATGATCATTCTATACATAGTTGTTAAAATTGCAATTCTATTGTTCACTTGAATGCATAGAACCAGTAAAACGATATAGAATAATACAGAATCAGTAAAATCATAAGCTTTAGAATTATACATCAAATTTCGTAATTTTATGAAAAATTTGTATATAAATGATTCGATATCCATTTAACTAAAAAAAAAACTTTATAAAATCATAAATTTGTAGAATTATGTTTTTAACTCACAATTTTAACGACTATGATCCTACGTTTTTGTTTTGAGTTCTATATTTATATTTCTTTATATTTTTTACTCTGTTTTATACTTTGTTTTGTTTTCCCCTAATCCGTGAATCTTATTTAGGATCTTTTACCTAGCCTTATTTATTTAGGCTTGACTCCTTGGGCCAGGTAATAAGGTCTAAAGAGTCCAGTCCGTATTCAGATGATTTAGGAAGATTTGACTTGATAGACTTAGAACAAAGATTGTTGAATCGGTCCGTCTGCCTTTAACCTTTCTCAAGCAAGCTTATGCACTTATAAGGAGGGCTACTGGCTTTGGATCTATTAGCTAGTTTATTCTGGATAACCGTAAATTGAGTAAGCTCCATATCATCCGTTGATTACCTAGATGCTCAACGGATACTATCATATCTAAGAGCTTATAAATACCTAACATTTTCTTATCATTTAGAACTCTTAGAGAGAGATTAGAAAAATAGTGTTTCACTATGAAAACTTTGCTCTCTAAGATCAAATAGCATTCAGGTAAGGAATTAATCTTATTCGTTCAAGTTACAATGTGAATGCTTGAAGTCCCTTAAAGTTACTTTATCTGTCATTTATGTATTTGAGACATTGAGATTATATATTCCTCCTCCTTATTTTATTCTCATCTAATCATCGCTTCAAGTGACAGTCTCGCATCATTTTTTTGAAGTCACGTATAGCACGTTACTCACACAATACGCATGTGACTACTCCAATTGAACCCCCACATCAACATAAGTTAATAACAACTATAATTGTACTTAATTATAAGGTCTATTATCTGAAATTTAAACGTTAAGCATTTTTGCACTGATAATTTGAAAAAAGAAAAATTGTACGTGTTTATGAATGATTACCCTTTTCTGGTATGTACACAAGTTTGTACTGAAGTTTAAGGGTGATCATGCAAACATAATCTCCATAGACGAGAAAAGCTTTACTAGGCAATATTTATCACGTGCCTACATATATTGATTAAGTACAAATAACTTTTAATACCTGGCAGTATTTATAAAACATCGATTGTAGTTTGTTTATAAACTGTTCATTACTATCACCAGTTATTCAAACTTAATTGCTGCTGAAATATAATGCGTATACAAGACGTGGCTTCGTGTATTATCTAATCAATCGAGACAGAACACTTTAAATTTCTTGCACAAGTTTAAACAAAGTCTAAAAGCCCAACTCTGTTAGGCCCATTTGGCTTTATATCATTGGGCCCGTTGAACATAATGGATCTCACATCATCAATCAATTATACTGCAATGAATAGTAATTTCTCGTCAGATAGGGGCCATATAGAATGGAGTCTCTTATGTATATATATGGAAAACTTTAATGAATGATTATATGCTCTTTTATATATTTTAATATAATTATTTTTTGAGAAAAGTATAATCATCCTTGAAATGTAATTTTTTTTTTATATATTCTTAACTTTAACTTGTATCTTGAGTACAACTGTTAAGCCAACATTAATTATATAAAATGATTGAGCAACCATAAATGCAAACTTTATATATAATATATGCAGATTTGGTATCCATTACAATAATCACATGCATGTAGTGTGCATTTTACGCTATATGTGACTTTAGATGAGTAATACAAAATGACATGTAAGGGATGATTTGAAAAGAAAAGATAAAGAGGAAAATTAGGTAATCTTATGAAACTTCAAACATACGTGTAATAGATAGAAGAGTTATAAAGTATCGACTCTACTATTTTAGATGTAAGGAGGAATATCTTATACACTCTAAACCTTATTTTATCTTCTACAACAGTTTGATAATATAACATCATTTCTTTGAATAACTTAAAAAGTATTGAATAAAAAGAAGTCCTGTATATATATAGAGCTATGCCCTCAATGAAATCTGTTAGTTGATAATAGGTGGTAAAGTGAGTCATCTTATTGATGGAATCCCTTATGAACCCAATTGGGTCCAAGGCCATAAAGAGTCACATTAAGTACATGTGCTGTTTTAAAAAAGGTTATAAGCGGGTATGTTGGTCAAACAGTCATACTCAAAGCTAACTATTAAATCTTCCTAAACTATTTTAAATTTATAAACTTGACACTCAAGCACATATCATTTTTGCTTGAAAAGTCAACCCTGATACACTCTTGAGCTGAAGATCCAGATATCATTTTAGCCCCATCTACAATATACATGGGAAGGTTGAGTTCTCATAAATTTCACAGTTTTAGTTCATTATGAATTGTACCGAATATTAATGAAAATTTCTGGTTACTATGACGAAAGGTATATTTCTTATATTTGTATATACCTCCAATTCAAAAACCAAATATTCTTATATCCTATGGCATTGCACCACTTTACATTAGAAAATAAGTCATTCTTATACTAACACGTGGACTGTTAGAGGAACAAGAAATTACTTGACAAAATGACCAATTAATAGAATTTAACGGTAATTCCATTTGACGGAAAAATATATCCAATTTAATTGTTAGGTGTAAGATTATAGCTTTTAACTCTTTAGAAGTGACTTTATATCCTATAATTTTTTAACTACATTTGCCGTTATTCAATAAATATAACACCATTGCATATTTAAGATGCTTAAATTTCCATTTTCGCTAACTGTGAATCCAAATTCATTATAGTATGAGCACAGAGTAGTGACTTCATACCCATGTACACTTATTTTATCCTAGTTAATTTGAATGCATTCAAATGACCATCAATGAAAGTGTACTCATAAATGAGGGAGAAAGTTAATCGACAAATAAAAAAGTATAACAAATTTAACATATTTATAACTTTTGAATGAGCTAACTATGTATAAAATATCATCACTTACCTCCCTAATTTTTGCTAAAAATCGAAAAATGGTTGCTACCGATAAGGTTTCGACAACATTTTAAAATCTTTTGGAATAGTTAGGTATATAAATACATATTTTGATAGAAAAGTAGTTGGATATTATAAATCAATAATTAGTCTCTGAATAATAATAATAATAAGTTATCTCTGAAGTCCATCATGCATATGCTGAAACTGTTCTTGTGTCTCATCAAGAGGCAATAAAAAATTAAATACAAGAAAGGAGTGACCCCTTATGAGTGCCAAGTTTCATATATTGGCTTCACTGTCGATAATGTTGCACATGGCTTTTCCTCCACTTGGTGCTTACAGGAGGCTCTTTTTGGGACTTAAAAAATTGAAGTTTTAGTTGAGAACAAATATTATAATAAACTGTGAGGAGTTCTTTTGACTATAGCGCTCCATGGAATAAGCTTGGATCTTGTGAATAAAATAGACAGATACGGTCGTGCTTAGTCATTTCGTTACTATTAGGCATGAGCGAACTTGTCGTGTGCCACTATCACTCTAATATTTTTTGCTGAAGAAAATGGAACGATGATTAATATATAATACTAGGACTAGGACTAGGTCTCAAATTATGTAAGTCATCTTAGTGATGACAAACCTATCATATTTGAAGGTCAACGCGGAAGTAAGCATTCGGTCCTCCCAAGAATTTTACCAAATGAAAGCAAAGAATATCAATGCCCCAGCAAGAAAAGTTGCTTACCGCGATAAGAGAGACAAGAAGTTAGAAAGAAAGCGAACACCATGCAAACCCTAAAAAGCCATGTACAAACTCCATCGGTTATGACATCAGCTCTAGTTACAAAAATCCCCTCTTCTAGTTTCCAACTCCTTGATAGGAATCAAAATCCGCATTTATGCAATTTATTGGTTTTCCAGCAGATTATGGAGATTTGTGCTTGAAATTTTGCACTAGTGTTACAGGTGGATACTGGTGTAAAGACGTATCTATATGGCCCATGCAAAATAACTCATGCAACATATTAGTACATTCGACATGTTATTCACATGTGGCTTATCGATTTTCCATGATTTCTTTTATTAATTTAGTAATAATAGTTATAGACAGTTGGTAGTATTAGCCACTATAAACAATTAGCAGTATTGCTACGACTTCTATTTTTCAATTTATCACATCTATACCCTAAGGATTTTCAAGGCTAAACTCTATATACTTTACTTTCATAGTGAATTCTGTTTTGTGAGTTTGTTCATTGAGACTCTAATTGCGCTTTTACATTGTTCTTGCAGTCTTATCAATTGTTTTCACACAATTGTGGTGATCGATATTCAACTAATCTTAGCTCATTACATCCTTAGTGTGGTGCTATATCTAGATTATCACCAGGAATCGTACAAGTAGTTTAATTCTTTTGTGATCTGTTCCAGAAGAATGAAGTATAATATTTTATTTTTCAGTTCATTAAAGAAAAAAAAAACACACACACACACACAGATACAAATTAAAAAAGAAAACAAATGAAACCTTAGTTTTATAGGCCTGAATTCTTTCCTGGAAGTATTGTCATCTCACTCCTCGTCAACAGTTAAAAGAGTTTTACTTCCTTGCGTTAAACCAATGATCATGTACATTTTTTTGTCAAGTCACTTTCTACTACCGATGTTTCTTTTTTTTTTTTTTTCCCTCTTAGACGAAGATGAATGACCTCATAATTCCCCTTAGATTAGCTTTGACTAAAAAATTTTCAAGGGAACATCCATCACTGAATGACACATGATCCTTTTTCACATCCTTCAGTCTAAAAAGGAGTGTTCACATAGGTTTGATTGATGGACAACATGTGTTGATCAGGTTCAATTTGAGGGAGGATTATATGCGTCTCTAGGTGATGTCGAATTTGTCTGCTTGGTTAGTATTTGATAAGATTTAAAGTGGAAAAGAAAAAAAATTTGGATTTAACGTGGAATATCTGACTGTTCCCATTTGGTTGGTGCTTTCTTAATTAAAGTTGCATTACTTCAACAAATCAATGCTTTTTTCAATTAGTTCGCCATGTCCACACTACTGAAGCAACCATATTGTGGAATTATTCAAGTTCATATGATGATTATTACATAAATTACAAATATTTAGCTATATAACTACTTAGTTGATTATTAGAGATTAATCTAGTAATATGTGGGATAAGTTAATGATTCTAAAGTGATAATCCAATATGGATAAGTATGGATCAATTCTAATTGGATTAAAATTAGGATAACTAATTAGTTATTGTGTATGTAACTCAAACAATGTGTAGTTAAGATAAATTTAAATTGAAACAATATGAAGAAAAGAGGAAAGATCTATAAAATTATTAATCTAGTTAGGTTGATATATTCGCATAGTTGTCTAATTCTAGCAATAGCGGTCACGAAAAAATAGAGAATGTTAAAATTGGATAGATGACGAAGAAATTATGGCAATTAGAAGTTAGTCATTCAAAGAAATTATCTTAACATGAAATGATGTGCAACTGCAATTTGATTGATGTAGGGTTCTAAGGTCAATAGTTTGCATGGTGTCATTATAGGTAAGAGGGTATATTTGTGAAAGAGAGGCTAGATAGAGGATTGGCTAATTCAGTGTAGCTTAAAAAATTCCCTCATACCCATATTATGCATTTAGTGGCTAATGGCTCAAATCACTCGGCTTTATTGCTGGAGCTTGAAAAATGAGATGCTAGAGGTAAGAGGACTTTTAAATATGAGATTAAATAGCATTTGGAGCTTATACAATTTTTCTTACAAAGTTATCTACAAAATTTTAGCTAGTAGGCTACAACACCTCCTTGGATCTATTATCTTTCCAAATCAAAGTACCTTTATCCTTGGTCATCTGATATGAGATAATGTAATAGTCACCCATGAAGTGCACCATCACTTAAAATTGAAAAAGTTCTACTAATGTACATGATGTGCGAGTAAAGTTCATATGGCTAAGGTTTATGATTGTATTGTGTGGTCTTTTTAAGAAAACACACTTAGAAAGCTAGGATTTCATGAAAAATGGATAAGATGGATGATGACTTATGTTTCGTCTATCTCATGTAAGTTGTTGGTTAGTGAGATGGTAAGCCAATTAAATCCTTTGAGGGGAACTAGATGAGGGGATCTAATCTCTTCTTATTTGTTTGTCATTGTATCAAACACTTTATAATAATATATAAGGAAAGAGGGTTAAGGAATCTAAAAGGGGTTAAAAGTAGAAGGAGTAGTCTAAATCTTACCTATATATATATATATATATATATATATATATTATAGATGACTCCTTATTCTTTATGGAAGCTATTCCAAAAAAGTTGAGAAGGCTAAAAAAGATTTTGGATCTTTAAGTCTTCCATTTCTTTTAGCAAGAAGACATAAGTATCTTTGAAAAATGCCTGTGCAAGCATATTTGGAACTCATTCAAGGACTAAACCTAATAAGTATTTTGGCCTTCTCTCTAACTAGGGGAGATACAAAATTGAAGCTTCCACTTCAATTAAAATAAGCATTGTTGTAAAGTTGTGAAGGTAGAAAAGTTTTTTTCCATCTCAAGGTAATAAGGAAGTCCTAACCAAATTTATAGCTTTTGTTGTCCCTACATATGTGATGAGTGTGTTTGTTTTCCTTTGTCTTGTTGTAAAGATGTTACTAGTATGATTGTTTGGTTTTCGAGGGGAGTTAGTGCTTATTCATTGGAAAAGATGGTTAGATAGCTAAGCTTAAATGTGCAATTGGTCTTTGATTTAGAGATCTTGTTAACTTTAATAAGGCCTTACTTAAAGAGTTAGCTTAGAGAATTTTGAATAGACCTATTGATCTATGGTAACACTTTTGAAGAGTATATACTTTCTAAGTCTAACTTTTTGGAAGCCACGAGAAGCGATCGATTCTCTTGGGTTTGGTAAAGCATGCTAGTAGGAAGGAATCTAATAAAAGTGAATTTCTTATGGCATATAGGTAGGGTTACCTAGATGAATGTATGGAAGGATGCTTAGATCCCAACCTTGCCAGCTTTTAAGCTATAACTAGAGATGAATGATTCTAGGCTACTCCCTTTAAGGTTTGTGAGTTATGAAATGTAGAGATAAATAGAAGAAATTTAAACCCCATAAGAAACCTTATCTTTGCTTAATGTAGGCTATTAAGAGAGTGGTGGTAGTTAGGCTATGGAGAATTAATATTGTTTAGCCTCATAATAACAATAGGGAATATGAATATTCTATTCATTCAGGCTATAAAAGATTGTGCTTAGCTAGGATTAAACAAACTAAGATGGGGGCTCTTCTTCTTTTGATGTTGATGCCAAACTCTAGAAGTTAACTTGGAATTTGAAAACTAAGCCAAAATTTAAACACTTTCTTTAGAGGGTTTGCACTAGCTCTCTTGTTTACAATGAAAATTTATGTAAAAGAAGGTGTTATGTTGATACTCTATGTTCTCTTTGTCAAAATAATGAATTAATTGATCATGTGTTTTTTCATTGTCCGTAAACTCATTTCTTTTGGTTTGTTTGATTATCATGTTAATGGTGCTAAAGTAAACAAATTTGATAGCTGGCTTTTGTCCATTGCTAACCTATATTTCTTAGGTGGCAAAAAGCAAATCTCATTGTTTATTCTTACTTTATGGTTCTTATGGAAGGGTAGAAATGATTATGTGTTCAATGGAGTCTAATTAGATCCTTATCAAAATGTCAAAATAACTTAAAGGTCAATACATATTACATAATGTTTAGCATAGTTTAGTAGTTGGAGGAGTCCATCGGCTATAAGGACCTAAACTTGCACTTTGTGGTACTAAACTAAGTTCATTAGAGAGTACAAGAGCTGCTAGTTGACATTCTTTACTAGTATGTGATGTTAATAAACAATAGGAGATTAATCATTCTATTTGAAATAGTACAACAGTTTGTAATGACTGCGGAAGATTCTATGTTCATATTCACTAGGGGAATTCTCACAATTTTTAACACAACAAAGCTGAAGTCAATATGCAATAGCTAAGCAGTTAATTTCTATTATAAGATTTAGATAAGGGCATAAATATTTAGCAACTGAATCGTGACTTTGATCTTGTTAGTGGGTTTACTGTTACTAGATCCCCACAATAAATCTTTTGTTATTATTATTATTATTATTTTTTGCAAAAAAGGCCTACTTACTTAGTTTTAGCATCTCGATTTTGTTCATTAAGTAGATGGTGCCCTTCCCCACTTAATGTAGTAAAATTAATTATGATGTAGCTACCAATGTTTATTTAAATCTTGCAAGTATTGGCTAAGTCGCAAGAAACATGTGCAACTTACTCCTAGCTACAATAGCTACTCCTAGTTCATCCTTAGATGTTAAAGAAGCGAAGGCCCTTGCTATTCAAGATGCTGTGCAGTTCACTAGTCAACAGATGTGGAGAAGGATGGCAATCGAAATGGACTCCCATACTATTTTTAAAAGTCAAATTTTAATTCATGTTTCTAGAACATTAGACCAATTGTTGTTTTTATGCTGAAGTTGAGCCTTTCCTTTAAATCTTTTTTCTTTGTCATGTATTAAACATCATGCGAATGCCTATGCCAATTGGGTTGCATCCTAAGGAAAAAATGGAATGAGCTTATCTCTTAGGGTCATGCGACCCCCATCTCCTTTATTCCTTTTGTCATTAGTTGATATGTAAAGTTGGTTGCTAGTCTAAAGTTCATTTTTCTTATTAGAATACAATTTAATCTTTGGGGGAAAAAAAAAAAACAATTTTGACATACAACACTTAAGTTTTATGTATGAACTATTTGAGATAATTTGTGATAAAATAGTGTTTGTAATTGGTGAAGAAGAGCACTTTGAGTAAGGAAACCACTTTAGCCTTAGTGAGTAATTAGGCCCTTCTATTCTCCTAATACTTAAGAATACACCACCAAACCCCCCACTTTGAAATTTGATTGGTGGAAGCAGCTAATAAAATTAGAGTTAATTTGTATGTATTTTTGGAATTTGTTTGAATGTGAAGACTTGTTCCAATATAACAACCAAATAAATCAAATGAGATAAGGATAAGAGAAACTAAGCCCAACTGTATACAAATGCTACCTTATGCATCAATCATCTCTACCTAAACTTCCAACTCAACCATTAGGAATCTATTATAACTTTTCTCAAATTAAGTACAAGTGAGCCTTTTAAATGAGGCCACCTCACAATCCTAAGTAGAGCCTTTAATTCTTACATGACATGTTGTTATCCTAAGTTCCACCAACTCTTCCTAGTCTAACTCCTAACCACTTCTTGCATAATTCTCCATCTTCTTGAGCTTAAGACTAGGGATTACTCTCAAATTACATCTAAAGTGTCACTACAACTAATCTCTCCACTAAAAACATTGAAAAGTAAAGGAAAATAGCAACAATAGTAAAAAATTCCTAAAGAACTCTATAAATAACAACTTGAAAATTAAGTTATAATTCACTTTATATAATTTGCTAGCAAATCTTAAATACTAATCTTATTTTACTTGATCAAATAAGCTTCAATATATGGCATGGTTATGCCTATCAAAACATGAAAGATTCTTACTTATACCAATAATGAGGTTTAATTCTCCATTAGTTTTGGAAAGACAGATCAATTCTTAATTGTTAGGAAGAAATCATTTATAAAATTGGTTTGATTCAATCTTCTTTTGTTTTTTTTTTTCTTAGATCTCTTTCTCTCACTTTTTATGGTGCATTGCATTTGGCCTTAATTGGTGTAACAAGCTATGCATTTCTTTTTCCTTATGAGTTTTGTCCCTTACCCTTTCATTGCATCACATAGCATATATTATGGATGGGGAAGGCTTAGTCAATGTGGATCCTTATTTAAATCAATTCAGGTCAAAATTTGATTCAACAAGAATAATCCAAAAATTATTTTTGCAACACCTAAGGCAAGAAGGTCAAGATTGACAACATAATCTCTTTCGCAAAGGAAGATTTTGATGGCATCTAGAGGCTATATGATGATGCATTTGTTATCAATGCAAGAGTTACCAACTTCGAGGTCAAAAAAGTTCTTGTTGACACAAGAAGTTCGGCATATATCATTTTTCAACATGTGTTCGACCGATGAGATCCAATATTAAAGCACAATTAAGATCTTACAATTATGATATGTATGCCTTCAACAATCAACCTATCCAAGTAATCGAAGTAATTTCTTTGCTGATATAAATTGGCAATGACGAGCATGTTGTAAAGGATAAAGTGGACTTCCTCATCATCAAATATTAGTCCTCATACAATATGATCATGGCATGGCTATCGGCATATATTCAGCATTGTCCCTTTAATTGCACACCTTAAAGCCAAGATCCCTACTCCAATAAGAGTTAGTGTATGTAAAAGAGATTAGCAACCAACAAGGTCCTTATACATGAAGGCCTTAAGACAAGAACAGGTATTTTAAGTAGAAACCTATCCAAAAGGTAAGTCAGTCGGCATAGAAAATGCTGAGAGTGATATTAAAAAAATTTCTTTAGGAAATGACCTTAGGAAAACAATAAGGATAGGAAAACCATTGTTAGCAGACATTCGGCAAATTTTGATCAACTTCTTGCAAGCCAATGCTGACGTGTTTGCATGGTCCCCTTTAAACATGCTGGGTATCTTAAGAGAAGTCATGGCACATAAGCTCCAAATTAATCCGAATGCGAAGGTAGTCTAACCAAAGAAAAGGAATTTTACACCAAAGAGACAACTAGCAATAGAAGAAGAAGTCAAAAGCTATTGAAGGTAGGATTTATTTGGGAAGAGCTTTATCTAACTTGGCTAGCCAATTGTATGCTAGTGAAAAAGTCTAATGGCAAGTGGCGAATGTACATAGACTTCAAGGGTCTCAACAAGGCTTGTTTGAAGAATTGTTTCTCATTAGCAAAAATCAATCATATGGTAGATTTAACTACTGGACACGCGTTACTTTCTTTTATGGATGCTTTCTCTAGTTACAGCTAAATTAAGATGGACAAGGAGGATAAAGTCCATACGTCATTTGTTACTAACTTTGGAACATATTGTTACATGATGGTACCCTTTGGGTTGAAAAACACTGGTGCAACCTACCAAAGACTTGCTACCAAGATGTTCAAACCTCAGATTCATAGAAAACATTGAAGTATATGTCGACGACATGATAATGAAGAGCATAAAGGAGGATCGTCATCATGCCAACCTTAAGGAGACATTTGCTACACTAAGGAAATGTAACATGAAGCTTAACCCACAAAAGTATGTCTTTGGTGTAATTTTAGGAAAATTATTAGGATACATGGTCACTCAACATAGCATTAAGGCCAACTTAAGAAAAATTAAGTTGATAAGAAACATGAAATCCCTTCGTACAGTCAAAGAAGTATAGGAACTCACCAAGCAAATAGCTGCCCTCAATAAGTTTGTATCGAAAAGCACAGATAGGTGCGTAAATTTCTTTAAAATCTTAAAGAATCCAAAAGAATTCAAATGATCTGATGATTGCAAAAGAGCTTTCAATGATCTTAAAAAATTCCCTATGTCACCCCCAATACTCTTGACACCCATCTTTGGAGAGAATTTATATTTGTACCTATTGGTCAGCTACCGAGCTCTTTCTTTTATGTGGGTCCAAATTGATGGCAAAGAACATTGACCCGTTTCTTAATTGAGTCATGTTCTGTAAGGGCCAAAGCTTCAGTACACAAAAATTGAGAAATTTGTTTTAGTAGTGGTTCTCTTAGCAAGGAAGTTGAAACTGTATTTTAGGGCTCACCAAATCATAATGCTCACTAATCAGCCATTATGGCAAGCATTGCAACGATCTAACTCCTTTAGGAGGATGATAAAATATGCCCTAGAGCTAAGTACTTATGGTGTATAGTACAAACAAAAAACAACACTGAAAGCTCAAGTATTGGTAGATTTTGTGGCCAAATTCACTGGTAAGGAAGATAATGTGGAGATTGTCAAGAAACCTATCTGGTACTTTTATGTGGATGGTTCTTCGACAAGAGAAGGAAGTGGTACAGGCCTTGTTCTTTAAGGCCCTCACAATGTCAAAGTTAATTATGCTTTAAGATTCAGACTCTTGGTTAACAACAATGAAGCAGAGTATGAATCTTTGATTACTAGACTAAAACTAGGAAAAGGGATTAGCACTAAGAAACTTGAGGTGTTCTTTCATTCATAACTAGTGGTGAATCAAATTATGGGAAGTTATGCAGTAAGGGAAGAAAAAATGAGCAAGTACGTATTGATGGTACATACGTACGCAAAAGAATTTCAATCTTTTTCAATTTACAAGGTTTTGATAAGTAAGAACATTATTGTCGATAAGTTGTCAATATTAGCCAATATGGTATTCCTCGACTTAAGCAATAAACTTTTTGTCAAATTTCTTTCACATAAAAGTTTATCCACTCTTTTGCAAAGCTGTGAACTCAAAAGAAGAATCTTGGATGGATCTCTTAATATATTATTTAAAAGATGGTATTCTCCCTGATAACAAGAAAGGAGCATAGAGATTGGTTTACTAAGCTGCGAATTGCATATTGATTGATGGTTAGCTATACAAATGTGGCTTATCACAACCTTATCTTCGATGCCTTCCTTTGAGAGATGCCCAAAAGGTGCTATCCGAACTGCATGATGGTGTATGCAATAACCATGTGAAAGCGCAGATATTGTATGTTTGAGCATTGTGACTCAGCTATTATTTACTAATCAGGAGAGAAGATGCAAAGGAAGTTTTCCGGTACTATCCACAGTACTAGAAGCATGATTCACCAAGTCATGTACCTACAACTAAACTATGCAACCTATCCAATCCTTAGCCTTTTGTCTAATAGGGATTGGATATTCTCAAACCCCTTTTGAAATCTACTGCCTAGCGACAATTCATCATTGTTGTTGTAGATTACTTTACCAAATGGACAGAAGCCAAGGCAGTAGTGAAGATCATCGAGCAGAAAGTGGAAGCGTTTGTTTTGAATTCCATAATATCAAGTATCAGTGTTCCTTGCATGATAATCATGAATAATGGCTTGTAGTTTGACAATAACAAGTTTAGAGCATTTTGTGAGAAATATGGCATTCACCTTAACCATATGTCTATAGCATACCCTAAGACGAAAGGATAAGTTAAAGCCGTGAACAAGATCATCATGCATGGCCTAAGAAGGAAAGTAGATCAAGTTAAAGGGAGATAAGTCGATGAATTGCCAAATGTTGTATGGAGGAACTAAACTACCTACAAAACTATGACAAGGGAGACTCCCTTTAGGTTATCATAAGGCATGGAAGCAGTTTTGCCAATTGAGTTAGATTTACCTAATCTATGGATACAGAACTTTGACATGATGACTAATCAAATTGGATTAAAGGCAAATTTGGACACCATTGATGAAATTAAAGATATTGCAAGAGCTAAGATTACAACATACCAGCATAGAACGGTTAGGTATTACAATCAAAAAGTAAAGTATAAGGTTTTTTAACCTAGAGATTTAGTTTGCCAAAAGATGGAAACAACTGGCGCGTAGGTGAGTCAAGGAAAGTTTGTAATGAATTGGGAAGATCCTGTCAAGGTTTGGGAAGTCATTGGCTAGGGGGCCTATTGACTAGAAAGATTGGATGGATCAATGATCCCTTAAGCATGGAAAGCTAAGAATTTGAAATTATATTTCAATTGATTGCTCGAATGATGTTCATCTCCATTTGTTTGTAAGGCAACAACTTACTTGCTTGTAAGACAACAACTTACTTGTAAGATGACAACTTACTTGTTTATGAGAATTATATTTGAAGTCTTATTATGTTTCTTGATCTTTTTATGATTACCAACTTAATGAGTTCTAGACTGTATGGCAAATGAACTAACATAAGTTCTAACCTATCACGATTAACGAATTACAGAAATTAATCTTATAGCCAAGTAATACGACTGGTCCACATCTCAAACAGCTAATGGATAATGTTTATAAAGATGCACGAATTGAGCATGTGAAATAAAACATGTTAAAATAATTAGGTGTGTGAAATAAAGCATACTAAGAAATAATTAGTTGTGTGAAATAAAACATGCTAACATATAAGAACGTATAAAATAAATCACGTACATCATACATGCCAGGAAAACATTGTGCATGAAATCAAACGCACTAGAAATAGTTATATGAAAGATACTTTTCATTCAACAAAGAATCGTCACAAATACTCGGCCTATTTTTAGAACGTAATGTACAAAGAATACAAAGAAAATCCTACGGCTTATTCTTAGAGTCAGCAGAAGTAATTTTTAGATCCGAGGCTGGGGCCTTCTTCGAGTAAACTTCTTTCTTGGTGCTTGGGGTCTTAAAGTCGGTAGATTTCTATTTTCGCATATAGGGGATTTCTTTTGATAGACGTTCTTCGTCTTCCCCTAGATCCTTGACATGAACTTCATTATTACCCTTCATAACTATCTTGGTACCTGATTCATCATCGTTGGCCTCATTGTAACTGTTGACTTTATTGTAGATGTCGACAAAGTCAAGGCATAGAGATTGTAATCAGGATGAAGCTTTAGGATCTCTTCTCTTGGCACTTGGACCCCTTCCGACAACTTCTTCCATAGAAGTCTCTCATACTACCGACTAAGATTGACTATATCGAGTGTCTCTTCAATAGAAGGTCCTCTCCTCACAGTCTCCTCCAACTATGCAATATAACTTTATAAATTTGTGTTGTTGTTCTCCAACTCTTTAATTTGCATTCTAGGCTTATCCTTCTCATCACTTATTGTGCAAAGAGTTCGACCTAGCCCCCAGCACTTTTCTTTCTTCTTCTATAGCTCTTGCTTTAGGCCTTCAGACTCCTTATATTGCTCTTCAATCTTGGCCTTTAAGCTTGAGACTTCATTGGCAATTAAGGTATGTGCCAAATTTTCGGCAGTAAGGTCTTTTTAGAGCTTTCTTGCCTTCATCTCAACCCTTATCCTTGCATTCTCGGTAGTAGTAGTTTAGGCTTTGGAGGCATTATTTGCATACTTGATTTTCTACAACAAGTTCATTTAGTATGATGAGTACTAGAAGTGACTCAACAGAATACATGAAAACTACTATAGATATTACATTCTTCATTTCTTTATCAGCCTTATCCAAAGCCATCAGAATGTGGCTGCTTATTTGAAAAAGAAAGGAATGTCAGCAACTAAGCAAATTCAACAGTTAAAAGATGGGTGTGGATACTCATGTCATACAACTCAGCCGTAATATGAGCTTAATTGCAACCATCAACCCTGTTGACATCTTTCTTAGCAATCTCTTTATCCTTTGGAAGAATAATTCCTTCCATTAAGGCTAAAGATTTATCTCTTAAGGCCAAGTCAATATTCAAGATGTTATGGCTCTAATACGAGATAAAGTACTCGCCGACCTCCTTGTTAGCAATGGATTTAGCACTATTGATGTTGGGAGCTTTGGACTACATTGTCTTCTTTGTCCTCTCGTCTAAATTTTTGGACTTTTTGGTATGTAGTTGGCTGACAAGTTCCTTCCTCGATCTCTTATCAGCACTCAGTGTTGCCTCCACCATCAACGACAACCCTTCAACTATAATGGTATCTTTAGCCTCACTATAGGGTTTGGTCTCTTGAACACCCTTTCTCAGTTCGACAGCTGGTTGAATATTCTTAACCAGAGGCTTCCTAGAATGAACAACCTCGGCTGGCATTGTCTTCTCACCTTCCTTCTACTTCTCAACTGGTCAAAAGGTTTTCTTCTATGTTATTGCTTGCTTTGCTGTGTCATCCTTTTCCATTTTCTTTACGGTAATAGGTCGAGTAGTAATGGCTATAGTGGCTACCCCCCTTATCAGCTTTTAATTTTTTAGCTATGGCTTAAGCTAGCTACTTGGCAAGATTTACCTCACCAGCACCCATATCTGTAATATGAGCAAACACATTAATATTAACATAAGGGAAAAGAATAAACTTACATTCTCTATGCTGAGCAATGCTCAAAGGCAATAATTCTCCCCCAAAGTCACGAGAATGACTTTTCTCTTGTATCTATACTTCGTACGATGGTAACTTATTAGCCTACTTTCTTTTTCAGAAAAGATCGACTATCCACTTTCATAACACCTTATAATTCTCTTGGTATCCTAGAAGAACATTTTGTTTATCCTCCCCTCTCAAATTTTCTTTACCGTCGTGGCATCATTCAACATCAGTTATATATCCTTTGTGCAGATTAGTTCAGTCCATTGAGTCTAAAAGTCTAACTCCTTATCAGATACTATTGATACAAATTTGTCATGCCACTAATGGATCTTGGACTCTAACCCATCTATGAACTTATGCCTATGCCCCATAGCAACAAAGTATCACCTGTCAGATTGCCTCCTAATTGTGAAGAAATACCAGAATAGTTGAGGCATAGCCATAACTTCAACTTTTTCACAAACTATCTCAAAAGTTACTAAAAACTGATATGTGTTCGGTAAGAACATACTCGGTGCGACTCGAAAGTAGTTGAAGAAGCCCTTCACAAATGTTGAGAAAGGGAAGCATAACCAAAAATCCAAATATTTTAGGTACATGTAGAATTCGCACTCCCATAGGAAACATACCCTTTCCTTCTCTCTCGGCCTCCTAAGATTCTATGATTTGGGAAAGTCTTGCTAGTATTAGTTATATTTTGTGACAAGGACTCTATCAGCAGCACTGGCAGTTCCATCTAGAGAGTTGTGGAAGTAAGCTATATTGTTGTATAGATATTTCACCGAAGATCTCTCTTCTTTGTCCTCAAGATAATTATCTACTACAAGGGCATTAATTCAAGTGAGTTTATACCACCTTTCCTTAACATTGTTAGCTAAGCTACTAGAGAAACATGATGCCTCACTCCTTATTTAGGGGGGAGAAGTGGCTTTAATTTTCGTCGCTTTGAAATCAGAGAGGACAAGTCGATGGACTACATTACAAACCATACCTAAATGGTTATAAAGAATGATATCATAGAAGTTGAAGAATTTGAGATTGAAGATGAGAAAGCAAACGAAAGTTTAGAGATGTAACTAGAGAAATGTATTTTGATTTTGAACAGTTCTTTAAATACGGACAATTCACCCTCATAATTGCAAACTCTTTTTTGACAGTAATGATGCACTGATTTAATAGTAGTGTAGATTGTTCACGTGTATTTCAAGATAGAAATTCAACGATAAACAACTCTTTGATAGTTATCAAGCCTATGGCGTAATGATGATTGAGGTAATAGGTGTCATGCCTCTTACTTTTTGGTCTCTTGAACAGGTGGAAAATTGAAAATTGTGATTTTCCAATTAGAATGTGATCCATCTTGCTTTCCACCTCACTCAGCATCTAAAGAACTACTTCCTACTTTACTTCTAGTGCATTACATATTACTCCCTTTGTTGAATTCTCAAACACGGGAGTTGGGGGACAAAAGTTAATAGTTAGTTTTCATCCACTTGGTTTAACAAGCGTTGATATAACTTCACTTACTCGTCTACATTCAGTTGCCAATAGCTAATGTAATTTATATTCTCGGTACCTCGCCAAGTAATTGACATTTTTAGCATGCTGCCAAATAACATAGATCCATTCTTGATTTGAATTCAAGTTCATGGCACAAACAGTTACCACAAATATGATTATATTGCATAACTGCCTACTCTCCTTACATTTTAGGAAAAGTATCTAATCAAAAGACTTTTACGTATCCCAATAGTTATTCCAATAACTGCTACTTTAGGCATAACAAGTCCTTATAAATATAAGAAAGAAACTCTATAAGTGACATTTGATAACTCTTAACCACTTACTTTAAATGCCTCATTCTTGCTTACTAACTTAAGCATCGGAGTGATTACATTGGACTGGCCCAGGTACCAGGTAATTTTCTTTTCTTTACAAGACATTTCTAACTCCCAAAATCCACTAACAACAACTAGCTAAGCCTCTTTAGTCATTTCCTATTCCACAACATACATTTGAGGATTATTATGAGTAAATTTTAGGAGGAATAGTTTACAATTAGTGGCATAACACTTAAGATGAGTTCAACATATCATCCTTAGATTGATAGTCAAACTAAAGTATTAAATTGTCTTTTAGAGCAATATTAGAGATTATTTGTAATGGACTATTGAAAGCAATGGCCAAAATTTTTTTCATAGGCTAAATATTGCTTCAACAATAGTTATCACACTAGTGAGAAGAGGACATCTTTTGAAGCATTATATGATAGGAAGACACTTAAAATTCTGGATTATATCAATGGGAATACTTCAATAGAAGCTATAGATCATGAACTCAAGTTAAGAGATGAGATATTACGCTTATTGAAGGCTAATTTGACTCAAGCATAACTAGGAATGAAGAAAATGTCTGACAGATAAAGCAGGTAAGTTACGATATATAGGTGATTTTGCCTATGTAAAGTTTTAGCCATGTCGCCATACTTTCTCGACAAATAGGTTTTCTCATAAGTTTTTTAAGTGCTATTTTTATCCTTTTAAGGTACTAAACTAAGTGGGACAAGTTGCATATAGACCCAAATTAACTAAAGATTTAAACATACATTTAATCTTTCATATTTCTGCATTAAAGAAGATAAAAGAGATCATTTTATTTCTATGCTACTTCCAAAAGAATCTTTTGAAAATTATCAACTATTAAAGCTTTCAATATTTTTGGACTATCAACAAAATACATAAATAGGGGAAGGTGATATCTTTTTTGGTATAGTGGGAATCACTTCTACTTGAAGATGTAGATTAGTTTACCTTATAAACTTTTGTTAAGACTACTCTAAGTTTTGCCTTGAGGACAAGGCAATGTTTCCAGGGGGAGAACTTGCTATGACCAAAGATAGGGAAGGGAAAGAAAGCAACTTCAGTATTTCAAAGATTACATATGAAGTACAATGTCAAAGTTAAGTAGTTTACAAGTAGATAAGTAAGTGTAGTGGTTTGTAGCCAACTATTAGTAGTTATAATAAAAGTAACAAATGGATGAAAATAGCAAAAAAGCAAAAGAAATAATAAAAAAGGGATCATCTTCTACCCCTATAATAATTGGTCTTCTTAAGAGTGCTCTAGTGCTCAAAACCTAGTACCATCTTGGTTCTTTCCTTACATATATGTTGAAAACACTAGCTTTAGTGAGAAAAAAAATAATTTCAGAGTTCATCATAAATTCATATTAATAGATAGGTCGAAGAGAGTTTATTCATATATAACATTTTTAGAGAAAATTAGTTGGTAAAAGGGAGTTTTTTAGCAACACTTATTTTGAGGGTTCATAACATATATGAGAGTAAAGAAAGAGAAAGAAAGATTGGAGAGAATGAATGTACCTTCTCAATTGTATCAGAAGAATACCTGTTTGTTGTTTATTGAAATATTATCATATGACACAAATTTCATGTAAGAAAAATTAAAAGGTGAACTATAATCGCATATATGCACATCAAAAATCAAAATAGAAAAAAAAAATATATATGTATATATATATAAATCATAAGTCCCCTTGAATAAACTCAACTTGCTAACAAACTTATCCTATAAGTTACTTACTAGAGTTACATAATAAATAAGTTTGAGAAAAGGTCTCCATGCTTCTAAAATTTCAAGGTGTGTTGGCTTAGGGATTGGTGAAAGATTAATAGACGAGACTGGACAAATAAGAGTGAAGAATTAAGACTAAGATAAGTAACAAAAGGGAACTTGTTCAAGGTGTGAATTGTGAAACATAGTCTAATCCAAAATGAAGGCCAGCATACATGAGAGTGAAATGGGGGGGAGGGGGCAACCAAGAGTTATTGTCTTAAGGTTTGGGGTAGGTTTCCTTTCTTTAAACGTAAGGTTTACTAGGTTGGGCCCATATAGTGACTGTTGAGTCTGGTTTTTCACCCTCCTAATTATTTTTATAAAATAGGCCTTCTTTAAACTGATCAATACTAAACCTTATCTATTTAATACTGATCCTCGACTAGGGTTTAAAGAAAATTATTTCTTTTTGTTTTGAAAACAACTGTGGAGTCACTATTAGATTGAAGTCGAGGAAAATAATTAAGTTATAACAAATTGAGTAAATTGGTTATAACGTACCCACTAGTATAACGATTAAAACCAAATTTATAAAATGGTTTTTAAAACTAAAGAATCTGGATCCGGAGATTAGAAATTTTAAACCCTTACAGGTACCGTTAACTTTCCAAAATTAAAATTAAACTTAAAAATCACCATTTAATTTTGAAAGATAGAACTTGGTTATTGGTTACTCTAATTAGATAAATGAAATAATTTAAACTAAAAAGAAAAAGGAAATTAGCTTCTTCTTTTTTTTCATTTTTTCGTCGTCCAGTAAGTGCTTACATTTTCGTTTTTTAGGATTAGATGTACGTAATTCTTTTAACAAAAACTTTAGTGGGTGATTTTATTTTAATTTTTGAAAAAAGGTCAAATTTACGTTTTTATCTAATTCAATTTATTCAAAGACATTTTCCTAAAGAGTTCTAATCAGTGTTTTATTTGAATACTCTAAAATAGTCCTAATTTGGAAAATGATCAATTTATTTTTATAAAACTTAATTTTTCTAAATATCAAAATGATTTGTGTTCACTAACCTATTTATTTATTTTATTTTTATTATATTATCTTATTTATTTTATTACCTATTCTATCTATTTTTATTAAACTAAACAAACAAACAAACCGAGTCGGCTTGGATTGGCTTTGGATTGACTTGGACGGCTTAAAGGTAGTTTGGATTGACTTCTCGGCTGACTTCGGCTCGATCAACTCATTTCGGCTTGGTCGGCTCACTTTGGCTTAGTTGACTCACTTCGGCTCGGTCAACTTAAGGTCAGCTCACTTCGGCTCAAGGTCAGCTTACTTCGACTCAGATCAGCTCGTGTCCACTCGAAAAATCTGATAGTGGTGGTTTTTGACAAAAAACACCATAGGGGATAATATTCTAGAGAAATAGAGAGAAATCGTGCTAGAGAGAGGAAGTTTCGATTTTTATTTTTCTAAAGTGTTTCGAAACTTTGTTATGTTTTGAAAATAAAGAATGGACCTTTATTTATAGGTGTTATGGTCAAGTTAAAAATAAAAAAAGTTAAATATAATATGATTTTCTTTTAATTTTGGATTGGACGAACCTAGAGAATATATTATGCCAAATACATAGTTGCAAGTATAGGATGTATCGAAGTATGTCAAACGCGTACAGAATTTTGTCTACCATACTTGGAAGTGAGTTAGTAAATGACGTGATAATGATGTGGCCCATAACGTAGAGATGATATGGCGATGAAGTGAAAAAAGAAAATAAAAAATATATTTTACATCTTCCATGGATTGAACCTACGATTTTTAAGTCATATACAATATAAAGTCTAAGTGCTTATCTAGTTGGGCTATTGGTTTTTTCTTATTTAATGCATATATGGACCAAGTCAGCTTGAATTAGATTCAAACCTAAGTCTAAGTCCAACGGCCTTTTATTTAAAATTATTTAAATTAAAATTATATTCTATTTAAACAACCTAAATATTTATTGTTTTCTAAATTCACTATTTTTTCTATTTTCTTTTATTTTCTAAATTTCTTATTTTTTTGTATTATTATTTTTCTAGATTTCCTTTTTTTGATATTTTTCCAATTTTTTTTGTGCTTTTTTCTTATTTTTATATTTTCCTAAAATTCTTGTTTTCTCTAAATTTCTTTAATTTTTTATTTTTCTTTAATTTCTTTTTATTGTGTTTTTACTAATTTAAGACCTATTGAAAAAATAAAATAAAGAGAGGTAAAAATTGCATGTCTACAGTGACATTCAAAAATCTAAATATATTACTCTTAAAAAGAAAAAGAAGAAATTCACTTCAAATTAAAGTAGTTCCATTCGATTCGATTCTCTAAATCAAATCACAAAGAATTTGTACTTTCTTTGGAAAGAGCTGTATTTTATGATTTAGTTCAATTTTATAAATATCCCTACCATTAAGCATGATAATGACGAGATCGATGGAGCGCTAAGTACAAAATACAATAACTCCTCATAGAATCTAAAAATTTATTCTAAGTTAAAGTGCTTCTCCACACATCCGAATTTCTAAGGTGCCCTGAAATGGTGTAGCACTTTTTGGGTACATTTAAAAGGAATAACGTGAATAATAAGAGTAAAATTTAAACATACAGGAGTCTATTCACTATTTACAGATACTTAAAGTCCCCATAAGTTTGTATATATATATATATATAAGTCCCTATAAGTTTAGTAACTTTTTACATCGCGAAACATATGGTAAAGAATATATGTTACTAAAAAAGAAATATATTTGCTTGGTCATAATCTTGGAGGAATCACTTTTAAGCCCATTTACAAACTCTCTGCAGGGGTAAAGCCTTTCCGAGATAAGTGAACAACTTTCGTGTTCTCATTAAGATCAGATTTTCCTTTTTATTTATTTATAATTAAATACTTTTTCCCGCCTCACTCCTCTGGTCAAGCAAAAGAATAAAGGAAAAATAATGCTGTAATCCATACACGGCCGCATACTTTGCCTGCCAGCATGTCAAGGGTATGGTCATCCATCGAGTAAAATATTTAATACTAACAATATAATATAGTTTTCATTAAATAATGTAATATAATAATCCCCTCACCTGGTCTTACGAATAAAATAATTGACATAAATAGTATATTATTTCTGAGCTGTTTGCAAATATTGATATCATACACGTCCATTATTCTATCATGTACATATCGATACTTAGTAAAATATTTTATCCATTATTTTATAGTTTATTAAACACACTATTTAATTAAGAAGGTGAGTCCAAGTCGCTAACAATTATTAAAATCTATATTAAGAAACCAGAACATTCTATTAAACTCCACCTTGTGTTATACATGATATATACAGATTTTAGAGATTATAATATAGAAAATATAGATGAGTTATAAAATTAGTGGAGCTAATGGTAATTTTACATTAATGATAAAAATGTTGTTTCATTTATTTTAGGTACGCGTAAGATGTATATTATTCTAATGGTATACTAAGAGAACGATTGAGATTCCCATTTCAATTGGAATTTTATTTATTTTTTACTACGAGGGGTATGAACGAATCCACCATGCAATACGTCCTAGAGCAAAGAAGTTTCGTGGAATCTTCTGAATGGTGTTCAAATATTTAATTCCACCTTACTATTAATGATTATTATAATATCAAGAAAAGGTTAAGCATTGTAGTCCAATTATATTTTTCAATCTCCATCTGAGGCAGTCACATCACATATTTAACTTATTTATAATTCAATATGGTAATCTTAAAATAATGGAGTAGCGACGCGTGAAACCAAATCTTTTTGTCATTTTTTGAGGTTTAGATGTTTTGGGGATCGGTTGTTTTTTATTAAATCAGATGTCATCAGTAAACTTACCGCTGGATGCAAGAAATGAATTTCCACCGACTCTCTTGCGGTATATTTCTGCACATCACTTCTTTTTTAAATTTTTCCTTGGAAAAATACATACTATTAGCACTAGCCAACACCATCTATGGTCCATACAAAAGAAGTCATCCGGTATGCTTACTACACTGACAGTAACCTTGTTTTGTTCACGATCAATCTTGCATAGAGCTACACTATCAAAGTATAACAGAAAATCAACACAACCAACTAAAGCTGGGAAGTATAGTTGTAGATTCGCTTCATTCGATTGGATCCAATCTAGTGTAAGGATTGGAATCAGTTTCAACAATAATTTTTCTCAGGCTCTTCTCTTGTGCCTATTTCATTCCCTAATAAATCACTTGAAGTTTTGCTTTTAATGGAGATGCCTTCTATAGCTACTTGTACACTCCTCTGAGATCTCTCCCACTCTCATCTCTAGCTACAACTCCCACACCTCCTACTCTCTTTTCCTCATCCACTGCCCCATCACAGTTCACCTTCACAACACTGCAATGTGGCTTCCTCCATACAATACTAAAACACTTCCTATCACTATGCCTCTTCTTTGCACTATGGGTAACCCACCATTCATTTGCCTTTGCTCTAACCTTCTGAATCCAATCTTCCCATGTACCTTCCTTGTTGAAGAACCTTTTATTTCTTTCCCTCAAAATGCCTCTTAAAATAAAAGGATGAGAGTCTGACAAATTGCCCATAATTTCCTCTAATTCTTCTTTTGCCACTTTGTTACTTTCTTTAGCCACCACTTAATCTTGTCCTCAATATTAACTTCATCAACATTAGCAATTCCTAAGGCCTACCATTCCTCTCTACTTTTGTGGCACCTAAAGAGTAAATACCAAATTGATTCCTCCTTGCTTCCACACATCGGACACACTCCGTTAACTGTCACACCTCTCCCCCTTAACTTATCCCTAGTAGGAAGCGCATTGACCAATATCCTACACAACAACGTCTAAACACACAGATAGCTAAGCATTTTCCAAATCCACTCCCAATTACCTCTACTAACCACTTCTCCTTCACTTCTATACATCATGTTATAGGCTAATCTTATTGACAATTCTCCATTAAATTCCTTTAGCCAATATCTTACATCTCAACCTTGGGAATTCTTTACTAACACAAGTTGCCCTAGCTTGTTTCGTATATCCCCATCAAGGGGGTAACCAATAATCTCTTCCTTCCATTGTCCTGAACCATCCCATACTTATTTGATAGTTAAGTGATTGGAATCGAGCCACTATATTGTTGACCTAAGCTCGAGTATCAGAACTTAAGAGCATGGCAAGGCACATCCTTTTATTCTAACCTACACCTAAGGAGTTTGAGCTACTTTTGATTGCCGACCAACCACAAATGTGGAGTCAAGCACCTTTCTATTTGTCAATGACTAAGTACCTACTTGAATACTGCTTTGTTGATATCTTCGCCAACCTACTAACCAACTTAGCCACACCCGTTCCGACATCCTAATAGCACATCCGAGCTAACATAACCCTAAAGAGTTCACGAATCAACCCAAAATCAATAGAATTTGACCGTACCTTTTTATCTGCTTTTATAGAGACCTTCCCAATGATTGTCATCCATGTGTCCTCGCCATCTATGTAAAAGAATCTGCTAAAGAAGCTTCTATTATGCAATTTTTGTTATACCTCTTTGTATACTTCTTATATTTTACTTATTTAGGGTGAACCCCTTTTTGTCTTTTCCATATTTAGTAGGTTACTTTAGAATTTTAGATATAGAATGTCCCCTTATAAGTAGCCACAATCATTATAGACACCTCATTTTTACTCGCAAAAAATTTTATGATGTTTTATTAAATTTTATGAAAACTAAAACATAAAATTTTGGACGTGGCATGCCACATTGGTATGCCATGTGACGGTTATGTTGAGCTTGAATTTTTGGTTTTCTACTTTAAATTGTTTTCCTATTTTTCTATTAATAGTAAATCCTAACTCATTTAATATTAATCCTCGATTAAAGAAATTAGGAAATTCCAGTTCTTTTAATTCAAAACTTTTAGAGCTGCTACTCGATCGAAGTTAGGAAAAAGAGAAATAGTAATCAATTTGGTAGATGGACTGCGATTTACTTACTAGTCTTCGATTTCAATTTGATAAAAGCCAAAGGGTTTCAAATTAAGGGGCTAACTTATTAAATTCTAACAAATTCCACTATTTATTTTCTGAAATTAGGTTTATTCATTAAAATTATCCCTTTTTAACATTTTCAAGGAAAATAAAAACCAAAAGAAAATTAAAAAAAAAAAAAACCTTAAGTCTCTACAGATTTTAACATCGCCTCGAAAGATACCTGCATACTTACTAGTCATGATCAAATGACCATGGTTCCTTCTGAAACCTTTAGTGTATTGGTTTATTTTATTTTTGAAAACCAATCGAGTTTAATTTTTTATCAATTTAGTTTATCCAAATAAAATTCTAAAAAGGCCCTAATCTTTGAGTGTTTAAAAAAAAAAAAAAAAACTCTTTAGGAAGTCCTAAAAAATTTTATTGATTTTTATTTCTAAAAATATTTTTTCTAAATGAAAAATCCTAAAAAAGACTTAATACTAAAAAAATACCTAAGCTAACACATACACACACACACACACATACACATATATACTATGTTATCAACTGTATGGTAAAGAATAGTGGCATCGGTGTTGTTTGGTGTGTACTAATCAATCAGCATAGAAATGTGCTATAAGGTATGAAGAGTGTCATGGCTATGCATGTTCAAATGTCGAGAGAATGGCTAGGTGCTTGTATTGGTGAAGTGTTGTTGGCTATTACTGATTGTAGTGTGTTGCTTTGTGTGTTTGGATGTAAGCTATGTCAGTAGACGTTTCATGCATTGTGTTGTGTGTAAGGATGAGGACGTCATGATTGTATGTGACTTAACATGAGAACTCGAGTGTGGATGGTGATTAGCACAAGAGATTGAATGATCAGGTATGGCAACGTGTGTATGTGGAGTGCGTAGTGGGCTTATTGAATGAAGTAACATCTAGACTAGAGATGGCTGATTGCATCTACGTATACTGTTGGATGTGGAGGATGGGCATGTTGTGCTGAGGATGCGTTATGGCTACTACAGTTTTGTGTTTAGCCATAGATAGAGTAGTCGTTTGTTATGCTGATCATTGCTGCTGTTCGCAAAGGGGATTATGTCAGTTTGTAGCAGTAAGCTTTGGTTTGATCGGTGGAGTCATATATTCATGACTGGATGACTTTGAGGATGCAAACCAAGAGAGAGGATGATGGAAAGTAATGTGTGTCACGTGCGGTCATGTATCACTGCAGTGAATTTTATGTTTAGTTAATAGTAGACGTGAGGATTGGTAGTGGTTGTGGATGTAGGAAGCTGTGACATGGGGATTGCGGGGTTGGAGTGTTGGGGAAATAAGACTTTGGTTGCATTATTGTGAGTTTGTAATTGCCTTTTTTTTTTAATGCTGTGTGAACAATATATATAAAATTCGAAAAACAAATCTTTAGATCATATCAATCCTAATTTAACAAAGATTTAAAATAGATTTGAATATTTTATATCGATTCATATCCGATTTGATAAAAATCAAATTAAATTTGAATCTCATGAATCTTTACCTCATTTGATTCAAAAGATTTGACAAGATTAGATTTGAATCTCATATTGATGTACCTAGGAGCTTTGTTATCATTAGAACTTACTGTAACAGAATTGAACCAATGAGTCATTTGAAATATTGAAGAAAATTATAGTAATGAGGTCAACAAACTAACTAGAGTAGTTGATGTGAAGTTTCTTGGAGGATATGACCTACCTACGAAGACAACCTAACTTGATGCTTCACTTGATATAGCGTACAAGTAAATGCCAAGGTCTACCTGCTACTAATCTTAAGCTACTCAACAATATTAGATAAGAGTGTATGAAGATGGACTTGGAGAGGTTGTCTTACAAGAACAGTATATTCAATGTCTATCTGTAAAGTAAGATGATTTCGGCTTATAAGGAGAAGGGACTATTTATAGTAAGTCTCTAGGATAACATTACAAATAAAGAAATTACAAAAAGGCATACATAAAAGGGGATTCCTAGTATATATGAAAATAGGCAAAAAGGACAAATGACAAAAGGGAAAAATAGTACAGTTTCAGATGAAATGGATTGGTAGCAGTGTAACATTGGTCTCATACAAAGATTCTGTAATCACAATAAGCAAGAGCAGTCAAGATGTTGTGGAAACAAAGAGGCTGAGACAAGAAGTGATGCCATGAGAATTGGAGGGAGGTTGAGAGAGAGAAGTGCTTGGTCAATATGAGGCTAACTCTCATTACTTGGTAGGAACTCTCGACAACAGATGGTCATAACACTTAGCATAGAGTCCTTGGATAGAGAATAGCCAACATCAACATAAGAGAGGGAACAAAGCAGGGTGTAACCTTCTAAAGCTATCAAGAAATTCAACGATCTTTCTTTTGCATAGAGTTTCTCGTCATCAGTAAGTTAACAGAAGAGAATTCTTCAGGTGAGGGATTGGAGGCCTTGGAGCCATGCACGAGTAAGGGGACCAGTGCTCAGCAGCCCATCAGTTACCCAAGGTTTTTGAAGATTTGCCCTCAAATCTTAGCCCTCTTCTTCATCAGGTACATAGGGTGTTAGATCAACCATATTAAAAGCAGTAGATACGCCATATTCGTCCGACAACTCAAGCTTATAGGCATTATCATTGATGCACTTAAGGATCTTAAAAGGTCCATCTAATTTGAGGAAAAGCTTGCTCCTTCTCTTCCCAAGTAAACGCTCTTTGTTGAAGTGGACCCAAATAAGGTCTTTGAGGCTGTAAACCACTCATCTCCTTCCTTGCCTTCCTTTCTCCTTTTGTCAAGCTACAGTCTATACCAATTGTTCGGCTACCTTATGATGCAACTTCTAAAATTCTTCAACATGTTGCAAGCCAAATTGACTTTCCCATTATACGGCTGGGCTAATAGCTATAACTAAAGGTAAATTTAGGTTAAACCCATAAATGACCTCAAAAGGTGACCTTCCTGTCAAGTTGTAGATTGATCAATTGTAAGTGAACTCAATGATAGGTAGGCATAGGTCTTAATCACGTAAGTTCTTCCTTACAGCTGATTGTAAAAGGTTACCGACTATCCTGTTTACTACCTCAATTGGCCATCTGTCTAAGAGTGGCGAGAAGTACTGTATGTAAGCTTAGCATCGAGTTTCCTCCATAGGGTTTTCTAGAAGAAACTCATGAACTTCAAATCATTGTTAGATACAATACTTCTTAGCAACCTATGCAAACGTACAATTTCCTACAAAAGGAGGTTAGCGACAAATAAACCATCGTTAGTTTTGTAGCAGAGAATAAAGTGGCTCATCTTGCTAAAACGGTCAACTACCACCATATTTAAGTTACGTTTTCTTGGCGTTTGGGGAAGGCTAAGCATGAAATCCATGCTTAGGTCAACCCATGGGTGCTTAAGTATGGGTAAGGGTGTGCACTCTTCGTACAGCTCTCTCCTTCCTTATGCATTTTTACACACCTTGTACCTCTCAAGAACTTGGTGCACATCCTTCATTATCCCAAGTTAGTAGAAATGCTTCTTCAATATTTTAGCTGTCCGCTTTTCTCCAAAATGGTCGACTAAGCCCCCAACATAAGCTTTACGGACAAGCAGTTCTCTAGCTAAGCCACTTAGTACACAAATTTACTTACCTTTCATCAGGAACCCCTAACTCAAGTAGAACCCATCCACAATGCCTCCATCATTACACTTGGCCACTAGGGGCCCAAAATACTAATTGTGCTCATACTGATTGGACAAGGTACTGAATCCAAGTACCTTGGCTTACATAGTCATAATAAGGGTATGACAATGAGAAAGAGCATTTGCCACAGTGTTAGTGATCCCTTTCTTATACTAGATGACATAACAAAAAGATTCTAGGAATTTAACCCATTTAGCATGATGTCTAGAAAGTTTCTATTGCCTATAAAGAAGCTTAAGAGACTCATGATCTGAGTAGATGATGAATTCTCTTGGCAATAAATAATGTTGCTAGTTTTGTAACGTTTGGATTAGGGCATACAACTTCTTATTGTATGTTGAGTAATTTAAGGTAGTACCTCGAAGTTTCTCATTAAAATAAGCAATTGGTTGATGCTCTTACATAAGGACAATACCAATGCTAATGCTAGACATGTCGCACTCTACCTCAAAAACTTTCTCGAAATTTGATAAGGCAAGTATTAGAGCAAATGTCAACTTAGACTTTACTTCTTCAAAACTCTTCTAAGCTTTCTTCGACCACTTAAATTCAGTATTCTTCTTGGCCAATTCAGTTAAAGGTGTAGTTATGGAACTAAAGTTTTGAATGAATCTCCGATAGAACAAAGTTTGGCTATGGAAGTTCCTAACTTCAATAGCATTAGTTAGTGTAGGCTACTCAAGAATAGCTCTAACCTTCTCGTCATCAACTTGAACTCCTTACCTTGAAACAACATATCCAAAGAATATAACCTTGCTTTGATAGAACACACATTTCTTTAAGTTGCCAAATAATCTCTTGGTATAGAGGATGTTGAATACTGATCTTAAATGCTTAACATAAGTGATGAGGTTGGCACTATAAACCAAAATGTCATCAAAATAAACAACAACACATTTTCTGATCAATATTCTAAGCACATGATTCATTAGTTACATAAATGTACTCGGTGCATTAGTCAAGCTAAACAGCATTACCATCCATTTGAGCAAACCATCCCTAGTCTTAAAGGTTGTCTTCCATTCATCTCCAGGTCTCATTCGTATTTGGTGATAACCACTCTTTAGGTCAATCTTCGAGAAGATGTGGGCACCATGCAACTCGTCAAGCATATCATCTAACCGTAGGATCGAATATTGGTACTTGATGGTAATTTTGTTAATTACATGGCTATCAACGTACATTCTCCACAACCCATCTTTCTTAGGTACTAGTATGGCTCATATAGCATATGGGATCATACTCTCATGGATGTATCTACGGTCTACCAACTCATCTACTTGTTTCTTCAACTTAGTTGCTTGCTCAAGATTGAGTCTATAAGCGGGTCGGTTCAGTAAGGAAACTCTAAGTTGGAGGTCGATGTAATGCTCAATGCCTCTTAAAGGAGGTAAACCTTTCAACACCTGGGTAGGAAACAGGTCAACATAGTCTTGTAGTAGCTACTATACCTTGGTAGGTAAGTTTTCGGCTTCTCTCACCTCTAAGAGTCTCCTTACTAAAAGGATCACAAAGTCCTCAACCTTGACTTCTCGGGTAAACTGAGCTAGGGAAATCACCAAGGACTTTTACTGCAATGATCTAGTAACCTTCTTTTGACCTTCTTTTGAGCTTCTTGCATTTCCTTAGGACTCATGGGTGTTGGTATAATTTTCTTTCTATCCTTCTGGAACATGTGAGTGTTCCTATACCCATTGTGCAATACTCTCAAGTTAAACAGCCATGGTCAGCCAAGTAATATGTAAGAAGCGCACATGGGAAGGACATCACACAATACCTCATCCTTATACCTATCACCAATAGTAATCGATACTTTAACTTGCTTAGCAACATATAAGCCTCCTTTCTCATTTAGCTAATGAATCTTATATGACTTAGGGTGTAGGAGGGTTGGCAATTTCATGTTCTTAACTACCCCTTATGCTGTGACATTAGTACAACTCCCTTCGTCAATGATCAAGGTGAATAGCTTGCTATTCATTCGGTAATTTGTATGAAAAAGGTTCTCCCTTTACTCATTCTCATCAACCACAAAAACACTAAGAGATTGTCAAATGACAAAACAATACTCAGTATCGCCTTCAGAAGGTATCTTGGCATCGGGGTCTTCTTGAAACTCTTCCAGTGTATGTTCAACTCCCATCTCTTCCTCTCCTTCGCTTACACTCTTTACTTCAAATTAGGGCTTGTCTCTCTTTATAATCATGACTTGACAGTTTGAACATTTAAAACATTTGATTTCTTGAGTCTTTCTTCTTAAGCTCTAACCTTAGTCTCTTGGACCTTAGGTTCCTTAGCCTTACCCTTACCTCGGCCATCTTCTAGTTGGATTGGTAATTACCTTCAATGTTTTACCTCAAAACTATTTGATGCTCGATCATTCCCGAGTCGGCTCAGCATGCCACTCCTATTCGGCAACATAGGTCGGCTACTCGACATTTGACTATCTTAGGTCTGCCTTTGCCTTTCGACTCTCTACGTTATCTTGATGGCTTCATCCAGAGTCGTAAGATTCTGCAGCTCCACTTTGTTACCAATCTCAATCCTTAGCCTAGAAATGAACTACGCTATAGTTCATGTCTTAGGTTCATCAACATCACATTAGATCATGAACAACTGAAACTTTCAAACATAGTCATCTATAGATCTGCTACCTTGTCTCAAGTCGTGGAGACATCTAAAAGTGTCTTACTCGTAGTGCTTGGGAATGAACCTACTTCTCAAGACTCTCTTCATTTCATTTCATGTCCAGACTTCTTGTCTAGCTCTCAAGCAAACATTCTATAACTTCTTCCACCACATTGTTATGTATCTAGAAAATTCTAACGCAATCAATCGAATACGAACAGCATCCTCATAATCATAAAAGTCGAATATCCTTTTGATCTTCTCCTCCTAGTCCAAGTAGTCGTCAACATTACTAGACCCATTGAATCTTGAAATATATACTTTAGCGTGTTCGACGTCCCTAAGAGCTCTAAACTCATGCTTGTCAATTCTAACATATTGCTTCTCTTCTTCTTCATACTCTTCCAATTCTTTTAACTCTATTGACACGACATAGTGGTGCTTGGTCCATAAGGAGGGCTTCTGGTGCTTGTTATTCATTCATCTATCTTCTCGACCTATCCCTTATTTCTCAACCTTGTTTAGTATCTTGCAGCCTAGTCTCTAAGACTCTTTGCACTAAGATAATTAGATTAGCTATAATAGTGATGAGGTCTAAGATCTGCTCATCAGTAGTACGTGGTGACTATTAGGTTACACAACTGCATCCATAGGCACCACTTTTAGCATCATTAATTTCTCCTTGAACGCTAGGATTCGACATTCTCACAAGGAATATGCTTCAATACACACTCTTTACATAAGAAATTACTACACAAAGAAAATATCAATCCAACAATGAACGATGAACTTACTTTGTTCTTCCAGACGAAGACAAAATATAATAGACAACAAACTAGAAGGAACTATTGCACACAGTTCCCGAACACAACCTCAAGCTTTGTACCATAATTATATGATATGCCTAGGAGCATAATTATCACTAAGACTTACAATAGCAAATTTGAACTAATAGGTCCTTCGAAATATCAAAGAAAATTAGAGTAAGGATGTCGATGAACTGACTAGAGTAGTTAACATAAGGTTGCTCAGAGGATATGACCCACTTGCAACCACAATACAACTTTACACTTCATTTGATAGGACGTACAACTAAATGTCAGGGTCTACCTGCTATTAATCTTGAGCTTCTTAGTAACATTAGATAAGAGTATATGAAGATGGACTTGGAGAGTTTGTCTCGTAAGAATAATATATTCAATGTCTATCTATAAAGTAAGATGATTTCAGCTTACAAAGAGAAAAGACTACTTATAGTAAGTCCCAAGGGCAATAATACAAATAAAGAAATTATAAAAAGGCATACATAAAAAGGGATTCCTTGTACATATGAAAAGGAGCAAAAAGGACAAATGACAAAAGGGAAAAATAGTATAATGTCAAATGAAGTGGATAGGCAATAGCGTAACATTGGTCCCGTACAATGATTCTTTGATCACAGTAGGTTAGAGGAATCAAGATGTTATGGCAATAAAGAGGTCGCGATGAAAAGTGATGTTGTGAGAATTAGAAGGAGGTCGAGAGAGAGAAATACTCGGTCGGTATGAGGCTAACTCTCGTTACTTGGCAAGAACCCTCAATAGCAAAGGGTCAGATCACTCGGCATAAAGTCCTCGGCTAAAGAATAGTTAACATCAACATAAGAGAGGGAATAGAGCAGGGAGTAACCTTTCAGAGTTATCTAGGAATTTAGCCATCTTTCTACTATATAGAGTTTCTCATCAACAACAGGTTAACGAGAGAGAATTCTTCAAGTGAGGGATTGGAGGCCTCGAAGCCGTATATGAGTAAGAGGACTAGTGTTTGGCAACCCATTACGTATGCTCAATTGATTTTCGCAAAATGAAAAAAAGAAAAATAAAAGGTACATATGTGCCTAGTGAGATTCGAACCTATGACCTCAAGCTAACCCAATGCCAATGTTCAAGTACTTATCTGTTAAGCCATTGGCTTGTATCTTGACATTTAGTATAATTAAATTGCATTTAAACTATGTGACTCTCTAAAATAAAGCTATTTGGACCAAGCTAGAACTAAATCCATTTACCCTAAACCGTTTTTCTTCCTAAAAATCTATTTATTTATAAACTATTAATAATTTTTCTTCTATTTCATATTTCTTATTTTTATCATTTTTCAATTTTTTATTTTTTATTTTTTAAATTTTTGGAATTAGAACCCTTTAAAATGAAAGACTAAAACTAAAAGGGGGCAAAAATTAGGTATCTACAACTATCTCTCTTTGTGGTGAAGTTTGAGTAAAAATTTACCACAAAAACAAAAAAGACACCATTTTTATCTTAGGGATGACTCTATCCTAAGAAGTGCTATGATTAGCTAGCTATCCTTAGGCTAGTTTGATGCGAATTTGGTGACAATAAGCTTAAAATGAATAGTGGTGAGGGTAATAGCCTTATAGGCTACCAAGAACCCCGAATGAATGGGTAAGGTGCTCCTTAAGCTAGCTAAGACCCTAAAGAGATATTGAAGACTTAGTCATGCTTTTATAAGCTAACAAACTGAGATGAGTAGGGTGAAGCACTTCTTAAGCTAGCGAAGACCTTAGAGAGATATTAAAGACTTAGTAATGCCTCCTATTTGCTGACTAACCAAGATGAGACCGGCGAAGTGATCCTTGAGCTAGTTAAGACCCTAAAATGATATTGAAAACTTAGTTGTGCCCCCTATAGGCTGACTAACCAAGGTAGGTGAAGCGCTCTTTGAGTTGGCTAAGACCCTAAAGAGATACTGATGACTTGGTCATGCCCCCCTATTGGCTAACTAACCAAAGCGGTTGAAGTGATCCTTAGGATGGATAAGACCTCAAAGAGATATTGAGAACTTGGTCGTACCCCCTATGGGCTGATTGACCAAGGTTGGCAAAGCGCTCCTTGAGTTGGCAAAGATCCTAAAGAGATATTGAGAACTTAGTCATGCCCTTTATGGGCTGACTAACCAAGATAGGAAAAGCGCTTCTTGAGTTAGTTAAGACCCTAAAAAGATATTGAGAACTTGGTCATGTCCCTTATGGGTTAAGCAGCCAAGGTGGGCGAAGCGTTCCTTGAGATAGTTAAGACCCTAAATGATATTGATAACATTGTTGTGCCCTTTATGGGCTGACTAACAAAAGTGGATGAAGCACTCCATGAGTTGGCTAAAGCCCTAAAGACATATTGAGAACTTAGTCGTGCCACTTATGGGCTAACTAACTAAGATGAGACTAGCGAAGTGCTCCTTAAGCTGGCTAAGAACCATAAAGATATTGAGAACTTGCTCATGCCCCCTATGGACTAACTTACCAAGATAGGCGTAGCACTCTTTAAGTTAGCTAAGACCCTAAAGACATATTGAGAACTTGGTCATACCCCCTATAAGCCGACTAACAAAGGTGAGTGTAGCACTTTTAGGGCTGGCTAAGACCCTAAAAGATATTGACAAATTGGTTATGCCCCCTATAGGCTAACTCACCAAGATGATATGGGTAAAGCGCTCCTTAAGCTAGATAAGACCTTAAAGAGAAAGATGACTTGGTCGTGCCCCCGATAGAGTGGCTAACTAAGATGAGACAGGCGAAACACTCCTTGAGCTAGCTTATACCTTGAAAGATATCGACAACCTGGTTGTACCCCTATAGGCTGACTAACTAAGATGGACGAAACATTCTTTGAGTTGGCTAAGGCCCTAAAGAGATATTGATAACTTGGTCGTGCCCCCTATGAGCTGATTAACCAAGATGAGACGGGCGAAACTCTCCTTAAGTTGGCTAAGACCCTAAATGATATTGATAACTTAGTCATGCTTCATATGGGCTGACTAGCCAAAGTAGGCAAAGCACTCCTTAAGTTAACTAAGTCCCTAAAGAGTTACTGAGAACTTAGTCGTATCCCCTATGGGTTAACTAACCAAGATGGGATAAGCAAAGTACTCCTTAAGTTAACTAAGACCTTAAAAAATATTGATAACTTGGTCATGGCCCCTATGGGCTAACTAACCAAGATGAGACAGGTGAAGTGCTCCTTGAGTTAGCTAAGGCCATAAAGAGAATGATGACCTGGTCATGCCCCCTATAGGATAACTAACCAAGATGAAATAGGCAAAGTACTCCTTGAGCTAGCTAAGACTTTAAAGAGATATTAAAGACTTAGTTGAGCCCCCTATGAACTGGCTAACCAAGATGGGAGAAGTGCTCCTTGAGCTAGCTAAGACCCTAAAGAGATATTAAAGACTTGGCCGTGCCCCCTATAAGTTGACTAACCATGGTGGGTGAAGTGCTCCTTATGTTAGTAAAGACCTTAAAGAGATATTGAAGACTTAGTTATGACCCCATGGGCTAAACAACTAAGGTGAGTGAAATGCTCCTGGAGTTGGATAAGACTTCAAAGAGATATTAAGGACTTACTTGTACCCCCTATAAGATGAATAACCAAGGTAGGCAAAGCACTCCTTCAGTTGATTAAGACCTTAAAGAGATATTGAAAAGTTAGACATGCCCTCTATAGGCTGATTAACCAAGATGAGGCAGGAGAAGTACTTCTTGAGCTGGCTAAGACCTTAAAAGATATAGATAACTTGGTTATACCCCCAATGAGTTTACTAACCAAGGTGGGCAAAGCACTCCTTAAGCTCGCTAAAACCCCAAAGAGATATTGATGACTTGGTCATGCTCCTTATGGGTTGACTGACCAAGATGAGACAAGCGAAGCGCTCTTTAAGCTGGCTAAGAACTTAAAGAGAATGATGACTTGGTCATGCCTCTAGTGGCTGAACTAACTAAGATGAGATAGGTGAAGTGCTCCTTGAGCTGGTTAAGATCTTAAAAAGATATTAAGAACTTGCTTATGCCCCCTATGGGTTGACTAACCAAGATAGGTGTAGTGCTTCTTAAGTTAGCTAAGACCCCAAAAAGATATTAAGAACTTGGCCATACCCTCTATAGGCTGACTAACCAAGGCTAGCAAAGCGCTCCTTGAGCTAGCTAAGAACCTAAAAGATATTAATAACTTTATCATTCCCCCTATAAGCTGACTAACCAAGGCGGATGAAGCGCTCCTTGAGTTAGCTAAGACCTTAAAGAGATATTGAGAACATAGAGGTGCCCCCTAAAGGCTAATTAACCAAGATGAGATGAGAGAAATGCTCCTTGAGCTAGCTAAGAACCTCAAAAGATATTGAGAACTTGCTTATTCCCCCTATGGGTTGACTAACCATGAGGGGTGCAATGCTCCTTGAGTTAGCTAAGACCCTAAAGACATATTGAGAACTTGGTTTTATCCCCTATGGGCCTACTAACCGAGGCAAGCAAAGCACTCCTTAAGCTAGCTATGACCCTAAAAGATATTAAGAACTTAGTCATGCCCCTTATGGACTGACTCACCAAGATAAGACCGGCGAAGTACTACTTAAGCTAGTTAGGACCCTAAAGAGAATGATAACTTGGTCGTATCCCCTATGGGCTGAATAACCATGATGAGATAGGTGAAGCTCTCCTTATGCTAGCTAAGACCCTAAAAGATATTGATAACTTAGTTGTGTCACCTATAAGCTAACTAAACAAGGCAGTCAAAGCATTTCTTGAGTTGGCTAAGACCCTAAAGAGATACTGACAACTTAGCCATACCCCTTATGGGCTAACTAACCAAGATGAGATGGGCGAAGTGCTCCTTAAGCTGGCTAGGATTCTAAAGAGAATGATGACTTGGTCATGCCCCCTATGAGTTGACTAACCAAGATGAGATAGGCAAAACACTCCTTAAGCTGGCTAAAACCTTAAAAAATATTAGTAACTTGGTCATGCCCTTTATGGGCTAACTAATCAAGATGAGATGAGCGAAGTGCTCCTTAAGCTGGCTAAGACCCTAAAAAGATATTGAGAAGTTGCTCATGCCCCTTATGGACTAATTAACCAAGACCGGTATGGCGCTCCTTGAGTTAGCTAAGACTTTAAATTCATATTGAGAACTTGGTTGTACCCCATATGGGCTGACTAACCAAGGTGGGCGAAGTACTCCTTGAGATGACTAAGACTCTAAAAGATATTGATAACTTTGTCGTACCCCCTATGGGCTAACTCACCATGATGAGACAAGCGAAGTGTTCTTTGAGCTGGCTAAGACCCTAAAGAGAATGATGAATTGGTTGTGCCCTGATGGGTTAACTAACTAAGATGAGATAGGTAAAGCGCTCCTTAAGCTAGCTAAGACCCTAAAAGATCTTAATAACTTGTTCGTGGCCCTTATGGGCTGACTAACCAAGATGAGATGAGCGAAGCACTCCTCGAGCTAGCTAAGACCCTAAAGAGAATGATGACGTGGTTGTGCCCCTAATGTGCTACCTAACCAAAATGAGATAGATAAAGTGCTCCTTGAGCTGGCTAAGACCCTAAAAGATATTGATAACTTGGTCATGCCCACTATGGGTTGACTAACTGAGATGGGCAAAGCGCTCCTTGAGCTAGGTAAGACCCTAAAGTGAATGATGACTTGGCCATGCCCCCAATGGACTAGCTAACCAAGATGAGACAAGCAAAGCACTCCTTAAATTGGCTAAAACCCTAAAAGATATTGATAACTTGGTTGTGCCCCCTATGGGCTAAGTCACCAAGATGAGATAGGTGAAGCACTCCTTGAGTTGGTTAAGACCCTAAAGAGAATGATGACTTAGTCATGCCTTCGATGGGCTGACTAACCAAGATAAGATAGGTGAAGTGCTCCTTGAGCTCACTAAAACCCTAAAAGATATAAATAACTTGGTCGTAGCCCCTATTGGCTAACTGACCAAGATGAAATGATCGAAGTGCTTCTTAAGCTAGCTAAGACCCCAAAGAGAATGATGACTTAGTCGTGCCCCCAACAAGCCCACTAACTAAGATAAGATAGGCAAAGCACTCCTTGAGATGGCTAAAACCATAAAAGATATTAATAACTTAGTCATGCCACCTATGGGTTGACTAACCAAGATGAGATAAACAAAGTGCTCCTTAAGTTGGCTAAGACCTTAAAGAGAATGATGACTTAGTTGTACCTCATATGGCTGACTAACCAAGATGAGACAAGCAAAGCGCTCCTCGAGTTAACTAAGACCTTAAATAGATATTAAAGACTTAGTCGTGCCTCTTATGGACCGATTAACCAAGACAAGCAAAGCACTCCTTGAGCTAGCTAAGACCCTAAAGAGATATTAAAGACATGGTCATGCCCTCGATAGGCTAACTAACTAAGGCAAGCGAAGCACTCCTTGAGTTGGCTAAGACCTCAAAGAGATATTAAGGACTTGATCATGCCCCCTATAGGTTAAACAACTAAGGCAGGTGACATGTTCCTTGAGTTAGCTAACAACTCAAAGAGCTATTGAGGACTTAGTTGTGTTCCCTATAGGTTAGATAACCAAGGCAAGCAAAGCGCTTCTTAAGTTGACTAAGACCTTAAAGAGATACCGAAAACTTGATTGTGCCCCCTATGGGCTAACTAACCAACATGAGATAAGTGAAGTGCTCCTTGAGCTGGTTAAGACCCTAAAGAGAATGACAACTTAGTTATGACCCATATGGGCTGACTAACCAAGATGAGATGAGCGAAGTGTTCCTTGAGCTGGCTAAAACCCTAAAAAGATGTTGAGAACTTGCTCATGCCCCCTATAAACTGATTAACCATGATGGACATAGCACTCCTTAAGATAGCTTAGACCCTAAAGACATATTGAGAACTTGGTCATGCCCTTTATAAGCCAACTAACTAAGGTAAGCAAAGCGATCCTTGAGCTGGCTAAGACCTTAAAAGACATTGTTAACTTGGTCGAGCCCCCTATGGGCTAACTAATTAAGATGAGATGGGTGAAACACTCCTTAAGCTAGCTAAAATCCTAAAGAGAATGATGACTTGGTCATGCCCTCAATGGGCTGACTAACCAAGATAAGGTAGGCAAAGCGCTTGTTGAGCTGGCTAAGACCCTGAAAGATATTGATAACTTAGTCGTGCCCCCTATGGGTTGACTAACCAATATGAGACCAGTGAAGCACTACTTGAGCTAACTAGGGCCCTAAAGAGAATGATGACTTAGTTGTACCCCTGATGAGTTGACTAACTAAGATGAGATAGGTGAAGTGCTCCTTAAGCTGACTAAGACTCTAAAAGATATTGATAACTTGGTCATCCCCTTATGGGCGAATTAACTAAGATGAGAAAGGTAAAGAGCTCCTAGAGCTAGCTAAGACCCTTAAGAGAGTGATCACTTAATCGTACCCCCTATGGGCTGACTAACCAAGATGAGATAGGCGAAACGCTTCTTGAGCTAGCTAAAACCCTAAAAGATATTGATAACATAGTTGTACCCCCTATGGGCTGACTAACTAAAATGAGACAAGTGAAGTGCCCCTTGAGCTAGTTACGACTATAAAGAGAATGATGACTTGTTCATACCCCTTATGGGTTGGCTAATCAAGATGAAACAAGCAAATTGCTCCTTGAGCTAGCTAAGACCCTAAAGAGATATTGAAAACTTGGTCATGCCCCTTATGGGTTGACTAACCAAGACGGGTGAAGTACTCCTTGAGCTAGCTAAGATCCTAAAGAGATATTAAAGACTTAGTTGTACCCCCTATAGGCTGACTAACCAAGGTGAGTGAAGCATTCCTTGAATTAGCTATGATGTCAAAGGCAAGTGAAACACTCTTTGAGTTGGAAAAACCCTTAAAGAGATATTGAGGACTTGTCATGCCCCTTATGGGTCGGATAACCAATGCGGGCAAGGGGTTTCTTGAGTTAACTAAGACCCTAACGAGATACTGAGAACTTAGTCGTTCCCCCTATGGGATGACTAACCAAGATGAGATGGGTGAAGCACTCCTTGAGTTGACTAAGACCCTAAAGAGAATGACGACTTAATCATGCCCCTACGGGCTGACTAACCAAGATGAGACATGAAAAGCACTACTTGAGCTCGCTAAGACCCTAAAAGAAATTGATAACTTAGTTGTAACCCCAATGACCTGACTAACTAAGATGGGCAAAGCACTCCTTGAGTTAGCTAAGATCCTAAATAGATATCGATGACTTAGTCATACCCCCTATGGGCATACTTGCCAAGATGAGATGAGTAAAGCGCTCCTTGAGCTAACTAAGATCTTAAAGAGAATGTTGACTTGGTCATGCCCTTTATGGGCTAACTAACTAATATGAGACATGCAAAGTACTCCTTGAGTTAGTTAAGACTATAAAGAGATATTGAAGACTTGGTTGTGCCTCCTATGGGCTAACTAACCAAGATAGGAGAAGCACTCCTTGAGTTAACTAAGATCCTAAAGAGATATTAAAGACTTGATCATGCCTTCTATGTACTAACTAATAAAGGCGAGCAAAGTGCACATTGAGTTGGCTAAGACCTCAAAGAGATATTGGGGACTTGGTTGTGCCCCTTATGGGCTAAATAACCAAGATAAGATGGGCAAAGCGCTCCTTGAGCTGGCTAAGACCCTAAAGAGAATAATGACTTGGTCGTACCCCTTATGGTCTAACTAACCAAGGCTGACAAAGTGCTCCTTAAGTTGGCTAAGACCTCTAAGAGATATTTAGGACTTAGTTGTGTCCCCTATTGGCTAACTAACCAAGATGGGCAAAGCGCTACTTGAGCTAGCTAAGACCCTCAAGAGATATCGAAAACTTGGTCGTACCCCCTATTAGTTGACTAACCAAAGCGAATGAAGCGCTCTTTGTACTGGTTAAGACCCTAAAAGATATTGATAACTTTGTCATGCCCCTTATAGGCAGACTAACCAAGGCAAGAAAAGCACTCCTTGAGTTAGTTAAGACCCTAAAGTGATACTGAGAACTTGGTCGTGCCCCCTATAGGCTCACTAACCAAGATAAGATTGGCGAAGCGCTCTTTAAGTTGACTAAGACCCTAAAAAGATATTGAGAACTTGCTCATGCCCCCTATGGACTAACTAACCAAGATAGGCAAAGCACTCCTTAAGCTAGCTAAGATCTTAAAGACATATTGAGAACTTTGTCATGCCCCCTATGGGCTGATTAACCAAGGTAGGCGAAGCGCTTCTTGAGTTAGCTAAGTCCCTAAAAGATATTGATAACTTGGTTATACCCCTTATAGGTTGACTCACCAAGATGAGACGGGCGAAGCACTCCTTGAGCTAGTTAAGACCATAAAGAGAATGATGACTTAGCTGTGCCCCCTATTGGCTAACTAACCAAGATGAGACATGCGAAGCGCTCCTTGAGCTAGCTAAACCCTAACAGATAATGATAACTTGTTCATGCCCCCTATGGGCTAACCAACCAAGACAGGCAAGACGCTCTTTAAGCTAGCTAAGATCCTAAAGAAATATTAATGACTTAGTCATGCCCTCTCCATTTTCTTCCTTTCCTTTTCTTTTTCTTTTTCCCTTTTTTCTTTTCTTTTCTTTGTTTACATTTACATTTTTACATGGCTAAATAAATAAGATAAATAAAAAAAAATTTACAAGAAATTGAAATGAAAAGCAAGGCTCAAACTAAAAAGGGGATGTAGGTTGGTTCTGGGTATGCGTTGGATCTCAAGCCATGGGTCGAACTTGAGTCAGGCTTGAATCTAAATCTAGGAAGCCAAGTGAAGAAGAAGCAGTTGTAGTTGCCAGACGCACTTCAAGACGATCAGTACACTTAATTAAGCAGGGGAAGGTCTTTTCATGGGTTTTTTTTATTGGGTTTAGGGGTATTTTTTAAGTGTTACAGTGTTTGCTGGCTGTTTAGTAGGTAGTGGATTTTCAGTGGTGGTAGCAGTGTTCGGGTGGCACCATCAGGGATTGCTGGGCGTAAGTGAGGTGATGGGTCTGGGGTTAAGGAGCGTAGGGAGTTTAGGCATAGGGTTAGTTTGCGATGGGGAGTAGTAGTGGTGGTAGTTCGAGAGAGGGTAGTTGTAGTGGTTAAGGTTTCGAACAAAGTGGTGGTTTAAGAGTACGACGGTAGAGGTAGGGGGTAATGATGGAATGCTTAGAGTGTGGGGGTTACGGCTATAGCATTGGGCTGGGTTGAGAGTGGTTAAAGAGAGGGATTTGAAGAGAGAGAGAGAAAGTTCAGTAGAGGGTTAGAGAGAGAAAGAGATCGTGAGAGAGAGAGAGGGCTTGGGAGATGATTCAAAAGCTCGTGTGCCCTCATCTGAGTCCAATGAGCTCCAATTTATACATGAAACAATCTACAGAACAAATGAAAGTTCGAATTCGAATTAATAGAAATGATCGAAAATCCAGTTTTTTTTTTTTTTTGAATTTTAGAGCTCTATTTGAATGCTGCTTTGACTAAATTTGGACATATTTCTTGCACTAATTCATAGTAGGCTCTACAGTAAACAAGATTAGTGTAAGAAATCACATGTATGTATGGCGAATTTGCACAAAGATTGGCTCCAAAGTGAAGGGGGTGGGCTGTTCTTAACTAAGAAAATGGAGGAAAGTCTAGAGAAAATGAGGGAAAACTAAGGGAAAGAAAGGGAAAGTATTGATGTGGCTTTAATGTGGTGCCACGCGATCCTAACATATGGCAGTCCCTGATGTGATGAAAAATAAAAAACCTTGTTTTATGCCTCATCCATGATTCGAACTCAAGACCTCATACTCAATACTCAATACTAAGCCTATATGCTTATCCGTTAGGCTGTTGGCCCATGTATTATCTATATGTGCAACTAAATTACAAATATAGACTCAGTCAGCCTGGATTAGATTTAAATCTAAACCTAAGTACAACGGCTCAACTTCTAAACCTAATTTAAAAATAAAAAATCTATCCTATTTTTGATTTTTTTCTAAATTTCTTATTTTTTTTGTGCATTTTCATATTTTTGTATTTTACTAAAATTCTTATTTTTCTAAATTTTTTAAAAAATTTAGGTTTTCTTTAATTTCTTATTTTTTTTTTTGTGTTTTTCCCTAATAAAAAATAAAGGGGGAAAAAATTTAGTGTTTACAGCTACCACTCTTTATGGTACTTAATCGTGCTCACTAACCTAGGCGGGAGATTCTCTTAGTGACTAGTAACCCTAAAATTAGATCAATCTAAAACCTAGTCGTACCTCACTATAAGCTCACTAACCTAAGCAGGAGCATCTCTCAAGGACTAGCAATCCTAATATTAGATCATTCTAAATCCTAGTTGTACCTTACTAAGCTTACTAACCTAAGCGAGACCATCTCTCAGGGACTGATAACCCTAAAATTAGATCGATCTAAAACCTGGTCGTGCCTTATGATGCTCAGGGATTAGCAACCCTAAAATTGGATCGATCTAAAACCTGGTCGTACCTCATTAAGCTCACTAACCTAGGTGGGAGTATCTCTCAAAGACTAGCAACCCTAAAATTAGATCGATCTAAAACCTGATCGTGCCTCACTAGGCTCACTAACTTAGGCGGGAGCTTCTCTTGGGGACTTGTAATCCTAAAATTGGATCGATCTAAAACCTAGTCGTATCTCACTAGGCTTACTAACTTAGACTGGAGCATCTCTTGAATACTAACAACCCTAAAATTGGATTGATCTAAAACTTGGTCGTGCCTTGCTAAGTTTACTAACCTAGGTAGGAGCATCTCTCGGGGACTAGCAACCCTAAAATTGAATGGATCTAAAAACTGATCATGCCTCATTAGGCTCACTAACCTAGGTAGGAGTATCTCTCGGGGACTAGCAACCCTAAAATTGGATTGATCTAAAAGTTGGTCATGCCTCATTGGGCTCACTAACTTTGGCGGGAGCATCTCTCAAGGACTAACAACCTTAAAATTTAATCGGCCTAAAACTTAGTAGTGCTAAAAGGAATCGATGAGGAGAAGTTCCCTACGAAACTTAGTGAATAAAGGGGAAGTGCCATATAGGCTTGCTTGACAAAATCCTATGAAGGAGAGTGATCCTATGGACTTACTTGAGAAAATACTATGAAGGAGAGTGATCTTATAAGCTTGCTAAGAAGAATGTGATGAAAGGAAAAACTTTGGAAGAAAGACTATGTTAAAATCGTATCTTCGAAAGCTGGCTAAACACTGACTGTGGAAAGTGAATGCCTTATGGGTTAGTTCAAAAAGACTATTGGGTGTAAAAAACTTGTCTAAATGCAAGTGTAAGATTCAAAAATCGATGTTCTAACATTGCATGGAAATACTTACCTGGTTTTTGCCAATAGCGCCCAAACTATAAAACCTTTTTTAAAAGCCCCATCAGAAATAGCTGGCTCATGTTTTAGTCTTTTGTTATCAACCTGAATGTTTTTGATACAAAACATTTGAGACTCTGCTGGCTCTTTTAGAGGAATCATGGAAATTAACCTGATACAAAAAGCTACCCATTATTTTTGTCTCTTTAGAATTTTTATGAACCCAAAAGCCTCTTTCTCGACTAACAAACATCTACCGTGAGGTGATTGCTTACTTGGATTTCGCATTCCCCTAAAAAATAGACAATAAACCCCCACATCGAAGGTGATCAATCCTTAATAAAGTATTTCAAAGAGTTTTGTTAATTACCAATAGCCTATATCTCACTTCTTAACTTCTCTCGTGTTTTCAATGTATGGGTTCGATTAAATGGAGTAAAGGGAGTTGGACCTTTCAATGGAGAGGGCGATTATTCCAATGTTGACAATGGCCAAGGATACCGACTTTGCTTGTAGATAATGAAAATTAGACTACAATGACATTTAAATTGATTGGCATTTTCATGTTTCAAGCAAAAATTTCAACTGACTTATAATGGATAGTATAATTTTATAACGTCAGTATTTACAGGGTCTCTCAAATCTAGACCATCCATTTAGGACAAAATCAAAGCCCCTCCCAATAATACTCACTTCATGACATAAAGGCCTCTATAATTGGGAGCAAACATTCCTTTAGAGTCTTGTATGTTAGGGAGAGCTTTTCTCAACACCATATCTCTTTCTTTCAAGTTCCGAGGTCGTACCCTTTTGTTGAAGGCCTAAGCCATTCTTTGTTAATAACATTGATTATGACATAAGGCCATCAATCTTCTCTCATCAATTAGATTCAACTGCTCGATGTGTTTCTTTATCCAATCGGCTTAGTCCAACTGAGTCTCTAATAGTACCCTAAGCAACGGGATCTCAACCTCTACTGGCAACACTGCTTTAGTACTGTATACCAAAGTGTAAGGTATTGCCCCAATCGACGTTCTGATGGATATCCAATAAGCCATGAGTGCGAATGGTAACATCTCATATAAGTCCTTATATGTGACGACCATCTTTTCAATGATTCTTTTGAGGTTTTTGTTGGCTGCTTCAACGGCCCCATTCATTCAAGGTCGATAAGGAGTATAGTTCCTGTGAATGATTCGGAACTGTCGGTACAATTCTGACATAAGCTTATTGTTGAGATTTGTACCATTGTCAATGATGATTGTTTCAAGAGTCCCGTATCGAGCCAAGATATCTCTCTTGATGAACTTAACTATGACCCCTTTAGTAACACTTGAGTAAGATGAGGCCTTAACCCATTTGCTAAAGTAATTGATGGTGATTAGTATGAAGTGATGCCCATTGGATGCTTTTAGAGTGATCGGGCTGATGATATCTATGCCCCACATTGAGAAAGGCTTCAGTGCTAAGCGGGTGTGTAGTTCTTAAGGTAGGGCATTTATCTTATTTGCATAAACTTAGTAGAAGTGACAATACCTAACATGTTTGATGCAATCCTTTTCCATTGTTAACTAACAATACCCTAGCCTCATAATTTTCTTCGCCAGCATGTAACCATTTATGTGACAGCCACATACTCCTTCATGTACCTCTTTCATTAACTTCTCAGCTTCCTTGTTGTCCACACACCTTAAGAGTGTACCGTCAAAAGAGTACCAGTATAAAGTGGACTCGCTTATTAAGAATTGAGTGGCCAATCTCTTAGTCATCTTTCTATCCTTTTTATCGGCCTCTTCAAGGTATGTACCTTATTGTAGGAACGTCTTAACATCATGGTACCATGGCTTTTGATCATTAATACCTTCAATTGCCAAGTAGAAGGCAGGCTTATCTTCAATTTCAATAGTAAGGGGCTAAATCTCGATTCTACCAGATATCTGGATCATAGATGCTAAAGTGGCCAAGGCATCAGCAAATTAATTCTGAGTTCTTAGTACATGATTGAAAGTGACTTCATTGAATTTCACCGTCAGTTCAGTCAAATGTCGGTGATAAGGTACTAGTTTAGGATCTTTAGTCCCATACTCTCCTCGAGCTTAATCAATAATGAGTGAAGAGTCCCCATACACTTCTAATTCTTGAATGCTTTATCTAGGCCATCTTGAGTCCTATGATGCATGCTTCATACTTAACAATGTTATTAATGTATGGGAAAACAAGCCTTATAGCCATAAGGTTTTGAGTACCTTCAGGGGATATTAGTATTGCCCCAATTCTAGACCTAAACACGTTGGCTGCACCATTAAAGAACATTTTCCATTTTGGTGGCTTGTCATCTTCTCCTTTATTAGAGTTTCCCTCAATTGCTAATATATCCTCGTTGGGGAAATTAACTTGTACCTCTTGGGGAGTGCTATTAGAGGGATTTTTTGTTAATTGATTTGCTAAAGCTTACCCCTTAATGGAATTTCGATTTACGTATGTAATATCAAACTTTGATAACAACACTTGCTACCTTAAGATTCTGCCAATTAGGGCCGATTTGTCTACCAAGTACTTTAGGGGATTGTGTTGAGTTAGCAATTCAACCTAGTAGTAAAGCATGTATTGCCTGAACTGATACATTACCTAGACCAAAGCACAGCAGGTTTCTTTCGATTTCTAAATATTTATGTTCCCCTTTAGTGAATTTCTTACTCAAGTAGTATACAACCCATTCTTTTCGTTTCTTATCTTTCTGGCCGAGCATGCACCCTATGGACTCTAGTACTATTGTTAAGTATAGGAATAAAGGCTTCCTAGGTTCTAGAGCTACTAGAATTGGAGGGTTCATGAGGTATTCTTTGATTGTTGTGAAGGCTTGATCACACTCTTCGTCCTAATTGATCTTGGCATTCTTTTTCAATAACTTAAATAAGGGACGGCACTTGTCTGTGAGTTAGGATATGAACCGAGCTATATAGTTTAAACATCCCAACAAGCCTATAATTTCTTTGAATGTGCATAGTGGGGGCAAGTCAATTATCACTTTGACTTTATTAGGGTCGACTTCAATGCCCCTTTGGCTGGCTATAAAACCCAATAATTTCCCTGAAGTCACTTCGAAAGTACATTTCTCTGGGTTGAGCTTCAGTTAGAACTTTCTCAACCTATTAAATAGTCTCCTTAGATTATCCACGCGATTTTCTCCTTCCTCGAACTTAGCAATCATATCATTAATATATACTTCAACTTCTTTGTACATTATGTCATGAAAGATTGCTACCATGGACCTTTGATAAGTTGCCTTGGCATTTTTTAGTCTAAAAGGCATCACTTTATAACAAAATGTGCCCCAAGTTATGATGAATGTTGTCTTAGCTTTATCTTCTTTAACCATTCAAATTTGGTTATACCTAGAAAATCCATCCATGAAAGAGAAAAGATGGTTTCCAGTTGTGTTATTGACCAAGACATGAATATGGGGCAAGGGAAAATTATCTTTAAGGGTTGCTTGATTAAGGGTTTAAAAATCCACATACACTTTGACTTTTCCATTCTTCTTTGTTACAGGCACAATGTTAGCTATCCACTCAAGATAATCAGATAACTCGATAAAATTGACCTCCAATAATTTTCTAACTTGTTCTTTGATCTTTAATAGAACATCTAGTCAGAATCTTCTTAACTTTTGTTTCCTAGGTTTGATATCCTCTAGTGTGGGTAAACGGTAAACCATAATCGATGGATCTAATCCGAGCATGTCTCCATAAGACCATGCAAATACATCTTAGTATTCAGATAGTAAAGTGGTCATTTCTGTCTTTTGGTCTTCTCTTAAATTTCACCCAATCTTCAACACCTTAGGGTTGTCATCGGTCCCGACATTAATTATCTCAGTTGCCTCATCAATAAAAATTATACTCATTTCATGTTTTTACCGGTTCTTGCACACCATTATGGTAATTGACATCACCCTCAACAGCTAACTTAGTAGGGCCAAAAGTGATATCAATATTTTCATCAGCTATCTACATGAGATATCCATGGCCTTTGTTTAAAGTATTGGATCTGGGAAAAAGAGTGTAAGTAAGGAAGAAGTAAAGAGAAAAGAGACCAATTTTATTCAGAGGAATCTTTTTTTTAGTACAATTATTTGTAGAACAAAAGTAATTCATTACAAGACTCTATAAAATATTAGACTGTGATTCATCCTTTACCCTAAGGAAGACATATTGCTATTCATAAGGATGGTGAACTAGTTATTCAAGTGCTGAGACTTGTCAAATGGGCCGATTACTTTATTTTTGCTGGAGGTATCCTCTTTAGCAAGCTCAAAATTCTAAGCATTGGCCCAGATGAAAGTTTTTAACAATGGTGGGAAGGTCGTCGAGGCATGATACAATCTATCACCTCTTTTGCCCTTCACTTGCATATTTTGCAACTCATCCATTAGAGTTGGGATGTAACCTAGCCCATAGGTTCCAAACTAACCCTCTTTGAACTTTAGCCTCTTATCTTTCTCCCAATCAGTGATCATGCATACCTCTTCAAACATTTAAAGCCCAAAGTGCTCTTACTCCTCAGTTCTAATATAAGGTATGGCCGTTTCTTTATAAATTTCATAATCTTAGTCACTAAAAATTGTAATAACCTGGCCATTGGAGATGAACTTAACCTTTTGATGAAGACTCGAAGGTACGGCCTCTTTTGAATGTATCCATGGTCTTCCTAATAATAGATTAAAGGTCCTTGGGATGTCTAAAACTTGGAATCGAATGTTGAACGTTTGTAGGTTGATATCAACTGGTAAGTTGGTCTCCCTTATAACTTATTTCCTAGATCTATCAAAAGCCTAAACCGTTGTTGAGCTTGGTTTAATTGTAGTTGCATAGATGCCCAATAGATCTAGGGTAGCGAGAGGGCAGGCATTCAATGATGAGCCATTGTCAATGAGGACTTTTGTTGTGATGATGTTGTTTATCCTCACTATTATGAATAGAGGCTTTGTGTGTTGGTTACCTTCTTTGCCCAGTTCCTCGGCAAAGAAAGAAATTTGATCCATAGTGAGGATAGAATTGGTGATAGAGCCAATCCTTTCAGCCGGGATTTCATGAGGGACCTTGACTTCCTTGAGTGTTCTAAATAAAGCTTCCCGATATGGGTTTGATCCCATCAATAAACTCATGAGAGATATTTGTATTAGAGTCTTAGTGAGCTAATCTATTATTTTATGCTCACTAGACTTGATCATCTTGGTGAAGGCAATCAATCCTTCTTCATGCTCAGCTTGTTCATTGTTTGGCATTTCCAGCACAACCATCTTTTTTCAAGTTCCTTTAGATCATAGACTCTACCAGAGTGGGTAATCCCCCCTACAAGTGAGCTTGACTACTCCTCGTTTATTACCTAATAGTTGAGAGGGGCAGTTTTATAATTTTCAGAGGCAACAAGCACATCGAAGGTATATTGTTTAGTTTATAGAATTTGCTTCTCTTCTTATTTATAGAACCTATAAACCTTAGGCTCTCAGTTATGACCAATCATGTTGACGTTTAAAGCAAAAGTCTCCATAAAATCCAATTATGCTATACCTTCATTAATTAAGTCTTGAATTTTGTTCTTTAACCTCCAATACAAGTCAGTTGAATGGCCCACTTGCCCTAGATGATACTGCATCTTACATTGGAATAAAAAAATCTTAGTCTATACCTTTTACTGGGAGCCTTAAAATGGAGCAGATTATCTCTCCTAAACTTTTCAAATACCTGATTGAATGGAATGGGTATTTTGATGAACTGCCTTAGAGCTCTACTAACCCATGGCTAGCTTTTGTACTATTGTTGAGTTAGTGGAAGATTTTCCCTAAAAGACACTTGGGTATTAGGCTTAACATTTGAATTGACCATGTTGACAGTAGCTTCTTTAGGCTTACTGGTGGTAGGTTTAGCAAAGGGTGGCCTTCTATCTAGTATCTCTTGTAGCTTACCAAAGGAGATGGCACTTTCAATTCGACACCCTATCACCACTACTTCTACAAAGCTAGAAGAGGCTTACTCGATCAAGTGAGCGAAGTAAGTTCTCTTAAGAGTGTTGATGAAAGTTGCAGTTAACTCTTTCTCAGTCACAAGGATAGATACATTTACAGCTAAGGATCTCTACCTTTAGGCATACTCTTTGAAAGATTCATTGTACCTCTTTCTTAGGGCAACCAAATCCATCATGGTTGGTGCCACTTCAACGTTGAATCTGTATTGCTCATAGACAGCTCTGGCTAGCTTTTCCCATGTGTTCACCTGATTCAAGTCTAATTGGGCATACTATGTTAAAGCATGGCTAGTTAGGCTATCCTAAAAGGTCTAAACCATGAGCCGATCATATTACACATATTTGCCCATCGTACATACATACAGCTGAGTATGCAGCTTAGGGCATCCAGTCCCATCGTATTTTTTGAAGTCAGGTACTTTGAACTTTTCTGGGAAGTTTCCATAGTCATAAGCAAAGAAGTTTGTTATGCCAGTGTACTCCATCATACCCCTCAAGCATTTTTATTTTTTCAGTAATTTGTTGAGTTAGCCATTTCTCAAGCTCTTTCAGTCTATCCTGATCAACTTTAGGTTTAGGTTAACTGGGAATGAGTAAGTGTTCGGCTTAAAAGCTAGGTTGGCCTTTCAAAATACCCCTTCCATTTCAAAGGATTCGAAGCCCTGATTGCCCTTAGGGTAAGCTTCTTCTGCTTTGAAGGATAGAGCTTCAGCATTCTTTCTGTATTGAGCTTTAGAACTTTCTTCATTTGATGGAGTCGTGGACCTAAGCAGAGAGATGTTGTCAGCAAGAAAGCTCAATTGATCAGCAATCTTCCTTACTATTTATTCCAAAGATTGGAACCTCAGCTTAGTGGGATCGATAACTTAGAGGTTGACATTGACATTGTTGTTGTTGGTGTTGGTGTTGCTGTTTCCTTAGTTGGCCATTCTGGTTTGAGAACAGGTTTTGATAAGGCTTCTCTAGAAAGTTTGACGTTTGGGAGCTATCTTAGTGATCTGGTTAAAACCACCTTTCAACAAGTTAGCACACAAATATTTTAATTTTTGAAAAAAAGCAAATGAATAAAATGCAAATGAACCACGCGAATGGAAAGGAGGGAATTGACAAATAATTAATAGAATGACAAGTTATTTATTATTTTTTTTAATTCTCGGAGTTTTATTACATAAAAGAAAGGAAAAGATACAAATTCATCTATACTAATTTTCTTTTTTTTCTAAGGGCCAGATGACATTTTCTTCTCCTTCTTTTGATCATGCTTAGTTGCCTCCTCAAACTCTTGAATCTTCTTCTAGGCCATCTTCAGCTGGTGTTCCAAGGCATGCGACCTTCACCTAGACTCTCGAAATAGGTTTTCCCATCTGTCTTTTTCATCATAGAGGACCTTCATACAAGCTTTCACTTGGTTTAATAGGTCACCATTTCAGAGCTAAGGTACACGAAGGAAGGTTAAAGGACTTTTGGTACCCGATACCACATTATGCTGGCCTTGTGAAGTTGATCGTATAAGTACTCTTTGGTGACCCAGTGCTTATCCACTTCTCCCATGAATTCACTCAAATCGACGTTAAGGCGTATGATCCTGCTATCCCACCAAGATTTGATCTTATGAAGCTTACATACCTTTTCTATTAAGTGAAGGTCTTTGAGGTTGAGGGTGAATGGCTCCAATGAAGGCCTATAAACTATGTCCTAAATCCCCCTAAACTGCCTGACCATGTTGTTTGGATAGTAACTATACACCAACTCATTCCGATTAATGGCACCGCATGGTGATCTTTGCAAATCAATATGACCTTAGTGTAATTGCTCCATCTGGCAGTCTATTGTATGTTTTTGACTCGAAAATCTTGTAAAACCTCTATCTAGAGCAAGGTAAGGATATCTTTTAGTAATTTGATCTTATTAATGAAAGAGTCAATAAGATCAATCTTATTGGCAAATGCACCCCTTATTAAATCTAACCCAAAACATTTGATGTGACTGATGAACCACACCATTAACAGTGCCATGCTTGTCTTAAGATCTCCATAACCTCTTTTCTTAAGGAAATCAAGGTTCCTTACCTATTTAGCAAGTAAGGCAGGAATATAAGACTTTCCTTCCCAAAATTGAACCCATAATTCTATCACCCTGAAGTGTATAAGAAAAGACTTGCTTAGAAATAAGATGGTGGCGAACACTGTTAATACATAGGCCTTAATTCGATTTTCCCTCCAATTTCCAAGAAACAGATCCCGTTTGTTGGAGCTGGGTTCATTTTGAAAAAAATGGACTAGATCCCATATCTTGATAGCGTGTTTCTTGTAATCATTTAGGACCTCATTTATTTTAGTCTTATGGATTCCAAAGAATTTTGAAAAGATGTAAGCTGGACTGAAGTTGAGTTTTAGAACATATATTTCATCTAATGGAGGACCTTAGAGTAATTGGGTGTATTCTTCCAAAGTTAGACTAATTAGGTATGGCCTAAATCAAAATTCCACTTCTTTAGGCTCTTAGAAATGGACTAAGGCCCTTACCAACATGATATTAACATCCACTTTGGTTAGAGAGAGTATGATTCTAATCTTGTTCGTAATGAATTGTTGTTCTCTTAGGTTTAAGGTTTGAAATGACTGGCTGAGTATGGGCTTTGGGTTTATAGGTTTGTGGACATGAATCTCCTTGGTTAAAACTTCGGCATTAGATGAGCTAACCATTTTTGAAATATTAGAAAGAAAGCATAAATTACAAAGGAAAGACTAATTACATGAAAAGAAAATACACAAGACTTCTTATGTACATGAATTCTAGGAAAAATACAAGGAAAAAAACTTTGGATTTTGTCATTTTTCTCTTCCACACCACCACACCCCCCCACCCCCCCCCCCCTTCCTTTTTTTTTTATAACATTGCTACTTGTTAGTTATTCATTGACCCCATGAAATGTATGCAAAAAGGGTCAATTTTAAAGGTCCTTAAACTCTGTAACCTCACACGTTTATGAAAAAATGGTTCCTTGGTTACATTGAAGTTTAAGTGAGGTAATCTAATAGGCCTCGAACGATGATTGTCCCACTATACCTAGAACTTACACAATGGCTTCTCGTCCTAAAGTCGTAAGATGGCCTAGGTTCGACCGTATCTATCATGCATTCATTATACAATAAAATAAATCCCGCCCTCAAAATAATTAAATATATAAAACTAAACCTGCAAAGACGTTAGTATAGTTATGATACAAATAAAGAATGAATAAGTAAATAAATTACACTAAGGTGATTTTTAGAGATCTATTTTAATTTTGAAAAGTTAAATGGCCAACCCTTTTAACATCCCTAATGAAGTCACCAAGTTGTCGAGCCTAGTTTTTCACCTCTTAATTTGTTAAAAAATTTAGACTTCATTAAACTGATCAGTGATAAACCTTTACCCATTTAGTATCAACCCTTGATTAAGGTTTAACGAAAACCGATTTTTTATATCTTTGAAGACTACTTTGAAGTTGCCACCCAACTGAAGTTTGGAAAAAGTTAAGTTATAACCAATTGAGTGAATTGGTTATAACTTAGTTATTGATCTATCAATTAAACCAATTTAAAAAAAAAAAAAAAGATTTTTGAAACCAAAGATCAGGATTCCGAGGTTAGGAGTTTTAAACCCTTATAGGTACTATTAACTTTCTAAATTTAACCTTAATCTTTAAAATTCACCTTTTAATTTCAAAAGACAAAACTTAATTTAATTACTTTAATTGGAAAACTTAAGTAATCTAGGAAAAAGAAAAACTAGGTTTTTTTTTTATTATTTTTATTGTCACCCCGTAGATATCTACGTACTCGCTATTTAGGATCAGACATACGTAGTTCTTTTAATGAAAACTTTAGTCAGTTGTCAGTTTTAATTCTTGAAGTTGATCAAGTTTATGTTTTTTACTCAATTTGGTTCATTTAAAAAAATTTCTAAAAAAAAGGGTCCTAAATTGGGACTTTTATTTAAAAATTTCTAAAATGTCCTAATTTGGAAAAAAAATTCAATTATTTTTTTATTTATTTTGGAAAATCTGATTTTTCTAAGTGTTAAAAATAATTTTTATTCCCCATCCTATTTATTTTATTTTAATTTTATTATATCATCTTATTTATTCATTACTTATTATATTTTATCTATTTCTATTAAACTAAAAAAATAAAGTAAAATAGATTTACTCTTTTGTTTTTTCTTTTTTATTTTCATTTTCTTCTTTTTTTTTCTTTTTCTTTTTCCCTTTATTATTATTTTTTTTCATTTACATTTACATGTTTACATAGGTAAATAAATAAGATAAATAAAAAATATTTACAAGAAATCGAAATGAAAAGCATGGCTCGAACCAGAAAGGGGACGCGAGTCGATTCTTGGTATAGGTCGGTTCTTGAGTCACAAGTTGAGCTCGAATCCGAATCTAGGAAGCCAATTAAAGAAGAAGCAATCGCAGTTACCAAACGTAGTTCAAGACGATCCATACACTGAATTAAGCAAGGGAAGGTGTTTCCATGGGTTTTTTATATTGGGTTTAGGGGTATTTTTTATGTGCCACCATATTTGGTAGCTGTTTGGTAGGTGGTGGAAGTTCGATGGTGGTGACGGTGTTCAGGTGGCACCATCGAAGGTTGCTGGGCATGAGTAGGGTGACGAGTCTGGGGTTAAGGAGCGTAGGGAGTTTAGGCATAGGGTTAGTTTGTAGTGGGGAGTAGTGGTAGTAGTGGTTCTAGAGAAGGTGGTTGCAGTGGTTAGGGTTTCAATTGAAGTGGTGGTTTCAGAGTACGGTAGTAAAGGTGGGGGTTAATGATGGAATACTTAGAGTGTAAGGGTTGCGGCCATAGCATTGGGCTAGGTCGAGAGTGACTAGAGAGAAGGACTCAAAGAGAGAGAGGGAGAGTTCAATGGAGGGTTAAAGAGAGAAAGAGATCGTGAGGGAGAGAAAAGGCATGGGAGTAGTGGTAGTGGTGGTTCCAGAGAGGGTGGTTGCAGTGGTTAGGGTTTCGATCGAAGTGGTGGTTTCAAAGTACAGCGGTAAAGGTGGGGGTTAATGATGGAATGCTTAGAGTGTAGGGGTTGCGGCCATAACATTGGACTAGGTCGAGAGTGGCTAGAAAGAGGGATTCAAAGAGAGAGAGAGAGAGAGAGAGTTCAATGGAGGGCTAGAGAGAGAAAGAGATCGTGAAAGAGAGAAAAGGCTTGGTAGATGATTCAAAAGCTCGTATGCCCTCGTCTGTGTCCAATGAGCTCCAATTTATATACGAAACAATCCAGAAAACAAATGAAAGTTCGAATTCAAATTAGTTGAAAATGCCTAAAAATCTAATTTTTTCCGAATTTTAGAACTCCATTTAAATGCTCCTTTGACTAATTCAAAGTAGGCTATGCAGTAAACAAGATTAGTACAAGAAATCACATATATGTGTGGCAAATTTGCGTAAAAATTAGCTCTCAAGTGAAGGGGTAGGCTGTTCTTGATTGGGAAGGTGGAGGAAAGTTTGTTGTAAATAAGAAAAAACTAAGGGAAAGAAAGGAAAAGTGCTAACATGGCACTGATGTAACGCCACGTCAACTAACTTGACCAACCCCGACTTACCATGTGTCATCACATGATACATGACAGCTGATATGATACGCCACGTGGATACTATGTGCGCCACGTTAGTAAGGTCATCCAAATGCTACCACGTGTCAAGATACATAGCACAATAAAATCCTAACACATGGCAATCCCTTATGTGATGAAAAATAAAAAACCTTGTATGTTGCCTCCATGATTCAAACCCAAGACCTTATTCTCAATACTAAATACTAAGTCTATATGCTTATCTGTTAGGTTGTTGGCCCGTACCTTGTCTATATGTACAACTAAATTATACATATGAACTTAGTTAGCCTAGGCTAGATTTAAATCTAAGCTCAAGTTCAATGACCCAACTTCTAAACCTAATTTAAAAATAAGAAATCTATCCTAATAAAGTTATTATTTTCTAAAATCTTTTATTTTTTTTCAATTTCTCAATTTTTTGTAATTTTTTCAATTTTCTTATTTTCTAAATTCCTTATTTCTTGTGTTTCTTCCTATTTTTGATATTTTTCTAAATTTCTTATTTTTTGTGCATTTTTTATTTTTTTATTTTTTATATTTTCTTATAATTCTTATTTTTCTAAATTTTTTAATTTATTTTGTTTTCTTTAATTTCCCATTTTTTGTGTTTTTTTTCCTAATAAAAAATAAAAAATAAGTGGCAAAAATTGGGTTTCTATAGTGGAATTTGAAGATTATGTACTTTCTATGTCTATATATTTTTGTATTTTTATAAGCTTAAACAAGTTTTGTACTTTATAATTTATTTTTTGTACTTTCTTGTATTTTTGTAAAAAAAATAAAATAAAATAACAAGGGTATGTAAATTCAGTTTTTTCATTTTTATAGAAATTTTTAGGGCAATAAAGAAGGAGATTTATGTCAACAGGCCTAAAGACTCCAAAGATGAGCTCAAGAGATGGTTTTAGCTTTTTAGCCTAAGCAACAAGACTACATCAAATCAAAGATTAAGTTTATTATGTCTCTGATGGAGACTTTTATCAACCTCACTTTTGTACAAGCCCTAGTTTATTTCTAGAACCTAAAGCATGTAGCTTTTTATTTTATGTTCACCAACTATGTCCATTGATTGAAGATTACACCTAATTACTAAAGCCCATACTAATATGAGTAATATCTACCTTCCAAACCTTGAAATGGGTGCTCACAGCATTTTCAGCAACTTATTAGGGGTGAAGAAGAACAAAATAGACTGGGCCATGAAGCATAATAATAGGAGGTATTCGAAGCTATCCAATATGTTGGATCAGTTCATGGGAAAGTCCAGATAACAAGAGAAGTGCAATGTCCTTTGTAAGGGCTATTAGGAATGGCAACACAACTACTACCATGCATATATCTTAGTTGTATCCAGGACCATTTTATTTCTAAAGGGGAAATCATATGTCCCGACCTTCTTAGCTAAGCAAATCAGATCATTGAATCCCCTTAATACCAAAAGACATGGAGACATGAAGACTCCCCCAAGCCTACTTATGATCTGGTCTATTAGCCATGTAACAATCCTCCATGTTGAAGACCCTACTTATTGTTGGGTTGAGGTCCTTTCGAAATTTCCATGCTGAAGACTTAGTCCAGGTTGCTAAATGGCATGCTACTAAGGAGATGATATGGGGTTGCAAAGACTATAAGGTAATCCAACTCATTGGGATGAATTGGTGCACAGGTTATCATCCAACTATAGTAATCTGACAAGCCAAACCCATTCAAACCATAGTCTACAAAGCCCTATTAGATAAGGTAACTATGAGCTATTATGACTAGCGTCTCATGATAGATGAAAAAGTAGCTCACATTCTCACCATCAGGACTCTGTAGAGCAAATAAGTTGTAGTCCCGACAATTCGGCAAGAACATTAAGAAAGGAATGCCATCAAATATTAGGCCATGAATGATAATGTTTACCAACACCTAAAAGAAGCAGGCCAGAAACAATTTAAGGCCCTTAAAGTGATGTAGCTAGCTCCAAAGAATCCTAACCTTGAAATGGAAACCTACATGAAGCAAGTCCAAGCCCAAGTAAAAGTTCTTTATGAAGATGCAAACGAATCAGGAAGAGTTTAGAAGACCTTATACAAGGTAAAAAATCAGTTAGTTAAGTCATTAAAGGACCGGTTGACAAGAGCCCATGAGAGGATCTAAGAGTTGGAGGCACCAACAAAGCCTAACCATTCCAAGAAAAGGAAAAGCAATGAAGCAAGATCCAGCTAGCTAGCTAAGAGAAGATCTATCAAATAGGATTCTTAGCTTAAAAACTTTGTTTCGATTTTAGGAATAAAGAGTTGTAATCAAACTCCACCATTTGCAATCTTAATAAAAATGATATTTTTGTCATGTTATGAATTACTTACCACCTCTGATATCAACATCCGTGTATTATCATAAGCATTCTTTATCTTACATTCAGTTATTTATTCCTTATTCTTTATTGCTATTTCGTGTAAAATAGAAAGGGCAAACAAATTACAAAAGGAAAAAGCAAAGAAAAAAAAAAGAGAGGAAAAATTTTTCAAAAAAAAAAAAAATAAATAAGAAAAGAAAGTTATTGAACCAAAAGGGATCATATGAGATTTATCTTAATAAGTTTTAAGTATTTTCGTTTAAGCAGGTTTTTCAAAAATAGGTCGCAAGCAATATACTTCAAAACAAAGTCCTATAATCACCCGACTAAGATCCCAAATGACGACTAACACAAGTGACACTTGCAACACAGGCCATGCTAGCAACACCAACATTGAAGTCACCATTGAAGCAAGGATTAGACTTTTCAAATGGTCAATGAAGAGCATAGGTGACAAGATGGAACTTTTGATTGATAACTTCAACCTCCTATGTGCAACTCAACTCGTTTTTGTAGAAAAATCCAAACCATATGGAAAAAGGACTACCATAATCCTACAAGAAGGGGAAAGAAATAAGCCTAAAATATCTACAACCAGGGGTAAAATCCATGATCAATTTTGAGGGTCTAAGGAAGGAATTTGAGGATAAACAAAAATAGATATGGAAAAGAAGTTGTTATAGCAAATGAATGACATAATGAAAGCCCTTGAGAAGAAACATAGGTTCAAGCAAGCAGGTATCATTGACATAGCTACACAAGATGGCTCAACTTTCCCAAAATGGTTCAAGGTGCCTGATTTTTAGAAGTATGATGGAACCAACTACCCAAAGTTATACACCCTGTTGTATGTTAGAAAAATGAGTAAGTATGCCTAATATGATCATTTAATGGTCCAAACATTCTACGATAGTTTGACCAGCCTGACTTTGACTTGGTATGCTCAACTTGACCTCAATTAAATCAATACTTGGGAAAAGCTAGCCTAAGCCTTGTATGAGTAGTATAAGTTCAACATAGAAGTTGCACCCTTTATATGGGATTTAGGAAGCCTTCGTAAGAAGCCTAATGAATCATTCAAAGAATATGCTCAAATATGGAGGGCCCAAGCTGTAAAGGTGTCCACACCATTCCCTGAAAAGAAGCTAACCTTCACCTTTATCAATAACCTAGAGAAGACCTACTTCACACATCTTATATCAGTTACGTTAACCAGCTTTGCTTTACTAAAGTGGCAAAAACAAGGTGCAAAATAGAGAGTGCTATCTCATCTAGCAAGTTAACTACTTTAGATACCTAATACAAGAAACATATCCCAATTGAGCCTAGTAACAAAGGGAAAGAGCCCACTATAAGCATGGTAACCATCAACTGAAAACTAATACCTACCTATAAACACCTACCAAACTACTCTAAATCCAACAACCTCCATAGTTCCTACACAACCATATCAATTGCCACTAGCCCAACAATACTAGCCACCATAAGGCTAACCTAACCAACCTACCCCCCAAAAGATTCACTAGTATCCCAATTCCTCTAAGCCAAGTTTTGGCCTACCTAAGAGCTAACCGTCTCATTAACTTTAAGCTACCAAACGAATAATACAAACCCAAAAACTTTAACCCTAATGCCAAATGTGAATACCATCTTAGGTGAGTAGGTCATTCTACCAACAAGTGTTAGAGGCTTAAAAATAAGATCCAAGACTTAATTAATGCTGGAAGAGTACAATTGGAGTTTATTGAGACTTTGAACGTTAATAACAACTCACTTTCAAATCATGTTTTTGTAATCAATATGATTATAACCAAGGAACCTAAGTTTATGATAGATCTAAATGAGTTGCCCATCTCTATTGAGCAGGTCACTTAGCTTCTTAAGGAAAAGGGACATTTCTAAGGAATTAACCTCCAAGATAAGACCAGCACCAAGCTAGCTATCTATCAGTTGCTTCAGGAAGGTAAGGTAAGGAAGTAAGAAATACAAGAGATGAGGATAACTAAGCCTCAAAACCTCACCTACAGGCAGTTGAAGTAACACAAGTTAGCAAGGGACCCTATGGTTGTGTCATTGAATCAAAGCCAAGGAAAATTCATATCCCTAATAGATACATGGGTCGTACCTATAGTATATATTAAAGGGGCGCTAGCCGGATAGGGGCCTAAGTTTGACTAAGAAGACAACGTAAGCCACATGGCGGGAATGTTTAGGTAAAGCCCAAAGCCAATTACAATTCAATACAACAAGCAACTTGAGAAATAGTTTGTATATGGTGAGACTAGAAAGTATATGTTCAATTTCCTAATTTTGCTCGACAATTACCAAGCGACACCTTTCGATTATCAGAATCTCAACCAGTCAAAGATTGCTACAACCCTAGTTGGAGGGAATACCAAGATAGGCCAAATTTACAACTTAAGAGAAGAACTGAGACAAAACATATAAGTATAAGGAGAGAAAGAAGTTAAGTTAGATGCTTTTAATGAGATGATTAAGGCTAATAAATATAAGATTGTAGACCAGCTAATCAAGATTCCAACCCAAATTTCCCTTATGAAGCTTCTTCTATCATTAAGCCATCATAGAGAGGCTCTCTTTAAGATTGTCAAGGAAGTCTAAGTTCCTTAAGAAATTTTGGCAAATAGGTTGGGGTACATAGTTAATTCCATATTCATTGTCAACCAAATTACCTTTTAACCCGAAGAGTTAGGAGAAGAAGGAAATCGCCATGCAAAACCTGTATAAATAGTGGTGAGATGCTTATATAAGATTGTAGCTAGAGTCGACAATAGTTCCTTATTGAATGTCTATCCTTTAGATACCCTTCGATAACTTGAGATTAAAGCTAATGCAATTAAGCACAACTCTATAGTCATAAGGACTTTTAATGGGTCCAAGAAAGAGATTGTAAGGAAAGTGAACCTTCAAGTAATGATTGGACCTCAAATGTTTAATGTAATATTGCAAGTGCTAGACATTCCTAGGACCTCAACCTGCTATTGGGAAGGCCTTAGATCCATGCAACTAGTACAATTCCTTCTAACCTACATTAGAAGGTTAAATTTATCGTTAATGTCCTACTAATCATGGACTAAGGAGATAATGAGCATGAAATCTACAAGGAAACGGTAGTCCCGTATATAAGGAGAGAAGAGTCAAAAGATTTTAGGTTATAGATTTTTTACCAAGTATGCATGATCCATGGAAAGAAAGAAGGAAAGAAGGGCCCTATATTCAAGAAGGGGAAAATTGGGACTTTTGGCTTGGGGTATGTGCCTATAGGAAATAAGTTAATCCAAACTTACTTCACTGGCAGGAAAATGGGTGACTGGTTATACAATACCCTATGATCTTTCCACCACTTGAGGAAAGTTTCATCGAACTAGTACTAAAAGGAATAGCCAAAGAAGAAGGTTAGGTTAAAGCTTCGACAGCTTTGCAAAATTAATTCACTCTTCCCTTAATGAATAATGTTCCTCTAGAGTAAGGATTACATTAGGGCATAACATTCTTTGAGTTTTTCTCTTTGTTTAGTTCTCATTGTTCATAATCTATCCTCAATGCTCTACCAATAAAATTAGTTCTCCTAATTTTTTCCCCAATATATGGCAATAAAATTACCTTTCCTTTTCATGTCCACTTTCTTCTTTCCCTTGTTACTCATCTCTTTTCTTTTCTACCTATATTTTCAGATATAATATTTTTGATGAAAGTCAGGGATATCTTGTGCTTGTAAAGGACAAAAATATCGATATCATGTCTAACCCTACTAAGTTAGACATTAAGGATGATATCAATAGTCAAAGAGAAATTCAGGAGAGTTGGCAAAAATACAAATAAGGACATGTATCCATACATGAGCCTATTGAATTGATTAGTTTAGGCTCAAGTCATAGCTCTAAGAACTTAAGAGTTGGAGGTGATTTATCATTAGAATAGAAAAAGGAAATGACTAAGTTGTTGGCTAAATATATTAACATATTCCTTAGGTCTTATGAAGATATAACTAGATTGGAACCATCCATTGTAGTCCATAAATTACCTACCAGGGAAGACATTAAGCCCAAAAAGCATAAGCTTAGTCATTTTTAACCCAATATCTTGGTAAAGATAAAGGAGGAGGTTAAGAAGTTATTAGAAGTTAGGATTATCGAAGTATGATATTACCTTACATGAGTAGCAAACATAGTGCTAGTTTTGAAGAAAAATAGGATAGTATAGATATGCGTGAATTTTCAAGACTTAAACTAAGCCACTTTTAAGGATAATTTCCTATTACTCTACATCGATGTCTTAGCAGACAACACCACTAGAATCCCTCATTCTCCTTCATAGATGGTTTTTCAAGGTAGAATCAAATAAGGATGGTTGACAAAGATAAGACTATAGCAACTTTTATCACCACATAGGGAACCTTTTGCTAAAAGGTGATGCCCTTCGAGCTCAAAAAAGCTAATGCATAAGGAAGTTGAAGTACACATAGATGACATGATCACTAAATCGTAAGAAAGTGAGGATCATGTAGAAGTATTGAGGAAGTTATTCAAATGGCTGTGCAAAATCCAATTGAAGCTAAACCCTAAAAAGTATATGTTTGAGGCCATGTCAAGGAATTTGTTGGTATTTATAATCAGCCAAAGGGGCATTGAAGTCAATCTAGATAAGATAAAGGTAATTCTAGATCAACCCTCTCCACAAACACTTAAGGTGGTTAGGGGTTTGCTAAGGCGATTAAATTACATTTCCCGATTCATCTCATAACTCACAAATAAGTGCTGCCCTCTATTTTAATTACTAAGGAAGAATGCTCCTTTAAATTGGGATGAAGAATGCAAAGAGGCCTTTCATAAAATTAAGGAATATCTCATGAATCCTCTAGTTCTAGTTGCCCCAAAGCCAAGATAGCTATTGTTTTTATATCTCACTGTCCTTCAAGAGTATATAATGCATGTTAGGGAAGAAAGATGAAAAGGGAAGAGAAAGAGCCATTTACTATCTAAGTAAGAAGTTCACTAAAGGAGATCAAAAGTATTCCGAAATAGAAAGGACTTGTTGTGCCTTGGTATAGGTAATGCACTGACTCGAGCAATCTACTTTATACTACAAATTAGAGCTGTTGACAAAACATGAACCCTTCAAGTACTTAGCTAAGAAATTAGTCGAATACCCTATGGAAGATGCATCTAAGGATAGGAAAGTTCGATTCCTAGATGAAGATATCCTGGTAATAGAACACGATCCAAACCTCCGCAAGTGAAAGATGTATTTTGATAGGGTAGCCAATATATTAGGATGTTGTATAAGGGCAGTATTGATATCGCCTAAAGGTAGCCAATTCACTATTGTAGCTATTCTTACATTTTCTTACACCAATAACATTATAGAGTATGAGGCTTGTATTGGTGCAAACCATAGCCAAGAATAGACAAAGCCAGTGGTAAGGGTAAGTCCAAGCTTATCGAAAGCTTGAAATGAATGATGGGAAAGCACTCAAAAGAATAGAAACGAGAGAAAGTAAGCAAACCCACGAACAACTCCAAAGAGTATGACTCACTAGTAGAACTTCCAAAAACTCACGGCACAGCTCGATATGATGCCTAAGTTGATCTAGTAAGGTTATTCACTACCTAGCCTTGCTTAAGGGTTAGGATAAGAGTAAAATGAGAGTAAATAAGCTAATGAGAGCAAAGTTCATAAAAGGAATATTCAATATATTAATGATAATAAGATGATGTGTGGCTACATGTATAGTAGGTATTTATACTCGAAAATTTAAGGAAACTTGCCTAAAAATGAAAAAGACAAAAAAGGGTATTGTCCTAAAGAAGCAATGTACAAATTACACAAGGGGTAAAAATGAATATTTAAGGAAAAGAATGATTAGTGTAGTAGATTCTTCATGTGGTTCTAGACACGTAACAATGATGCATTGGTGATGTTGTTGGAAGATGTAGACAAAGTAGTTTAATCTAGTTGGGTGGCTAAGCAAGGGTGTCGAGTAGGTGTGGACTCGTCCAAACAAGAGTGGCTAAGGACTCTTATAGGATCTCCTAGCCTCTCGGCATTAAAGTTGCCGAACTATGAATCGACTCGGGCATGTTGGGAAAGAGTGAGTGAAAGGGCTGATCTATCAGTAGAACAATGGTCCATTTAGCAAACAACCTCTAAGAGATAAGGAGTCACATAACTCGACATTAGGATTTGGTTGGCAATCATAATTAGTTTAACTACGGCAAGAGTCGATTGGAATAAGAGCACTCACTACATTAGACCTTTATGGCCTTAGGCTTGGCTGCAAGTTAAGGGTCTAGTAGCTTGATTCCAATCATTTCCACCTATTGACTTGGAAATGGGATCAAATCTGGCTGAACTTCATCCAATGTTCCTTTAGGGTAATAGGGAATGAGGTCAGCAATGTTGAAAGTTTCAAAAACCCCATAGTCTTCTAATAGCTCGAGTTTGTAAGCATTGTCATTAACCTTCTATAAGATTTTAACGGGGCCTTCAACTTAGGTAAACAACTTGTTCTTTTTCCTATTCGGGAACCTCTCCTTGCTCAAATGCAATCATACCAGGTCTCTAGGCTAAAACTATGCTAACTGCCTTCCCTTAGCCCTTTCTCGCGTTTTTCTAGCAACTTGGTCAATTTACCAAGTAACTTTTTTGTAGATGTATTTTAGGTCCCTTAGCCCTTTCTCGCGTTTTTCTAGCAGCTTGGTCAATTTACCAAGTAACTTTTTTGTAGATGTATTTTAGGGACTGTGCTCGGGGTTTTATATTAAGATCTTCTCACTTGAATAGGGGTGTAATCAAGAGGCAACTCGGGATTAAAACCATAAACAACCTCAAAAGGGGTCTGTTTGGTGGTGTCATGCTTCATTTGGTTGTTGGCAAATTTTACTACAGGCAGACAAACATCCTAATTAGTTAAGTTCTTCCCTACTGTAGCTTGGAGCAATGATCCCAAAGGATGATTGACTACCTCTGTTTGGCCATCAGTTTGAAGGTGACAAGAAGTAATGAACAGTAGTTTAGTCCCCATTTGTCACCACAATGTTATCTAGAAATGGCTTAAGAACTTTTGGTCTCTATTTGAGACTACACTTCTTGATACGCTATATAACTGAACAATCCCCCATAAGAAAAGAGAAGCAATAGCTAAAGCATCGTTAGTCTTAGAGTAAGGCACAAAGTGTACCATCTTACTAAATTTATCTAGGACGACCGTTATGGAATCTTTGCTTCAGACAGTTCTAGGTAATTCGAGAACAAAGTTAATGCTCAACTCAATTTAAGGTTTAGTCGAGATAAGCAAAGGTATTGCTTTCCCTTGTTCGGCTCAGCACTTGGCCCTCTTGCATATGACATAGCCTTCAACAATTTGGTGCACATCTCACCTCATTTTCAACCAAAGGAATCGTCCATTCAGGAACTCATATGTTCTTCTTCCCCCATAATGTTTGGAAAGTCTTCCACTGTGAGCTTCCCTGATCAATAACTCTCTTCGTGAATAGATTAACACGTACAATTTTCCACTTCGAAATAAGTACCCATCTTCCTCATAATATTCATCTACTACTCTTCCATCAGCACATCACCCAAGTATGGGCCCGAAATGTAGGTCCTATGGATACTGTTCTTTAATACTCATAAACCGAAACAACTTGGTCTATAGTTCAGTTAAGAGCATATGTCTTCTTGAAAGAGCATCTGCAACTACGTTACTCTTCTCTTATTTACACTTAATCACAAACTTGAATCCCTCAAGGAATTCAACTAACCTCACTTACCACTTCGATATTTTGGTTTGATTTTAGAGGTATGTCAAAGACTTATGGTCAGTATAGATGACAAACTTTCCCGACAATAGATGATGCTGCCATACTTGTAGCACTCAAATGAGTGCTAAGGGTTCTTTGTTGTATACTAAGTAGTTTAGTTGAGGTCCTATGAGCTTTTCACTATGGTAAGCAATTGGTTAGCCTTCATGTATTAGGACAGTGCCTATACCTATGCCTGATGCATCACACTCCAACTTGAATATCTTCTCAAAGTCAGGTAAAGCTAATATAGGTGTGAAAGGCAATCTTTCCTTTACGTCGACAAAACTTCTTTATTCTTTTTCCCCCCATTTAAATTCGGTGTTCCGCTTAGTCAATTTAGTAAGGGGTATAGCTATGGTGCTAAAATTCCTTATGAACCTTCTATAAAAGGATTCCATTTATGGAAACTTCTCACTTCGACATAAGTAGTCGAAGTTGGCCATTTGATAATTGCTCAGATCTTCTCATTATCCACTCATAAGCCTTCTCCCCCTACTACATAGTCTAGGAATACCATTTCCTCTTAGTAAAAGTAATAGTTCTTTAGATTAATGAATAACCTCTCGACTCAAAGGACATCCAATATGGCATGGAGATGTTTAAAGTGACTTGACATGTCGGCATTGTACACTAAGATGTTATCAAAGTACACAACAACACACTTCCCTATCAGATTTCTCAACATATGGTTCATTAGTCGCATAAAATTACACCGGGCATTCAACAAGCTAAACGACATTACCATTCACTCATAGAGTCTATGCTAACTTTTGAACATGGTCTTACACTCATCTCTCGGCCTCATGAGAATTTGATGGTAACTAGACTTCAAATCTATTTTGCTAAAAATCTTAGCTCCGCTCAACTCATCCAACCTAAGAATAAGATATCTATACTTGATCATGATCTTGTTGATGGCTCGGCTATCAATACACATTCGCCAGGTACCATCCTTTTTCGGTATTAAGAGTGCCAAAACAGTACAAGGGCTGAGACTCTCTCTTACATAACCCCTTTCTAGTAATTCATTGGCTTGTCTTTGAAGCTTAGCAACTTATTCATGATTCATCCAATAAGCTAATTTGTTTGGCAAAGCAATGCCGAGTATTAATTCAATATAGTGCTCAATGCCTCTAAACGGTGGCAAACCTTCTAGCAACTGTTTTAGGAACAGGTCAATAAACTCATTTAACAGCTCCTTAACCTCCAGGAGTAGTTCACCCTACTCCTTCAACTTTAATAATCGCTTAACCAAGAAGAAGGTTAGTGCATTGGCTTTGATAGCCTCTTGAAGTTTGGCTCAACTCAACATCAAAGTCTTCTTTGATCCTTGAGCAAGTTTAGCTTGCAATTTGCTAACTTGACTTGGCAGCATAGAGTTTAACATAATCTTCCTTCCATCCTTCTCGAAGACATAAGTATTTCTATCTCCATCATAAATAGCTCTTCAATCATAAAGTTAAGGTTAGCCTAACAATACATGTGAGGTATACATGGGCAATACCTCGCAAAAAACTTCATCAGAATAATTCCTAATAGTGATCGATAGCAACACTTATCATGTGACATGTAGGGCTACTTTCTCATTTAACCAGTACCACTTGTACGACTTTAGATGTAGGATAGCCAGCAACTTAAGCTTCTTGAATAGGTCAGTGAATGCCACATTAGTGCAACTACTACTATCTACAATAAGCGCATACAACTGGTCATTCACCTTGCATGTGATATGGAATATGTTCTCTTTCTTCTCCTCCTCAGGCAAGGGTTCTAAAGTCATTATACACTGGACAACTATGATCAATTGATCTAATTCCTTAACAAACACATCCTCTTCAATTAGGTCGGCATTTACACCAGCCTATTCTTTCTCTTCTTTCTCCTTAAGCTCCTTAGCTGTGCTATCTACTTCGACTTTTAGGGCATCTCCCTTGATAATCATAGTCCTTCGGTGTAAACAATGAGTAACCATGTGTCAAAACCCCTAACATTTGAAACATTTGGTTTGGCTTGTCTTCCATCTAGATCCTTGCCCTTTCTCATATATTCGAGTTGATATGTCACCTTTAAGTCTACCCTTCTATTCAATCTTGACATCTGCTTATCTGGTCTACTCGGTACTTGACTAACCTCGGTAGCTTCCCTAAGTAAGTCAACTTGACTGAACAGGTTGGCTAGTTGGTAGTTAGGTTGGCATTCGGCTCCTTCTCTACCTTTCTACTTGCTGAGCTATTCATATTGCCTCATCCATCATGGTAAATTATTGGAGTTCCACAATGTCTCACATATCACTCCTCGAACAAATCAAGAACCTCAAGACAATTTGCATTGATGGCTCCTTTACTTCACAGCAAATCATAAGTAATTAGAATTCTTGAACATACTAGTCAATAGTTTAGCCTCCTTGTTTCAACTCTTATAGGTATGCAAAAGTGTCTTGTAAATAAGTTTTTGACACAAATCTATTTTTGAGTATTCTCTTCATCTCAGGCCAAGTATTCATCTCTCGATATCCCTCTCGTCACCTTATGACCTGAAAGTTCTTCCACCACATAACGGTGTATCCTAAGAACTCGATAGTAGCAATCCTTACTTTCTCGCAGTCTACATATTGATAATAATAAAAAATATGTTCCACCTTCACCTTTCAATCCAAATAATCATCCATACTCCTAAACCCATTGAAGCTCAAGATTTGAAGCTTCACATGGTCGGTAGCTCAGGGTACCCTAACTCACTCTTCTTCTTCATACTCCTATTCTTCAACATCATCCATATCTCCCAAGTTAATCCTTCTTCTCACTTGTTTGCCTACTCCTCCACTTCGAACTTACCAAGTGGGATTTTAACCTCTAACTAGTTGAGTAGCGTGAGGGGTGTTTTACATAGCCTTAGCAGGTCGATAGGACAAGGCATGGATAGCTCAGGTTAAGTCTACTAAGAGGTTGGCCACTTTATCAAGCCTCACGTCCATGCTCCTGGGGGTTCCTTAGGATTGTCAGCCATAGTGGACAATACCATTGTTGTCATCCCTAATACCAACATTAGCACATGGGTCCATCATTTTCCTCAACAAATTCAACTTCAATCCTTAAATATACACTATAATTGACACTATTTCTCCAAATCTAACAACACAACACACTCCAAACAATGCTTCACTCTGATACTAAGATGATGCAAATCGTAACCGAAAACAAACAAGGCCAGTCGCAGGGGTGGGTTTAAGCTTGCTGAAAGCTTAAAATGAGTAATAAGGAAGCACACAAAAGAATAGAAATAAGAGAAAGTAAGCAAACCCACAAATAGCTTTAAGGGATATGACACACCAGTGGAACTTCCAATGACTTATAGCGCAACTCGATATGACATACAAGTTGATCCGTTGAGGTTACTCACTACCTAACCTTACTTAAGGGTTAAGATAAGAGTAAAATGAAAGTAAACAAGCTAAGGAGAGCAATGTCCACGAAAGGAATATTCATTGTATTAATGATGATAAGATGATGTGTGACTACATTTACAGTGAGTATTTATACTTGAAAATTTAGGGTAACTTGCTTAAAAATGGAAAAGACAAAATAAAGCATTATCCCAAAAAAGTAATGTACAAAGTACATAAGGGTTAAAAACAAATATTCAAAGAAAATAATGATTAGTGTAACAGATTCTTCATGTGGTCTTAGAAACATAGCAGCGATGCATTGGTGATGCTATTGGAAGATGTAGACAAAGCAGTGCAATTTGGCTGGGTGGCTGAGTAGGTGTAAACTCATTTGAATAGGAGTAGTTAAGGACTCTTATGGGAACTCTCAACCTCTCGGCATCAAAGTTGCCAAGCTATGAGTCGACTTGGGTATGTTAAGTAAGAATGAGTGAAGGGGCCAACTTATTAGTAGAATAATGGTTCATTTGACAAACAACCTCCAAAAGACAAGAAGTCACATGGCTCAACATTAAGATTTGGTCAACAGTCATAATTAGTTCGACCTTGGCAAGAGTCAATTGGAATAAGAGAACTCGTTACGTTAGACCTGCAAGGGCTCGGGCTCGACTACGAGTTAAGGATCTAGTAAGTTGATTCCCACCATATATTTTGGGCCTCAAGGTAGCTATAAATATGGAGGTCCATGAGTTAGAAGCATACAAAGACTCATCTCTAAGTATTTGTTAAACGATCAGTGAATACAAGATGAACAATCTAAAATTGGTGCCTTATCATCAGCACCTTGTTGAGTTGGTAGAGAGGTTCAAGGATATCCCTTTCACATTTATGCCAAGAACTCAAAACCAATTCATAGACACCTATGCTACACTAGTGTCTGTAGTTAAAATGTTAGGTAGGATGGAAATATAACCGTTGAAGATCATGATAGAAGATAAACCTGCTTTTTACTTAGTGAGAAAAGCAACTAAAGGTATGAAACCTAGTTCTAAGATACCAAATATATTCTTTAAATTGGCACATAACTAGAGGGGGCAAGTAAGAAAGGCCAAAAAATGTTGAAGAGGTTGCATAGTTGTTAAAATTGTGATTCGACTGTTCATTTGATGCATAGAATCGATAGAATCATATAAAATTATACAAAACCGGTAAAATCATAAGCTTATAGAATCATACATGAAAATTTATAACTTTACAAAAGTTTACATATAAACTGTTTTACATTCCTTTTAATTATAAAAAACAGTACAAAATCATAAACTTGTAAAATCATATTTTTAACTCACAATTTTAACAACTATAAGAGGTTAGCAAGTCACTTTTTGCTTAGTAAGGCAACGCTGCACTAACTATCATTAGACACCATATTATTAAGATGCGTAGATGAGGAAGAAGTAGCTATTTTGATAAAGGAAGTGCCTAAAGGGCCATGTAATCTACATATGAACTACCACATGTTAGCTTAAAAAATCATGAGAATAGGCTATTGGCCTACGATGGAATTAGATTGTACCATACATGTAAGGCACAATCACCTATGCCAGGTATATTCCAAATAAGTGGATGTTCTCCTTAAGAATTGCATGTTTTATCCTCACCATAGTCATTTTCTATGTAGGGAACAGATGTTATTGGCCTAATTAGCCCTAAGGCATCAAACGAACATAGATTATCTTGGTGGCTATCAATTACTTTACAAAGTAGGTGGAAGCTTCCTCTTATGCAAACATCATAAAAGGGATAGTGATTAGGTTCTTGAAACTAGACATAATTGCTCGATGCAGAGTATTAGAGTCGATCATCACAAATAATGGCACAAACCTTAATAATAAACTCATGACGTAATTATGCCAGTAGTTTAGGATCATTCATAGGAATTCCATATCGTATAGGCCACAAATGAACAAGGCGATAGAGCTTATCCACAAGAGCCTTAAAAGGATTATTGAGAAGATGATTATGACTTATAAAGATTGCCATGATATGCTTCCTTTTACACTCATAACCTATAGGACGTCCATAAAAGTATCAATGGGGGCTACACCTTATACCCTAGTATATGAGACTAAGTCGATTTTGCTTATTCAAGTGGAAATACCCTCTCTTAAGGTATTAGCTAAAACTCAACTACATAAAGCTGAATGGGTTAAGAAGAGGATTGAGCAATTAAACCTAGTGGATGAAAAGAGGTTAACTATGTTATGCCACAGGCCATACATCAACAAAGGATTATGCAATCTTTCAATAAGAAAGTATGGTTCTGATGGTTCTTAGAAGGAGACCTGGTATTAAAGAAGGTCCTACTAAATGCACAAAATCCTATAAGGAAGTTCACCCCTAGCTATAAGGGTCCTCATATAGTAAGAATAGTATTGCCTCGAGGAGCATTGATTTTGTCCTCTAAATTTGAGGAACCTAGTAAACATTGATGCAATTAAGATGTCCTACCTTTGAAATCAATCGAATGATATTGTTTTTGTCTCCAATTGATTTTATCTTTTTTTTGTCATTTATGTACAAAGTAGATATCCCCAACTATTGTTGGCATCAAATAGGTCATTGACCATACTCCACCACATCAATAAGTTGTTCTCAATTCCCACTTGACATTATACCATGTATCCTTCTGTAAACACACATAACGCTAGTAAATAATAATAATAATAATAATAATAAACCTTTGTAGATACCTCATTTTTGCCAATTTTTTATTTTTTTTAATTGAGCCAGGTTAATAAATAAATAGAAAAATAAAAAAATCGAAAATTCAAAGTTAGGTCATAGCAAGTGGAGTCATGAGTCGAATCGTGTCAAGTTGGATTAAGTTGAGTTGTTAGATCAATTGACAAGATGGGTTGAATTAATTAATTTTAGGTTAAACCAATATAGAATAAGTATTTATCTAATTTAGGAGCTCAAAATCAGAATTTATTGAGTTATCAAGCTATATTTAATTGGATTAGGTTAGGCTTAGAAAGAAAAAGCCTAAGCTAACTAAGGTTTCTAGAAGCTAGGGTAAATCTTAGAAGAATCACAATCATATCTTCCGTATCTTCATATTCGATTTTGAGTACCTAAAATAAATAAACACCACACACCACACCACCTCTACACCCTACCATCCAAAACACCACACATACCCCATGTACCACCATACAACTACATGTACTACCACTTGAACCACACGTACTACCATTACATAACACCATCACCATACAACCACATGCACCACCATAGCATCAACGTCACCATCGCCAACACTCACCGTCAACACAACCCAAATTCGCCCTAGCTACCACCCAAAGACCCACCATGCATGCCCACGCTAGCACCCATCCATCGCCCATGCACGCCTTACTATTGCTTGTACACGCTTTTGCTATCGCTTACTTCATCGCCCTTATTGTCCCCCCAAATTAACTTATGTTTTGTGTTTAAATGCATGGTTCTTTTAGTTATTATTTATTTTGTAATTCCTCAGTTAAATTAGGTTTTTCTTGAAAAATCATCTTTTAATAAAAAATATATTTTTGACATATAGGGGTTTTTGGAAAAATAAAATAAATCCAAATTGAGTTTTTTTTTTCTTTTAAAAAAGATAGTTTCTTAGGGTTTTTTTTTAAATAATAAATTGACAAAAAAACGTAAACCCGGTTCGATTTTTAATATAAAAATGACTTACCCACTAAAAATTTTATAAAAGAGAACTACGGCCAGTTTGATTTTGAATAACGGATACGTAGATACCTTTAGGGAAATCAAATAAAACATAAAAAAAAAAAAAAAAATTTCCTTTTTTTCTTAGAAATTCGTAATAAAAAAATAATATAAAAATCACTTTAGTTATTTTTCGTATATTTAGGTATAATTTTAATATTTTTTAGAAAAATTACAAAAATATAGCCCATCAATTTTTTTAAAATTTTTCACATGGTGACTTTATCTTAATAGATTAGCTCTTGAACCCTATTTTCTAGTTCAATTTTTCTAAAAATTAATTTTTTTAGAATATCCGCAAACTAATAGTTAAATTAGGGTTTTTCTATCCAAAAACCCTAATTTTATTTTTTTATCAGTTGAATTGGTTGGTGACTCCAAATTTTTTTTAAAATAAAAATTCTTTTGCTTAATTTAATGTTAAGTAATTTATTTTAAGCGAGCTAAGCTTAATATAGGTTAAATTAAGAAAATCGAAATAGAACTCCACAAAATTAGCGACTCTACTAAGGATGCTAAGTGGGTTAGCCATGTAAAAATTAAAAATCAATTGATAGGTTTTTCTGTAATTATTTTTCTTTCCATATTATAGTTGTATTAATTGGTTTTTTTAGTGATGTAGACCCTAAGGAAATGCCCGTCCCAATGGGCCTGCTAGGGTAATTAGGGGAGGTTTTATTTTTCAAGTAACCATATGTGTATCCAGATATGGTTAAACCTGGGCCACCTTAAGAACTTAAGATGGGTTGCCATTGTGTAACCCTCAGGTCGCTAAGTTCATTACCCCCACCCGGCGGTGATAGGTAAGCCCACTCAAGTTTCGATGTAGCCTATTAGGCTTCTCTTCAAAAAGCCTTGAGGCTACAAAGCCTGGGTCCCATAGACCCCCACCCTCTTACATCATCATTTTCAAAAAGGGAGTAGTTATTCTTAAATTATGGAAAAAACCCAATCAATCCGCGGTTGGCTCAATATTATTCCTCAAGAAAAAAAAAAAAAAACAATAACCCTTGTATAAGAGTATTCGCAAATCTCATTAACAAAAATCCTATTTTAGACTTGCTTATATATAAGGTTAGTTCTCGACCACGGATTCATCGTATTTCCTATAATTTATTAATTACCACCCCTACTGCATTGCATCTGTATGTAACATATTATATTTTATTACGCTTGTTTCTCTGTGAATATTTGATTTCCTTATGTTAAATGTGTTTTATTTTTTTTATTGCTCCTTACTTAGTGAAAGGCTATGCAATTTCTAAGAAAATCTTTGAAAAAGCTGTGAAATTATTAACATCATATCCATCTTTATTCTAATTTTAATGGCCTTGTTGTAAATAATCCGTACCTTTTATTTTGTTTATATTTTATTTTTTGTATTATAGATATAGAGAGTCAGGGTAATGTTAGTCCAAAGCCCATTCATGAAGTCCAATTGGATAAGTACTCCTTCTTTAAGGCCGTCCTCAATGATTGGTTAAACCAGCTTCCTCCTGCTAAGTAAGATCACATTCGCAAGAAGATCGAGCCAGTCATATCCCTTATGTGAGTTCAGCTCTACTGGTTGCTAATTCAGGCCCTTATCCATTATTAGGATCTGGAATCTACAACTTTCAACTTTGGCCCATACGTATTGACACCTACTATAGAAGAGTACTTACAGCTACTCAATGCCCTACCCCTCGAAGCAGGCATAGCTATCCTTGATCTTAGAGTCCAGCCCGAGAAAGCTTTCATGACATTGTTGGGAGTCAAGAAGTCAGCCCTGGCAACATTCTTGTCTTTAGAGGGGCAAAAATGTCCTAACATCTTAAGATTAGTGGTGTAGTTTTCAAGCCCAAATTCCTACTAGAGATATCATCAGATCTTCTGTGGAGGATATGAATCATAGGCCAAAAAGAGGGTCAATGCATTTATTGTAGCAGTGTTTGGAACAGTGCCATTTCCCTTCAAATATAGTCAAGTCCATTATAGAGTTGCCAAGCTAGTAACTCAATTCCTGGCCGGTAAATCCTATATACCAGCATTACAGGCAGAACAGTTCAAGACCCTTACCCACCTGAAAAAGCAGGGTCATGGTTATTTCATAACTAACCTTACAATCCTTTCCATGTGGTTTCTCAGTCACACGCAAGGATATCGAGGGAATCTTCTCAGAGAGTTCTTGATTGAAAATATGAATCTAATTAACAACTCTGCCCGACACCTCAAGGTACCAAATGAAGCTCAGTTTAATGAATGGGTGTCACTTATTAGCAAAATGCAGCCATTAGACTTTATGTAGACAGCTAGATGGAGCCACTACACTCAAGCTGTCTTAAGGGACACCGACTATGCAGGAGTCCCCTTATCGATATTACTAGCTATATAAGATACTTCCCAGCTTGTATTACTAAATAGCTGGGTCTACTTCAAGAGATAGCCTATAGAGACTCCTTAGACATCGTTACGATAAATCATCAAAACTCTTGTCTCCCCACGGCTACTATAATTCAATGACTAGCAGAACTCATAAAGCTGTGGGAACAAAATGAAGTAAAAAAGATAGTCAATGTGGGAACTTTGAGGGGCAAAGTTGGAGAATACCAAGCCACTAAGCAATTCAATTATGACCATTTGGAGAAGACTAGAAAGATATGGTATGAAGCTCCGGACATATTCAGATACGAGCTAGAATCAGCATGTCTTTCACCCGCTGAGCAAGCCTACCAAGATACCATATGGGCCAGAGTTGAAGCCTAGTTCCATGAAAGTAAGAGAATCGTTAAAGAGTTAAAGCTGGAAAATGAGAGACCATTAAAGGAAAATCTATTCTTGAGGAGCAGGATCCGAGAAAGGGATGTTACAGTACAAAGACTTATGAGGGAAGTTGATGAAGCTCGTCTTAACTAGATCCGTCGACTCTTGTAGATATAGGATTTAAATTTTTAGGAAGATTAGTCAAGAGTTTTTTTTTTTTCTTCACTTTTCTTTTAATCTATTGTATAAGTTAGATCTTATGATTAATAAATTTGCAACTTTAGTAAATAAAATTCTCATTAATTGTATAGTCTCTTACTCATTATTATTATTATTCATTTACTTATTTAGTTGACTTGTTTTTTTTTAAAAAAAAAAGAGAGAAAATTCCAAAAAAAAGGGTAAACAACAAAAAGAAAAAAAGAGAAAAACAAAAACAACAAAAAAATCTTTAATTCACCAAAAAGTCCAAAACTTGGGTTTTCGTGTAGGATTTCGAAGATAGCATCTAAGTAAGCAGACTCAGCTAAAAGCCTAATATTCACTTATTCTAAAGCCAAGATGTCAACTTAAGGCACTAGAAATATCAATTAAGCCGAACCCGACCCAAGAGTCACAACCCTGGAAGAAAACATAAACAAGATAGCTGAACAGCTTTAACCTCTCACTCAAGCTATCGAGATTCTTAATGACAGACAAGGATCTCAAGTCAACCCAAATCAGAATGCAGAAACAACCCCTCCCCCTGAATTGGAAGATGAAGAATTGGTCCTTAATGCTGAAGTAATGAGAAAAGAAACTGAGGAGACACATCGAGAGATTGAAAGAAAATTCATGCAAAAGTTGACTGAGAAAATGAAAACCTTAGAAATGGTTACTAGCTTTAAACAGATGGGGATGATTAATTTGTCGACATATGAAGACGATGACTTCCTAGAAAGATTTAAAGTCCTTAAATTCAAGAAATATGATGGGACTAGTTGCCTAAAGCTCCACACTAGGTTGTATATCAGGAAAATAGGGAAATACACAAAGTATGACAAGGTATTGGTCTAGACTTTTCAAGATAATTTGACTAGGCCCGCCTTAATCTGATATACCCAACTGGATTTGAATGAGATCAATACTTGGGATAAGTTAGCATGAGCTTTCTACAACCAGTATAAGTTCAACATCGAAGTGACCCCATCCATGTGGGATTTAAATAATCTACAAAAGAAGGCCAATGAAAACTTTAAAGAATATGCTCAGAGATAGAGGGTCATGGTAGCTAGGGTGACTCTACCCTTAACCGAAAAGGATCTGACCTTCACTTTCATTAATACTCTTGCAAGCCCCTATTACCAACATCTTGTCAAGCACTCTACCTCTAACTTTGCAAAAATTGTAGCCTTAAGGTGCTGAATTGAGGAAGCTATTGCTACTGAGAGGCTTCCTAATCTTAAAGCAGCTGAGAAGAAAACAATTTTCCCAAGATTTTCTAACAAAGCCAAAGAAGCCACCGTAAGTGTTGTCAATACCAGCAACCTTGTTAGACTCACAGCCCTAATAGCTATGACGAGAGGATCTAATCCCCCACCGAATCCAAATCAAAACAATTGCCTACCAAGAAGACAATTTACACACATCCCCATTCCTCTAAGCCAAGTTCTCACACGATTAAGGAAAGAGAATCTTTTGATGTTTGAAATACTAAGGGAAGGACAAAGACTAAGCGATTATAACCTAGAGCTTTAATGTGATTATCATTTAGGGTAAGTGGAGCATTTTACAGATCAGTGTTAGAGACTCAGACATAAGATCCAAGATCTTATTGACGCCAAATTGGTTAAATTGGATTTCATCCAAACTCCCACTTCTAATGTGGATAACAACCCCCTACCAAATCATGGAAATTCAATCAATATGATCATTGCTAAAGTTTCTAAACTAGAGATTAATCTAGATAGTCTCTCTATCACGATTGAGGAGATAGCTTGGAATCTGAGGCAAGTCGAGTATTTGCAGAATATGAATCTCACAAATAGGACTCGAACTTTCAACCTTCTGTTAAGAAGATTGTGACTTCATTTAGTAGGACTAATTCCATCCAGTCTATATTAGAAAGTGAAATTCATAGCCAATGAGCAGTTGCTTACTATTCTCGGAGAGCAAGACTATAAGATTTACAAAAAGACGACTATTCCCTACGTTAAGGATGAAGAATTGGATGAGCCAAGGTTGCAAATTGTCAACGAAGTTAGTGTGATCATAGATGTAAGACAAGGGGCACGGCGTCGCTCAAAATAGCCTAAGCAGCAGATCAGAACATTTAGGCATAAGTATGAGCCCACTAAAGAGAAGATTCAAGAAATGAAGGCTAAAACTAGAAGCAAGAGAGGAGATCAACTGTACCATGCTCACATAGAATTTCTGGACATCCGTCAGACGTTCCTAGTGCCAACTGGTGTTCAAGAACTCGAAGTAGCCAATCTATCTAAGGCCTTGACTCAACAATGCAACATTAGTCCAAATGAGAAGGAAGATAATGGCATACCGGTTTCTTTATGCAACTGGTTTTTCATTCCCGTTAATAAGTCTCTTTAGAAACGCAAAATTAGAATAATTAGGAACCTTTAATTTCGATAATTATTTTGATTAGTTAGGCCTTTTTTTTCAAACAATTTGAATTAATTCATTAAATAAAATTCGTTCCTTTCTTTCTATCAATTCTTCTTTATTATTTATTCGTTGTCTCTTTTTTTTTCCTTTACTCTTCAGATTGGATAAAAATGATGAACGTAATGGATATCTCTTGCATGTAAATAATGAATGTACCAATATCACCTTCAACCCTATTAGGCTAGACGTCGAAGATGATATTGAGACTCCAAACAAAATTCAAGAGAGTTGGAATTGATATGAATAGTGTAGAGTAATTATTGACAAACGGATGGTTATGATTAATTTGGGGATAGAGGAAAATCCACAAAAATTGAAAATTAGTGGTAATTTAACAGATAATTAGAAAGAAGAGTTGTCATGATTGCTATCAAAATACTTGGACATATTCGCTTGGTCTTATGAAGATATGCCTAGTTTAGATTCATCTATTGTGGTTCATAAATTGCTAACCACGGAGGAAATTAAACCGAAAAGATAGAAGCTTAGACAATTTAGGCCGTATATACTCTTAAAAATAAAAGAAGAAGTGAAGAAATTGCTAGAGGTCAGGTTCATAGAAGTGTTGGATTATCCTTAATGGGTAGCCAATGTGATGCCAGTTTTGAAGAGGAATGAGAAAGTTAGGGTTTGCATAGATTTTTGTGATTTAAACAAGGCGACACCAAATGATAACTTTCCTTTATCGCATATTGATGTATTAGTTGATAACATAACTGGGAACCATCTTTTCTCATTTATGGATGGTTTCTCGGGGTATAATCAGACTAAGATAGCAGAAGAGGATAAAATCAAAACCACTTTTGTTACTACTTCGGGAATGTTTTGTTATTGTGTAATGCCTTTTGATTTGAAGAACACTAGGGAAACTTATCAGCATGTTTCGAGCTGAAGAACGCTAGGGAAACTTATCAATATGCTATGGTTGCCTTGTTTCATGATATGATGCATTAAGAAATTGAAGTTTATGTGGATGATATGATCGTTAAATCCAAAGAGGATGAAAATCATGTGGATATTTTGCATAAACTATTCGAACGATTGAGCAAGTTTCAACTAAAGTTAAATCCTGAAAAGTGCACCTTTAAAGTAACTTTAGGCAAATTGTTGGGCTTTCTACTCAATAGAAAAGGAATCAAAGTAGACCTAAATAAAGTCAAGGCAATCGTAAACATGCTAGCACCTAAGACCGTAAAAGAAGTTCGAGGACTGTTGGGAAGTGTAGATTACATCGCTCGGTTTTTGTCGCAGTTAACTAATAGATGTAAGCCATTATTTAAACTTTTGAGGAAAAATGCGGTCATCGAATGGGATGAAGAGTGTAAGTGAGCATTTGCTAAAATCAAAGAGTATCTCATGAATCCTCCTATATTAGTCACTCTTACAACAGGATGGCTCTTGATCCTTTACTTAACAATCCTTTCAAAATCGATGGGATGCATGCTAAGGCAAAAAGACAAAACGGGAAGAAAATAGCATCCTATATATTATTTACACAAGAAGTTCACAGAGGGCGAGCAAAAATACTCAGAGATGGAAAGAACGTATTATGCCTTAATATGAGTGATGCACAAGCTTAGGTAGTACACTCTCTATTATTCAATAGAGTTATTGACAAAATATGACCCATTGAGATATTTAGTAGAAAGGCCAACGTTGATTGGGAGAATATCGAAATGGTAGATGCTACTCTTTGAATTTGATATCAAGTACGTAAGTCAAAGTTTAGTCAAAGAGTAAGTAGTGGTTGATCAATTGGCAAAATATCCATTAGAAGATGAGGACGATGGTTTAGAAGCATAATTTCCCAATGAAAATGTGATGATGGCAAACGAATTGAGCGGTGAAAAATTAGGGTAGCAAATGTATTTTAATGAAGCAACCAATGTATTTGGATGTAGGATAGGAGCAGTATTAGTATCACCTAAAGGTAACTATTTCCCTATGGCAACGAGATTGACGTTTCCATACACGAATAACATAGTAAAATATGAAGCCTACATTTTAGGGCTCAAAATAGCGTTAGATATGGGAATACAAAAGCTTAAAGTGGACGAAGATTCTTCCCTCATAATTCTCCAAATCTTAAGGGAATATAAGACAAAAGATGAGAAATTGATACCTTATCATAAGTATTTAAGTAAGTTGATTGAAAAATTCCAAGAGATTTCATTCACTTACATTGCAAGGACCTAGAATCAATTTGTCGATGCATTGGCCACGTTAGCGTCAATAGTAAAAGTTATAGATGGGATAGAAATCCAGCCCCTAAAGATTGAGGTAGAAGAAAAACCGGCTTTCTACTTAACAGTTGAAGAAAAGGACTCAAAAGAACCTTAGTATCATGATATCTAAAGGTTACTTCAAACTAGTGAACTTCCTAGAGATGTTGATAGAAAAGATAGAAAAACTTTAAGAAGGTTCGCTACTCATTTCTTATTAAATGGAGCTACGTTGTACAAGAGATCATTAGATGCAATACTGCTAAGGTATGTGGATGAAGAAGAACCTGAGAAATTAGTGAAGAAGTGCATGAAGGAGTTTATGGTCCTCACATGAATGGGTACATGTTAGCTAGAAAGATCATAAGAATAGGGTATTTTTAGATGAAATGGAATCAGATTGTATCAAGCATGCAAGGCACTATCACCTATGCTAGGTATATGCTAACAAAATCAACGTGCCTCCCCAAGAATTGCATGTGTTATTAGCTCCTTGGCCTTTCTCGATGTAAGGAATTGACATGATCGGTCCAATTTTACCAATCGCTTCAAATAGACACAGATTCATTTTAGTCGCGATCAACTATTTTACTAAGTAGGTAGAAGCAGCGTCATATGCCACGGTGACCAAGGGAGTAGTAGTCAGATTCCTAACAAGAGATATTATTGCAAGATACGATGTACCCGAGTTTATTATTACAGACAATGGGATGAATTTAAATAACAACTTAATGGATGAAGTGTACCACCAATTTAAGATCAATTATAGAAACTCAACTCCATATCGACCTTAGATGAATGGGGCAGTTGAAGCTACTAATAAGAACATCAAAAGAATCATCAAGAAGATAGCGATCACTTATAAGGACTGGCATGAGATGCTTCCCTTTACTCTCATGGCCTATAAAACCTCAGTCAGAACCTTTACTAGTGCAACCCCGTACCCATTGGTGTATGGAATTGAAGCATTACTACCAGTGGAAGTAGAAATACCTTCATTCCGAGTATTAGCAGAAACTCAACTCAATGAAGCAGAGTGGATAAAGAAGCAGATGGAGCATTTGAACCTCCTGGATGAAAGAAGGCTTGCAGCGATATATCATGATCAGTGCTACCAACAGCAAATGATACGAGTTTTTTACAAGAAAGTACGCCCGAAGCACTTCAAAGAAGGACACTTGGTGTTAAAGAAAATATTACCAAACCCAAAAGACCCTAGGGGCAAGTTTGCTCCAAATTATGAAGGCCCTTATGTGGTGAAAAGGATATTATTAGGGGGTACATTAGTGTTAACCAAGATGGATGGCCCAAAATTAAGGGGACTAGTGAATTCAGATGCAGTCAAGTTGTATTATCCATGAAAACCGAAATTCAATAAAGATTTCGATTCTCCTTGAAAAGTTTGTGGATAATCTTTTATCGTTTACAAGTAAAGTCGATATCCATGAATGTTTTCGAATTCAAATGGTCATTAACGAACAAACACTTCACCAATAAACTCTTATATACCATGTTTCTTAGCCTCATACACTTAAACACCAAAGCCTTACCAATGAATTCAAATCACCAAAAGAATTAAAATCAAATGTTAATAAATCTTGTTTCTTTCGAAAAGAGATTTATCGTTCAAAAGTCATGGAAGGTAGAAATTGAAATTTGGTGTCGAACAAAGTAAATTCAAGGCATGAGCATGGTCCAGTTACAAGACTCAAGAGTTTGGGACATTTCAAAAAAAGAGAAGAAAAAAGGAAAAAAAGAAAAGAGGAAAAAAGAAGGAAGAAGTAATCACAGTCCTTTGGTGAAATTCTACTAATTGAATGAGCTGTTGCTATCTAAGAAATCCTTCAATCCTAGAAAAAATAATCTTAAAAGTTTTTGGAAAGAGATATTTAGAAGAATTAAACTAGATTTTGAAACAAATCTTGAAGAGATTTATCCTCTTTCAATCAACCAAGTCAAATCTCAAAGAGATCTATCCTCTTCAAATCAACCAAGTCAAATCTCGAACATTCGAATCAACCAAGTCAAATCTCGAAAATATCTATCCTCTTTAGATCAATCAAAACCAATCTCAAAGAGACCTATCCTCTTCGGATTAGCCAAGACTAAGTCAAATCTCGAAGAGATCTATCCTCTTCGGATCAACCAAAACTAATCTTGAAGAAATCTATCCTCTTCAAATTAGCCAAGACTAAGTCAAATCTCAAAGAGATCTATCCTCTTCAAATCAACTAAGACTAATCTTGAAGAGATTTATCCTCTTCGAAATAGCTAAAGACCAATCTTGAAGAGATTTATCCTCTTCAGATTAGTCAAAACGAATCTCGAAGAGATTTATCCTCTTCAGGTTAACCAAAACGAATATTAAAGAGATGTATCCTCTTTAGATTAGTCATTAAAGCTAAAACCAATCTCGAAGAGATCTATCCTCTTTGGGTTACCAAAGTGAAATTAATTTATGAAGAGATCTATCCTCTTCAAATTAACCAAAACGATTCTAGAAGAGATCTATCCTCTTTGGGTCATCCACCAACCAAAACAAAACAAGAGTCTTCAAGAGATATTTCCTCTTCAGGTTACCAAAATAAAATTAGTTTTTGAAGAGATCTATCCCCTTCAGATTAGCTGAAACCAATCTTGAAGAGATCTATCCTCTTTAGATTAACCATGTCGAATCTCAAAGAGATCTATCCTCTTCAGATTAACCAAGTCGAATCTCGAAGAGATCTATCCTCTTCAGATTATCCAAGTCGAGTCTGGCAAAAATAGGTATCTCTTTTGTCTTTGTAATAAAGTTCTAGTCGAACCTTACTACAAAGAGGAGAAGCTATAAACACCTCATTTTTGCCAATTTTTTATTTTTATTAATTGAGCTAGGTTAATAAATAAGTAGAAAAATAAAACGAAAATTCAAAGAAAAAATGAAAAAAATAAAAAAATAGAAATCAAAGTTAGGTTATAGCAAGTTAAGTCACGTTAAGTTAGATTAAGTTGAGTAGTTGGATCAGTTGACGAGATAGGCTGAATTAATTAATTTTTTGTCAAACCAATATAGAATAAGTATTTATCTAATTTAGGGGCTCATAATTAGGATTTACTGAGTTATCAAGCTATATTTAATTGGATCAAGTCAGGCATGGAAAGAAAAAACCCGAGCTAACTAGGGTTTCTAGAAGTTAGAATAAATCTTAGAAGAATCACAATCGTATCTTCATATTCAATTTTAAATTTATAAATGGCACGTTAACCAAAGATTTAGGGTTTTTAAATCTTAATCACACTCTTACCTTAAAAAAAAACACCACACACACACTATGCCACCTCTACGTACCACCATCCAAAACACCACACACACCCTACATACCACCACCCACCGCCACTCAACTCTACGTGCCACCAGACAACCGCACGTGCTACCATACACACTACCACTACGCAATACCATCGCCATACAAGCACATGCTCCACTACAGCATCACTATTACTACCGCCAACGCTCGTCATCAACACCGCCTAGACTCACCCTAGCTACCACCTAGAGACCTATCGTGCATGCCCATATTAGCACCCATCCATCGCCTATGCATACCCTTGCTATTGCCCGTATACACCCTTGTTGTCTCCCATGCACGCCTTCGCTGTTGCCCTCTCCATCGCCCTTACTGTCACCTAGATAGTCGCCCTTACACACCTACTATCACCCATCCGCTTGCCCAAGCCTTGCTTAGGTGCTTACCCAAATCATCACCCGTACATGCCTCAGTGTCACCCACTCTAAATTGAGTTTTTTATTATAAAAAAAAAAAGATAGTTAGTTAAGGTTTTTGTTAAATTTGGAAAAATTAAATTTCTTAGGTTTTTTTAAATAATAAATTGACAAAAAACGTAAACCTGGCTCGGTTTTTAATATAAAAATGACTTGCCTACTAAAAATTTTATAAAAGAGAACTATGGCCAGTTTGATCCCTAATAATGGGTACGTAGGTACTTTCAGGGCAACCGTATAAAACATAAAAAAAAAAAATTCCTTTTTTTCTTAGAAATTCGTAATAAAAATAATATAAAAATTAGTTTAGTTATTTTTTCTACATTTAGGTACAATTTTAGTATTTTTTAGAAAAATTACAAAAATAAAGCGCATCAATTTTTTTTTAATTCTTCACATAGTGACTTTGTCTTAATAGGTTAGCCCCCAAACCCGATTTTCTGATTCAATTTTTCTAAAAGTTAATTTTTTAAGAATATCTGCAAACTAATTGTCAAATTAGGAGTTTCTTACCCGAAAACCCTAATTTAATTTTTTAACCAATTGAACTGGTTGGCAACTCCATATATTTAAAAAAAAAAAAAAAACTTCTCCTTAATTTAATATCGAGTAATTTATATTAAGTGGACTGAGCTTAATATAGGTTAAATTAAGGAAATTAAATAGGGCTCAACAACCCTTAATAGTGGATACTGAAAAACTACTAAAACTCCTCAAATTCTATCCTTTGATCTTCCCTTTTCCACGATTAGGACCAAGTGAAAAGAAGGAAGGAAGGAAGGAAATGGAATCAACCCCAAAAGGAAAAGAAAGGGCTAGTTGAGCTCACAAACTCCGTTGCCCGACCCTAATGAAGCTAAGAGATGATTATGAGCCTTCAAACCCAAAATTACCACTAGCAGGCTAAAAACAGGTATGGCACTCACTCAAAACTCTAGTATAGGATATCTTGTAAGAGCCCTGACTCGATTGAACCTTAAGGTAAGATATCTCACAAGAATCTTAACCTGTTATAACTTCAGGGTAGGATATCTTGTAAAGAGCCTTGACCCGTTATATGCATGACCTTTCCATTTCTTTGGATAGGATATCTCACCAAAAGCCCTCATTTAGATAGAACACAAGGAGCCCCATCCTAAAGATAGCCCTAGTACTATAGCCTTTTAAGAAAGGATATCTCACAAAAAGTTCTCGCCAAGATAAACCATAAGAAGCCCCTTCTTCTCCTTAGACAACCTTAGTACCATCATATCTTCGAATAGGATATCTCATTAAAGGGTCTCATTTAGATAGACTGTAAGAAGCCATGTCCCTAAGAAAGCCTTAATGCTATTACCTACAGATAGGATATCTCACCAAAGGATCTCATTTAGATAGACAATAAGGGGCCTTGTCCTTAAGGAAACCTTAATAGGATATCTCATAAATGGATCTCACTAAATAAACCATAAGGAGCCTTACCTACAAATAACATCAATACTAGGAGAAAAATATCTCATTAAAGGGAATTGCTAAAATAGACTACAAGAACCTCTTTGGATTAATAGCTTACTAAAGGGACCCATATTATAAGTAACCCATTTCACATCTTGAAGTTACACTCTACAACCTTTTGGAACTCTCTTCTTCTTACAGGGGTAGAAATGGTGCATCTTTTGTCCTTATGGTAAAGTTTTCACCAAACTTCACAATAACAAGAGGCAATTGTAGACACCCTACTTTTACTCTAAAAAATTTTAGGACATTTTCTTAAATTTCAAGAAACCTAGAGAATAAAATTTTCTAAAGTTTTTAAATAAATACAAAAAAAGGGGAAACAAAAAAGGGAAAAGAAAAAAATAAAAATAAAAAGATAAAATAAATAAAAAATTAAAAAATTAAAAAACTTATTGACTTGGCATGCCATGTCAGACTACATTACACCACATAGTACTATGGTGTGGCCATATGGCTTTTTTAATTAAAAAAATAAAAAAAGGAAGATCGAGTACTTGTTTTAACACACGTGTATAGTCTTTCTTCTTTCTTCCTTCTTTCCTTCTTGGTTCATTTAAATAATGAATAGAAGCCCTCTAAAACAGGGGTATTTTTAGCCCCAAAAATATACCCTATTCGATCCAATTTTTTGTATCTTAAAATTAAGAAAAAAATATAGAATTTAAGGGAAACACATATATGATATTTTGAGTTTAAAATCTTAAAAAATAATAAAGGAAGAGTGCAACAATGAAAAATAATAAAAAGATGCCTTTTAGGAAACTTAGTACATATATCTTCAAATAAATGGAAAAATGAATCTTTAAACACAATATCACCATGTAATTAGTGTTTGTAATTGGCAATAAGAATAGAAGGTTGATTTTATCTAGTTAATTGACAATTAAAATCAAGCAAAAAAGGGAAGAAAAATAAAAATGAACCAAACCCATGAGATACAACTTGATTTAATTCCCTAATCCGAAAGAGAAGTTTCTTGGCCAAGAATCCCAAGCTCACCTTATAAATATGGATCCTTTTGTCACATTGAAGGACACAATTGCATAAAAGATGAATTAGATTGAGAGAATTATCAAGTTATTACTCTATATGTTAGTTCTAAGGTTTTAATGGAAACTTGATATTCTTTGAGTAATTCAAAGGTAAGGTGTACGATTTTACTGCAAATTGATCGATGAAATTCAAAGTTTGGGAAATTAAGGATTGGGAACCATCGCTACCTTGTCAAAAACCACTAGAAAGTCACTAAATAGGTCACCGATTCATTACTGCACGAGGTAAGTTCATCAAGTCTTTGCTTATTCTTATTTCTTTGTCTTTTTGATGCATGTTATGTATTAAATAATTATGAAATCATGTTTTTATGTATGAAAAACACTCATTTGATGCAATTATTATAGCATACTTGATAAGATTTATTGTTTCTATGATACAACAATCATGTAAGTTTGTATGTGTGTTAATAGTTCTTGACTATTTTGATTAAATTAGGTATCTTGATTAATGAATTGTAGTATATTTATCATGTATCATGTTTGTGCAATATTGAATGGATGTTTGAACAAGTGATTTTTATGGAATTAAATGTTTTGATTCAAAATTTCATTACATTGTCATGACAAAGAAATTCTTGTTAATAATATACAAATAATAAGCATATCAGGTAAAATATATTTATGATTCTATGAATATTGTATGATTTTTTATTAATTTTTACTTTATGTCACTTATTTAACATATATGTCTTAATAGATTTTTTTTTTATAAAAATGGCTTTTTCCTTTTCATTTTTCAAAAAAAATAAAAGTTTTGTCACCATAGAAAAATGTTTTTCTTAAATAAAAATCTAAATGGACCATTTCTTAAAAAATTAGGGATTTCTAGTTTTTTTTTTTTCCAAATTTGGACCAAAATATATATATATTTATAAACTAATCAATATATAAATACTTAAAGTGGAATTTTTTTCAAAAATAAAATGGACGGTCTTACTAAATTTTTTATAAAATTATTTTAGAACTACGTAGGTCTGATCCTAGTTAGCTAGTACATAGACATTTCAAGTGGCCCTAAAAAATACAAAAAAAAAAAATTTTCCTTTTTCTGAAAAGTCAAGCCCTTCTTATTTTAACAAACCCATTAAAAGTCCATTTACTATATAAACTTTTTCTATCGAACCTTTTTAGGTTTTAAAATACATTAGCCTTTGAGCATAGTATTTTTTGTTTCTTTTTCTTTTTTTCTTTTTGGAAAAACTACGAACTAATAACTGAAATTAGAGCCCATCCATCTATGGGCCCTAATTTGACTTTTTCCCTACTTCAATTAGGTGGCAACTCTACTTTGCAAAAACCCTTTTTTTATAAAAACCTTTTCTTAGTCTAATTGAGAAGTTTATATTAATTGGGCCAGGCTTAATATAAATCAGGTTAAGAAAAGAGAAAAACAGATTTTTCAATTCAATAATCATCATCCTCTCAATTATCAAATATACAGTATCCCTTTTGTGTAAAGTTTTAAGCTTACTCTATTTACTCTTATCTTATCCCTTAAGTAAGGCTACGTGGCGAGTAACCGCACTAAGCTTCTCATGCATCATATCGAGCTAATTTGTGTGTCTATTAAGGTTCCTTAATGCATCATATTCTCAAAATCATTCATAGGTTTTGCTTGTTCTCTTTTATTTTTGTGTGTTCATCACCATACATTTCAAGCTTTTTGTAAGCTTGGATCCCCACTCCGATAACGTCGCCCTTATTTGTCCTTAACGTAGCATACCATCTTGATATCAAAGTGAAGGTTTGTATTGGGTAAGTTGCTATTGAGTTGTGCTATTGTTGTGTCGTCTTGAAGTACTATTGCTAAAGTGTGTATAGAATTAATGTTGTTGCTTATGTAGTTGCATAAGAGTTAGCTCTAGAATTTTGGTATGTCGTGGAAATAGTACCACTATTCTTTGTAGTAACTACTATGTAGCACTTTGTTTTACTCTGCTTTCAACTTTAGGAAATAGAACAAGTACTAATTGGGTAATTCTATTAATTGTCAAAGTAGCTTTCAAATTGGTAATCTATAGTAGAATATATTTGGACCTTGGTATTTGAGTGGAAGAAGTTGTATATGCATGTGTAAGTGATTGATTAGTTGAAGATAATGTATAATATTTCTAGGTAATAGTGAGAATCCGAGTACTCTGTGTTTTACTATGGGAACAAGACCTAGTTCAGAGAAGATGACAAATTCTAGTGCAAATGTAGGAATCAGAGATGATAATAGTAGTATTGTCCATTGTGGTCAACAACCCCAAAACACCCCTAGAAGTTTTAATAAGTGGTTCAATGAAATGGCTAACTTAATAGCCAACTTAACTTAAGTTGTTCATGCATTAGCCTCCTAACCTATTGAGGTCATCTACAACACTCCCTAAGTTACTCCTAAAGTTGGTGATACCACCCGTAATGCCTAACATGCTAGAAGAAAATTCCAAGCTTAGCAAAATCATGGTGGAGGAGTAGGAGGATATGTACAAAGATGGATAAGCTTAGGTGAAGTCAATGAGGAGAATGAAGTAGAGAGTAGAGCTCATGCACCCTAAGCTATCAACCATGTGAAGCTTCAAATCTCGAGCTTCGATGGTCCTAAGAATGTCGAAGAATACTTAGACTAAGAAGAGAAGGTTAAGTAAGTCTTCAATTATTATCAATATGAGGATCATGATAAGATTAAAACTACTCCAACTGAGTTTTCAGGATATGCTATGATGTGGTGGAGGAATTTCCAAACCATGTGAAGATAAGATGGATATAGTGAAGTTAGTACATGGCTTGAGATGAAAGGAATTCTTAGAGCTAGATTTATACCAAATGCCTATATATAAGATACTTTTGCTAAACTCCAAGAGCTAAAGCAAGGGAGCTATGAAGTTGATGAATATGTGTGAGAATTTCGAATGCTTGTGATCTGAAGTGAGGTCAATGAGGCATCAGCTCAGACAGTATCTAAATTCCTGACTGGATTGAGGTTAGAGATATGAGATGTAGTAGAGCTATAACATTTTATCACTTTGGATAAGGCTATAAAAATTGCTCAACATGTAGAGAGATAAAGGATGAATAGGTCAATCTAACCATCAATGACCCAACCTACCTAGTCCAACCAACCTGCTCAAGGAAGTCATCGAGTTCAATACAACACTAAGGTAAGTAGACTTACAGGCGTGATAATGAAGCAAAAGAGTTGACTCGGTGATAATAAAGCATCAAAGAGGATGTTTAAGAAAGGATAAGTAACAGGGTGAAAGACTAACCAAATTAAGTGTTATAAGGTCAGAGATTCGAGCACATGGCTGCCCAATATCCAAATAGATGAACCATGGTCATCAAAGGTGTTGCTTCGAGGGTTGAAGTGGATAGCACAGATGAAGAGCTTGAAGAAAGAGAGGAAATAGAATAGAACATTGAGAGTAATAAGGAACCTGTCGAGGAGGATGTATTTACTGAAGATTTGGATAAGCTAACTTTAATTGTCAAATAAGCAACAAACATGGAACCATCTATCGAGGAGAAGCAACAAGATTATTCCATATCACATGTAAAGTGAATGAATATGTGTGTGCACTTATTGTAGATAATGAGAGCTGTGTCACGCCTCGAAACGGCAGAGTCGTAACAGCCCCACCGTATAAACTATCCTAAGATAGAAGTTGGCCTTACAACCATTATCTTAGACCTGATCTACATAAGGCATCCACGACTAACCTGCTTTGAAGTAAACAGTTTGTAATTTAAATAAATCGTTTACCTATAAAAGTGAGGAATTATATATATATGCTATAATTCAGTTATTGCAATTAAAGTTTACAATATTTCTCTGTAATATATTTCCTAGTTATTACATCATTTGGAAATGAAAAATAATTCTAAAATAAAAACTTAGACCTTAAAAATATGTATTTATTCTTCAATGTTTTTCCTCACTCTCCAGGATTCAGCAATTGCTAGCTTCAAAGTAGTTGTTTGCCACTTCTTAGCCAGCACCTGCACGACGTCTATAGGGATGTAAGCAACCACACCTCAGTAAGTTAGGATGGAGGACTTAAAACTATACCATAAACATAACAAGGTTATCAATCAACTTATTAAGTGCAATGTATGTTCAAGCAAATGCCATCGCATGACGTTGTCCGGCCCATCGTGAGATTAGAGAAATTGTGCCTGCTCTAATCCGGGTTAAGGAGTTGCCGTTAATGCAACAGCTCACGACCAAACCTAAGCTTGTGTAATGGAGACCTTGCTCCTCCCATGACTACCTTCGAACTACTGTCTTCACCCTCGCCACGACCTTCTCTCTTGTCACTTAGTTCGATTGAGGATGAAAAAGGGACCATTATGCAATCTTGCACTATCCCTTTCAAAGGAGTCGGTATTTGGTCAGAGAATCCTAGGTTTCCCCTAATGGGTTGCCATGCATGTCCAATTATGATTACTGGTCATATATTTGATTAAGTCCAGTTTAGGGTGATCAATCATTTCATACAAATCATACATTACATGCCAAGACAACAAACAGAATCGTAGCATCACCCATAATTAAGCACATGCACACAATCAACTATCTAACAAGCACAACCAAGCATAATCTCAAGCCTCCAAAATATAGCAACGTATTAATCCCAACTTACCTCGACTCCTCGCTCACTCACTCGAGGTTCGACTTGCTCAAGCCATCGCCGATCATCCCTATAACATAAACATGGTTTCAGTTTTTCATATAACTATTATAGGTTCATTTTATCCCATAACGCTTATTGTTATGTTTTGTTTAGGGTTTAATATGCCTAATTATCTAGGTCTTAAGTCTTTTACAATTATTCTAGGTTTGAGGTTAAGTTCGGGTTCGGTTTCCGCATCGATTCCTAAATTAAGTTCTAGTTCGATTTCTAAGTATTGTTTTATACTCAAACCCTAGAAATTCATTTTAACTCATAATGTGAAATTAATCACATTACTTCCCAATCTCCTAAATATCATCACTACCCCTAGTTAGTATTTCATTTCACTCGGTACACTTAAATCCGTATTAGTGTATCGAATTCACTTCTGATGTGAGAAATTTTTATATTTTTCATATAAATACATAAATTCAAGTCTTCTACAGATTTTATTATATATTCCTATTATTTATATATAATATCATTTTTTACCTTAATATTTCTATTTATTATATTTCCAATAATTATGTATTATGTATTATTACCTATTATGTATATAATACACTACAAATATTTCGATCACTTTAATTACCATCCCTAAACATCAATTATCATTTCAAAATGTCTAAATTCTTCCTAAATCAGATTTTACTCTAATTTCCTTAATTTACAAAATTAACTTAAAATTATTTATTTTTCTATATTACTTATTTACTACATAATTAACCTAAAATTACATCTAACACCCTAAATGCTACAAGTATCATACTCCATTAGATTTCAACATCCTAAAACATATACTTATTCACTAAATCAGTAATTAACTATCTAATTACTTTATTAACCCTAAATTACCCATTTTATGCCTTATTTTAAGGCCTAAAAATTATCTAAAAATTTCAAAAATTAATTTTTGAAAACGGCCTTCATAGCACTGTTCTATATCATCTAATTAATCTACACAAAAATTTTGGGCTCGAAACTACACACTTAAGGTCATTTATTTCTAAAACGAAATATGCTCGGTTTTGTACGATTTCTTAAGGACCATATATTACGAGACATATTTTCATAAAAATAATATTTTTCCTAAAAAATGAATACAAAAATATTCTAGAATAACAAAATTCATAATTTTCTAATAATATTTACTATTTTTAAAAAATTACAGAAAAATCGGGCTAGAAATTGGACTCACCGATTTGGGTGGCTCCGGCCACCGCCGGCCGCCGTGGCCTTGTTGAACGGCCTGGGCACTACCACCACCATGTGGTGGTGGTGGCCGTCCACTCCCAGTTGCTCGTTTGGTGTGGGTTCCCTTTGAAGGTCCTAATTACACAATTTTTCCTAATTTTTTTCTAATCCGAATTTTTCTCTCAATTTTCGCCTCTCCCTAATTTTCTTTGATTTCTAACTGTCCAAATGAGCTTCTGAATTTTTATTGCTATTTATAAAGCTTTAGTGTAATTATTGTGCATTAAATTGGACAAGACAATTGCCTTATCCCTTAATTTTTGGCTTTTGTGTTGTCTTAATTTAATTGATCGATTTTTTTCTTACTTTTCCCAGCTGCCATGACCCAATTCTGGATCCTTCCTTATTTTTCCTGATTTTTCTTGATTTAATTATGAATTTTCTTTAAGTATTTAGTAGTATTTTAGCACATTTCGCGTATTTTAAGTAATTACGCGTATTTATACTTACATGTAAATTCATATATAGTACAAATAAATATTCTTAAATATTACTTAGATCATTCTATTATTTTTAGTATACATATAATTTATCTCTAGCGATTCGTTAATTATCGGAATGCATTTTACACATTTTCGATAAATAACGAGTTATATATTTAAAATTTGAAATTTTTATAGTTTTTTATTTTATTGCTTATTTTCTTAAATTCAAACTTACAGGATTATTTTTACTAATATTTTTAGCTTTACTTTATAATTTAGGTTCAATCAAGTCTTTCAACCGATCGAAACCTCGAATGGCTAGTTGTAGGGATTACAAGCTACACCAACATTATATCTACCAACCTAGTTTAAAAGCTCAAATTGTTAGCCTTGTCACTCTCAAGACTGTACAAACTTCATTGTTTAAATGAAAAGGGAGCAATGTAGGTTGCTCTGCTAGTATTGCTACCAATCTCAATTAGGAACTATCCTGATGAGATTCTTTGTGATGTACTACCTATGTATACACTCATATATTATTAAGCCGACCTTAGTTGTTTGATTAGAAAGTTATACATGGTAGGTTCAAGACCCCCAATTAAGTGAGCTAGTTGCAGGCCAAGCTAGCTCGAGGATCTAAGAAGACATCAATTCTTAATCATTTTAAGCTCGAAGAGGTTACTCGATATGATGAGCCGACTTTTTGTTTATAAGAAGATTATTGGAATTGAAGGAGTAAGTCGTGTTACCAAATGAGGTCCGAGAGCTACTTGATGAGTATGCTGACCTATTTCCTAAACAATTGCCCAAAGGACTACTACCTTTTTAAGGGATTGAGCACTATATTGACTTAATACCTAATGCCGGCCTTCCTAACAAGCCTACTTATCAAATGAACCTCGGACGAGCATCCAAACTACAAAAGTAAGTTGATGAGTTGCTAGAAAAAGGCTATGTAAGGGAAAGCCACAACCCTTGCACTGTACCGACTTTACTTGTGCTAAACAAGGATCAAACCTAGTGAATATGTGTGGATAGCAAAGCTGGTGACAAGATAACAATCAAGTATAAATACCCAATTCCAAGGTTGGATGATATGCTTGACGAGCTGAATGGTGTTAGAGTTTTTAGTAAGATTAACCTAAACTCTAGCTACCATCAATTTCGAGTGAGACTAGGAGATGAAAGAAATACTATGTTTAGAAACCAACATGGTCTTTATGAGTAGTTGGTAATGCCCTTTAGCTTATCCAATGCCCCAAGTACTTTCATGAGGTTGATGAATCATGTGTTACAAAGTTTGATTAGAAAATTTGTCGGGGTCTACTTTAATGACATATTTGTGTACAATATTAACGTACCAAGTCATACCGATCATCTTCAAGCTATATTGGATGTACTCCAAGCTAAGAAACTGCCCGAAAACTTAAAGAAGTGCTATTTCTATTAGGAGGAAGTGGTCTTCCTATTCTATGTAGTTGGTGGAGGAGGCTTACTAGTTGATGATGAGATGATTAAAGCTATTGTTGATTAGCCGACCCCAACCACTTGTGTCAAGGTAAGGAGCTTCCATGGCTTAGCTTTCTTTTACCACCACTTTATTCAAAGCTTTAGTACTATTGTTGCACCACTCACCAAGCTAACAAAAAAGAATAGAGAACTTCGATAGGGAGTAAAAGAAGAGAGAAGTTTTGCATAGGTAAAGAGGAGATTGACCTCTACACCTGTATTATCTCAGCTTGACTTTGAGAAGATATTTGAGCTTAAATGTGATGCATCAAGTGTAGGCATAGTAGTTGTGTTAATGTAAGAAGGCCGACCTATTACCTGTTACAGTGGAAAGCTAAAAGGACCATAATTGAATTACTTTGTGTATCATAAAAAAACTCCTTGCATTAATCCAAGCACTCCATGTATGGCAACATTATCTTTTGTCGAGAGAGTTTGTCATATGCACCAATCATGAGTCTTTAAGATACCTACAAGGATAAGCTAAGTTTTCAAAAAGACATGCCCAATGGATAGAACTCTTGAAAGGATTTAATTTTGTAATCAAGTATAAGCAAAGAAAGACCAATGTCGTTGCTTATGCCTGGTTAAGAAGGCATACTCTTCTCACTAAACTGCAAACTAGGCTATTAAGGTTTACAAGCATTAAAGAACAAACCCTCGAGACCCTCATTTTGATCTAATATATGAGCGTTGAAGAAGGGAAGACAATAAATGAATATTGTGTAAAAGAAGACTACCTATTCTGAAGTGGCAAACTCTGTATACCGACATGTTACATTAGAGATCTGCTAGTGAGAGAAACTTGTAGTAGGGAGCTCTTTAGACATTTCAGAGAAAGAAGGGCCTATGAATTATCAAACGACTGGTTCTTTTGGCCTAAAATGATGCGAGATGTATACTATGTTGTTGAGAGCTGTGCAACTTGTAAGAAGGCCAAAAGTAAAGCTAAGTAAGGGACAACGATGCCTCTATTCATCCCGATCAGACCTGGGGTTGATTTGAGCATAGATTTTATCCTCAAATTACCCCAAACTACCTGAAGCAAAGATTCAGTGCCTTATCTGTAGTTCTATTAAAAAGTTGCTAAGTAGCTTAACCAAGCTGCTAAAAGGATGGAGGCAAAAGGGAAAGGAAGAAAAGGAAAGCAATTTTAGCCTAGCGACTTAGTATGGTTGCACATAAGCAAAGAGAGATTTCCCAGCAAAAGGAAGAACAAATTATTCCCCTAAACTAAAGGACCATTGAAGATACACCAAAAGATGAACGACAGTACCTATCAATTGGAACTACCTAAAGACTTTAGAGTTTCTGATGTGTTCAATATTGCTAATCCCAACCTCTACCAATCTAAGGAAGAGCAAAACAAAGACCACTCAAATTTTATTCTCAGTCCCAAACAACCCAAAGGAAATGATAGAAATCGAGCCACTAGACCCTTAACCCAAGCTAGAGTCCAAGGACTTAAGAGCATGGCAAGGCATATCTTTTCATTCCAACCTACACTTGAGGAGTCTGAGCTGCTTCTGATTACCTACCTACCATAGATGTCAAGTTGAGTAACTTCCTATTTGTCAATAACTGAGTACTAGCTTGAGTATTGCTCTATTAATAACTTAGCCAGCTTGCTGACTAGCTCGACTACACTTGTTCTAACCTCCTAAGAACACATTCAAGTTGACATAACCCTAGAAAGTTCATGGACCAGCTAAACATCAATAGAATCCGACCATACCTTTTTGTCTACTTCTGTAGGGACCTTACTAGTGATTGTCAACCATATGTCCCAGCCATTTGCATAAAGGAATCTACTAAAGAAGCTTATATTCTACAATTTCTATTATACCCCTTTGTTTATTTATTGTATTTTACTTATCTTAGACAATACCCTTTTTGTCTTCTCCACGTTTAGTAGGTTACACTAGAATTTTGAGCATAAAAGGCCCCCTTATCAACAGCCACAGTCATGATCCTCTTAATTATTGAATATATAGTATCCCTTTTATGTGAAGCTTTAAGCTTACTCTACTTACTCTTATCCTATAACTTAAGTAAGGCTAAGTGGCAATTAACCTCCCTAACTTACTCATGCATCATATTGAGCTAGTTCATAAGTCTACAGAGGTTCCTTGGTGCATCATATCCTCAGAACAATTCATGGGTTTTCCTTGTTCTCTTTTATTTTGGAATGTTCATCACCCTATAGTTCAATCTTTCTCTAAGATTAGACCCACCCTAATAACGTCACCCTTATCTATCTTTGGTGCCATGTATTAGTTAAGTATGTATCAATTTTATTTAAAGGTCCATATAACTAGTCAACTCAGCACCCACCATCAATCCAAGAGTCAGCCTAAAACCTAGTATTCTCTTCATTCCTCACTCATGTTTTTGAGTGTTTATCCACCCACTTCATTATGCTAGGTATGGCTTTGTGAAATTTTGATCCTTTTTTTAACTCTTGTGTGGTCTTCTTTAAGCCTAAATTTTGCTATTATGAACTCCACCTACAGTACTTTCTTCTAGTTAACCTCCCATGCCAGTTTAGCAAAATTAGCCTAATTCATCTTCTTAATATCGATAAGACTAAGACCCCCCAGATTTTTTGGTCGCTTGACTTTATCCCAATTAACCCAAAGGATTTTCCTCTATCTATTTATCGAACCTCGATTGAAGTCCCTTTGGATTCGCTTAATTATTTCCATCAATGTCTTAGGAAATGGGATTGCTTGAGAGTAATAGTTAGAAATACTCTCTAGCATTGATGCAATTAATAACTTCCTTTTTGCCAAACTCAACATTTTTGCAACGTAGCTAGCCAACTTCTTAGCACTTTTTCTAGGATGAAATCCAAATCTTGCTTCAATATTTTTCCACCAACTTTAACTGGTAGACTTAGATATTTCCCTATGCCCAAATTCACTATGATCCCTAATACATTGCAAATGCTCTCTTTGGCTTCTCTACTAGTATTTCTCAAGAATATAATGCATGACTTCTCAAAGTTCACTTTTTGTCCAAACAATTTCCCGAAACAATCAATTGCTTTCATCATGCCTCTTGTATTTCTTTCCATCACTTCACCCAATAATAAGATATCATCTGCAAAAAATAAGTGTGAGAGACACAATGAAGATGCCTTCAACTTGATGGGGGTCCATTCTTTAACTTTTACAAGGTTATGAATCATCCCACTAAACATTTCTATAACCAAAATGAACAAATAAGGTGAGAAAGGGTCCCCTTGCCTCTGCCCTCTAGATGCATTAAAGGGTTCTAACATCGATCCATTGAAAAGAATCTAATAGGAGGTAGTTGACAATAAAGATGACACCATTTCTATCAACTTAACTAAGAAATTTAGATTTTGCAAAGTAGACTTCACAAAATCCCATTCTACTATATCATAAGCTTTTTCTAAGTTCAATTTGACTAACATTCAATTCCTTTTCCCCATCTTGCTATCTTGGAAGATAATAATATTATCTCTTGTAGATCTATCAGGAATGAAACTTACTTACTCTAAGCTGATTAAGTCATCCAAGAACCCTCTTAATCTATTTACCAATAGCTTGTTGATGACTTTGTACATTGTTATACAAAGACTAAGAGGCTTATAGTCTTTCAACTTATTAGCTCCTATGATTTTTAAGATAAGAACAATTAGTGTTATGTTCAATTTAGTAGGCATCAAATTAGAATAAAAAAATGCTTCTAACTATATTGCATACCACTACTCTACCTCATTACAATAGCTTTTGAAAAACTTATCACTCAATCGATTAGCCCCTAACTCTTTATTATTCCCTAGGCACTAAAGAGCTTTTTCTAATCTCCTCATTTGTAAATGTCCTTTCTAACTCCCTTTTTTCATCCTATGAAATCTTCCATTTGCTTAAGTCCTAAATAGGTGAACAAAGATAGTAGAAGGTCTTCCTAATAGAAAATAAATTAGAGAAGTTAACTAAATCTTGAATTTCATCCAGCTTAGAGACCCAATTGCCTATATAATCAAATAGCCCACTTATTCTCACTTTCAATCTTCCAACAAGAGTAATAATTTAGAAAAGCATTGTATTTCTCTCACCATCTAGAATCCATTTTAAGTGAGCCTTAGCTGCTTACAATTTCTCTTCATGGCTTAGAACAATCTTAAGCTCCATTTGCAAAAACCTCTCTCAATCCAACAACTCTTGGGATGGATTGCTCCACAGAGGGTGCTTAAGATCTTCAATTTTTTTAAATATTTCTCTTCCTAGTACAAATCAAACTGAACAACTCTTTGTTCCATTTTCTCAAATTTTTAGTAAAATTTTATAAATCTTTTGGATACTTGAACTTAGAGTAATTCTACTAGCTGACAACAAACTCCTAACCCAAGATGGTCTAACTGCATTAGCTAGAGCTGGAATTTGGGCCTCCTCTAATTATAGGGTAAGTAATCAACAGGACTGAAAGATGGTCTGATTGGCTTGAAGTTAAGTAAAATACTTTAGTTTCATGATATAGACTTCTCTGAGCCTCCTTTGCCCAGGTCTTGTCCAATTTAGTTTAGATCAACTTACGTAAATTTTTTGTTTTCTTGGACCAAGTAAACTTAGGCCCTATAAAACCTAAGTCCATCATGCCACATTGTACCTATCAGCTCGTTGTTAACAAACTGGTCTCTACCGCCCTCCCCTCCCCACCATCCCCCTAACTTTTCCTCTTACAAAGGGTTTCGTTAAAGTCTCCAATCATAATTAAGGTCCACTATTTCTAGAAGAACAACCCTCCAATGGCTCCCACCCTAAACATCTCTCTTGAAATTGAGGAGAAGTATAAATAGTAGTTGAAAACCAAGAGTATCTATAGTAGAATACTAGTACTTCCGAAGTAACCTATTACCTTAACAAGACTCTCTCTCTAATAGCTACATCTTCTTCATTCCATTAAAACACAATCCCCTCTTTAAACCCATTGGTTTCCACATACAAAAGGGATGTTTCTTAACCACCAAACTCGATTCCACACTATAAAGAAGACCCTCTTTTCTTCATTCAAACACACAATTGTAAGGATTACAAACTAGATTAAGAGAATTGCCAACCTCCCGCACTAAGGTTTAGTTTAAAGTTTTTGCTAGAGAATCCAAATTTCTTTAGGTAAATTAAAGGAGTAGAGCTTGAGTATTCTTCAAATTGGTGGAGGGGTTTTATAGATTGAGAAGTTAAGAGTCAGGAATTACCATCACCTTATTGGATACTACCCAAAAGGTCCCTAAACCGACTACCAATTCATTACTATACAAGGTAAGTTTCTAAGTCCTTGAACGTTCTTAAATTTTCTTGTGCTCTTGATGGATTTTCATCCATGATATATACTAATGATCTTAGAAATCCTATCGTATGTATTAAAATAGTTGGTTCAAAGCAAAATTTGTTAAAAATAATTGTTACAATCCTTGTTTCTACAATTCATGAAAAAATCATTAGTTTTGATGCATTTTTTATAATAAATGTACATAAACTAGGTGTTTCTTCTACTTAAATCTTGTTAAATTAAGTGTTTTGGCAAGTAAATTGCAATACGTTTGTGATGATTCTTGTGTTTATAATATGAAGATTAAGGGATTGATACTTGTATGATGATATACATATTAAAGTAAATGTTTGTTTATGATTATGGAATTTTGAAATTATGGGCTTGTAAATATATATATATATATATATATATATAATCCATATGAGGATTTGATACAAGAGTTTTGTTAAAAGCAATAACAAAGTTTTTTTTTTAATTGTGTGATCATTATAAATTAATAATATGAAAATAAACAGGCATGCCTTCAAAATTTGTATGGGTAACCCTAAGTTTTCTCATGAAAAATTATTAGTCCATGATATTTTGTTGCATGATATTCTTGCATGGTTAATTCATACATTGCATGATTTATTTGGTTATGATTTATTTTGTGTACTTGTCTTTAACGAGTTCTTTAAAAAATAAAAATGGTTTTAAAAAAAAAACAAAAGACTTGTTTTGTCACCTTAGAAAAACCTTTTTTTTTTCTTAATAATAAAAAAACTAAATTGACTTGTTTTCAATATTAAAAGTTCTTATTTTTTTCAAAAATTGGGACAAAAAGTGTATTTTACAAATTAATTAACAAGTAAATACCTAAAATGAAATATTTTATAAATAAAATGGACTAACCCACTAAATTTTTATAAAACACATTTAGAATTACATAAGTTTGATCCTAATTAGGAGATATGAAGGCACTTTGAGCGCCCCTAAAATATACAAAAGAAAAAATCCCCTTTTTCTAGTGTAAACCTTTTTATTTTGAAAAAAGAAACTCATCAAACACTCATTTTATTGTTTTATGCATCTCTTTTATAGGAACTATTTAGGTTTTAAATAAGTTAGCCCTCAAGCCTAATACATCCAATAGCTAACATTAGGGTCCATCCATCGATGGGCCCTAACTTCACTTTTTTCTAATTTCAATCGAATGGCAACTCCATTTTTTTAAAATGTTTTTTTTATAAAGCCTTTTCTTAGTCTTATCAAGAGGTTTATATTAAGCAAACTAGGATTAATATAAATCGAGTCAAGAAAAGAGAGAAACCAAAATTTTAGCTCGATAAGTTTGGTGAATCTACTAAAGATTCGATATATAGGTTAGCCATAAAAGAGATCCATGAAAAATTAATTGGTTCTTATTTTAAAAAATGATAATAAGTGGGCTTTTACTTTTTAGCATTTAGTTTATAGTTGTACTAATGTAAGCTTTGGTGATGCAAGAAAAAGAAAAAAAGGAGGTTAGCCCATTGGGCCTTTGGGGGGTTTCTTTTCTTAAAAAAAAAATCATGATGTATGTTTAGACAAGTCAAACTTCAATCGTCTTAAGAGCTTAAGAGGGGAGCCATTGTGTAAGTTTTGAGTGATGTAAGGTAATCAAGCTCTAGGCTAAGTTAGCTAACCTCACTTAAGTTTCAGATGGGCCAATGATCAATGTAAGACCTTTTGAAACATGGGGATTTTTTAGAACCCACCCAATTGCATTCATGAACCTACATGAGTTGACAAGTAAACCATTTGTAGCAAGTGCTTCAAAGTCAAAGACTTGAAATGTTCATAATATTGGTTTTTTTTTTTTTTTTTTGGTGCTTATAAGAGGGTTTATGTACTTTGTAATAATTTTTTTATTTTCTTGTTAAAGAAAAAGGAAAATGAATTAATTTTTTTTTTTTCATTTTTAGCACAATGAAGAAAGAAATCTATGTCAATAGGCCCAAGGACCCTAAGGATATGCTTAAGAGATAGTTCCAGCTTTTTAACCCTAAGCAATAGGATTGCATCAAAACAAAAATTGAGCCCATTATGTCCCTAATGGAGATCTCTATTAACCTCACTTTTGTACAAGCCTAGGTTTACTTATAGAATCCAAAAATCATGGCTTTTATGTTTTGAGCCTTACTAGTTATGCCCATCAATTGAAGAATATACCCAGTTACTGAAGGCCCCTACTAATACAAGCGAGATCTACATCCTAAACCTCAACAAAGGCACTCACAGCATCATTAATGATTTATTAGGGATGATAAAGAATGAAATAGATCAGGCCTTGAAGGACAATAATGAAAGATACCTCAAGTTATCTGATTTGCTAGATCGATTTGTAGGAAAGTCTAAATTCCAAGAGAAGCACAATGACTTTTGTGCGGGCTATCGGGGATAGCAATGCAATCAATGCCATGCATATATTTTAGCAGTATTTAAGGCTGTCTTATTTCCAGAAGGTGTATCTACTTCAGGGTTATAGAGATTGTAGCCCAGTTTCTAGAAGAAAAATCGTATGTCCTAACCTTCTTAGTTGAGCAAATCAGATCATTGAATTATCTCAAGCCCAAAAAACATGGAGACATGAAGACTTCCCCGAGCTTGCTTATGATCTAGTTTCTTAGCTACATGGCTATTCGCCAACTCAAGTTCCATAAGGCCAAGTTTGTTGTAAAAATTGACATAATCCTAACCTTTGTAAGGGTTGAGTTACTAGAGGCTCCTACTCTCTATTGGGTTGAGGTCCTTCAAAATTTCAATGCTAAAGACTCAACATGGGTAGCTAGATGGTATGATGCTAAAGAGATGATAAGGGGTTGCAAATATTATGAGGCAGTTCTACTTATTAGGATGAATTGGTGCACAAGCCATTATCTAGTTGCTATGATCCAATCGGTTAGACCCATTCAAACCATAGTCCACAGGCCATCATTAAACAGAGTAATTATAGGCTATTATGACTGCCCCCTTATAGTGGATGAAAAGATATCCCATCTACTTACCATCAAGACTTTATGAAGTGAACGAGTTGTGGTCCAATACTTTAGCTGGAGAACTTAGCAAATAACACTAGAAAGCATCAACCACAAAAAATTACATTTACCAACACATTAAAAAAATAGGCCAAAAGCAATTTAAGGCCCTTGATATGTTGTAGCCAGTCCCAAAGAATCTTACCCTTGAAATGGATACCTACATTAAGCAAGTCAAGGCCTAAGTGGAAGTTGTCTATGAAGATACAAATAAGTCAGGAAAAATCTGGAAGGCCCCATACAACGTAGAAAAGCAACAGGTTTAAACATTGAAGGACTAGCTAACAAGAGCCCATAAGAGGATCTAGGAGTTAGAAGCACTAGTAGAGCCTAGCCTATTCAAGAAGAAGAGAAGAAATGAAGCAAGATCCAGCCAGCCAGCTAAGAGAAGTCTAGCAAATGGGCCTTTTAACTTAAAAATTTTGTTTTGATCTTGAAATAAAGAGTTGTAAGCAAACTCCATCATTTGCAGTCTTAACAAAAATAATATTTTTTACCACATTACCGATTACTTGCCAACTCCAATATCAACATACGTAGAAAAAAGATTTTAAGATTCTAAAAAGAAAAGAAAGAAAAAAAAGAGAGGAAAATTTTTTTTTTTAAAAAAAAGAACACAATAAAACCAAAAAAAAAAAGTGAGTTAAAGTAAAACAATAAAGCAAAAGGAAAGCTATCAAACAAAAGAGAATCATAGGAGGTTTTTTCTACCAAGTTTTGAGTGTTTGCCTCTATATAGGTTTCTCAAAAATAGCTCACAAGCAATATATTCCAGAAGAAAGTCCCATAATCACCCAACTAAGATCCAAAATGGCAACTAACACAAGCAACGTTGGCAGTGCTAGCAATACCAACACAAAAGTCCCCATCGAAGTGAGGTTCAGACTTTTGGAACAATCAATGAAGGGCATGGGTGACAAGATGGACTTTTTGATTGATAATTTTAACCACATGCATGCAACTCAACCTGCCTTTGTAGATAACTCCAAGCCACATAGGAAAGGGATTGCCACAAATTCATAGGAAGGTGAAGAGACAAGCCTAAAATATTTGCAACTAGGGGTAGAATATAGAGTCAATTCTAAAGGTTTGAGGAAGGAATTTGAGGACAAGTAAAAACAAATGGAAAAGAAGCTATTACAGCAAATGAATGAAAAGATGAAAGCCGTTGAAAAGCAAAATGGGTTTAAACAAGAAGGTATCATTGACATAGATATACAAGATAGCTCTACTTTTTAGGAAAAGTTCAAGGTGCTTAATTTTGACAAGTATGATGGAATTAGCTGCCCCAAATTGTACACCCAGTTGTACGTCAAGAAAATGAGCAAGTATGCCTAGTATGATCACTTAATGGTCTAAACTTTCTAAGACAATTTGATCGGCCCAACCTTAACATGGTATGCTCAACTTAACCTCAATCAAGTCAATACTTAGGAAAAGCTATCCTAAGCCTTTTATGAGCAATAGAAGTTCAACATTGAAGTTGTCCCCTCCATGTAGGATTTAGGAAGCCTTCGCAAGAAGCTCAATGAATATTTGGAAGAATATGATTAGAGATGGAGGGCCCTAACCGTAGGGGTATCCACCTAAATCCTTGAAAAGGAGTTGACCTTTACCCTGATCAATACCTTAGAGAAGTCTGATTTTACTCACCGCATACCACTTACCTTGGCCAACTTTATTAATGTAGTAGAAATAAGGTACAGAGTTGAGAGTGCTATCGCATCCAGCAAACTATCCACTTCAAACACTTAAGACAAGAAACCTACCCCTACCAAGCCTAATAGCAAAGGGAAAGAGCCCACTATGAGTGTGGTGACCTTCAACCGAAACCCAGCACCTACCTCACACACATCTTACCAAACCACTTCAAGCCTAATAACCCCCATAGCTCTAGCCAAACAATACCAAACACCAGAAGCCTAACCCAACTTAGCTCCCCCTAGAACATTCACTAGTATCCCAATTTCCCTAAGCTAAGTCTTAGCCCACCTAAGTACCAATCACCTCATTGACTTTGAACTACCCAATGAAAGGTACAAACCCAGAAACTTCAACCCTAATGCTAAATGCAAATGCCATCTCAAAAACAAGATTTAAGACTTAATCAATGCTATGAGAGTACATTTGGACTTTGTTAAGACCCTTAATGTCAACAAAAACTCACTTCCAAATCATGCTACTATAATCAACATAATTACTATCGAGGAACCTGACCTTAGGATAAATCTAGATGAGCTACCTACACCAATTGAACAATTTGCCTAGCTCTTTAAAGAAACAAGATATTTATGAGGAATTAATCTCAAAGACAAAACCCATACCAAGCTAGCTAACTATTAGTTACTTTAGAAAGGTAAGGTGAGGAAGGAAGAAATATAGGAGATGATGATAACCAAACCTCAAAACCTCACCTACAGACAGTTGAAGGAACATAGGCTAGCAAGGGACCCTATGGTTATGTCATTCAATCAAAGATGAGGAGAATTTGAGTACCTAGTGGAGACATAGGTCGTACCCACAATATATACCAAAGAGGTGCCAACTAGATGGGGGCCTGAGTTTAAAGAGAAAGATGATATAGGCTACATGGTGTAAATGATTAGGACAAGCCAAAAGCTAATTACGATTCAATACAACAAGCAACCTGAGGAGCAACTTACATATGGCAAGACTAGAAAATGTGTGTTCAATATCCTGATTCCTCCTAAGAATTACAAAGCGACACCTTTCAATTACCAAAATCTTAACCAGTCAAAGATTGCCACAACATTTGTAGGAGGCATTACTAGAACAGGCCAGATTTATAGCTTAGGAAAAGAAGTGATACAAAACATACAAGCACATGGGGGAGAAAGAATCTAAGCTGGACGCTTTTAATAAAATCATTGAGACCAGTGATTATAAGATTGTGGACAAACTAGCCAAGGTTACGACCCAAATTTCCCTTATGAGGCTTCTTTTATCATCAACCCATTATAGAGATTCTCTCTCCGAGATTCTCAACAAAGTACATGTTCCTCAAGAGATCTTGGTAGATAAGTTAGGGTATAGAGTTAGCACCATATTCACTATTGATCAGATTGCCTTCTCACTTGAGGAGTTAAGGGAAGAAGGAAATCACAACACCAAGTATAGTGTTGAGATAAAAATATAAGATCATGGCTAGAGTCTTCATCAACAATGGGTCCTCATCGAACATTTGTCCCTTAGACACCCCCTAGCAACTCGAGATTAAGGCTAATGAGATTGAGCTTAGCTCCATAGTTGTAAGGGCTTTTAATGGGTCCAAAGAAAAAAAAGATTGTAAGGGAGGTAGACCTTGAAGTAATAATTCGACCTTAAAAATTCAATGTAACATTCCAAGTGCTATACATTCCTAAGACCTTCAACATCTTGTTGGGAACGCTTTAGATCCATGCAGCTAACGCAATTCCTTCTAACTTACGTTAGAAGGTAAAATTTATTGCTAATAGTTAGAAGGTCACGATCTTAGGAGATCATGATTATGACATTTATAAGGAGACGACAATCCCAGACATAGGGATAGAAGAGCCTAAAGATTTTAGTTACAAATTTTTAACTAAGCATGTATGGCCCATGGGAAGAAAGATGAAAACAAAGGCCCTACATTCAAGAAGGGGAAAATTGAGACTTTATGCTTAAGGTATGTACCCATAGGAAAAGAGTTAATCTACACCTATTTTACTGGAGAGAAAAAGGGTGATTGGATGTATAATACCCTTATGACTTTTCTACCACTTGAGAAAAGCTTCATCGAACCAGCATTAGAAGCAATGATCAAAAAAGAAGACCAGCCTAAAGCGTCAACATCTCTACAAAATTGGTTCACTCTTCCCTTGATGAATAAAGCTATAGTAAAGTAAGGATTGCAATAGGGCATAATAGTTATTGAGTTTTATTTCCTTTTCTTCAATTCTCGTTGTTCATGATTGAAACTCGATGGTTCACCAATAAAATTAATCCTTTCAGTTGTTCTCTCCAATATATGTCAATAAAATTATTTTTCCTTGTCATGTCCACTTTCTTTCTTCCCTTATTACTTATCTCTTTTTCTTCCTACCCATATTTTCAAATCTAATGATCTTGATGCAATTTGAGGATATCTCGCACCCATAAATCATGAAAATATTGATATCATGTCCAACCTGTTGATCAGTGATTTTCGTTTTGGTGCACGAACACTAGCAAAACAAGAAAACTGCTATAAGGGGTACTGGAGGGTGCTTCGGCACAGCCACTCAAATGCCTAAGTCAACCTTCTTGGGATATCAATTGAATTGTACAATGATTATGAGAGCCAAAATATCGAGAGGGTCCCTTTACCTGGAGGTCTTCATTGGTATTTATAGTAGGTTAGTAGAAGTTATGCCTGAATTAGATTATTGGGTCAGGCTTAAGTACTGGGCTGGCTAATATAAGCCTGTGAAATAGTTATCAAAAATGCCTTGTTAACATAACCTTATGAGGATAATCATTGGGGGTTGATGTCAATAATCACAAAGAAATTCATGAGAGTTACAAAAAATACGAATAGGGTCATATATCCATCAATAAGCTTGTTCAATTAATTAATTTAGGCTCAAATGTTAGACTCAAGAACCCAAGGGTTGGGGGCAATTTATTATCAAAACGGAAAAGTGAAATGACTAAGTTATTAGCTGAATATACTAACATATTTTCATGGCCTTACGAAGACATACCAAGGTTAGACCCATCAATTGTAGTCCATAAATTACCTATTAGGGAAGACATTAAGCCCAAAAGACAAAAACTTAGGTACTTCTAGCTTGATATCATGCTAAAGATAAAAGAGGAAGTTAAGAAGTTGTTAGAGGTAGGATTTACTGAAGTATCGAATTTCCCCAAATGATAGCAAACATAGTGTCCGTTCTAAAGAAAAATGGGAAAGTACAGATATTCATGGATTTTTGGAATTTAAACCAAGCCACCCTTAAAGATAATTTTCCACTACCTCGCATTGATGTTCAAATAGACAACACCACTAAGAGCTATCTATTCTCCTTTATGGATGGTTGTTCATGGTATAACCAAATAAGAATGGCCAAAGAAGACAAAGCTAAAACTACTTTTATCACCACATAGGGAACCTGTTGCTACAAGGTGACACTTTTCAACCTCAAAAATGTTGGCCAACTTATTGAATGATAATGGTAACTCTTTTGCATGACTTGATGCATAAAGAAATTGAAGTCTACATAGATGACATGATTTCCAAATCTTAAGAAATCGAAGATCATGTAGAAGTATTAAGAAAGTTATTTAAATGGCTACATAAGTTCCAGTTGAAACTAAACCCAGAAAAGTGTACGTTTGGGGTCACATCAAGGAAGTTGCTAGGATTCATAATCAGCTAGAGGGGCATTAAAGTTGATCCGAATAAGGAAAAGGTGACTTTAGAAATGCCTTCTCCACATACACTTAAGGAAGTCAGGGGTTTGCTAAGGTAGCTAAATTATATTGCTTGATTCATATCACAATTCACAAATAAGTGTCTCCCTCTATTCAGATTATTAAGAAAAAATGCTCCTCTAAATTAAGACGAAGAGTGTAAAGAGGCATTTCACAAGAATAAGGAATACCTCATAAATCCTTTGGTTCTAGTTGTCCCTAAGCTAAGATGGCTATTGTTTTTATATCTCACTATCCTTTAGGAGTCTATAGGATATATGTTGGGGCAGGACAATGAAGTGGGAAGAGAAAAGGCCATTTACTACCTAAGTAAGAAGTTCACTAAAGAAGAGCGGAGGCACTCTGACATAGAAAGAACTTGTTGTGCCTTAGTATAGGTGATGCACCAATTAAGGCAATACACCTTATACTACATAATAGACCTATTGACAAAATATGATCCCCTCAAGTACTTGGTTGAGAAACCAGCTCTTATTAGAAGAGTTCCCAAATAGTAAATGATGTTATTTGAGTTCAACATAATCTATGGGAATGAAAATTCGATGAAAAGGCAAGCTTTGGTAAATCAATTAGCCGATTACCCTACAAAAGAGGTGGACAAGTATAAGGAAGTTCGATTCCCAACTGAATATATCCTAGTAGTGAAATACAATCCAAACCTCCCTAAGTGGAAGATGTATTTTGATGGGGTAGCCAATATATCAAGATTTAGGATAAGGGCAGTACTAATATCCCCTAAATGTACCCAATTCCCTATTACAGCTAAGCTTACATTTTCTTACACTAACAATATTGCAAAGTATGAAGCTTGCATCTTAGGCCTTAAGGCTGCTATAAATATGATGGTCCATGAGCTTAAGGTGTACGAAGACTCATTTTTTATTATTCTTCAAATGACTAATAAATACAAGACAATGAATCCAAAATTAATGCCTTACCATCAACACCATGCTAAGTTAGCCGAGAAGTTCAAAGACATCTCCTTCACATATATACCAAGAACTCATAATCAATTCATGGACACCCTTGTTACACTAACGTCCATGGTTCAAGTGTTAAGTGGGATGGAATTTAACCCTTGAAGATCATAGTGGAAGACAAGCCCATTTTTTGCTTGGTGATGAAGTAGCTAAAGATAAGAGGCCTTGGTTCCATGATATCCAACATTTTCTTCAAACTAGCACATATCTAGAAGGGGCAAGTAAGAAAGATAAAAAGAAAAAAAAAATGAGGATGGTAAGCCACTTTTTGCTTAGTGGCACTACATTGTATCAACCATCATTTGACACCATATTATTGAGATACGTAGATGAGGAAGAAGCAAGTGCTCTAATGAAAGAGGTACAAGAAGGGGCATGTGGCCCGCATATGAATGGCCATATATTAGCCTGGAAAGTCATGCAAACAAAGTATTGTTGGTCCATAATGGAATCGAACTATATCATACACATATGACGTTGTTACCTATGCCAGGTATATTCTAACTAGGTGAGTGCTCCCATTCAAGAGTTACATGCTTTATCTTTACCATGGCCATTTTCTATGTGGGGAAAAGATGTTAATGATCCAATTAACCCAAACGCATCAAATGGGCATAGATTTATCATACTAGCTATTAATTACTTTTCAAAGTGGGTAAAAGCCTCCTCTTATGTAAACATCACTATAGGAGTAGTAATCAAGTTCTTGAAATAGGATATAATTGCTCAATATGGAATGTCATAGCCAATCATCACAGATGATGGCATGAACCTTAATAACAAGCTTGTGATAGAGTTGTGCCAGCAGTATATAATCATTCACAGGAATTCTACACCTTATAGGTTGTAGATGAATGGGGCAATGGAGGATGCCAATAAGAACCTCAAAAGGATTATTAAGAAGATGATTGTAAGTTACAAAGATTGGCATCAGATGCTACCTTCCACACTCATAGCCTATAGGACTTCCATGAGAGTATTAACGAAAGCTATGCCTTACTCTTTGGTGTATGGGACTAAGGCAATTTTTCATGTTAAAGTAGAAATATCCCCCCTTAAGGTACTAGCTAAAACCCAACTAAATGAAACAAAATGGGTTAAGAAGAGGATCAAGGGATTAAACCTAGTAGATAGAAAGAGGCTAACTACATTATGCCATGAGCAATGTTATCAACAAAGGATGGTACGGGCCTTCAATAACAAAGTATAGCCTCGTCAGTTTATAGAAGGGAACTTAGTGTAAAGGAAGGTCCTCCCAAATGTACAAGATCCCAGTGAGAAGTTTGCCCCTAGTTATGAAGGTCCTTATGTAGAAAGAAGGGTATTGTCTGAAGGAGCATTGATTTTGTCTCAAATGGATAGCCTAGATTTGAGAAATCCTATAAATATTGATGCAATCAAGATCTACTATCCCTAAAGTCAATGGAATGATGTTATTTTGTCTTTAATTTTGAATACTTTATGAACTAGTATTGTTGTCTTTTACGCACAAAGTAGATATCCCCAACTATCGTCAGCATTAGATTAGTCATTAACCACTTTCCACTACATCAATAAGTTGTTCTCAATCTCAACTCCGTACTATACCATGTATCCTTCCCTAAACACATACACACACACACATACATAAAACCCTAATCACGAACACTGATGAACTATTAAAACTCCTGGAATACTATGTTTTGATCCTTCCTTTTTTAGATTTTGGTCCAGATAAAAAAGAGAGGGAGAAAAGAAGCGAGATCGCCCAAAAGAGGAAGAAAAAGGCAAATTGAGTTTGCAAACTCCCATGCCCAATACTAATGAAGATTGGCCAGTTCATCAAGTTTCTAAGCCAAGGGGTGATTATAGGCCTCTAAACTAGGAGCTACTACTGGCAAGCTAATCATAAAAACAAGTGTGTCACTTACTCAAAACTTTAAGGTAGGATATCTCATAAAAGCCATAACCTGTGATATGCCTAACCCTTCCATTTTCTTCATTCTTTCAGATAGGTTATCTTACTAAGGGGTCTCATTAACATAGACCATAAGAAGCCTTGTCCCTAAATAGCCTAAATACTATCACTCTTTTAGGAAAGAATATCACAAAGGTTTTGTTAAGATAGATAGTTAGGAGCTCTTTTCACCCTCTAGACAGCTATAGTGCTATCGTTTCTTTAAGAGAGAATATCTTGTCGAAGAGTCTCGTTAAGATAGATTGTAAGGAGCTCTTTCTACCCTTTAGACAGCCTTAGTACTATCATTCCCTTAAAACAAGATATCTTACAAAAGTGTCTCGTTTAGATAGACCATAAGGAGCCCTATTCCTAAGATAGCCTCAACACTATCGCTGTTTTGGAAAAGGATATCTCAAAAAAATACAAAAAAAAGGTCTTGTTAAGAGAGACCACAAGGAGCTTTTTCCATTCTTTAGACAACCTTAATGCTGTCATTTCCATTGAATAAGATATCTCATCAAATAGTCTCGCTAAAATATACTAAAAGGAGCCCTACCACCATCATCTTTTGCAAGAGAATTTCTCATCAAGCAATCTCGCTAAGATAGATCACAATGAGCTCTTTCCATTTCCTTTGGTTAATGGCTCATCAAAGGGGCCCATTTTATAGCTAACCCATTTCACATCTTAATAATTACCATCTTAAAAATTACCATCTAAAACCTTTCTTAGAACTCTCTTACTACCATAGGGGCAAAAATAGCATCTCTTTTATCTTTGTAATAAAGTTTTCACCAAAATTCACGAAAAAGAGGGACAATTATGTAAACCCCATTTTTGCCCATGAAGAATTTAGCAAACTTTAAAAATTTTGAAAATTTTAAAAGTTCTAGAAAATAAAATTTTGAGAATTTTAAGGAACATAAAAAATATGGAAAAAAACCCAAAAAATACAAAAATTCGAAAATTTTGAAATACACAAAAGAAAGTTGAAAAGAAAAAATAAATAAATAGAAGGAAAAAAACATTGTTGACGTAGCATGCTACCTTATAGCATTACGCAATCACACCTTAACTTGCCACATGGCATTGGGTTTAAAAAAAAGGGAGGGAAGATTAGGTCACTCGCATGCCCTTTACTTTTCTTCTATACGCATGTAATGCACACACACGTGGGGTGCACGAGTGCCTTGCTTCTCCTCCCCCTTGCCTTTCTTCTTCCTTTCCTATTCTAATTCCTTCACAATCAAAATGCTTTTAGAGAATAGAGCTATTTTGGATCTAAAAAAGCTACCCAGCTTAATCTATTTTCTTAATCCAAAAATTAGGAAAAAAATGTTAAATTGAAAGGGAAATAAATGCGCATTATTCTAGTTCAGAAATATTGAAAAATAATAAAGGAAAAATACCCCAACAAAAAATAACGAAAAAGGAATTCATTTGTCAAATGAGATTTGCACACCTTCTAAATGTTGGAAAATTGAATCTCTTCGTGCAATCCCACTACGTGTTTAATTTCTAGAATTAGTAAGAAGAGGTGGAAGATTCGTTTTCTCTATTTATTTGATAGAAATCACAACTAAAATACACCAAAATTGGATAAAAAAATCAAAAAATAAAATAAAAAATGAATTGAATTTGCAAGGTATGACAAGATTTAATTGCCCTACACAAAAGGAATGCTTCTTGACCACCAACCTAAACTCCACACTATCAATAAGACCTTATTTTCCTCATTCAAACATATAATTGCAAGGATTACAAACTAGATTGAGAGAATTTCTAATCTCTCACTCTAGAGTTTAGTTTGAAGGTTTTGATGGAGAATCCAAATATCTTTAGGCAAATTGAAGCAATGGAGCTAGATTTTTTCTTTTTTTTTTTTAAATTGGTGGAGTGGTTTCGCAGATTGAGAAGTTAAGAGTCAAGAATCACCATCACTTTGCTGAAAACAGCCCAAAGTCCCTACACTAGCCACTAGTTTGTTACTAGGCGATGTAGGTTTCTAAATCCTTGAATGTTCTTAAATGTTCTTGTGTTCTTGATGGATTTTGATGCATAATATGTACTAATGGTCTTTGAAATCTTGTCATATGTATTAAAATGATTGGTTTGATGCAAAACATGATAAAAATAATTGTTGCAATCCTGGTTTCTACAGTGTGATATTCATTAAAAAATCATTAGTTTTGATGCTTTTTTTATAATAAATGTACATAAAATAGGTGTTTGTTCTTGTTAAATCTTGTTGAATTAAGTGTTTTGATGTGTAAATTGTAGCACATTTTTCATGATTCTTATTTGTATAATATGAAGATTAATGGATTGATGATTGTGTGATGATAAAAATGCAAAAGTAAATTATAGATACCTAATTTTTGCCCTCCTTTATTTGTTTTTTATTTATTTCATTTTTATTATTTTTCTTTCTTTTCTCAGTAAGCCCTAAATTAGAAAATTTTCAAAAAAAAAAGGAAATTAAAGAAAACCCCAAAAAATGAAGAAATTTAGAAAAGATAAGAATTCTAGAAAAATACAAAAAAAAAAGGAAAATAGGAAAAAGAAAACACAAAAAATAAGAAATTTAGAAAAAATACAAGAAAATGAAAATTTTAAGAAAATATATAAGAAATTTGAATAGCTACAAAAAATTTTAAAAAATAAAGAATTTAAAATATAATAAATTTTTTAGGTCATTTAAATAGAATAAGATTTTAATTTAAATAAATTTGAATAAAATACTGTTGAACTTGGGTTTAAATTTAAATCTAACCCAAACCAACTTAGGCCATATGTACATTGCACATATGAACAAGACACAAGCCAATAGCCTGACGATTAAGCATATGGACATAACATTAACATTGAGTATGAAGTCTTGGGTTCGAATCTTGACAAAGGCAGGAAAGCCTTTTTTTAAAAAAAAATTTTTTGGCAAGCACACTGCCACGTGTTAAGATCTGGTTACGCCACGTGTCCTGACACGTAGCATCATTGGATTGGACGACCTTGCTGATGTGGTGCCACATAGTATGCCATGTTAGCTATCACGTATCACATGATGATACGTAGCAAGTCGGGGTTCGTCAAATTGACTGACATGATGCTACGTCAGCACTTTCCCTCAGTTTTCCTCCACTTTCTCTTGATTTCCCCCCTTTTTCCTTCTTAAGAACAGCCCACTCGCTCCACTTTAGCTTCAATTTCTACACAAATTCTGCATACAGGCACATAGTTTCTTACATCAATCTCGCACTAGACATGGTAGGCTTTAAATTGGTGTTAAGAACAAGTCCAAATTCAGTCAAAAGCACATTCAAATTAGCTTTCAAAAAAAAAAAAAAAAAACTAGGTTTTCGGGCATTTTTCATTAAATCTGATTCTAATTTTCCTTTGTTTTTAGGGTGAATTCGTATATAAATTGGTGATCATCGAGGCGACACGATCATAAACAACAAACAAAATCACTCGAGACAACCTCTCTCTCTCCCTACAATCACTTTCTCTCTCTAACCTACTATCTCTCTCTTCGATCCTCTCTCTCTACTCAAAATCAAGTCCAATCACCACTACAGTTGAGCTCCCCTTAGTTTAGGCTCTCCAACCCGACCTCTTTTAACCTCTATCGTACCCCACAATAACTGCATCGAACCACCACAATTCAAACCCTCATCACCGCCTCTCTCTCTCCTCGAGCCACCACTACAACTACTCTAAAAGCCTAAACTAACCTCACAACTGAACTCCCCACACCTCAAAACCTCACACCACACCCCACTCTCATACCCCGTAACCCTCATACAGTCGAACCACCACTACTGTCGACTGCCACTTCCAACAGCCCTCTAAACCACCACCAAACACCACGACACTCGGCTTACCCCACCTAAGTCCAATCTAAAACTCATAAATCTACCTTAACCCTCAAGAAAATCTATTCGAATCGACCAGGATCGTACCCTCCAACTGTTACAAAGCTTGAAGAAGGATAATCCAATCCGATCCGACCCGACCCGACCCGACCCAATCCAACCTGTCTGACCTGCTTAAGTCCGACCAGTGCATCTAAATCTATCCAAAGTTTTTATATATTTGATTTATTGTTTTACTTTGTTTATTTATTTATTTTATTTAAATGTAATAGAAAATAATAAAAATAATAAAGAAGAAAAAGAAAAAAAGAGAAGAGAAAAATCGAAGCAAGTAAAAAAAAAGAGAAAGAAGAAAAAGAATACCATTTATTTTTAGCTTTTTTTTAGTTTATTAAAAGTAAAAATAGATAGAATAAGTAAAATAATAAATAATAAAAATAAAAAGTAAATACAAAGAATAAAGATTATTATTTCTTTTATCACTTAGAAAGTTGATTTTCCAAAAATAATAAAAAATAAATCAACCATTTTCTAAATTAAGATTACTTAGAATTTCGAAAAAATAAAATTCAATTTAGGACTCTTTTTTAGAAATTCTCTTAAATAAATCAAAATTGAGTAAAACGTAAACTTGATCATTTTTTTTTAATTAAAACAGAACCACATGCTAAAGTTTTCATAAAAAGAACTATGTATATATGATCGCGAATAGCGGATACGTAGGCACTTACGAAGCGATGGTAAAAAATGAAAAAACCTAATTTCCCATTTTCTTTAATTTAGATTGTTTTGTTTATCCAATTAAATTAAGTCTTGTCTTTCAAAATCAAAGAGTGATTTTTAAGTTTATTTCTAATTTTGGAAAGTCAATGGTACTCGCAAAGGTGTAAAATTCTTAACCCCCATACCTAAATCTTTGGTTTCAAAAAATTGTTTTGTAAAATCAGTTTTAATCGTTAGACTAGTAGCTAAGTTATAATTAATCCACCCAATTAGTTATAACTTAACGATTTTTCCCAACTCTAGTCAGGCGGCGACTCCAAAATCGTTTTAAAAAAGGAACAAATTTCTTTAAACCCTAGTTAGGGATCGGTATTAAATGGGTAGGGTTTAATACTGATTGGTTTAAAGAAAACCTAATTTTATAAAAAGAATCGGGAGGGTGAAAAACCATGTTTGACATCTTGGCAACTCCACTAGGGACGTCAAGAGGGTTAGCCATTCGGTTTTCCAAAATTAAAATTAATCTCTAAAATCACCTTAAATACAATTCATTTACTCGTTTTGTATTATAAATTGTGCTAATTTCATTTATAGGTTTAGTTTTATGTATTTTTTAGGGGAGGGATTTATTTTGCTGCATCATGAGTGCATGATAGATACAGTTAAACCTGGGCCGTCCTAGGACCTTAGGACGAGGAGCCATTGTGTAAAGTCTTGGGCGTAGTAAGGCAACCACCATTCAAGACCGATTAGGCTACCCCACTTAAACTTTGATGTAACCAAGGAACCATTTTTCCGTAAACATATAAGGTCACAGAATTTAAGGACTGTTAGAACCCACCTTTCTTACATTATATTTCATGGGGTCAACGAATAACTAACAAAGCGGCAATGTTATATAAAAAGGAAAAAATAACCAGATCCAGAGTTTTTCCCTGTATTCTTCCTAAAATCGATGTACATAGGAGGTCTTGTATATTTTCTCTTCTTGTAATTAGTCTTTCCCTTGTAATTTATGCTTTCTTTGTAATGTTTCAGAAATGGCTAGCTCATCCAATGCTAGGGTTTTCGCCAAGGAGATTCATGTCCACAAACCTATAAACCCAAAGCCCATACTCAACCAATGGTTTCAAACCTTTAACCCAGGAGAGCAATAGTTCATTACCAACAAAATTAAACCCATACTCTCACTAACCAAAGAGAAGGATAACATCACGCTAGTAAGGGCCTTAGTCTATTTTTGGGAGCCCAAAGAAATGGCTTTTCAATTTGGACCACATCTAATCAGCCCAACTCTAGAAGAGTACACCCAACTACTCCAAGCTCCTCCTTTAGATGAAATATAAGTCCCAGAACTCAGCTTCGGCCCAACCTATATTTTCTTAAGATTCTTAGGAATCTGTAAGATTGAGATAAATGAGACCTTAGACGACTACAACAAACATACCATCAAGATATGAGATCTAATCCATTGGTTCTAGAATGAGCCCAACTCCAACAAACAAGTGTTGTTTCTTGGAAATCGAAAAGAAAACCGAATCAAGGCCTATGTGCTAGCAGTGTTCGGCACTATCTTGTTTCCAAGTGGGTATCTTCTTATACACTTTAGGGTAATATTGTTAGCGGCTCAATTCTAGGAAGGTAAGTCTTATATTCCTGCCTTACATGCTGAGCAACTAAGGAACCTTAATTTCCTTAAAAAAAGGGGGGGGGAGGGGGGGGGCGCTACGGAAATCTTAGGTCAAGCATGGCACTATTAATGGTGCGATTCGTCAGTCATATCAAATACTTTGGGTTGGACTTAATAAGGGGAACATTCACAAATAAGATTGACCATATTGATTCTTTCATCAATAAGATCAAATTATCAGAAGATATCCTTACCCTTCTCTAGATAGAGATTCTTCAAGATTTTCTAGTAGAAGACATACTGTGGACTTCCAGGTGAAGCAATTACACTAGTGTCATACTGATTTGCAAGAATTACCATACTGTGCCACTAATCAAAATGAGTTAGTGTGTACAAGCTACTACCCAAACAACATGGTAAGACAATTTAGAGGAATCCAAGACATAGTTTACAAACCTTCATTAGAGCCATTCACTCTTAATCTCGAAGGACCTCACTCTATAGAAAAGACATCCAAACTTCACAAGATCAAAGCTTGGTGGGTCACCCGGGCCGTAAGCCCAAACATCGATCTAAATGAGTTCATAGGAGAAGTGGACGAACACCGGGTTACCAAAGAGCATTTATACAATCAACTTCACAAGGTAGACGCAATGTGATATCAAGCACTAGAAGTCCTTCAAACCTCCCCTGTGTGCCTTAAATCTAAAATGGTGACCTATATAGACCAAATGAAAGCTCGTACGGAGATCTTCCATGATGAGAAAGACAAATGGGCGAACCAATGCCGAGAATCTAGACAAAGGTCGCATACCTTGGAACACCAACTGAAGATGGCCTAGAAGAAAATTCAAGAGTTTGAAGAAGCAGCTAAGCGAAGAAGAAAATATCATCTAGCTTATAGAAAAAAAAAACTTAGTATAGATTAATTTGTACCTTTTTCTTTCTTTCATGTAATAAAACTCTAAGAATCCAAAAATAATAAATAACTTGCTGTTCTGTAATCATTTGTCAATCCTCTCCTTTTCATCTGTGTGATTCCTGCATTTCATTCATTTGCATTTCTTTCAAAATATCCATGTGCTAACTTGTTGAGAAGTGGTTTTAACCCAAGTCGCCAAGATAGCTCCCAAACGTCAAACTTTCTAGAGAAGCCCCATCAAAACTTGTTCTCAAACCAGAGTGCCCAACTAAGGAAATATCAACAATAACACCAGCAATGGCAACCCCGAGGTTATCGACCCCATTGAGTTGAGGTTCTAATCTTTGGAACAAATAGTGGGAAAGATTGCAGATCAACTGAGCTTTCTTGCTGATAACATCTCTCTGCTTAAGTCTACAGCTCAATCAAATGAAGAAAATTCCAAAGCATGATATGGAAAGAATACTGAAGCCCCACACATTGAAACAGAAGAAGCCTATCCTAAAGTTAATCAGGGCTTTGAATCCTTTGAAATAGAAGGGGTATTTCTAAAGGCCAACCCAACTTTTGAGCCGAATACTTACCCATTCCCATTCAACCCAAAGCCTGAAGCTGACTAAGACAAATTGAAAGAGCTTGAGAAGCGACTAACTCAACAAATTACAGAAAAAATGAAAATGCTCAAGGGGTATGATGGATTCAAGCATGCTAGCATAATAGACTTTGCTACCTGTGACTATAGAAGCTTTTCGGAAAAGTTCAAAGTACTTAACTTTGAAAAATACAATGGGACTGGATGCCCTAAGCTACACACCCGGCTGTATGTACACAAGATAGGCAAGTATGCACAGTACGATCAACTCATGATCCAGACCTTTCAGGACAGCCTGACTAGCCCTACCTTAACCTGGTATGCTCAGTTAGACCTAAATCAGGTAAATACATGGGAGAAGCTAGCCAGAGCATTCTATGAACAATATAGATTTAACGTCGAAGTGGCACCAACAATGATGGAATTGGTTGCCTTAAGGAAGAGGCATAATGAATCCTATAAAGAATATGCTCAAAGGTGGAAGTCCCTAGCTGCAAGATTTTCTACCCCTATGATTGAAAGAGAGCTGACTGTAACTTTCATTAACACCCTTGAGAGGCCATACTTCGCTCACCTAATCGAATAAACCTCTTCTAGCTTTGCAGAAGTAGTGGCAATGGGGTATCGAATTGAGAGTACCATTTCCTCTAGCAAGCTGCAAGAGACAACAGATAGAAGACCACCCTCTATTATACCCACCACCAACAAGCCTAGAAAAGCTACTATCAACATGGTGAACTCAAATGCAAGACCTAACTCCCAAGTTTCTTTTAGGACAAATCCCCCACCAGCTTAACCATAATATAGAAGCCAACTACAGGCTAGCAAAGCCCTAAGACAGTTCACCAGAATACCTGTTCCACTTAATTAAGTGCATGAGAAGTTAAGAAGAGATAATCTACTCCATTCTGAAGCTCCTAGTGAAAGGTACAAGTCAAGGTTCTTTGATCCTAATGTAAGATGTCAGTATCATCTAGGGCAAGCGGCCCATTCAACTGATTCGTATTGGAGGTTGAAAAACAAAATCCAAGATTTGTTTGATGAAGGTACAATACAACTGGATTTTGTGGAGGCTCTTACGCCAAACGTCAACAACAACCTACTGCCAAACCATGGACCCATCATCAATATGATATCTGATCACTCAAAATCTACCATCAACGTGATCGGTCCAAACCAAGAACCAAAGATTTATAAATTCTATAAAAAAGAGGTCCCATAAGCTAAAAGGTATACATTCCACTTACTTATGGCCCCCAAAAATTATAAAGCTGCCCCCCTTAACTACCAGGCAATAAACCAGGGGCAATCAAGCTCGCTTGTAGGAGGGATCACACGCTCCAACAAAATCTACAATCCAAAGGAAGACTTGAAAAAGAAGTGCATGCTGGAAATGCCAAACGTCGAATAAGCTAAACATGAGGAAGGATTAACTACCTTCACCAAGATGATGAAGTCTAGCGAGCATAAAATAATGAACTAGCTCGCTAAGACTCCAATACAAATATCCCTCATGAGTCTATTGATGGCATCAAACCCGTACCGAGAAGCCTTATTCAAAACACTAAGGGATGTCAAGGTGGCTCGTGAAATCCCGGCTAAAAGGATTGGCTCTATCACCAATTCCATCCACACCATAGATTAAATTTCCTTCCCCACCAAAGAACTGGGTAAAGAAGGTACCCAGCACATAAAGCCTTTGTTCATAATAGTGAGGATAAATAACACCATAGCAACAAGAGTCCTCACCAACAACGAGTCATCTCTAAATGTTTGTCCTTTGGCCACCTTGGATCTATTAGGTGTCGATACAACTACTATCAAACCAAGTTCAACAACAATAAGAGCTTTTGATGGATCCAGGAGAGAGATAATAAGGGAGGTCAACTTACTGGTTGATATTTGCCCATAGACATTCAACATCCCATTCCAGGTTTTAGACATTCCAAGGACCTTCAATCTGTTATTGGGAAGGCCCTGGATACATTCAGTAGGGGCCATACCGTCAACTCTTCACTAGAAATTTAAGTTCATCTCTAATGACCGAGTCATCACAATTCTGGGTGACTAAGATTATGAAATCTATAAAGAGACGGCGATACCTTATATTGGTACAGAAGAACAAGAGGACTTTGGACTCTAAATGTTTAATGAGGTGTGCATGATCACCAATCAGCAGAAGGAAGAGAGGCTGAAATTCAAAGAAGGCCAGTTTAGGACCTATGAGTTAGGATACATTCCAACCCTGATGGAAGAATTGCAAAGAAAGCAACCTAGGGGCAAAAAGGGTAACAGGTAGTATCACACTCGAATGGCCTTCCCTCCATTCTCAGAAACTTTCATCAGGGCCGAAACCTAAAACTCAAAGCCCATTAAAGAAGGCACTTCTAACAAAAATGAAGGGGCTAGCCTATTCAACAAATCCCAGCACTTAAATAATTGGTTCTTCATCCCTATGAATAATAATAAGTCTTTCCTAGGGTAAAGGATGAATCACAATCCAGTATTTTATGGAATTTCGTAATAAATTACCTCCGTTCTTCAAATGCTTGTACTCGACAGAGAGTTCCCCAAAATAAAATCAGCTTCTTTTCCCTTTACTCTTGCTATTATTTTATGGAATTTTGTAATAAATTACCTCCATTCTTCAAATGCTTATACTTGAAAGAGAGTTCCCCAAAATAAAATCCGCTTCTTTTTCCTTTACTCCTGCCTTACTTACACTTTTCCTTTTGCATACTTTTCTTTTTCTCCAGATGCTACGATCTAAACAAAGGCCATAGATGCCTTGTATAAATAGGTGATGAAAATATTAATATCACTTTCTACCCTATTAGGTTAGTCGTTGGGAGTGGTGTCAATGACCATAATGACATGCAAGAAAGCTGGCAAAAACATGAAATGAGTAGAATTTCCATTAACGAGCCAATAGAGATAATTATGCCAGTACCAACAAAAACCCTAAGGTGTTGAAGATTAGGGGAAATTTAGAAGAAAAGCAAAAGATAAAGATAACCACATTACTGTCTGAATACCAAGACGTATTCGCATGGTCTTATGACGACATGCCTGGATTAGACTCATCGATTGCGGTCCATCACTTACCCACACAAGAGGACATCAAGCCTAAGAAACTAAAGTTGAGAAGGTTTCGATTAGATATCCTGTTAAAAATCAAGGAAGAAGTTAGAAAACTACTGGAAGTCGACTTCATTGAGGTGTTTGATTATCCTGAGTGGGTAGCCAACATAATACCAGTTATGAAGAAGAATGGAAAAGTCAAAGTATGAGTGGATTTTCGAGACCTTAATCTAGCAACCCCTAAAGATCCATATCAATGTATTAGTCGATATCACAGCCAAAAACCATATTTTCTCTTTCATGGATGGATTTTCCGGGTATAACCAAATTCAAATGGTTGAAGAAGATAAAGCCAAGATAACGTTTAGTACGACTTGGGGCACATTTTGCTACAAAGTGATGCTTTTCAAACTCAAAAATGCTAGGGCAACTTACTAAAGGGCCATGGTAGCAATCTTTCATGACATGATGCACAAAGAAGTTGAAGTATATGTCGATGGTATGATTGCCAAGTCCAAGAAAGGAGAAAATCATGTGGAAAATCTAAGGAGATCGTTTGATAGGTTGAGAAAATTCCAACTGAAACTCAATCTAGAGAAGTGTACTTTTGGAGTGACTTCAGGGAATTTATTAGGTTTCATAATCAGCTAATGGGGCATCGAAGTAAACCCTGATAAAGTCAAAGCGATAGTTGACCTACCCACACTGCGCACACTTAAAGAAATCAGAGGTTTGTTGGGCTATTTAAACTATATAGCTCAATTCATATCCCAACTCACGAACAAGTGTCGTCTTTTGTTTAAGTTGTTAAAAAAGAATGCCAAGATCAATTGAGACGAAGAGTGTGAGCAAGCCTTTACAACAATCAAATAATACCTCATGAACCCTCCAATTCTGGTAGCTACAAAACCCGAGAAGCCTTTATTCCTATACTTAACAATATTACCAAAGTCTATGGGGTATATGCTTGGCCAAAAAGATGGGGAAGGGAAGGAACAAGTTGTATACTACTTAAGCAAGAAATTCACTAAAGGGGAGCAAAGGTATTCAAAAATTGAAAGAACCTACTATGCTTTAGTCTAGGTAATGCATCGGCTTAGACAATACATACTCTACTACCAGGTTGAATTACTAACTCAACATGATCCCCTGAAGTACTTGGCAAACAAACCAATCTTAATTGGTAGAATCTCAAAATAGCAAATGCTGCTATCAGAGTTCGACATTACATACGTGAACCAGAAGTACAAGTCAATTTCCCCAATGAGGGTGTCTTAGTAGTTAAGAGAAACTTTGATAAAGGAGAAAATGACGAGCCACCAAAATAGAAAATGTTCTTCGATGGTGCAACCAACATATCTTGGTGTGGAAATAGGGCAATACTAATATCCCCTAAAGATACAAAGTATCCTGTAGCCATAAGGCTCATTTTCCCATGCACTAATAATATTGCCGAGTATGAAGCATGCATCATGGGGCTTAAGATGGCCCTAGAAAAAGACATTCAAGAAATAGAAGTGTATGGAGACTCTTCGCTCATCATTGGCTAAGCCCGGGGAGAGTACAAAACTAAAGATCCTAAGCTAGTACCTTATCACCTGCATTTGATGGAATTAACAGAAATTTTCAAAAAAGTCACCTTCAATCACATACCAAGGACTCAGAATCAATTTGCTGATGTGTTAGCTACACTAGCATCTATGACCTAGATATCTAGTGGAGTTGAGATTTAACCCCTTACTACTAAAATTGAAGACAAGCCTACCTTCTGCCTAACGATTGAGGGTATGAACAACCAAAAACCATGGTATCATGATATTAAGACGTTCCTACAACAAAGCACATACCCTGAAGAAGCCGAGAAAAGAGACAGAAAGATGATTAGGAGATTAGCCACTCAATTCTTAGTAAGCGAGTCCACCTTATACCGACACTCATTTGATGGTACACTCTTAAGGTGTATGGCTGACAAAGAGGCTAAGAAGTTAATGAAAGAGGTACATTGAGGAGTATGTAGCCCTCACATGAATGGATACATGCTGGTGAAGAAAATCATGAGGCTAGGGTATTATTGGTCAACAATGGAAAGTGATTGCATCAAACATGTTGGGCACTGTCATTTATGCCAAGTTTATGCGAATAAGATAAACACCCTGCCTCAAGAATTACATGCCCTCTCAAGACCATGGCCTTTCTCAATGTAGGGCATAGATATCATTGGTTCAATCAGTCCAAAAGCGTCTAATGGGCATTGCTTCATATTAGTCGCCATCAACTACTTCAGCAAATGGGTAGAGGCTTTATCATACCCAAATGTTACTAAAGGGGTTATAGTTAAGTTCATCAAGAGAGATATCTTAGCTCGATATGAGACTCCTGAAACAATCATCACTGATAATGGCACCAATCTCAACAACAAGCTCATGATAGAATTGTACCGGCAATTCTAAATCATTCACTGGAACTTTACTCCTCATCGACCCCAAATGAATGGAGCTGTCAAAGTAGCAAACAAAAACCTCAAAAGAATCATTGAAAAAAAGGCTGTCACATATAAGGACTAGCATGAGATGTTACCCTTCACACTCATGGCTTATCAAACTTCCATCAGAACATTGATTAGGGCAACACCATATTCTTTAGTATACGGCACTAAAGCAATGTTACCAATAGAGGTCGAGATCCCGTCGCTCAAGGTACTATCAGAAACTCATTTAGACGAAGCCAATTGGGTAAAGAAACACATCGAACAACTAAATCTAATTGATGAAAGGAGATTGACGGCCCTGTGTCATAATCAGTGCTATTAGCAAAGAATGGCTCAGGCCTTCAACAAAAGGGTGCAACCCCATAACCTCAAAGAAGGAGATTTGGTGTTAAGAAAAGCTCACCCCAATGTACAAGACTCCAGAGGGAAATTCACCCCCAATTATGGGGGTCCTTATATCGTGAAGCAAGTATTATTAGAAGGGGCTTTAATTTTGTCCCAAATGGATGGTCTAGATTTGAGAGACCCCGTAAATACTTACACTGTAAAATTATACTATCCATAAGAAGTCAGTGGAAATTTTCCTCAAAACACGAAAATGCCAATCATTTTGAACGTCATTATGGTCCAATTTTCATTATCTAAAAGCAAATTTGGTATCCTTGGTCATTGTCGTTGTTGGAATAATCACCCTCTCCATGGAAAGGTCTAATTCCCTTAACCCCATTTAATCAAACAAATACGAGAAGAGTTAAGGAATGAGATCTAGAACATTAGTAATTAACAAAATTCTTTAAAATACTTTATTACAGATTGATCCCCCTTAATGGGGAGTTTTATTGTCTGTTTTTCAGAGGAATGCGAAACTCAAGTAAGCAATCACGGTAGTTGGGATTAAGGTTTTTAGGTTCATAAAAGTTTTAAAGAAATAAAAACAGTGGGTGGTTTTCCTGCATCGAGTTAATTTCCATGACTTCTCTAAAAAGAACCAGCAAAGTCTCGAATGTTTTATGTCAAGAACATCCAGGTTGATAACAAGGGACTAAAACAAGAGTTAGTAATTTTCTAATGGGGGCTTTTCAAAAAGGTTTGACGGTTTAGGTGCTATCGACAAAGACAAGGTAAGTATTTCCATAGAGTGTTCGTATGCCAATCTTTTCTTACACTTGCATTAAAACCAATTTTTACTTCCAACAATATTTTTTAACTGACCCATAAAGCATTCACTCTCTACATTTAGTGTTTAGCCAACCTACGAAGACACGATCCTAGCTTGGTTCATCCTTCCAATCCATAGGGTCCCTCTATTCACCAGATTTCTATCAAGCAAGCCCATACGTTATTTCCCCTCTATTCACCAAGTCTTGTAGGGCACTTCTCCTCATAGTTTACTATTGGTATAGCATTACCACCAATTTTAAGGTTGTTAGTCCTTGAGAGACATTCCCGCCTAGGATAGTAAGCCTAATAAGGCACGACAAGGTTTTAGATCGATCCCCATTTTTAGGTTGCTAGTCCACGAAAGACTTTCCCGCCTAAGTTAGTGAGCCTAGTAAGGTACAATCAAGCTTTAGATCGATCCCATGTTAGGGTTGCTAATCTTCGAGAAACGTTCCTGCTTAGGTTAGTGAGCCTAGTGAAGTACGACCAAGTTTTAGATCAATTCAATTTTAGAGTTGCTAGTCCTCAAGAGACACTTTTACCTAGGTTAGTGAGCCTTGTAAGGTACAGCCAGGTTTTAGATCGAATACTCCTGCCTAAGTTTGTGAGCCTTGTGAAGTACAACCAGGTTTTAGATCAAACGCTCTCACCTAAGTTAGTAACCCTTGTGAAGCACAGCCAAGTTTTAGATCAATCCAATTTTAAGGTTGCTAGTTCTCGAGAGATACTCCCACCTAGGTTAGTGAGCCTTATGAGGTACAGCCAGGTTTTAGATCGATCCCATTTTTAGGGTTGCTAGTCCATGAGAAACATTCCTACCTAGGTTAGTGAGCCTTGTGAGGCACGGCCAGGTTTTAAATCGATCCCATTTTTAGGGTTGCCAGTCCTTGAGAGATGCTCCCACCTAGGTTAATGAGCCTTGGGAGGTACAACCAGGGTTCATTTCTTCATCCAAATCGATTTTAAAAGAGCTATTTAGTCATCTTATGGGCAAAAATAGTATCTATTTGATCTTTGTAGCAAAGTTTTGCTCGAACTTTGCCACAAAAAGGGGCAACTGTAAACACTAATTTTTGCCTTTCCTTCATTTGTTTTTTATTTATTTCATTTTTATTATTTTTCTTTCTTTTCTCAATAGGCCCTAAATTAGAAAATTTAAAAAAAAAAAGGAAATTAAAGAAAACCCCAAAAAATGAAGAAATTTAGAAAAATAGGAATTCTAGAAAAATACAAAAAAATAGGAAAATAAGAAAAAACACAAAAAATAAGAAATTTAGAAAAAATACAAGAAAATGAAAAATTTTGGAAAATATATAAAAAATTTGAAAAGTCACAAAAAAATTTAATAAATAAGGAATTTATAATATAATAAATTTTTTAAGTCATTTAAATAGAATAAGATTTTAATTTAAATTAATTTGAATAAAGGATAGTTGGACTTAGGTTTAGATTTAAATCTAGCCCAAACCAACCTGTGCTATAATTACACTTATGGACAAGGCATAAGCCAACGGCCTGACAGTTAAGCATATGGACATAACATTAGCATTGAGCATGAGGTCTTGGATTCGAATCTTGGCAAAAACAGGGAGGCCTTTTTCTTCTTTTTTTGGCTAACACACTACTACATGTCAGGATCTAGTTACGCTACATGTCCTAACACGTGGCATCATTGATTTGGATAACCTTATTGACATGGTGCCACATGGCATGCCACACCATAGGTCGGCGTTCATCGAATTGACTAACATGATGCCACGTTAGCACTTTCCCTTAATATTCCTCGATTTTCTCCTAATTTTCCTCCTTTTTCGTTCTCAAGAACAACCTATTCACTCCACTTTAGCTTCAATTTCTTCATAAATTCCATATACAGGCACCAACAGTCGAACCATCGCCGTCGCCGATTGCCACTTCCAACAACCCTCTAAACCACCACCAAACACTATGCAACTCGACCTATCCTATCTAAGTCCAATCTAAAACTCATAAATCTGCCTTCTCCACCAAGAAAATCCGTTTGAATCAATCGAGATTGTACCCTCTAACTATCGTTGAGCTTGAAGAAGGAGAATCTGATCTGATCCGACCCGACCCAACCTGTGTGTCTGAATCCGTCCAAAGTTTTTATATATTTTATTTGTTGTTTTATTTTGTTTATTTATTTGTTTTATTTAAATGTAATAGAAAATAATAATAAAAAAAACAAAAAAAATAGAAGAGAAAAACTGAAAAAAGTAAAAAAAAAAAAAGAGTCAAAAAAAATGAGAAAGAAGAAAAAGAATACATTTTATTTTTAGCTTTTTCTTAGTTTATTAAAAAGTAAAAATAGATAGAATAAGTATACTAATTTCTCAAATAAAAAGATAATAAAAATAAAAATAAATAAGTAAATAGAAAGAATAAAGATTATTATTTCTTTTGTCACTTAGAAAGTTGATTTTCCAAAAATAATAAAAAATAAATCAACCATTTTCTAAATTAAGATCACTTGAAGTTTCGAAAAAATAAAATTCAATTTAGGACTCTTTTTTAGAAATTCTCTTAAATAAATCAAAATTGAGTAAAATGTAAACTCAATAGTTTTTTTTTTAATTAAAACAAAACCACCCACTAAAGTTTTCATAAAAAAAACTACGTATATCTGATCCCAAATAGCAGATACATAGGCACTTATGAGGCAACGGTAAAAAACAAAAAAAAACCTAATTTCCCATTTCCTTTAGTTTAGATTATTTTGTTTATCCAATTAAATTAAGTTTTGTCTTTCAAAATCAAAGGGTGATTTTTAAGTTTATTTTTAATTTTAGAAAGTCAATAGTACTCGCAAAGGTGTAAAATTCCTAACCTCCAAACCTGAATCTCTAGTTTCTAAAAACCGTTTTGTAAAATCGGTTTTAATCATTAGACTAGTAGCTAAGTTATAACCAATCCACTCAATTGGTTATAACTTAACAATTTTTCTCAACTCTAATCGGGTGATGACTCCAAAATCGTTTTCAAAAAGGAACTGTTTTTTTTAAACCCTAGTCAAGGATTGGTATTAAACGAGTAAGGTTTAATATTGATTGGTTTAGAGAAGACTTAATTTTGTAAAAAGATCCGAAGGGTGAAAAACCAGTCTCAACATAAATGTTTATTCATGATAATGGAATTTTGAAATAAAGGGCTTGTAAAAAAAAATAAAATAAAATAATCCATATGAGGATTTGATCCAATAGTTTTCTTAAAAGTGGCAACAAAGTTTTTTTTTTTTATTTGTGTGATTATTATAAATTAATAATAATTGACAAGGATGCCATGAAAATTTATATAACCCTAGGTTTCTCATGAAAAATTATTGGTCTATGATATTCTATTGCGTGGTTAACTCATACATTGCATGGTTTGTTTGGTTGTGATTTATTTTGTGTGCTTATCTTTGATGAGTTCTTTCAAAAATAAAAAAGGGTTTAAAAAATAATGTTTTGTCACTTTAGAAAAACGTTCTCTTTTAACAATAAAAAATCTAAATTGACTTGTTTTCAAAATTAAAAATTCCTAGTTTTTCTTTTTTTTTTTAATTTGGAGAATAGGTATGTTTTACAAATTAATTAACATGTAAATACTTAAAAGTGAAATATTTTATAAATAAAATGGACCAGCCAACTAAAGTTTTATAAAATACCTTTAGAACTACGCAAGCCTAATCTTAGTTAGCAAGTATGTAGACACTTCAAATAGCCTTAAAAAATACAAAAAAAAAAATTCCCTTTTTTTTAACATGAACCCCTTTTATTTTGAAAAAAGAAACTCATCAAAGGCCCAAGTAATTGTTTTATGGATCTCTTTTATGGGATCCATTTAGATTTTAAATAAGTTAACCTTTAAGCTTGATAGATCTTTGGCTTTTATTTTTCTAAATTGTTTTTATAGAAAAACCATAGGCCAGTAGCTGAAATTAGAGTCCATTAACCCATGGACCCTAATTTCACTTTTGTCAGACTTTGATCGAATGGTGACTCAATTTTTTTTAATTTTTTTTTTTTAACAAAACCATTTCCTCCCTTGTCAAGAGGTTTATATTAATTGGGCCCTAGTTTAAGAAAAGAGAAAAATCAAAATTTTAGCTCAACAATCCTCCATGAATGGTTCTGTGAATGGGACTCCCTATACATCAATGAGATTTACTAGCCACAGCATGATCACTTCTACAGTGATCTTACATGTCCCTACCATAAGGTCCAACATATCAAAATCTATCATTGTCTCTTGCACCTTTGGCACCTATACCACTAAGGACCCCTCTGCTCTTGTCCTAATTACCTTCTACCCTTGGAAGTAACTTCTCCCTATAGGATAAGTTGGTCTCAAAATCTCTGAAATGCATGTTCCTTCTAGTCAATACCATACACTAGTATGTCTTCTACTTTCACTTGAAGAACTAGTGAACTCCATGGAGTTGTTCATTTGGCATTAGGGAGTCTCCTTGTATAATCTAAATAGAAAATGTCACTTCCATCTTTTCTCATACATTTCTTCAAGGAAAAAGTGGAATTTTTCTTTTGGTGGGTTTTCTCGGAATAGAAACAGTTTCCTTTAACAGATGCATAATCAAGCTTTTCACACTACCCCTTCATTTCATCCTCTTTCATAAGGCTAGAACAATTATGACTCTTCATGTGATACACTTGGAAAAATTTATATCTTATATGGGTGTTCTGTGCTAATAGAAGTTTTCCCTCCACTTCAAAAATAAAATCCTTATCTCTTTTTTTCTACATTTTCTTTTTTCTTTCTCTTTATCTAGCTTCTTTTTGTCTCTCTTTTAAGATTTCCTCTTATACAATACCTACACCCAATCCCTAAAGTCAACAGTCTTGATTTTTTTCCCTTCAATTCTATTCAACTCGAAGTTCATATGAGTTAAAAAAACTTCTTCTTAGTCTCCTCACCTATCCTCTTCTACACACTTACCTTCACCGGTGTCAAATTTTGCTACAACATCAAATCCCTCCACAACTTCCAAAGTCTTTTCCCTAACTTTCTAATCTACATTACTTTTTTTAGTTGGTTCACTAACCTCCACTGCCTTATTTCTTTCAAACTCATTATCTCTAAAGGAATACGTAGTTTTTACATGATTAACCTATCCACAATACTCATATACTTTTAGAAGCCCTTCATATAGAACTTTACAAGGTACACCATTGATAATAATACTGTATATTAACAGAACATTTATGTTCGGTTAGATGTATAATCGAGCAAAACGACCCCTCTCTAAGCTAATTATATATGAATCATTCCTTAATACAAGGTCAATTTTCTCTAGAATCCGTTTAAGGGCTAATTAGGAATAATATTCCTTCTGTAAGCCAAATATTCGTATACAAGCTATTACCAAATCAAACTCCATAAAGTCTAGTTTGAAACTTAACACCCACTTGTTTTGACCTAAGTATCTTATGTTCACAAACCGTAGTCCATTCTTAATCACCCATTAATAATCCATATTATTCTAAAGAGATATTAAATAATATCCCAACCCTACATTAAGCAATTTAAATGGACTTAGTTTCCTCTACATTCAACTTAGTATATCCCATAGGACTTTATATCTTGGATTAGGCCCCATAACTTTAGCAAAGAAAGCACTTCACCAGGGCGTGCTTAACATCTCAATTTCAATCTTTGAGAAATTCAAGCAATACATGCCTTGGCCCACATTTTCATTTAGCCTATCCTCTTGCTCCCTTATTTTTTCAAAGTCTTGATTCATAACAGCAGAAGGAGAATTGTTTCAAAAGCAATGCCATTCATAAGCTCCAGGGATGTTTATAACCACGATATCCCTAAAAGACATCCTTCTTCGGTTAAGGTTTTGTTTCCCTCAATCAGGAATCCTAGTCTCCTCCAAAATAAAAGGATTAGACTCATTTTCATCTATCGTTGCTAATCTTTTCTTACTTTTATGAAGGAAATCACTATCTTTATCCTTATCATCAGGTAGGATCGATATAGCATTAGGGGCACAAGAGAGAGAGTTATCGAAGGAAGCCATCTAATTTCTTTTAAAAATCTATTTTCTTGTTAAAGGGAATATATTTCTTCACATTTCCCATCACAAAAAAGTTTAAAATTATCAATCCATATTTATTTCAAAAAAGTCATAAAGCAAGAAAATTTTTTATATTCCAATTTCATTATGATACAACTTGATTCATCCAAATTACATTATGATGTTTTCTTTCGATAACTTAGATTTCATCTATTAAAATAAAAAAAAATAGTCTTTTTACAATAGAAGCTTAAAGTAGCCTAAACAACTTAACTAGAAAATCAAAAGTTAGCCTACGAGGCCAATGCTTCTAGTTCTATTAACACGAGCAAAACCATATCCAACCACATCCTTATGTAAAAGCTTTGTTAATTCTTCATATGGCACTTCATCAAAAATCTACCAAGGATCTGAGCTTCACTGTGCAAAATTTACCATCCAACCGCTGCTTGATATACTTCACAAGGTATTGCTTATATCTTCACCCTATCTAGTAGGAAAATATTTTCCCTACAAAGATTAGTAATTTGTTTATGCTTCAATTGATATTAATAGTTATCAATCAATAACTACTTTGTAACACTCCCAAACCATCGTAATACGACTATTATGCTACATAGTATCATAGATCCTACTTCCATAATGTAATCATAGTTCATATAATCATAGGGATTAATATGTTGATAAAAGAAAAGTTTCCAACAATGAATGAGCAAAAAGATCTAGTACTGTAACAACCATTTTCCTATGTCATACCAAATGCATGTCAATATACTAATGTAGGAACTAACATCTATTCAAGTTAAAATTTAGACAAAAATAAATAGTCCTAATCTTAACATTCCAAAATTAGAATAATACAAATTCTAGCATTACATATTGTAGAGGCTCATTCCGATAATTGCGCTGTTGGCCTAATTTAATGCCATGGATCGATTTAATGGGCTAGTGACAAGGCCTAGGAAATGAAACCAAAAAAGGAATGTTTTAGGGAGATACGACTTGGTAGGCTCGAAACAAGAATCACTAGACCAATTATACTGCTCTCAACCTTACTCGATTGACTTGTGCACAAAATGTTGGCTCAAAAGAGGTCTTTTTAGGCTTATTTAGACTTTGTTTGGTCTCAAAAGAAGCTATTTAGACTCAAACAAGAGTTATGGGCTTATCTTATTATTATTGAGTTTATATTCTTTTATTATAAGCCATTAGGCCTATTTAGAGCACATAGCCCAAGCTTATGGTCCATGTGAAGAGAAGGAGTGAATCCTAACCACTGGATCATTTAAGGCCATCTGACAGTTGCCAGTAATGCCAAATCTCAACCATCCATCTTAAAGTAATCCAACGGCTGAAGCCTACTCCTAAAATCTATAAATAAGAGGCTCTTCCTCTCATTTTGGATCATTCTGAACATTGGCTAGCTTTAGACAAACATGAAAGCTCTACTAAAGTTATTTCACTAATGATTAAATAAGCTACTCAGTGAAGAACACATCAAGAGCATCTAGAAACACAAGACTTCATCTTCTATCACATACACACATGAGTGCTCGAGTCTACCTATTCCTCCTCTACACATCTCTCCATTACATCCATATACGTGTCATCAGATTAAGTGATCTCCAAGATTAACCATTACGTGCATAACATGTGATTAGTCATTAGCAATAACCCCACTCACGTTATTTGGCCACTCCACTTAGGAGAGATCACTTGTGATCAACGACGTCATACACCAACAGATAGAAGGAGGCTTCCAACGTTTAGGAAACCAATTTTATGATAATCAACAAACTCAAGCATTAGGTGATAACATAATACCTAAGAGTGTAGAATAAACATCATGTTAAGACATCCCTAATTGTTCGTACTATGTAGGCAATTGCTATTACTATTATACCTACAAGTGTTTAACCTACAGTGGTTCTTCCTATGCAATTCACGTAAGCTACCAGACATACTCTTATTGCTGCTACTGTTGTTGGAACAACTGCTCCACAATAATGTACTCTGTAAGTGCAACCAATACAATTCCCCATAAAAGAGGACAATACACAATAAGAAGAAGGATTATAGCACGTGCTACCTCCAACTCCTCTGGATCCAAATCTCCTTACAATGGAAGACGCAAGAACCTAACCTAGAGGGTCATCATCATCTAGGTGTAATATCCAACCCGCTGCTTTGGGAGTAACTATTGTAAGCAACACTACCCCAATACTCTAGGCTGAAATTGCTCCCATTCTTGTTTCTTCATCTTATGTGATGAAAGAAAATCTTGATAAGTACTTGAAGCAAATTTAGACCTCTCCTTCTATAGGTATTATCAACTTAAGGCTACCATACCCTCAAAGGATTACTGAGAAACTGCACCCTAAGGACTACACGAATCCTAAGTTTATGAAGTTCAATAGCAAATAAGGAAGTGCTAAGGAGCACCTTCTCAAATTCATTGAGACACTTAAGGTCTATAGACTTGATGATGATATTAAATTAAAGGAATTCTCCAAATCTCTTACATAGAAAGCGTACACCTGGTACGTGAACCTTCCCCTAACCTTTGTACATTCATAGGGGACCACATACAAGTTATGCTTGGAGAAGTTCTTTGAAACACGAGAATGTATTACTATCACAAACATGGAGCTTATTAGGCAATGTCCCAATGAGGATCTTATGGATCTCATTGAGCATTTTAGAGAGCATTCATTAGACATCCAAGATGTCTATGGTGAGAAGGAGCTAGTCAAGATCTGCATCCAAGGGATGTCCACTGAATATGTGGTACACCTTAAGAATCTATCTCTTAAGTCCTTTACGAAAATGGTAGAAAACACGTGATGAACAAACAATTCCGTTGCTAAGCAAAGGGGCAACTCGAGTAAGAAGAGACAACCATCTATTAGTGCTACCCAAGGAGGAAGGTATAAGGGTAGTAAAAAGATCAAAATAGATTTTTCTGTAGATATTCCAACATTTCCTTGTCCTATGAATAAGGTACATGCAGTCCTTAATCCTTTGCGTAAGGACAAAATAATTAGACTACTAAGGGTTAAGCATGAACCAATAGAACAGGAGAAGAACGACATAAATTTTGTCGATTTCATAAGTCTGTCAAACATCTAATAAGGGAGTGATGGACACTAAAGAGAACCTTCAATGAAAAAATCCGAAGTAGTGAGCTAAAACTAGACAACAACAACGCACAACAATCAGGAAGCTGCTAATGTGATTTTGAATGACCCAACAACTTCCCAAGATATTAACCAACCAAAGGCTGATGGACATGAAAGTTTACTATGGGAAGAGACGCCTCAAGGCAAAGGGAAGGTAGTAGACGCGATTCTAAGTAATTATGCTATGATAACTTTGCTAAACTCTACCAATGTGAGAAATTTCTCTAATCTATTGGGATTAAACAACAAATCCCGACTTGCTACAATGATTGCTTTAGTAGAAATCTTAGAGTAGAAGTTTAAATAATGCAATTCAGTGCAACCAATTCATAATATGTTGAAGGCACATGAGATCGCTATCATCTTTACTAATGATGATATGTGCACCAGCAGTTCAAATCACTATCATTCGTTGTATGTAGAGAGTGAACTTAATGGTCATCACATTCAACGAACTTTCACTAATATGGGGTCCTCACTTAATATAATGGCCTTAGCAAATTTCAAAGCTATAAGGTTAGACATGAGGAGGGTAATTCGGCAACCAATTAACATTCACAACTTTAATGAGGCCTTTACTAAATCTCTAAGGTTCATTAACTCTGATTTCAAGGTTGGCCCCATTCACGAGTTAACCAAGTTCCATGTATTAGATGCTCTAATCTCCTACCATTTGTTAGTAGGTAAGAAGTGGTTATACAGCCACAGTCATGTCCCTTCTACACTACATTAGTATATTAAGGGAAATTGGAAAGGGAAAGATATATTTGCACCTGTTGCCAAAAGCCCTTTCAAGCATGGAGAGTCATATTATACAAAGGCGAAATATTATGAAAAGTATGCTAATGAAGGTGAGACTATAATTGGCAAAGTCATTGGTATTCCATTACTACGATGGGAAGATTTTCAAGAACATAAGCAAGAGCCTAAGAAGAGAAAGACATCTCCTAACTATGAAGATCGAAAGAAGAAAAAGGGAAGTAACAAAGATGTAAAGATTAAAAGTTACAACAAGGCAAATGGGCAAATCGTGTTTCACTTATGATGATCTCTAGGGTCAAAAGAGGCATTTTTATCATCCCTCGACCCTTCAAACTTACAAGAAGTTGGACCTACTCCTCCTCAACTGCAAGATCAATTGAAACCATAAGCTAAAGAAATAGAGGAAGTGAATCTAGCGACTCTAGAGAGAAGCCTAAACCTATTTTCGTCAATAAAAGTTTGGCAAAAGAAATAAGGGATCCCTTGGTTAATCTTATCCTAGAGTTCCAGGATGTCTTTGCCTAGAGATAAGAGGAGATACAAAGTTTAGATCCTAGCCTAACAATGAATCGGTTGAATATTATACTAGGAGTTAAGCTGATTAAGCAACACTAATGCATATTTTTCCCAAATATTAAGGTGCAAATTAAAGTTGAAATCAAGAAGTTACTATAAGCAAGCTTTATTGAGCCTATAGAGAACCCAACTTGGCTAGCTAATATCATGCCTATAAAGAAGAAAAGTGGCTAAATACGCGTATGTGTAGATTTTCATAACTTGAATAAAGCTTACCTAAAGGATGAATTTCCACTCCTAAACATTGATATGTTGGTTCATGTGATGGCTGGATATGAATTATTTTCTTTTATAGACGGTTTTAGTAGATATAATCAAATCAAAATGGCCCAAGGAGATGCTATGTGCACAACGATTTATACACCTTTTGGGAACCTCTATTATATTGTGATGCCTTTCAAGCTGAAGAATACAAGAGCCACTAATCAAAGGGCTATGACAACTATTTTTCATGACTTGATGCACATTCACAGGGAAGATTATGGGGATGACATCGCCATCAAATCACGGTGAGCACTTAATCATATTGATTACCTAAAACGAGTCTTCAACAAGTGTCGAATTTATTAGCTCTAAATGAAACCCTTCAAGTGTGTTTTCGAGGTTTCATCTAGAAAGTTCCTAGGTTTTGTTGTACATAAAAAGGGGATTGATAAGCTATTGACCATTGGTCCTCTTATTCACGTATGACTTCAAGGCCTACAATCCCTTACCTAAAAAATTCTTTCTTGTTAACCTGTTGATGACAAAGGAAGATGGCTGAACTCCTTAGCGAAGTCGGAAGGTTACACCCAACTCCGTTCCTTCTCTAATGCTGATGCCGACTATTCCCTAACCAAAGACTATACCAAGTGATCTGACTTTTCTACCACCAAAAGTCCCTACTGAGTAATGTAAGCTACCCTCACCATGGTTGAGTATTTCTCTCTCAGCATTCTTCCTGTTCTCACAGCATCACTTCTAGTCACGGTATCTTTGTTGCCGTAACACCTTAATTTCCCTCGCTTACTATGATCAAAAAATCTATGTAAGGAACCAATGTTACGCTTCTACCTAATACTGTACTATTTTTCTCTTTTCTTCATTTGTCCTTTTTACCCTTTTTTTGTATGTACCAAGAATTTCCCTTTCATATGCCTTTTTGTAATTTCTTTATTTATATTGTTGCCCTAGGGACTTACTATAAATAGTCCATTTTTCTTGTATACCAAAATCATCTTACTTTACACACAAACATTGAATATATTATTCTTGTAAGACAACCTCTCCAAGTCCATTTTTTATATACTTTTATCTAGTCTTGCCGAATAGCTCAAGATTGGTGGTGGTTAGGCCTTGACATCAACTTATGCATCATATCAAGTGAAGTATCAAGTTGTGTTATGTTCGTTAGTGTATCATATCCTATAAGTAGCTTCACATTAGCTACTCTAATCAATTCGTAGACCTTCTCACTCTACTTTCTTCAATATTTCGAAGGACCCATTGGTTCCAAATCTGCTACTGTAAGTCCTAATGATAATTGAGCTCCTAGGCACATCAACGATTGATGTCAATCTAACAAAGATCAAAGCCATACAGTCCATGGCATTACCAAAGAATCAAAAGGAGTTGAAAGGATTCATAGGTAAGGTGCCTTATATTCGGTGATTCATCTCAATGCTTATTGAAATCTCTTTTCCTTTTACATCAGATGATGAAGAAGGGAGCTTTGTTTGAATACAGTTTGCTTCAACGAGAGGCATTCTAAAGATTAAGGGGATATTGACTTCCCCATAAGCCATAACCATGTCAATAAAGGAGATGCCAATGATCCTTTATCTGACATCTACAAAATGTCCATTGGAGCCTTAATGGTATAAGAAGTAAATAGTATTGAACATTCAATGTACTACTTGAGTCAAAAACTTCAAGGTAGTGAAGTTAACTACCCCATGTTTGAGAAACACTATCTTACACTAATATTTGCAACTCAAAAGTTGCGCCACTACTTCTTAGCACATAAGGTAATTATCATGATTAATTATGTCCCCATCATGTACCTAATGTCATGTCCGACATTATCTAAGAGAATTGCAAAATAGATGCTACGCTTTAGAGAATTTGATAGCACCGTATCATCTCCAAAGGCAATCAAGTTTACACTAACAGATTTACTAGCTCGATTCCTTAAAAACAAATAACAATAATGCTTGTCAAGACATTCCCTAAGATTTTTGTGAAGATGCACTCATGATAGATACGAGTAAGGAATGGTCTTTGCAATTTGATGGTTTGTCTATAAGCATCGGATAGGGAGCTAGGGTTATATTGACATCCCCAATCAACCATGAAATACCCTTAGCATATAAATTGGTCTTATGCAATACAAATAATGAAGCCAAATATGACGCTCTTCTACTTGGTTTGCTTTATACTAAACAAGTGGGTATGACTCATTTATGGTCAAGGGTGACTCTAATTTGATCATCAAACAAGATAGTGAGGAGTTTCGGTTAAACGAACCCACGCTCACTCCATATAAAGCTACAGTGTAGACATTAGTCGCTAAGTTCCAATTAGTAAGATACGAGTACACCAAAAGATCTACAAACCGTTATGTTGACGCTTTAGCAACCTTAGCTTCTAAAGTCCCAATGCAAGATTCAAATGATGAGTTAGGTACCTAAGTGACTAGGAGGACTATGCCTTTTATTGCCTTGCAATTGATTGAAGATGATATGGAGTCACAAAATGATTGGTACACCCTTATTAAGGCATAGTTAACAAGTCCTAAAGCTGCTTCTATCATAACACAAAAAATTTCATATCCATCCATGGTATCTTGTATCATCAAGGGGCTAAAGGGATCCTATCTCAACATGTCTCAATAGAAGAAGCCCAAATGAAACTCAAGGAATTTCATGATTTATGGTATGGTGAAGACGAGCCACCATTGTTCCGATAAATCCAGCACGTAACATACTATTGGCCCTTAATATGTAAAATTGAATCTCAACTCTAACTAAGTTGCTCGAACTATTCCTTAGTGCATGATGAGGTAGATTGCAAATTCATTGCAACCACTAGAGATTGGTAACACCCGTATATTAACTTCTTAAAGAATAATGTCCTACCTACTAATAGTTGAGATGCTAGGATGGTCAAGAGAAAAGCAAAGAAGTACATTTTGTAGGGAGATGAGTTGTATCAAATCTCCTTCCAAGGGTAACCTTTTAGGTATGTGGCACCACCTAAAACTAAGATGATATTGAAAGAACTCCATTCTAGAGAATGCGATGAACACCAAGGTGGCAAAAGCTATACTATCAACTCCTTGACAATGGCTATTATTGGCCAACTATGGAGATGGATGCCTTTAATTTTGCTAAAAGGTGTGTCCTATGCCAACTCCATAGCAATGCTATTCATGCTCCAACAATTTAGCTACATAGTTTGACAACTCCTTAGCCATTCTACACCTGAGCATTTGATTTAATCAATCCCATACATCTACCATCTAGAGCATGCATATGGATACTAGTAGGCATCGAATGTTTTACGAAGTAGGTGGAAGCTATTCCCCTAAAGAAGGCAATCGAACGAGTAGTAGCTACCTTCATAAAGGAGCATATCATTTGTAGATTTAGAATCCTGATGCATGTGTTGACAAATTATGGGACTTCATTTATCGATTCACATGCTAAGCTATTGTTGGAATCTTATATTATCAACCGCATAAAGTCTATGCCATATTATCTAAAGGGAAACAATCAAGCCAAAGTGATGAATAAGATGCTCCTAAAATTCCTTAGTTGAATGGTACATGATAATAAGGAGTGGCATGATAAGCTACCATTAGCATTGTAGGCCTATCGCACTCTGAAGTACACGCCTACTAAGGTAATGCCATTTTCTTTAGTATATGGTATAGAGGCCATAATATCAATCAAGATCCTAGTGCCATCAACTAATTTAACTCTAAATGTCAAATTAGAGCCAAATAAGCTTAGAATGTTAGACCTAAAGGCATTAGATGAGAAACGTGATATAGCCAAACATAATTTAGCCAACTACCTCCAAAGGTTAAGTATTACATATGATCACCTGGTGAGGAAGCACTCGTTCAAACAAGGCAATGTCATTCCTTATGTAGCTAAGCATGAAAGGAAAGGACTCACAACCTCAAAGTTTACTCCAAAATGGGAGGGTCCTTTCATTAAAGAAGAAGTCCATGACAGCTAATATTACAAACTCAACAACCTTAGAACGAAGGCCATCACCGCTCCTATTAATTTTTAGTATGTTATGAAGTTTCATTTGTAAACTACTATGTAATTCCTCATGAATGAAACGAAATAGTAATGGAGTTCATCACTTTCCACATGAATTGCCATCTAACTTTTTTTTTTCTTTTAAAGTGATTCTTTCTAATAGGATCGAAGCGATCATAGCAGTGATAAATTGAAGGATCCCGCAGAAGGCTTAGCAATCATAATGCCTTAACACAAACTCTAAGGTTGAAGCAACCTCAACTGTAAGAGGTTCAAGTGATCTGATCACAAAAGTCGTTGTTACTTGGTAGAAATATTGACTCTAAGTATATGGTAGATGTATTGTCCCTTTACACTATCCAAACGTTGAGGTCGAAGCAATCTCAATCTGTAGCAAGTCGTAGCGACCCTATGGTAGGCTTAGTAGCTGTAGGGCCTTAATGTAGACCTTAGGGTTGAATTAACCTCAATTATGAGAGATCGAAGCAATCTCATCATGGTAGATGCTATCGCTTGGTAGTAATCTAGACTCCAAGCAAGTGACGAACATTATGTCCCTCGACGCCATCCAAATATTGAGATCGAAGCAATCTCAAGCTATAATAGGTTATAGCAACCCTACAATAAGCTTAGCAACCGTGACGCCTCTTATAGAACCTAAGGCTAAGGTAACCTTAATCATAAATGAATAAAGAGATCATGCTATGATGGTTAAAATTACTTTTAAGTTGACAGCAAGTGTATTGCCTCTTTTGTAACTTCTCATAAGTAGATCAAAGCAATCTTTTGAGCTGAAGCAGCTTCACAATAGGCTTGGCTATATTGTAAGATTTAAAATCGAGATAACCTATATGCAAAGATACTATAAAATCAAGAATAACTGTCATTAATAAGTCAAGTTTGTTTCCATTATTTTAAGGGGAAAAAAAACTATAAACCAAGCACATATACATCAAGGTGCTACATCTTGCTCTAATTTTGAACCAAAGTTTATCTCATATTCTAGTTTAACCATCTCTATGTCAAGGGACTCCTTCTGCTATACAACCTCCATTTCACTAATAAGCTCTTACGAGCCTTATTTAACTGGTCGTATTGTAATAACTTATAAGCTTTTGCCACAACTAGCTTCAAGCTACTAACATGAAAATCTAGCCACCAGAACACCTAGTAAGCCTTTATGATGGAGTTTGTGTGCTTCTTAGACAACTCCTCGTATGAGCAATCAATAAGTGACATTGCTTCACCTAGCATAATCATCACACTAGTACATATAAGAGTACGAGAAAACAATGACTCTACCCAAAATTCCCCATCTAAAGCATATAGCTATTCCAATGGTGCCACAAGATGTGCGGGTACATCGAATCCTTGAAATCCTATCGTCTCCTCCAAATCAATATCAAGTGTTAGAGTTGCTTCCCTATCGTAATGGGATACGTCAACAACTAAAGGAGAAGACTGAGTAGCATATACAACAATAGTAGGAACATATAAGGAGGATCAGTCACATGAACCAAGATAGTTGTATCATAAGTACCCTAATAAAGCAAAGCTTCAGCATGAGTTTCAATAGCCATAGCCAGTACAAGCATGGGTACTTGAGTTCCATTAAGGCATACCCATTATCAAAATCAGTGATCTCAACATAATCAGCTAAAGTGTATAAATCATCACCACCATCATTTTGTTCATACTCTCTAAGGGAATACTTGTAATCTACTAACTCCTGGTCACCATCAACCTCATCAAGCTTCTAGAGGAGTGATGGATGCTCTTTTAAACAAGAGCTAGATTGAATAGAGCCCTACAAAATATGAGAAGAATGAATGAAAGTAAATATATAAGAAAATAAGAACTAAAGGCTTCACATTTGATGAAAAGGTATAATCCTAGAATCTTTTGAGCACTTAGCCTAATAAGATGACCAACTAGAGGGTATTACCCCATTATGATTCAAAGTAGGGAAATAAAATTGCTGAACTCCCAAATGAATCATTTTAATATCCTCGAGTAAAATAAGTATGCAGCAAGTATCAAAGTTTGAAGCAGGAACCACCATTTAGGGAATGCCTTGATCAAATCTAAATTGACAAGCAACTCCATTCAAAGAATAAATCATGACCTTAAGCTCCAAAACATCACCATTCAAACCCCTATAGTCTAGTAGCGAGGGAGGATTCCTTGAAATGCACCATTGGAGGAAGGTAGCTTAAGAGGATTGTAAGTCTCCATGACTCTCTAAAGAGATAAGCTCAGAAGGCAGATAATAGCCGATATATGTCTAATATCTGATGATCTTTTCCTTATACAGACAAGACATAAACTTCGTAGCAATATTAAAGAGTTTAAGTAAAGAGCATTTATGTTGTCTCTCTACCCACACTCATGATTGTGGCAAATTTGAATTAAGATCCTTATCGATGCTAATAGAAGCAAAACGTCCTCTAAACCTTTCATAAAAAAAGATATAAAGGAAGACCACATCTACATAGCATAAAGCTATGTGGTGACCCATGAAGCAAACAATAGCATGATGGTATAGATCCGAGTGACAACATAGAGACCTTAGGTAAACTGGTGATAAGGCAAATTATTCTCCATTAGCGATATAAATTGCCATAGGGAAGACTTTAGGAAAAACTCCTTCTTCATGCCCACTAAGAAAAATGTACATAGATAGCTAAAGAGCTATGAATGCCGCAAGCTCATACCTACAACAAGTGTTATACAAACTTATTATTGCATATAAATGAGATGGTTAAATATATGAACGTAAGAAGAATGGTACTTACTCACTTTTATAACCAGGAGCTCATGTTAGGTGGCCCTTTCTTCCCTATCACACCATAAAAGTACTCAATCCTTGCCAAGAAGGTGGATTTTTTTATGAAGTCTTACTCAAACCAATAGCACCTTGCAAGATATTGTGTGCACTCTTGTCCTATGACATACTCAATGCTGTTATGATGACTATTTTGCAAAGTTATGAAGCTTAAGGAGGAGAAAGATGTCCTCTATGGTAGGGGTGAGTTCACCCCAAGAAGCTATGTAAGTGTAGATTTGAGTACTCTACTAAGATATGAGAGCTCGCTAAGAGCTAAGGTCCTCCATCTTCAAAAAGTTAAATCGTAAAGTCATATGTACAACATTAAGGATCCTAGCCTATTTCTTTAATTAAGTCTCATAATTAGATTAGTTTGTTAATTTCAATATTTTTAATTCATTCAACTCATCATAATTTTCCGGTTAGATAATAGAGCTAACGTTAATATTAGTACTCGAAGTCTCTAAGGGATCAACTCAGACTCACATCCGCTATATTAAAATTAATAGGTGCACTTGCCAAATATCAGGTGGGGAGGGGTGGAATAAAATTACTGCCATTATCCGTTAAAAGGAAGTCAAGGCAAAACATGTGCAACTTAAATTGAAGCCTATGTAAGCCACAAGCCTTGATGAACAAAAAACCTACGTGTTTGATTTCATAAGCCTGAAAGGCCCAATCATGAGATACCAACCCAACCCCAAATCAAGTGCTTGTATTAGTTTGAACAAAAATGTAAGTCGAGTGAATGAATAGAAGGGGCTAGATATTTAGCCCAAGTTCAAAGGTTAAAAAAAAAAAAGAGAGAGAGAGAAAGAGAGAAAGAGGAAGGTATCCTATTGGAATAGTGAACTCACAACATCTAGATAAGAGATCGAGATACATACCTACTTGCTCAAAATAAAATTGCCAGCACGACCTCCCTCACTTACTAAACACCAACATTGATAGGTCCATTTGATTTGGAACTTGCTGCCACTCGTGTTCTACCAATTATGAGACATAACTAAAATAGAGTTAATGTATACATATATATAATATGTATATATATATATATATATATATAATAAATCAATAGCAAGGGATGAGAATTTAAATTATCACATGTAGGCAACCTTCTTAATGACGTGTTTTGAAATTTTTCCTTTTTTTTTTTTTTTTTGAAGAATGCACTCAAAGATTACATGCCAATAATGTAATGGGCAATAGACATTTTTTAATCTTTTAAGTGATAAAACATATGAGACTATTACATGCATAGCACGTGATTGGTCATTAGCAGTAACCCTACCTATACACACATTACACATAATACATAACCACTTGTAAGGTTTCATATATCCCATCACCTAAATCAATAATCTAATCATTTTATACTAGATTTACTACTCGTATTAGCCATCAGTAATCCAATCCACTACAACTATCTAAAGTAGTACACCATACCATTAGTATAACTTGTTTACAATTTCTCTCTAGAAATCTAAACCCATATCAGCCACAATTCCACCATATAGATGACCCGTCCATCCATGTATGATGGATTCAACATGTAAATTATAATCCACATCATCTCAAATGTTTAGACCTAACAAGGTAATGAACACCCAATCTATAATTGCCATATTCACTACCTGGATAGGCTTAAGTATAAATAGCAAGCAATTAATTAATTAAAGACCAAATATTCATTAAATTCATTTTATTAGTCATATTTGCACATGTAGCAATCAATAGTAACTTATGTATCTATGTATTTTTTTTTTTCACCAATTTAAAGCAGCTATCAATGTGATTCAACTCCTATACCTAAAAACTATCATTTTAACTTAAAAAAAAAAAAAGAATCCTATAGATATAAAATATAAAGTTAATCACTAACTCACTTTCACTAAAGGATCTTTTTTAATTTTTAATTCTAAGCACAACTTTCATTCACACCGCTTGGTCTAGCTTTTTAGTACTTACCTACTTAATGTGTAGTCTTCGTTAGCCTAGCTATTAATCTGGTTAGCATTCCTCTATTTCCATCACCAAAAGATTAGAACACTTATTCAATGAGCACAATGCCAATATGGTCAACCAAAATTCTATTAGGTTGACTAAGTACCCTCCTTAATTGACCAATTTACAATTTCAATTAACCACTTCTCCTAAATTTACACTTTTTTCAAATTTCTTGTGTCAAATTTCAATATGAAGTTTTCAAGAACAAATTTTTTATACCATATTTAACTTAATTTATTCTATATAAATCTCCATTATTTTTTTTTTTTTGTAAAATATCCAAGTTTTAACTTAATTTAGTCTTTGATAAATCTTGAAGTTTTTTTTCTCAACAAAATACCTAAATTTTACAACTTAAGATCGCTACTTATTAACAATTTCAAAATAAAAAACTTTTTTCCCTAAATAGTTGCTTAGTTTCTTTACAATCTATTAAGAGAGTCCATATTTCATAATAAAACCCAACAATGGTACAACAATGGCATATGTTCTTCCAATGATCACCATAATATCCTCCTTTAACTCTTTCCCTTCAACAGTACCCAAAAAAAAACAAAAAACAATTAACAGTGAATCCATGCTAATCCTCTTATGAATTTCATGTATTTTTATGCATTAACATGATTTTGATACTCATCTATCCACAATCATGCCTCTACAACTATCTTCACACTACGTTCTTGATTTCCTTATATATGAATACTTAAATTAGATCAATAAGTGAAACTATTCTCTTAAAGTTAGAAACTAAGCTCTTACCTCCATAATTGCTCCACTCAATTTCCTTCATTTTATTATACTCCTGATTCCCTTAAAATCATGCACCATAAATATTGTTAGAAAACTTATCAAACTTAAATCAATAAGTAGGATGATTACTAATAAGTTAAGAATGAGACTTCTTATAGTGAAATCCACTTAATAACATGCACAAAGATAAGGAAGAGAGAAAGGTGACACTAAGATTGAGAGATAGAAGGAAAGAGGGCACTAAGTACTCCTAAGGTTTCTTTATAACCCAAGAGAATAAAGTAGCTTCCTATTTATAAATTAAGTTAAGAGCTAATTTATTTTACCACTCTACTTTTGTTTTATGTTATGAGGTCTTTCATAATTTTTTTTTCGATTATTATTTTGCATGATGGTTGATTTAAATTATTTTACTTTTTTCTTTAAATATCTCCTTTTACTATGATTTTTTTCAATAATTTATTACTTTTTATGTTCAAATGGCAAGCTATCCCATAGTTTTATAAATTATATGTTTGGATTATAAGATATTTCCTAAGGCATTATTTAGTTTGACCACAAGTATAAACTTAGATATATAAGATTGACATAGAATTTTTCACTTGTAATATTTAATTTATTGGAAGTAAGCAAGAATTGCTAGAGATGGGCTTCATCAGACCAATACTTTCACCATGGGTACTTCTATACTATTTATGAAAAAGAAGGATGTGAACCTAAGAATCTGCACAAATTATTGAACATAAAAATGAGTGGCTATCTAGAATATGTACCTGATGCCACAAGTTGATGACTTATTCATCCAACCAAGAGAAGCCATAAAATTCTTGAAAATAAACTTGCAATGTGGATGTGACCAATTGAAGATTAAGGAAGAAAGCATGACAAAAACCGCCTTCTAACTTGATATGGTATTAAGAATGTATGTAATGTCATTTGGATTGATAAAAGCCCCAACCACATTCATGGACATGGTAAACCATGTTTTCAAAGAGTACTTAAACTAATTTGTCATCGCGTTTATATATAGTGTTTTAGCATACACAAAGAGCAAACAAAAACATGTCTTAGTAACAATTGGAACTCCATAGTATTCTCCTAGTGTTGGCTACTTTCTAGGAGGTTACTGTAGGCTCCTTATTTTTGTCACCTTCTTTTATTTCTTTTACACTAAGTTTATAAAAAAAAAATACAAAAAAAAATTTTAAAAAATCCAACAAACTTGAAAAATTTGGAAAAAAATACAAAAAATTTTCAAAAATAAAAATCCAAAAATAAAAAATAAAAAGTTTAAAGAGGCCGAGTCAAGTCAATGGGTTGTTTAAGGTTAAATCAAGTAATAATAAAATATACATGTAATTTAATAAATTCTAAGTTTTTCTTTCTTTTGAAAATTAGGCTTCATTAGAAAAATATATTTTTGAAAGGTTCAATAAAATTTAGATTTATAAAGATGGGCGTTGTTTTCAAATTTTGAATTTTGAGAAATAACTAGACAAATTAAAAATAAGACTTAGAATTTATTAAATTAAACTTGAGTTGAAAAATTCTTTTTATAAGTATATTTTTAATTATTTAGTTATCCTAGTGTTATCTTCATTAATTGTCACATCCCGGCATACAACGGATGCTTTATCATCAATAGAAACTTGCTTCACACTTTCATGAACTTACAATATTTTAGTCATCACAAAACTTACTTTCACCAGAGTTCAACCCTAATCTTAGAGTTTAAACTATATACAATATTTACAAGCCAAAAGGCCAAAGTACAAGTTTTGTTTTCTTTTTTATTTCATAGCTATTACATTTCAACAAAACTAAACTCAATTGATCACAAACATTTCCAAATGGCTAACTCCCTAATGCACTCAAAAGTCTTCTCCCCAAAAGCTCAAACCTATTAAAGTCTTCTAACTTAAGGATAAAACAAGTTTACCCCCTCACAACATATGGTTGAGTGAGAGTGGATACCTACATAATATAAGCAAGTACATATTTTAACAACATAAAAAGTTATTATAATAATTATGACAACCTTAAACGTTCCAGTAACCAACATAAGCAATAGAAGGATGCCATGCTCATGCATGTAACATACATCGATACTAATAGCCTAGCCTAACCCTAATCTTAGATATCTAGGTAGTTGACGTTGCCAGGCATATGAATTACCTAATATTAGAACCTAAGAAAAAGTTATTAATTTAAATACCTAAGCTAAGCTATGCAAAACTATATACTTGAAAACCTAGATTTACAAACTAAGTTCTTTGCATAAAAAAACCAAGTTTTCAAGTAAAACATCACCAATAGGTAGTTTCGTGCAATGCCAAGAAATGCATCAATCAAACACCAAGAAAGAACAAAAAACACTCATAAGTTCCATATTAACTTTTTTTTTTTCTTATTTCATCTTTAACTCTAAAGTTTTGATATCAAGTTCATTTAAATGAACACCTTAAGAAGAGGGGTTAGTACCTAGTTCTTCATCAAGTTGATTCAACATTTATAATCAAACATTTGACATGATTGTAACCACCAAACTCAACATCACAACATGGTTCAATTCACTATGGACATTCACAAAGTAACAATCACAATACATCTTACAATTTGTCAAGTCAGCACATTATACTAACACCCAAGCATAATAATGTCAATCAATCAAGTAGGTTAGTAACACATCACACAAAAAGTAGATATGATCTACTCTAGAACATAAGTATCTACTTACCAAGGTCACTTAGAAAATGTCCCTTAAACACCTAAACGTTGTGCTATCGATCCTCCTCTCGTATCTCACGTAACATAAATTACACAATACCCTAATTAATTATATGTTAAATATAAACTAAAATAAGAACTTACTTAAGTATAGAGTTTAGGTTTCACTATCATTCTTTAATATAAACTCCCTTCTAATGTAATTTCTAACCAAGTTTTTGATTCATTTTAACTACATAGGGTTTTTCTCTAGTACACTTTCTAACCAATATTCTAACAAACTTTCTTCCTCACAATTAAACTCAAAGATACTAAAAGTCACTTCATATACATTGCATATTTTCTGACTTGCCTTCTAGCTAACTCCAACTTATACACTTTATTGCAGTGAACCTTTTAACTCACTTTCTAACCAACTCAACTCAAAACATTCAACTTTTTAACTTACACATTCGACTTTTTAACTTACCATTTGACTCCCCTATCTTACCTTTGTAGCTTACAAAATCACTTCAACACAACTTCAATCCACCTCCTACATATCTAAGCAAAATACAATATCATCCAAAACCATTTTCAATGCTCATGCAATTTATTTAAGTTACCAAAACACTTTATTTAAGTAAAATTACATATAGTTTAATAAAAAATACATAGATTCAACCTTATAATTTCCATATCTAACTGAATAACTAATTTTCTTTAAAATTTACACTCAACCCAATCTATATATCATTAAAAATCTTCATCCTTTCATTCTATAACAAGAATTACAATAGGTTCATGTAAGACCATTTAAGAAAACATGCTCTCAACCATTACTTTAGAAAAAATAAAATTTCTCAAAAACCCAACTTTAAGATCTTGAAAAAAAAATTATATAGCATGAAAATATAACCATTAAAGAACTTACTCACAAAAATTTAGGCCAAAACTACACTATTAAGGTTTTTGAAAATGCGATGAAAAATCAATCGATAGTACGTTTTTGTTAAGGAGTCTATATGCTTGGTTTAGTTCACTAAATTAGTGTCCAGGTCCACTTAATTAGCGAGTCAATATTCCCTGGTGCATTAATACTATATTTGCATCATGAAATAGCATCTTTTTCATAAATTTGCCTACTTCCCATAAAAATGAATTTTTTCCATAAAACTACATGTCTCCATGGAATTTACTCTTTCCCACAACACCGCATGTCTTCCATAGAATCGCATCTTCTTCATCTTTTCCATAAAATTGTAGATTTTCTATAAAATTGGATGTTTTCCATAAAATTGTATATCACATATTTTATTGTAATTTCTTTTTCATAAAAACTATATCTTTTAAAGGTTTTAGCAACAAAAAAAAAAAAAGTTTTACCACATAAGAAAAGTTTTTTTAATTAAAAAATCTTAGTTTGGATCTTGTTCATAATTAGGACATTTTAGGTTTTCTTAGAAGCTTTGGCTCCAAAATAAGGTTTTTCTTAAAATAAAGATAAATTAGCTAAAAAAAGAAAAAGTAAAACAATTAGGGCTAGAAAGTTACAACTTTAATATTTTTCTATGTGATATAGTGGCTAAATAAAATTCTCATGTATTCTTTTACATATAAAAAAAATTCCCTATAACTTATTATATAATATTTTGTTTTGTAAAATTTTCTCTGTACTTTATGCGCCATTTGTACTTATAGAAAAATTATACACCCAATAAGGGTCCAACCCATTTGTGTAAGGTCTAATAAATGTAAGTGTAGGATTTCAATAAAGTTATAACTCGAAAAAGTTTCACAATAATTGTCATGCTATTATTAAATTGCTAGTCTATGCATTTGCATTTGTGTACTATTATTCTATTCGGTATTTGTTCATTTTTTTCCCGTTTATTATAATTGTTTATCACATTTTAATTCTATAACATATATATGTACACTTATGTAAATAAAAATAAAAAATTCCATAGGCTTGTAAAATGATTAATGTTCCTTAGGTTGTAAACTGTCATCACTATGTTACCCCACATTCTAACATCATCACTATAAAACAATCATCCCTTTCATCCTCAATTGTTATCCTTGTAATCAATTTTGTCATTTTTCTCGTTACCTTTGTACTTAGACCCTTTAATTTGCCAATTCTTTAAGAAATAGTAACCATGTAATTATCTGCCTAGGTCGGCCCTTTCCATGTTATCATAACATTACCACCTCCCTATAATCTAATGTCACCCGTATAGAATAATCATTCAATCCTATCATCCCAATTTAACTCGTTTTAGGGTAAAATAATTATCCCTCTTTCATAAGTCATCATCTTTGTAATGAATGTCATCATTTATATCACTTGCATAGCTTTATCACCTTCATAATAAGCAACAACACAATTATCTATAACATAATTGTCTCTTTTAACCTTCATTTATAGAACATATTTTCCGTAAAAGAAAAAAAAAACTTTTAGGTCTTGTAAATAATTGTTTCCTCGAGTTCACTCTTTTCCTATGTCACCTTTTATAAAATAATCACCTTATCCACTATTAGTTGTCATCTATCTCACTATTCCTGTTACCTATATAATTTTATGGAGAGTTCGCAATCTCATCATTTATATCATAGGTTGGTCTTTAAATTTTACCAATTGACATATTCCAAGATTTTTCTTATCAAAATTTAAAAAAAAAAGAAAAAGAAAAAGGATATTGCTAACAAGTGGAGAATTTCATGAAGCTCTTAAAGATTGCATTTCAGTGGGCCAACCCAGCGTAAGGTCCAATAGTTACTCATTTTAAGCCTAAAGCCCTTGGTCACCCGTGAGTTGAGACCCAATACTAAGAGGCATATCCTCAGAAATAGTGGATACGTAACTCATTCACCCATGCCCAAACCGGAAAACTCAAGAAGCATACTGTTAGACCTTTTTAATAGGCTAAGACACAATAACCTAAACACAAACACCAAACTTTCCCATCTATTTCAACCCACTTCAAGCTCAAGAGAACCCAAGTACATGGCCTACTAACTTCACTCAAAGTTTCTCCTACTCACACTAACCCTTTCTAAGCCTAAAAGGTTCTAAACACAATAACCACTCACTTCATAAAACTAGCCCACCCACTCCAACCCTGAAACCAAACACAAAGCTCATCTCCATTATAAATTATCCTACTTACAAGCCCAATAAGCTTGAGCTTAGTGCAATAAATGGGGCATTATTTCATATCAATCCATTTAATTAAGCTTGGGGAAATTCTAATTAATGAACAAGTATAATTAAATAACCACTTTCTACTTGGGGGAAAGATAACTCATTACTTAAAATTCTTAAAATGAAGAGAGGCAAACCATGTCTGAAACATTAATCTTAAAACACAAGAGAAATGTATAACACAATGTGAGTACCTAGGCTCTTTCCTTATAGAAGATCCTTCTTGAATTTGGTACATTATGTTGAAATGTAGTTAAGCATTCAATTCATCATTCTTAAACATGATTATCCCTTGCAAAACCCATTCGGGTCTTTTAGGGAGTTCTTTCCAAATCAACCCTATCAAGAACCAGACCTACACTAGGGCAATCAAGAGGTTAAGGTCATTAATTTGGAGAAGAGGAATAAACTAACATATGCTTGTCTCAATTCATGAGCGATACTTGTTACAGATAATTCAATTTCTTTGGAACCAAGGAGAGCATGGATCTACATACACTTCACCCAAGTTAATACACCCTAAGATCACAAACTTTTTGAGTACTCTAAACCCATACACTTTTTCTAAACACCTCGAGCCCATACACACTTTACCTAAGCCCACGTAATCTAAATCTATAGATATATGCCTTTGATCTCTTAAAATGAGAATTCAAGACAATAGTTTGCGATCACCATAAGCGAAAAAAAAAAAGGAGAGATAAGGAAAGAGAAAAAAAAAGGAAGAAAAAAAGGAAAGAAAGAAAGAGAGGACAAAAGAAAAGAGAAAAGCAAAAAGAAAAAAAGAAAGAGAAAGGGAAGTAGAAAAAAGAAGAAGAAAAATGGGAGAATGAAGAATGAGAAGAGAAAGAAATAATAAGGTTTTCCTATTCAAACGTGAAATTGAACTTACAAGCATAAAGCCCTCATATATCTAGAAATTTGAGTTCAAAACCCATGGTGGAATTGCAATGTTCAAAACTCTAAACTTCCCTAAGAGTAATCGAAGCCCAAACACAATAGTTCTGTATGGGTGTGAAGTTGTCCTTTTGGATTAAATATTTTAAGTAATGGTAACTATTGATAGTCAAATTTCATTAATTACATTCACTCGTCCACTCAACTAATGAGAAGCCAAGTAATTCACCTTTCGACAGATGCCAACCAAGACCGCCATATCTAGTCTAAACTTAAGTGGCATGAATAGTTATCTCCTGGCACGGCTCCATTACATAACCGCCCATTACTCTTACATTTCAGGAATGCACTTGATCGTAAGGTCTCTACGTATCCCAATAATCATGTGATTAACTGTTGTTTTGAACATCCAACATTCACCTATAAATACAAATAAGAAGCACTGTAAGAACTATCCAATAATCCATAACTACTCACTCTCTTTTCTCCTAAACTCACTTATTGACTTAGGCATCATAGTGGCCGCATTGGATTAGCCTTGGTACCCTTTAGTTTTTTGTACTTTGCAGGAAGGAAATTATCCAAAAATTATACAACAACATTTGGTACCATCTGTTTTTTTCTTACACACCCACATGGCTAGAACTAGATTAACTAAGAGTACAGGTACTAGCACTTCATCTCATCACCTTAAAGGGAGGAAGTAGGCATACTAACAAGCAACATTCGGCTAAGTTGGAGCAACTTTACCTCAATTTAGTCAAAGAAAAACAAGAGTTGAGCAAAAAACATGAAGATATCCTTAATCTCCTCCATGGTAATGTCCACCCAAGTCAAGATAGAAAATACGGTGATCACTATGCCGTGATTAGTGACGACTCGATTTATCCTCCCAAATTACCGAAAAAACAAGCCAAAGTCACAATGGAACCTTCAACCCCTATGCTCAAGAAAAATGATAAGAGGAAACAACCATAGCAGGTGCACCATGTTAGGCTCTCGCATGTTAGTACTCCTGCTACAATAAGTAAATAGTTCTAAATTAAGGAAAGCCCTTTTTTCCCCAAAATCCTAAATGAAGTGATACCATGGCACATTAAGTTGCCACATTTTGAAACCTATGATGGAACGAAAGATCCTAAAAATCACCTTAAGTACTACCATACTTTAGCCAGGTTGCACAGCTTAAGTGATGCCATAGCCTACCAAGCTTTTCCCTCAATACTGAGGAATGCAGCAAGTACATGATTCAAACACTTGAAGCTAAACACAATCTTGTGTTTCAAGGATTTGGCAGAAGTGTTTCATCAATACTTCCTTACGAGTAAGCTTCTTGTCAAGGATTCTTCTGTCCTTAATACGATAAAGGAGAGGTCAGATGATTCTATCAAAGATTATCTGGCCAAGTTTATGGCTAAGATGGTCTAAATTCTAAAATTGGACAAGAGCATAGCTCTCAATGCCATTATTGATGGTGTCAAGCCCCATAGAGACTTTTTCAAGTCTCTTACCAAGAATAAGCCAAGAACATATGTCGAGTTCAAAGCCAAAGCTATGTCTTACATCCAACAAAAAGACAATATTAAGGCTTGTCAAGAAATTGGTCAAAATAGAGGAGGTAAGAAAGGCAACAAGAGGAGAACTACAAAAGATTGACTTGAAACAAATGATGACCAATGTCCTAACATCGAGAAAAAGAGGCCACGAATTCCATCATATTCAGTCCACACACCAATCAATCGTCCAATTTCAAATATATTAATGGATGTGTGCAGATAGAGAGGCATGTTGCACTAGCTAGAAAGGATGAGAGGAAACTTATCAAGATGAAATTCCAACAAATATTAATGGCCTAAAAAGATAAGAGGAAACCCATAAAGATGAAATTCCAACAAATATTGCAATTTCCATCGTGACAAAGACCATAACACTAACGAATGCATGCAACTTAAGAATGCAATTGAGGATGCGATTCAATGAGGACACTTACGTAAGTTTCTCAAACAAGATGTAGAGAATATTGAGCAACCATCTCAAAGGAAATAAGAAGGCCAAGAGAATGTTACTCGACTAGCTCATACCGGGAAAGATGTAAGAGAAAAAAGCACTAGTAGAGCGCTTAATGGTATAATTAACACTATTGTCGGTAGACCTTTTGCTATAGGCCGATCAAGCTATTCGAGCTCAACTAACCCCATTAATTATGTTTGCAATATCTAAGGCAAGAAGGTCAAAATTAATAATACCATTTCCTTCACTAAAGAAGATTTCAAAGGCATTCAAAGGCCCCATGATGATGCACTAATCATTAGTGCAAGAATCACCAACTTTAAGGTCAAGAAAATTCTCATTGACATTGGAAGTTCAACAAACATTATTTCTCAACACACTTTTAATCAGATGAGACCGAAGATCAAGGCACAACTAAGATCCTACAACGATGATTTATATGCCCTTAACAATCAAACCGTCTAAGTAACCAGAGTAATTTCTCTACCAATCCAAATTAGTGATGACATCCATGTCGCAAAGGATAAAGCAGACTTCCTTATTATCAAATGTTAGCCCCCAAATAATATGATCATGGGATGGCCGTGTCAATACTTATTCGGCATCGTCCCTTTTATTACCCACCTTAAGGCTACTCCTACTAGGGTTAGGGTATGTAAAGGAGATCAACAGTTGACAAGGTCATTGTATATAAGAGTGTTAAGGTGAGAAGAAATTTTTCAAGTTAAAACTTGCTTAAAAGGAAAGTCAGTCGACATAGATAATGCCAAAGATGAGACAGAGGAAATTTCACTAGGAGATGATCTTGAAAAGATGACTAAGATAAGGAAACCCTCACCAACCAACATCAGTCAAAGTTTAATCAACTTTCTATAGGATAATGTCAATGTATTCACATGGTCCCCCTTAGACATACTGGGAATCCCTAAAGACGTTATAGTACACAAACTTCAGATCAATCCAAATGCAAAGGTGATTCAATAGAGGAAATGACATTTTGCCCCTAAAAGGCAAGCCACCATTCTAGGAGAAATCTAGAAACTCTTGAAGGTGGGATTCATTCGGGAAGAGCCTTATCCAACTTGGCTAGCCAACTATGTATCAGTCAAGAAGTCTAATGGCAAGTACCATATGTACATAAACTTCATGGATCTGAACAAAGCATCTCCTAAAGATTGCTTTCCCCTGCTAAAAATAGATCAGATGGTTAATTCAACTGTTGAGCATGCATTACTCTCTTTCATGGATGCTTTTTTCTAGCTACAACCAAATTAAAATGGATGAGGAAGATGAAATTCACACATCATTTGTCACTAACTTTCGAACATACTGCTATACAGTGATGCCCTTTGGGCTAAAAAACATCAAAGCAACTTGTAACTACGATGTTCAAGTTATAGATCCATCGAAATGTTGAAGTGTATGTTAATGATATAATTATGAAAAGCATAATAGAAGATTGGCATCTCACTAATCTTGAGGAGATATTTAGTACTTTAAGGAGATACAATATGAAATTGAATCCTCAAAAGTATGTCTTTGGTGCTACTTCAAGAAAGCTTTTAGGTTACATGGTCACTCAGTGTGGTATCAAAGCGAATCCGAGGAAGATTGATGTAATCTAAAACATGAAGTCTCCTTGTACTATCAAAGAGGTTCAAGAGCTAACTGGATGAGTAACCACCCCTAATAGGTTCGTGTCAAGAAGTGAATAGATGAGTACAAAAAGAGCATCTAGCAAGCTTAAAGAATTATCGTATCACCACTAATACTCTCAACACCAATTCCAGGAGAGAAATTATATTTATACTTATCAATCAGTAGTTGAGCACTTTCCTTTGTATTAGTCCAAATGGATAGCAAGGAGCATCGACCATTATATTATGTGAGTCATATCTTGCAAGGATCGGAGCATCGATATATTAAAATTCAGAAATTTGTGCTAGCAATGGTTCTCTCGGCAAGAAAGTTAAAACTGTACTTTGATGCTCACCAAATTGTAGTCCTTGCTAATCAACCTTTGCAACAGGCATTGCAACAACCAGATCTTTAGGAAGGATGATGAAATATGCCTTAGAGCTAAGTGCCTATAGCATACAATACAAACCCAAAACGGCATTAAAAGCTCAAGTGTTAGCAAATTTTCTAGCTAAGTTTATGAGTGAAGAAGACAACATGGAAATTGCCAAGAAGCTGATATGGAATCTTTACATCAATGGTTCTTCAACTAGAGAAGGAAGTGGTGCGAGTCTTATTCTGCAAGGGCCCCACAATGTCAAGGTTAATTATGCCCTGAAATTCAGATTTCTAGCCAGCAATAATGAAGCAGAGTATGAAGCCCTAATAACAGGACTCAAATTGGCAAAGGAAGTTGGCGTCGAGAAAGTTAAAGTGTTCTCTAATTCACAACTTATTGTGAACTAAGTCAAAGGAAGTTATGCAACAAAGGAAGAAGAAATGAGCAAGTAATTGTTGATAATATGAGTGCTTACGAAAGAATTTCAATCCTTTTCAATGCACAAAATACCAAGGAGTAAGAACATCGCTGCCAACAAGCTGTCAAAGTTAGCTAGTATGGCATTTCTCGATTTCAGCAACAAACTTTTTATTAGGTTTCTCCCACATAAGAGTTCAATTATTCCGCAGGGCTATGAACTCACTCCTTACCCAAAAGAGAAGTCTTGCATGGATCCGATTATAGATTATCTAAAGGATGGTATCCTCCCTAATGATAGGAAAGAGGCTCAAAGATTGATTTATCAAGTAGCAAATTACACACTAATAGAAGATCAACTGCATAAACACGGAATTTCCCAACATTATCTTGGATGCCTTCCTCCAAAAGATACACAACAAGTTTTATTTAAGCTATACGGTGGTGTGTGCAACAACCATGTGAAAGCACAAACGTTATATATCTGTGCCCTACAACTCAGCCAGTATTGGCCAACAATGACAGATGATGCAAGAAAATCTGTTCAACATTATCCATAATACCAAAAGCATGAGGCATTAAGTCATGTACCTTCTACTGAATTGTGTTACTTAACCAATCCTTAGCCTTTTGCCCAAAAGGGATTAGACATACTCGAACCATTTCCAAAGTCTATAGCCCAACGATGATTCGTCATTGTTACTGTAGATTATTTCACAAAGTGGGCAAAGGCTGAAGCATTGGTAAGGATCACCAGACAAAAGGTTGAGGCCTTTGTTTTCAACTTCATTATATCAGGGTTCAAGGTCCCATTTATGATAATCATGGATAATGGACCAGAATTTGACAATGACAAATTTCGATCATTTTGTGAGAAATACGCATCCACTTGAATTACACGTCTATAGCTCACCCCTAAACTAATGGGCAAGTGTAAGCTGTCAATAAGATCAACTTAGGCAACTTGAAGAGGAAGGTTAATTAAACCAATGGAAGATGGGATGATGAGTAGCCAAATATTTTATGGGGATATTGGACTACTCATAGAATTGCAATAGGAGAAACACCCTTCAAATTAGCCTATGGTACAGAAGCAGTATTACCTATTGAATTGGACATGCCGAATTTACGCATACAAAATTTTGACGTAATGACCAACCAAATCGATTTAACGACTAATTTAGATACTATTGAAGAGATAAGAGATGTAGCAAGAGTAAGAATTGCAACATATCAACATTGGGCAGCTAGTTATTATAATTAGAAGGCTAAACATAAGGTTTTTCAACCTGGAGATTTGGTTTGCAAGAAATTAGAGCCAACTGGTGTATGAAAGAAATAAGAGAAACTAGGCGTAAATTAGGGGGATCCTGTTAGGATCCACGAAGTTATTAGCAAGGGGGCCTATCAACTAGAGAGGTTGGATGGAACAGTCATCTCTCATGCATGGAATGCCAAGAACTTGAAACTTTATTTTAATTAATTCCATTGATGTCATGAAACATTTTCACTTGTCTTGTAAGGCAATAGCCTAATTGTTTCGAAAAGTAACCATGTTCAAAGCTCCAATTCTAACTCGTTTTCTTTCCTAGCCATTTTATGATCAACAAATCATCATCTAGGTTTAAACTACACTGAATGAACTAGTGCTTTAAGTTTAGACCTACCATGGACAACGAACTTTATGATTTAGCCAAAAAGCCAACTAAGGAATGTGATTATTCTACTAAGCGAACTTGTGACTCAAATAAGGAGACTAACCACATCTTAAATGACTAACAAATAACCTTTAAGAAGGCACTCAACATATTACTTATGAAATAAAACATGCCAAAAACAGGCATGTGAAACAAAACATGCCGAAGAAAATAGGCATGTGAAGTAAAACATGCTGGGAAACAAAAAGCGTAAAATAAATTGCACTAAGACTATTAAATTACACATTTTAGAAATATGGATAACATTAATACAATATGAAATGTTCAATCACTTAGCCAAAACTTGTCCATAACATAGAAAAATAATACAATAATCTGAAGATGACGAATTCTTCGACTATGCAGAGGCATTTCCTTAATCAAAGGATAAGAACTTATTGGAGCATATCTCTTTCTCAATGCTTAAGGTTTCGGAACAGGTGAATTTCTCTTTATGTACGTAGGGGATCTCTTTGGAAAGTTGGTCCTTGTCATCACTAGGAACCTCAACACAAACTCTATTATCATCACCCTGCATATGGACCTCAACACCAGTATTTTTGCCAGCTTCTTCATCGCTACTAACATTATCATCGACATCAGCAAAATCCTGGCACGAATGATCATATCCAAGGTGAAACTTTAGAATTTCTTCTCTTACCGCTTAAACCCCCTCCAACAACTTCTTTCTCAATAACCTCTCGTATTGCAAACTTAGAGTTACAATTTCCACTACCTCTTCAACTGAGGGCCTTGTCTTTGCTGGCTCCTCTAATTCAACAATATGGCTTTGCAATCTAAAGTTATTGGTCTCTAGCTTTCTTATCTACATCCAAAGCCTATCCTCCTTGTCACTCATTGAGCTGAGTATTCAACCCAAACCCTAGCACTCTTATTTCTTTTTACAAAGCTCCTACTTGAAGTCTTCAACCTCCTTATATTGCTTGTCAACCTTACCCTTAAGGCTTAAGACATCATTGGCTGCTAGTGATTGTACCAATTTCTTGACAACCAGTTCTTCTTAACATTTTCTAGCCTCCATCTTAGGCCTAATTCTCATACTCTCGACTACCGTAGTCCGAGCCTTTAAGGAATTGTATACATCCTTAATTTTCTACAATAAGTTGACATTATAAAATGATGAATTTGCTAGTCCACCTGGCAGTATATATATATATTATTACTACCTTTTTCATTTCTATATTGGCTTTATCCAATGCCATCAGAACATGATTGTTGATCTACAAACAAACAAGATTGTTAGCAATAAAACATGCTCAACAATCAAAAGGATTAAATTGATACTTACATCATACAGTTTAGCCGCAATATGTACCTTGTTATAACCACCAACCCTATTGACATCGTTCTTCACAATCTCCTTATCCTTAGAAGAATGATGCCCTCTATCAAAGCTAAGGACTTGGTCATATCGCCCAAGGCCAAGTCGATAAGGAGGATATTGTGGCTCCAACATAGAACAAAGTACCTGCCAACCTCCATGTTAGGGACGAATTCGACACTATTAATGTCAAGAGCTTTATTCCTCATGGCCTCCTTTGTTCTTTCATATAATGTCTTGGATCTCTTAAAAGGAGGTTAGTCGACAAGCTCCTTCCTACTTCTTTTGTTAGTATTCAACACAACATCCACTTAGAGCAATGACCCCTCGACAACCTTATGAAGAGTAATTTCAACCCCACTACAAGCTTCGATTTCTTAGCTAGAATCTCTCAACTCTACAGGTAAAGGAATACTTTAGGTTAGAGGGATTAATTCAACTTGTATGACCTCGATGACCCTAGGCTTCTTACTCTCTTATCCCTTATCGGTTGGATAGGATGCCTTTTTCAGAGTTGCTATTAGCTTTGCTACTTTCACTTATATGGCTTTCCTCAAAGTAACTAGCCGAGTCACAGTCACCTTAGCACCTACTCGATTGTTAGCCTTGGATTTTTTAGCCTTTGCTTAAGCTAACAACTTAGCAAGATCCATGTCGCCTATACCCATGTCTGTAATACAAAGTAGATACATTAACAATAAAGTGAGGAATAAAAGACTTGCATATTCCGTGTCGAGTAAGGCTCAAAGGAAACTATTCTTCCCCCTTTGTCACAAGAATGGATTTCCTCTTGTAGATCTACTCGATACAACAATTACTCAATACCATACCTTCCTTCTCAGAGAAAATTGGCTCTCCATTCTCTTATCGTCTTATTATTCTCTCGGTGTCCCAGTAAAACATTTTTTTTTTCTCCTTTCTTGGATCTTCTTTGCTGTGGTAACATCATTCAACATCAATTCAATATCCTTAGTGTAGATAGGTTCAATCCATTGGGTCCAAAAATCCAATTCTTGATCTAAAATGATATACATAAACATATCATGCCAATTGTGGATCTTATACTCTTATCCATCTATGAATTTTTAACCATGCCTAGCGATTGTAAAATACCAACCATTAGCTGCCTCCTTATTATAAAGAAGTACCTAAATAATTGAGGCGTAACCTTGACCTCAAATTCTTCACAAACTATTTCAAATATGAGAGTTTGCTCAGAACATGCTTAGCGCAACTTGGAAATAGTTGAAAACCTGCTTGACAAAAGCTGAAAATAGGAAACATAACCCAAAGTCAAGATATTTCAAATAAATATGGAACTCGTGCTCTTGGAAAGCACACCCTTTCCTCCTTTCTCAGCCTTCTAAGATTCCATCTTTTAGGAAGATATTACCAGTATTTATTATATTTCAAAACAAGAACTCTGTTAGTAGCACTAGCCACTATGTTTGGCGAATCACTAAAATAAATCACATTATTATACAAATATCTATTCACTGATCATCCTTCTTCAACATTTGGATAGGTATCAACTATGAGAGTTGGGAGGGGAAAGGGGAGGCAAATGTTGAAAGTTAAATTTCATTCGCTATATTCACTCGTCTACTCATACGATAAGCTAAGTAATTCGTGGTAGATGCCGACCAAGATGGCCATATCTGATTTGAATTTAAGTGGCATGAATAATTACTTGCACAATTCCATTACATAACCGCCCACTACTCTAATATTTCAGGAATGTACTTGATCGTAAGGTCTCTACATATCCCAATAATCACATAATTAATTGTTGTTTCAAACCTCCAACATTCGCCTATAAATACAAATAAGAAGCATTATATGAACTATTTGATAACCCATAACTACTCACTCTCTTTTCACCTAAAATCTCGTACTAACTTAGGCATCGAAGTAGCCGTACCAAATTGACCCCAGTACCCTTTAGTTTTTTGTACTTTGCTGGAAAGAAATTATCTGAAAATCATACAACAATAACTATTCGTTAGGTGGAAACTAAAAGAAGAGTTGAATACTTCCCCATGGGCATGAATGGTCATTTTCCCTAAGTTTGAAGTTAATGCATTCAAGAGCTTTGAGCAATCAGTCCTTCGTGAATTCATGGAACAAGTTCCAAAAATGAGTCCTCAAGCAATCATAAGAAAATTAATGATCACTAGGTATTGGGGTGGTTTGCTGCTGAAGAATAGCTTTACGAGCCATTGAAAAGTTCTCTAATTTGTTAGCAATTTTTCCAAAAAGAAAAAGCAAGGTTTTTTTTTTTTTTATGTAACATATTTTAGAAAAGTAATTTTTTTCAAAAGAATTAAGTTAAATCAAGTCTAATCCTATCCTAATGTCTTTCTAAAGTTTTCTCTTAGCATTTCCACAAACTTTACAATTTAGAGACTTCATATCATAAGAGTTATTGCTAGCTTTCTCTATACAAGGGCTCCATGCATACAAAATGGCCCTTGCAGTTGTTGTTGTTTAGCCATGATGAATCTCATGAAAAACTTACATGTCCATTCAAGATAGCTTATGACAATTTTTTCACTAAGAGAGCAATAATCTCCAGCCTTAACCCTTTAGTTCAAGCTGAGGTGGTTTTTCTTTAAGTTTTTAAGAGATTTATCCTCTTAAAGATACCCACCAGTTCAAGCTAAGGTGGTCTTTCTTCAGGTTCTTAAGAGATCTATTCTCTTAAGGATACCCACCAATTCAAGCCAAGGTTGTATTCTTTAAGGTTCTTAAGAGCGCTATCCTTTTAAGAATACCTATCGGTCCAAGCCAAAGATGTTTTCCTTTAGATCCTTGAAGAGAGCTATTCTCTTTAAGATACCTACTAGTCTAAGCCAATGTTTGTCTTCTTTAAGTCCTCGAAGATAGCTATCCTCTTCAAGATACCCACCAGTTTAAGATGGGGTTATCTTTTAGATTGTCAAGAGAGTTATTCTCTTAAGGATACCCGCCCTTTTAAGCCAGGATGCTATTTATCTAACCTTTCAAGATAAAGTCCATTTACCTTACCCTTTCAAGATAGGATCCTTCTTATTAGACCTTTTAAGTCAGAGTCCTTACATCTTAACCTTTTAAGTCAAAGTCCTTCCATCTTAACCTTTCAAGTTAGGATCCTTCTTATTAAACCTTTCAAATCAAAGTCTTTTTACTCTACCAATTCAAATCAAGATCTTTCTTAACGAACCTTCCAAGCCAAGAACTTTCTTAGTTGACCTTTCAAGTCAGGATCTTTCTTAACTGACCTTTCAAGTCAGGATCTTTCTTAACTGACCTTTCAAGCCGATATCTTTCTTAATTGACCTTTCAAGCCAAGACCCTTCCTAACCACCCTGTTAAGCCGAAACCCTATTTATTAGACCAATCAACTCATAAGTCCTTACCTTACTCTTTCAAGCTGAGACCCTTCTTATTTGGTCTTTTGAGTTATAATTTCTTCCCTTACCAATTCAAGCCAGGACTAAGCAAAAATGGGCATGTCTTTTTTTCTTTATAGAGAAATTTTAATCAAACTTCACTACAAAAAGAAATAGCTATAAATACACCATTTTTCCCACCCTCTTTTATTTATTTTAGGCTAAGTTTATAGAAAAATAAAAAATTGAAAAAAAAAACCAACAAAATTTAAAAAATTGGAAAAAATTAAAAAAATTTAAAAAAAATAAGAAAGAAAAATCTAAGGAAAAAGAAAAAGTGTGCAAAAAGTCCGAGTTAAGTAAACAAGTCGTTTAGGGTCGAATCAGGTAATAATAAAATATATATACAATATAATGAATTTTAAGTTTAAAAAAAAAATGGGCTTTATTAGAGAAATATATTTTTGAAAGTTCTATTAAAATTTAGATTCATAAAGATAGGCTTTGTTTTAAAGAGTTGAATTTTGAGAAATAATTGGACAAATTAAAGATAAGACCTTTTTGCATGTATATTTTTAATTCTTGAGTTGTCTTAGGTTATCTTCACTAGTCTATGAAGCAAATGGATCAAATTGGTTTTAAGCTTGGAAGTCTAATACATATTCGCCTAGGGACATAAGTCTTTAATAAAAATGGGTTGCATTTGTGCTTAAGAAAAAAATTCAGCTCTAAGATACATGCATATTATTTAAGAGCTCTTAGGGTCAAGCCTCATTGAGTGCAAATTGTGCTTTATTTTTTTTTTTTTTTCCAGCCTACCAAAGTTACATACATGACACATGGCAACTATATCATCTTCCACAATGGACAACTTTGGTTAAATCTACATGGATCTACAATAGATTTTATTAAATCTTTGTCATTTTTATGTGGATTTAGAAGAAAATTGACAAAATCATGATCAAAACATCCAAATCTCATAGAAATTTATTCTAACATTCATAATATGAAGATTTAATAAAATCAATTTGATTTGTAGATCGATTGCCATTAAGTGCTCTCAAACTACCACTACCATTACACCTGAGCCGATGCATCAGCTACCTTGGACAACCACCAGCAAATAACAATGGAGTTTTGAAAAGTTCATTACCTCCTTTCACTCAACGCACATGTACACACATGCATGACACAATGGAGTGACTTAACCATCAAAGATCTATACCCGACCTATGTAATTGCATTAGGTAGGTTTTTATGTTTTATTTTATTCACTTTTTTTCTTTATTTTTTTAATATAGTATAGTATATTAAGATAAAAAAAACCCAAAAAAGAAGAAAAAAGAAATAAAATAGAAAAAATAAAATATTAGGTTTTTTTTTTTAGTCTTTACTAACTTTATTTGTCTCTTTTTACAAGTCTAGCTTGTTTTATTTTTAGTTATGCCTTATGTGCAATATAAGTAGTGGTCAAAAGATGATTCAAAGTCTACAGAAACTTAGAAACACAAGTGATGGAGGACAAAAGGGCAACCTCTAGGGGTACGGAGTTGAGTGAGGCTAGATCTAAGTGTAATATTATTACTATTTTTTTTTCCCAATGACTTTTATTTGATGCATGAAATAAAAAGAGATGTCATGTCTTTAGTGTTTTACCATGGAAGCCCTCTTATTCGTATATTTCATTAGATTAACAAGCATAACATGAGCATTTCAATATTATTAGTGCCATGTATTTTTCCTTTTAGGAACGTATATTCATATAGTGATTTGCATGACTATGGTTGATAAAAGCAAAAATCACACTACCATGTTTTCAAATATTGGTATAATTGGTCAATATTAAATTTTTGTTTGTTTTTTTTTTTCTCAATTGGCTAACCATGTTTGCAAGTTTTGATACAATCTTTTAGGTTTTTGCATTAGGGGGGGTGTTGGTGGTTGGTGTTGTGGTGGGATGCACACCATGACATTATTCTTCATTTCATGCAAGTCTTTAGTTATTTTCATAAGATTTTTTTCTTTTAAATTTTATTTATTTTTATATTATTTATAGTATTTGTATTCACTTTTGTTTGCATGTCAATGTAGAGTCCACATAATTAGCCTTTTAAAAAAAATAAGGAAAAAAAAAATCTTTTTGCTTGCCATATTAGTTAACATAAATTTTGGATGGTTTAGTTTACTAAGGTAGAGTCTAAGTCCTATTAGTTAGCAAGTCAACATTCTTTGGTATGTTAATTATATATTTGCACCTTAAAATTGCATCTTTTCCATAAATCTACATACTTTCCAAAGAACTAAATTTTTTCCATAAAACTACATGTCTCCATAGAATTGAATCTTTTCCATAGAATTGCATCTTTTACACCTTGTCCATAAAATTGTAGATTTCCTATGAAATTGCATTTTTCCCATAAAATTATATATTGCATATTTTATTTTATTTTCCTTTTCATGAAAATCGCATCTTTTAAGATTTTTAGAAACCAAAAGAAAAAGTTTTATCAAATAGGAAAATTTTTTTTAAATAAAAAAATTTTAATTTGATCTATTTCATAATTAGGACATTTTAGGTTTTTTTAGAAGTTTGGCTTAAAATTAGTTTTTTAAGGTTTTTCTTAAAATAAAGATAAACTAGCTAAAAATATAAACCTAACTGCTTTTTTAGAAATGAAATTTATCTAGACACTAAAGTTTTCTTAGAAGAGAGAGAGAGAGATCTACTTTGGTTCAATCTTGACTAGCGGGTATGTATAGACCTCCCGAGCCACCATAAAAGTTCAAAAAAAAATTATTTTCTTTAAAATATTCGTAAAAAAAAATTTTAAAAATCATTTTCATGAATTTTTCATATTCTTATATTTTAAAAAAAAATTATAAAAATTAAGGCTCATTTGTTAATTTTTTCCAATTCTTATATGATAACTTTATCTTGACAAGTTAGCCTCCAAAGTCAATTTTTTTTTGTTAAAATTTTCTAAAAAATTATTTTTTTTAAATATTCATAAACTAATGGCTATATTAAGGTTTTTCTACTAAAAAACCTTAATTTTCCTTTTTGTTCCAGTTTTCACTAGTTAGCGACTCCAAGTTTTGTTTTTCTAAAAAAATATTTTTTTAACATTTTTTAAGAAAAATGTTTTTCTTTAATTTAATGTTGAGTAATCTAAATTAAGCAGACATAGCTTAATATAAGTTAAATTAAGGAAAATAAAAAATAGAGCTCGATAGTTACCTATCCTATTAATGCTCTCAAATGAACATTATTAAGAACACAATTCACCTTGAAGTTCCAATAAACTCCAAACTGTTACACCAAAAGTTACCACAATGATTAGAACTCTTATCACCTTCTATTGAAAAGGTATCACAATCCATCCCTTAAAGAGCTGAAGTCCTCATTATTTTTATTACATAAGTTCAAGACCACATTAAGCAGTAAGGATTCCAAAGAAGCTCCATTACAAGCTTAAGAGGTACCCCGTACTATAGCACTTTGCCCTAGTGGCACTTAGCGCCACTTTTGACTAATGACCTACTCTATAACAACAAAAAATTCACACACCGAGGTATTATATGCTTCTATGTAACATGCCTCATGGTTTTATCCTTAGTGTCAACTATTTCTTAAGAGATCATCCATCCAATAAGTGCTCTTAAGAGAGCAAGCTTGACCTTAAAGTTTTGTCATACACCAAAAGGTGTCTCAATGATTAGAATTCCATCACTTTTTATTTGTAGGGCAACACAAGCTTACAATATTGTAATAATGGTTATAATATCCTAAAAGTTATCATCATTATATCGACATAATGTCTATAAAGTTTTCAAATTATGAAATCACATACAAAAATTTAAAAATTCAAATTATAATTTATGTATAGCTATCTTATCATACACTTATTTCTTCCTTCTTTTCTTTATCTAAGAGGGAAGGGTTTGGAGAAGGGGAGGATAGTATGATAAATTTTATTCATTATACCTAAACTCCCTGTTAATTTAAATAATACTAGCAAATACCGCCATTGTAGGTTATACAACTTTTTTCCCCTAAATGTAAAACTAATTACATATGGAAAAACACTAATGCAAATTACAAGAATAAGATGTATGTCTAATTTAGATGTCTAAAGCATATAAAATAATCATGAAATTACATGTTAAGTATTTGTTATGTTCATCTATAAAAAATTCAAATAAAAATCTAGATTAGAACATTGAATATTTCATGATTATTTACAAACTTCCAACTATGCTGAGGTTATTACATATATATATATATATATATATATATGGACAAAGCTACTAGAAGTACTTGAACTTTCATATTTTTTTTTTATTTTAGTACTTAAACTTTAAACTTGTACGTTTTAATATCCCAACTTACTAAAGAGACAAATTAGTTTTTTTGCTATAACAATCGCTATAAAGAATACTTATTTATTTCATTTTAAAAAGTTGAAATACCAAAATAAAATAAAAAATAAACGTTAAGCACTAAAATGGAAATAAAATGAAAATTGATGTACCTATATTATTATTTTACCATTTTATAATAACGACCAATATAATAGATATACTAATTTATCTCATTTAAAATGAAAATTTTGGGAATTTTAAGCGGCTAACCCTTTCAAATCCCCAATGGAGTCACCAAGCTATTAAGCTTGATTTTTTAGCACTCAAGTTTTGGTAGAGCAACTACTATTGTTAGTCTTGATCAACGCTCGTTGGTCGATGGAGAAGAAGAATGGCAAGGGTGATTGGATAGATCGATGCTAGCCGTATGAGAGAGTACGGCGATTGGATGGGGCATCGTGTGTATACCATGCTTAACTACTACTACTGTTCATAGGGTATGGAGTTGATGCTTGTTGTAAGTTGGACTAAACATGCAACAAAGAAGAAAGTAGACGTATAAGGGTCGCGATTGGCAATGGGTTGTGCCGTTTGGTGAAGAGGATAAGCTTAGTTGTTAGGCTTGTTATCGTAGTATGAAGGTTACTGAGTTGGGTTCGATTAGGTAGAGCGAGAGGATGAGTGATCAAGAGTTGGCGTTTCGCATTTTAGGTCAAACGAAGGCAAAAGATGGCCAATTGGATAGGTTACAAGAGTGAGTTGAGCGTATGCTGTATACGTTGGTTTGTACGTTTGGGTCACTCCTGTTGCTATTGGCCATTACCTTAGGGTTGGTAAGAGATGGCTGGCACACGGTCCGACATTGGTGAGAAGGTGGTCGTTAGGTTAGTTAGTTGAGGAAGTGGGTTATATGAGGGACGTCATGTAGTGGATGCATAACTACTGCAGATGGATGGGAATTGAATTGCTATTGTGGTAAAGAGGATAGAGATTATGCTGTTAACACGAGCATGGGACAATGTTTGGGATGGTTGGTGGTAGTATTACAAAAGAGAGAGAGAGGTTGATTGGAGGATTGTTAAAGAGAATGATCTAGCGAATTGCAAAGTGTATGTGTTTTCTGATGAAGAAAAAATCCCCTGCTCTCACTACTTTGATCCGTATTTATATAACCTGAAAACAAATCTCTTAGATCAATTCAAATCTAAATTAATAAACACCAATCTAAATCCTAATCTTTACAAATCTTTATCTTATCAAATTTAAAAATATCATATTAGATTTGTTATCTCCAATAATCATTTGGCTATAATTCTATTAGATCCAAATAACAACAACTCAATCCGATTTGTTTTGGATTAGATTTAAAAATATCATATTAGATTTTTTATCTCCAATAATCATTTGGTTACGATTCTATTAGATCCTAATAACAACAACTCAATCCGATTTGTTTTGGATTATGATTCTAGCAAACAGGATTTTCTTATTGTTGATCTTTTTGAAATTTTTTTTTTTTTATTTTTATATATTTAGTCAAATAAATAAACAGTTGATTAAAAATAACCCAAAATCTAAACTTAACCTAAAGTTGAAATTAAAATGGATCGAAACCCATTAATAAATTAATTTGACCCCAAATGAGGAACAAAAAAATTCCATGACCCTAAATTAAGTTTCTTAAAAATGATCTATGGCTAATCAAATTTAAACTCTATTTTTTTCATTCTTTATTTTATTATGTTTTTTATTTTCAATTTTATAAAGGACCATTTCTCTAGATAATAAATAAATAAAAAGCTAAGATACAAGGAGACAAAAATGAGGTATCTACAACAACTATGCTCGAGATCAAAATGTTGGATAAATCATTGAAGGGTAATAATTCAAAGTCTAGCATCAAAAATACTAATTTTGAGCACCTACACAGCAACACACAAGCACCCCACCAAATCTCCAACTACCCCTTTGATTTCTTATATTGCTACAAAGCTCATTAAACTTAGGTCAATAGCCATAACCAAAACCTACCACTAACCCCATCATGCCTTAAAGACCAACTCTAGGCTCTATACCAATATGATACGAGTAGATTTTTAGAAGGAAATCCACACATATGATTTTAATGGATCATGATAGGATTATTATGATTAAGTGTAGTATTTTTTTGTCTTTATGTTATATGAACAACTAAAAAAATAAAAGAGAACTAACTTTTTTTTTATGGATATGACTCACATAACTAGTGATAGGAATCAAGGTCCCATAGCTCAATCTTAAGCTTGTAAACTTGCCATAATGGTTCATCGAACTTTCCAACAATAGTTCATAAATGAGGAAGTCAAGCTCCTACAACCTAACCTATTTAGGTGCTTCAGTTTATGTCAACAGTCCATTATATCTCGAGTGGAGGAGCTCAAAACTAGCCTCGAGCTGAGCCAGGGCCAAGACAGTTGAATATCAACCAATCCTGAACCCAAACAAAACACGATGGATAGCTCAATCTATTACTCCCAAAGTTTAGCAAACATAACGCCGAGTTTACTGACAAACTTTTTGACTTGATCCACAAATCTCTAACCTTAACACAAAATTGATTCTCACTTCCGTAGCCATTAATATTAATATGCCATGCATCCTATGACAATATATGGACTGTATGGTAATTTAAGTGTATGTTACTCCATTCTATGTCTATTTTGTCCATGTATTTTTGTACATAAGACTTTGCAAATAATTTAGCCTTTTTTGTAAATTTACTTACCTAGGATGTTGCCCTAAAAGCCAACTATACAAAAACATTGTTTGTACTCAACCGCAAAAATCAAGAGAATCAAAATTATTCATCTTCTTCATCCTTATGCTTATATACCCATTATGAACCAATTCAAACACCTTACTCTTATCTAGCTTGTTTGGGCAAGAGCTAGTGGAAAATGACCATGTTGTAAAGCTTGTGAATCATATCAAGATGAGCCCTAAGTTCATGTAAGACATTCGGTGTATCATATCCATGTGTTTGTGCACAAGATAGCTCAACCCTCAACTACCATTTACCTTTCAAACTGTCTTGAGGTTTAGACCTACTACCGTTCGAGAGATAGCTCATATGTTTTCACCCATGTAGAGACCTTTTATCAACTAGTCTATGTTCAATATAACTGATAAGAGAAGGCTCACCATAATTAGATCAAACAAAGAAAAGGATTGTTATGATTCTAAAAAGGATTATCTATCAACTTAGCTTACATGTATCAACATTTTACCATTCATATCTAGCAACAACTTAAATTTTTCTAAAAGTAATACTGACTTCAATCACTAAGTACTTCATAAAAGAACTCTTCAACCTAACTTAAAAGGATACACGATATCTTTACAATAAGTTTTGTCACTCACCAATGTTTAAATGTTTTGAAATCACACTTAGAACCCTAATTTAAAATATATTAAATACTTCTTTATCAGGAAACAAGATTTCTTATCTTAAAAACCCATTGGACAAAACTTGCAATGATGGAGAAAGCAAGAGGGATAATGCCATGATAGAGTAAGTAGAGCTATGTAGGTGTAGGAGGTTACACAAGCTAATCTCTTTAACTATACAAAAAAAAAAAAAAAAAAAGGAGAGTGGGTCAAGGTTGAAAATTTTAACTCTTTTAAAATTGAGCACACAAACTTGCAAAACTTAAAAAAAAAAGATAGAGGAATAAAAGAAAAAGCCAAAAACCCTTTGGCTTGTAAATCAATACATATATTATGGCACTAACACATTAGAATTGATAAAACTACAATTGATGGGATCGTTCATTTTTTGTTCTATATGTGTTGATAGTTGAATGTTAACAAGGAAATGTGTGATTGAAAATGCCTACAAAATGAATGTACGTACGCTAATGATGGGCATCAGAGGTTGCTCCAGTAACCACTTTGATACTTAAGTCAATAGAAGTATTTTTTTCTAAAGAGAAGGAAAATTATATGAAGAGGGAGAATGAGTGTATCCAAGGTAACCATTCTATGGCCTTTACCTAATATTTATAGGCTTGTTGTGAGTGCTAAGTTGGAAGGCGGGTCTTCAGGCTACTATATTGTTTAGATTTACTACAAGTCCTCTAAAACAAGTATCCAAAACTTCCTTTAATCAACTCAAGAGCTCATAGAGGCTTCTAGGTGGTTGTTCAAGCTTCCTAAGTAAACCCCATTAAAGATCAACCATGATCTTCAAGGTTTGCTGTTAGAAATCAAGGCCTAATAACTCACTCCTAAGCTCGAGGGCTAGCTTCTTTGGTTCACCAAGCTCTCTTACAATAGTTCTTTAAGGAAGAGGCTAAGCTCCTACTAAAGACCAACGTACTTGTGATGCGGTTTCGTAGATGAACACACGAAGGCTAACAGTCACATAAGAACAAGGGATGGGTCCCAAACTCAGGATGAAGAACAAACTAAATGGGACTCAAGGGTATAAGCTAGTCCCATGCACTAACGAAAGGATATTACGCACCAATCGTCCCATGCAAACCTAATAACCTAATTAATATGATGCACAACTAGGTTAGTAGAGTTACTTGCCACCAACCTTACTTAGTGGCTAGACAAGAGTACACTCGAACTTGGAGTAGCTATGCTTATGTTAACACATAAGAACAAGCAAGAAGAAGATGATTGTAAAATAGGAATATTCATTAGCTACCGTCTAACTCATTACATAAAGGGTATTTATATGCCCCGATTATGGTTAGTCCTAAGAACACATATTTACCAAAGAGGATATTAGGATAAATTTAGTATACATCATATTTACAAGGGTAAAAACATGAAACAACAAAAGAATATGTACATAGTACACAGTACAATGTTAGAAATGAAAAAAGGGCATATGTCCTTACCTTGTTAGATTGGACTAGGAAAGCCGATTACGGCTCTTATGAAGTTGGAGGTAGGTCGATATGACTCACCCAAGATACTAGAGACACTTGTCAAGCTAGCCTGGATCAAGTCGATATAAGAAGAACTCTATTCTCAAGAGATAGTAAAGAGTTGGTAGGAGCTCGAGTACTCAGGAAAGTCATTTTTTTGGAAGAGCTCTACTTCATTGGTTATGTATTAGTGAGAAAGAGTTTAATGAATTGGGGAGGCTAGTCCTTAACTCAAGAGTAGGTTAGAGGACCTAGATTATTATTAGCCTAGGTACCCAAGCTCTAACCTATGTTACACTATTTCTTAAGTCAATCAGTTTAGTTAACAGCCCGATCTAAACAACTGGGATGCCATACAACCAGCTTCCTCATAATGTTTTCAAGTTGTGCATCAAGGTTGCCAACTTGTTAGCAAGACCCTAACCTACAACCTTCTCTATCCATAGGCTAACTTGTTGTGCCAAAGCCGATAAGCCATACATTGATAGGCATCCTTTACTTTTCCTAACAATGTGTTATGTATTAAGTGCATATCCCTTTTGCTATTTGCCATTTTTAGCCTTGTACATGCCATATAGACTACTTTTGGCATAGAATCCTTTTAGGTAATTATGTATTTGTAGAAGTTGCCCTAATTGGGGATTATTTATACCTCTTTATGTACATTTAGTTGAATCAGCTAGTGAATACTTAGTTGTTGTCTTCTTCCTTGTTCTAATTTTTGTGTAGCTTCATTTAAGCTTCCAAGTTTGAGTACTCTACTCTTATCTATTCCCTTGAGCAAAGAACAATAATAAGACACCTTAGATACTAACTTATGGGTCACATCAAGCTGAGGCCTAAGTTTGTTTAATCTTGAGTGATGCACCATACCTGCTTAGGTTATGCACGAGTTGCTATTTATCCTTCAACGCCCATTTAATTTTTATGACCATCCTAAGGCTAGGACCCATTTCCCTCTTTATGTGATCATAGGTTTCCTGTATTTATCTATGAACCCATATCATCTTAGTACTAGAGCTTTCGCAACAGTAGTTAGGTTGTAAAGCTGCTACTACTATTCTATGTTCGTAGTATGCTAATTAATGTAGTTGTTCTAGGTTGTGTTGTTGCAATAAGGTAATGAGTTAAGTTGTAGAGAATATCGGTATTGTATATTTAAGTAATAGCTGGAGTTAAGCTCCTAGAGTTACTGGGTTGTTTATTTTGTTGTGACACTTCAAATTGGTGTATTGACTACGAGGATAGTAAGGTTGGATTATTGCAGTTTTGAGTACATGCAATTGTTCTAAGTGTTCATGAACTAATATTTCTAGGGATTGAATGAGTTGGTACAAATGTTAAGCCATGTCGTAGTCATGTACTCATGTTCTAGGTGGTTTAAGCTGTAGCTAAAGTATTATGTGGTGCCATTTCTAAAAGTTCTATGAAGATTGACGTGAAAATGATAGAGCTATGCATAAATGCAGTAGTTGGTGATAATGAGAGTGGTGTTCCTCACCGTAAATGGTAAACTCCTACCACTACGAAGTCTACAAACGAGAAAAAAGATGAACATGCTACTATGACAACCAAGTTGACCTAAGCTATCAATTAGTTGAACGTTGCCTAAACTTTTGAAGTTGTCCCAGTAAATGTTTAAGTTGTTCCCCATTGAAGAGTCTAAGAAGTTGGAGACCAAGCTGAATACATTCCCTAAAATGTTGATGTTCGCTTGTATCAAAATATCAGAGGAGTTGGTGTTGATAGAAGAGCCTATAAAAGGATTGACTTAAAAGATGTTGAAGGGAGTCAAGGACACAACAAAGAATATTATGAAGCAAAAGAAAGGGTTGAACAAGCTACCTGAGGTCTTGACATTGTAAAGTTGCAAATGCTAACTTACTCAAGGTCTAGCAATGCTAATGATTACTTAGATTGGGAGGATATGATCAAGAAAATCTTTGAATTTCTTGAATGTGATGACCAAATGAATGTAAGGTTGGCTACCCTTAAATTTACAAGGTATATAACTTAATGATGGAAGAATTTGTAGTCTATGCAAAGGCAAGAATGAGAGCCTAAGATTCAAACGTGGCAAGAAACTAGATGAGTTATGAAAAGGAGATTTATTTTGGACCATTATATGTAAGATGCCTCAAGAAATTGTAGGGGTTGAGATAAGGTGGAAATAGTGTTGATGAGTAGGTGAAGGAGTTCCAAATGCTCATAATCCAATGGGAGGTTAAAGAGCAAAAGCTTAAACTATTTCAAAGTTCATTGGCAAACTTAAGCTTGAGATCAAAGAGGTATTAGATGTATAGAAGATTGATACTCTGGAGGACACGATCCTGGCAGCTCAAAGGGTAAAGCATTAAAGACATTAAGGATATACTCAAGTTCCTCCAAGTAGGACTCAACCTATCCAACTTATTCCAACCAAGCAAAACAAATCAGAATGAAGCAAAAGAGAAGAGATCCAGCTTAACCTGAAGTTCAAGCTATCGAAAAGGAGGTGTTGACAAGTCTTAAGAAGGGACAATCATCAAGGAGAAAGGCAAGTAAGATTAAGTGCTTCAAATGCTAGGATTTCAGTTACATGGCCACCTAATGTCCCAATAAAATAACAATGGCTATCAAAGGTGAGGTACTTACCATTGAAGTAAATAGCATTAACAAAGAGGTTGAGGAACTAAAGGCAAAATAGAGTGCTAAACATGATGAGTCACCTAAGAAGGAGATTATTGTGAGCACTAAGAAAGAAAGTTATTAACTATGGTTTTGAGGAGAACCATGGATATTACCCATTCAACTAAGGATGGGTAAAGAAAGAACTTATTTCAAATTAGATGCAAGCTAAATGTAACATGTTTGCACTCGTCTTCAATAGTGGGAGCTACACCAATATAACTTCAGAGACAATGGTTGAAAAGATGAAGCTTCTGATCACTTCTCACTCAAGGCCATAAAAGTTACACCTACTTCATGAGAATGGTGCTTTACATGTCACAAAGCAGGTCTTAGTGCCTATTGTTATCAAAGCATACCAGGAGGAAGTGCTTTATGATGTTCAACCCATGTGTGCATTCCATATATTGTTGGGCCAACCATGGATGTTTTATAAGAAAGTTGTGTATGACGAATATAGGAATACTTATATGCTTGACCATGAAGGAAAGTAGATTATATTAACTTCAATAACCCCTAATCAAGTCAAGAATATCCAAGTTAAGCTAAGCTAAGATCAAAAGAACCTTGTGATGAACCGAGTTGAACTGTCACAAAACCAAGGTCTAATAGTCCAACCTTTTGTTGATTCAGAGGCTATTAGAGATGAAAGAACAAGAGCTAGAGTTGCATCCCACAATGCAAAAGCTTACTAAAGAGTTTATGGACTTGTTTCTTAAGGAACTACCTAGGGGAATACCTTTATTCTAAGGAATATAACATTATATACACTTACAGCCAAGAGCTACATTGTTAAACAAGCCTACATATAGAATGAAACCGAAGTAAGCTGCTAAGCTTCGGTAACAAGTTTATCAGCTAGTTAAGAGAGAACATGTTTGAGAGAGCTTAAGTCCTTGTATTGTACCTACCTTACTATTACTATATAAGGATGGGTCATAGAGAAATTGTGTTAATAGTTGAGCTATCAACAAAATCACGATCAAGTATGGATACCTAATCCTAAGGCTAGTTGACACGTTGAATAAGTTACATAAAGGTAAAATCTTTTCAAAGATTGATCTTAAATCAGGCTATCATCAGATCTGAATGTAACTTGGAGACGAATGGAAGACTATATTCAAAACAAGGCATGGTTTGTATGAGTGGATTGTGATGCATTTTGGTCTCTCTAATGCACCAAGCACATTTATAAGGTCGAACTACGTGCTCTAAGATCTAATCGAAAATTTTGTGATTGTCTATGTTAATGACATCTTAATGTATAGTCCTGACCTTAAGAGCCATTGTAAACAACTCTGAGCTATGTTCAATGTACTCCTAATAAAGCAACTATATGGAAATTTGAATAAATGTAATTTTTGTTGGCCTATAGTTATGTTTCTTGGTTTTACTGTTCATGAAGGAAGAGTATGAGTAGATGATGAGAAGTAGAGAGTAGTATTAGACTGGCCAATACTAGCTTATACTACCAACTTTTGTGGCTTTTATAGACTGGCTTCATTCCACCGATGCTTCATGAAGAACATCAATACCATTATGGCTCCCTTAATAAAGCTGACTGAGAAGAATTGTTTGTTGTCATGAACAATCAAGAAAGGAGGTTGAATTGATTGTTGTGGAATTTCGATACTTAAATAATTTTTACTTCTTGTTGTTCAATAACACATACTTACAATAAAATTATTCTTAATTCCTAATGTATCAGAAATATTAACAAATTCATATTAGAGATCTACGTACGAATGCCAATCAATTACTTAACATCTTAAAGTTTAACAAGTGAAATTTGTTTTTGATCCTAAGCATACTAATGTGTAAATGATTCTAATAAACTATATATTATACAATCAATCAAGCAATATATCACAGAAATGATAAATAAATTGCGAATAAATAAAAATTATAGGAATCAGAAAATCAAGCAAGAATATATAATGGTTTTTCCTTGTACACAAGTCTATACTTCTAGAGGTACTCTACACGTAGGCTCCACTCTTTGAAGAAAACTTTATACAAAGGTCAACAATTCCCATGATTCTACCTTACCTCTAAGTCCCAAGTTTAAAAAGTCTCTATCCTAACTTCTCTCAAACAATATCCCACTAATTTTTAAAAAGATTAGTGACTCTTTTTTAGGCTTAAAATAGATTTCCTTACATTTTTATACAATGCACAGTTAAATGAAATCCTAAAGTTTAAAGCTGTATCTCTCTAATCACATAAGCATTTGTGAGCTTCGTATAAACTGTAATATCACAAAAAAATTTGTAGCTCTTTCTAATCATTCTTATCTTTCTTGCTCAGTTTCTCTCTAACTTCTTCTCTCTTCTCATTCTATTGATCATTTCTCATTTAAATACTAGTAGCTTCCAACTTTCAAATGTTCTCCATATGATAATAGTCGTTTTATGGCTATTGTATATTCAAATCTTTTGTGATCTTATTGCTTTGCTATCTTTGATGATTTGCTCATCTATACTTTCCTTACAGCTTCTTCATATACTTAAAAACTTATATTTGTCCGTTATATCACTTGCTTCTAAAAACTTCACAAGTATTGCATGTATATCTCTTAATTAGACTAAATATATTATCCAAATATATCTCCACGGTGCTAGGTCTTGACCTATTTTTGTCATAATAAGGTTCTAATCACTTCTTACTTCTAAAACATCTTCTGTGCTTCTGATAAATCATTTAAGTTCTGCACTTATGATAAGAGTTGTCTTCTAATCAATTCTTTTCTTTTCTCCCTTCATTAGAAAATAATTAGCTACATCTTTCACTTCTTCGATAGCTTTAGAGAGTTATAGGTTCTAAATCAATGTCCATTGTTGATACTTGTTTTCTAGTTTCTAATTCTTCATATAACTTCTAATATTGTCATCTTTTCATCATTCGAATCAAATACCTTTAAGAATGTGATACTATGTTGTGCACATTAGGTAACTTGATTAGTAATAACAAAATACCTTTCATTCATTTCAACATATATTTTGTCATCATCAAAATATATTTAATTGAGGATTTATCACTACAAATACTTTCATTCAGATTCTTGCACTAACAAGAATGTAGAGTTTAATTGGGGAGAGAAAGAGCATAACATCTTTGAAGAGGTGATGGAGAAGTTAAGTTCTACCCTCATCCTTACTCTCCCAAACTTCAAGAAAATTTTAGAGCTAGAATGTGATGTATCAAGTGAAGGAATAAGAGCCATATGGTTGTAAGAGGACAAACCTATTGCCTATTTCATTGATAAACTTTGAGGAGCTATAATCAACTACTTGGTCTATAACAAAGAGTTTTACTCCTTGATCTAACCCCTTATTGTCTTGCAATATTACTCGTTGCCTAGAGAATTTATCATTTACATATACCATGAGTTATTGAGACACCTGAAAAGCTAGCCAAAGTTGTCAAAGAGGCAAGTCGACTAGGTCAGGTTCATGAAAGGGTTCACATACGTTGTGAAGTATAAGAGAAGGAAGACCAATGTAGTTGCCAATGCCCTATTTAGAAGACATTCCCTACTAATTGACCTACAAACTAGACTTCTCAAATTCTTAATGAGCAAAGATCTATAAGCCCAAGATGTACACTTCAATCCAATTGTTGCTAGGTGTTTTGATGGATGAGTATTTCTTATAAGACGGGTACTTATTCTGTTTTTCTTTTTAAGGACTGGTGGAGGAGGGGAAGGGGGGCACGTTTGTATCTCGAACTGCTTTGTGTGAGAATTATTGGTGCGCGAGATGCATGGAGATGGATTATTAGGCCACTTTCACAAGAAGTGAACATATGAACTACTAAAGTCTAGTTCTTTTAGCCAAAGATGATGGAGGATGTGCAAATGAGCTCAAAAGTCATTAGGAACTGAGTATGCAAGAAGGCCAAAAGTTGAGCTACATGGGGTCATATTTTCCCTTACCTATTCCAACTAAGCTGTAGTCTGAGCTGAGTAAGGACTTTCTCCTTAGTTTACTAAGGACCTCCTATGGGAAAGATTCTATAATGGAGGTTGCTAAGCTATATAGAGTGGCCCAAACCATGGCACCTAATGGGGGTACAAAATTTCTTAGCTACTCTTAAAAGACCCTACGAAGACATCTAAGAACTAAGCTACTATTTAGTTGATCGCCTTATCCCCAAGTTAATGGCTACATTGTGGTCATTAGGAACTTATTAGATTGGGACTTATGCTTTCCATATAATGGAGATCACTAACAACTAATCAACACATAGTATGACAGGTAAGTCTCCCTTCGAGGTGGTGTATGGATTCAATCCTAACCTTCTTCTTAACTAAGCCCCACCAACCCCTTACCACACCAACCCTACCCCACCCCCAATCCCCACCGTACCCCCAAGCCAACCAAAGCCAAGATAAAGACCAAACTGCCACTAACCAATTAAAGGCCTTAAAGAGAATGCACAAAAACGTATTTGAGCACCATACACACATTGCCACCAAGCTCGATAAAAAGAGATAAAGAATAAGAGTTGGAGAATTTCAATCAAGCAAGCAATTTTCGATCCATGTCAATAAAGATAGATTCCTAAGCTTATGGAAGAGAAAATTGTCATCTAAGGCAAACAGTCCATTTAAAGTCATAAAGAAAATCAACTAGATTGCCTACAAGATTAATAATAGAAGGCAAGTGCACCTATCAAATTATAGTAAAGCGATTCGAGTTAAAATATTAATCTTTCAAAGACTACAAGTACAAATAATTATTCTAACCCTATTATCTAACTAGTAAAATTGATTAATTAAAATTAAATTATTGATCAAACTAAATTCCTACAACTGTAAAACAACTACTCAAGAAAGTACTATCAGTATTTCAACATTGTTACACCTAGAGATTAACATGTGACATATAAAAATATCCAATTCCTTCCTTAACTTTATTAACCAAGAGAATTCCTTAAGTAAGCTAATCGAAATCGCTTCACTTATTAACTCCTAATCCTGATTACAATTATCTTGAATCACTTCTTTAATAATTATGCTAAGATTGCGTTAAAGATCTTTGGAATAATTTCATAACTTATCGCTAAGATTATACAAATTCCCTTCAATCATGCTAAACCTAATCACACACTTAATTTTGTAACTCACATGTATAATATGAAGTAATTGGGATTGAAACTATAGAAATAACAATCTAATCTATTAAGCACACATGATTGAATTAATAAAAATCAATGAATTCATTAGACTCAAGAGAAATGAGATCTTTACATGTCAATTCTAAGATCAACATGTCTAGATAATATAAAACTAAAGTACAATCGTGATAAAAACACAATCTTGAATAAAATCCATGAAAACATAAAGATCTTGAAGTTGAATGAGAGCTCTTTCAAGTATTTTGTAGAATCTTAAAGATCTCTAAAAGTGATTGCTTTAAATAAAAGTCCTTCTTTTAAGCCTGTCTTTTCTATTTATATAAGCTGTCAAAAGACTAATAAGCATTCTTCTCAAAATAGCATGATCATGCCTTAAGATCGTAGGCATGAATCTCAAGTGTAATTTCCATAGCAATTACAACTCTCAAAATCCAAATGGCAAGGATCATGAGTGTAACCCTAACCGTGATCTTCACTGATCATCAATTCTTGTTCAAAATTTAACGCAATCTTTCATCATGGCCGATTAACTTCATAATTGCTCTTCTAGGGTACAAATCTTTCATCATGGCCGAATGAATTCCTATATTTTTTCATGTCAACTGCTTCTTAAAATCCTAAAATCAACATTTATTCAATTAAGCACCAAATTCATTAGATATCACCAAAATTATAAGAAATCATCATGAAAATCCACCAAGAAATATGCACAAATTCACATCCATCAAATTTCTCCACACTTAAGCATTTGCTTAAAGAAAGTCATTCATTCCCATCAAAAATCAAGACAAGAAATACTTATTTCCTTTTATCGCTATTTAGAAAACCCAGTAGAACATCACATTTGACCTAAAAAAACTCAGGAAATCAATCCCTAATCAACCTTGCAATAATCAATTTTTTTCATAAAACTCTTTAGCACTTCCACACTCACTTCTCAACTACTTTCTCAATGCATAAAAGACACAAGTACCACAATTCAATAGCTAATCTACTATAAATTAAAGTTTACCCGCACTATTCAATCAAAGATTCATGAATTCAATCCCAACCTTAACACTTTCTTAGTTAGGCAATAATCATACATAACTTCCTCACACTTGGCCAGCATGTATACAAGGCTCTTTTCAATTTTTCCAAGTACTATAATAAAGGCCAAACACATATTGTATTACTTATCCTCCGATCATTCCCTTAGTCTATATTTTCATTGGAAGGCATTCTTTTCTTCTACTTTTCTCTCTCTTTTTTAATTGAAATAGAGTTATTTCATTAGTCAATTTGTCCTATATCAGATGATCTTAGACTACTAGGCACTAAAACTCCCCTTCAAACCATCCACTACTCCATTTAATTTAAATCTTTTCACTTTTATGTAGATCTACCCTTCACATGGATTTTTCTCTTAACCCTTATAGTGAACTCTTGACCACCAATCTCAAGCTCATCACCTAAGATGACAAGTGTTATTCTACACTAAGGAGGCACCTCATAAGCTTAATTACCTAAGTCAACACTCTTTAACATTTAAGCATTTTTCAATTTCTTATTTTTGTAAGCTCAACTTTTGAACCCTCTCTTTCATTCCTTTTATTATTTAGTTGCCTTCAACTACTTTTTAATTTTTCAAGAGATTTTCAAAAGACAAGTTTCATGCACTTATTTGCTAAAGATTATAAAGCTCTAAAAATCAAAAGCGAAGACTATACATTCAAGTAAGCCTTAGAAATAATCAATGATTAATGCTCAACTAAAAATACTACTCTAATTTCCAATCTTAGAATCCTCAATTAAATAATGCATAACTTTACTCTACAGAGAATTTGACTGGTCAATTCTAGTAAAGTATAAACAATGCAATAGTAGTTAAGAAACTAGAATTGGACAATTTCACTCAAAAGTTGCTACTCACTAGTTACCTGATTACAAGCTTATTTAATAAAAGTGGGTTAAATGAAAATAAATCAGTTTCTGAAACAGTAATAAGCTAATGATCCCTTCCCTACACTTTATTTGGTACATTGTCCTCAATGTACACGCATTAAAGCTTAAAACATAATAACTCTAAAAACAATATAGGAAAGGGAAAAAGAGGGAAAAGAAACAAAAATCCCTTGGTATATTCTTAAGCATTAACTATCTGTACCTACAAGTCAAGTCTGAAGAATCCATCAACGGTTTGCTACTAGAATAGAGCCAAAGAAACACAAAGTAGAATAGAAAAAAACTGAAATAAAATATAAAGGATAGTCTAAATTGAATGCAAAACAATAGCTACACCTTACAGTCTATCAATGAAGGCCTAATAAAATAGATAGTCCAACAATCTAAAGAGAAACATTAAAAGAAATCTAAGTCATCATCTTCAGTAGGGTCATCATCCTCCTCTACATCAACTTGTTCATCCGCTACATTCTACATGCTTACATCCACATCTAGTATATAATCCCTCCCATCAGTACGTTTCCTGTTCTCCACTCTTCTCTTCATCATCTTTCATGTCCTCGTTGTCATCCTCATCAAGAGACTTACCTTCTTCATAAGGAGGAAATTCAATTGCAAATTTGTCGGCCACATTTTTACAAAATGCCACAAATCAAGATTGCTACCTAAACACTCTTCTTAGAGCTTGACTATAAATATGCTAAAGATTTAATCAATTCTCTAACATCTTTCATAAGCTCTTGAGTCTCTTATGTTAAGACATCTCTTGTGGAAGACTCGGCTTGTTCTTTCTCCTCCGACTTTTTCTCTCCAATATTTTTAGGTAAAAGACCCATTTGACGAAAATTTGCAATAGATATTGGTGTAACATCCTTTACCACAGTTAATTGAGGATGATCTACAAAAAGTTTCAAATTCTTGGCTAACTTAGTAACATAAGGTCTACAATCAACTTGCTTCAACCTAGCATCAATGGCTTAGGGTCTCATATAAAATGCCAAAACCACAGTAAGATTGATTGGGTATTTCTTTGCTAAGCTATAGAAATATAAGACATCATGTATAGTCATTACTCTATACTTTTACCTCTTCCACTAAGTGTATGAGTTAAGCAACCCATGAAGAACTCTATGAGCAAGATTCTTCAACTGAAATCCTCCATATCATGGGTTATGGGTACTATGTGATCCTTTAAATCAAAATCCTAGGATATAAGGTGAAAGGGTGTTATGAGTACTATGTGAGGCATGGTGAAGTATTTAAAAGAAAAGAGGTATGTGTTATGAATGAAACATGGCCATGTTAGAGAGATATGTCAATCGAATTGAGATTTGCCTCGATGAATTCAAGTCTAGGGAGAATTACTATAAGGATCACAAGCAAGATTCCAAACCATGAAAATTATTGCAAGTAACAGTTGAAATTTTTACAAGATTACGGATAGGATCACAATGTGATTTTTATCCTATGAGGATCATGCCATAAATCACAAATTTGATCTTGGCTATGCTTCTTTTAGCCAATTGACATATGCAAGGTTCCTTGAAAAACTTTCTTAACAACCTGCAAGAACTTAGAAAACTATTCATAAGATAAGCTAGACTATCGACAAACAAATTTTTAAACTAAAATGAATACAAGAGCTAAAATCAAAATGAATTGAAAAGGGCTTAGGCTACCTCCAAGGAACGTTGTTGGTTTACATCATTAGCTCAACAAAATGAAGTATACTCTACTTGGTTTCATCCATAAGGAGGAGTTTAAGTTCCTCTTCCAACAATTTCTACATCTCCTCCCAAATACAGCTTCAATTAATGACCATTCACATTAAAAGTTCCTCGTTTCAGATGTGTAATCTCCACTACTACATAAGGGAACGTCCGAGTTACTGTATAAGGGCCAAACTGTTGAACCTAAGGTTCATTAATTGATTTTGATGAGAACAAAAGGTACATATCTAAACATGTTGTTTTTAACCAAACAAATGGATAATTAAACTAAGTATTATTTGTTTATATTAAGGTAATTGAATAAAATCGATTAATTTGGTTAAAGAATATATATATCAATTATCTCTACAAGAAATTTAATCTTTTAAATGGTGATCAAATGATCTTGAAGTTAGATTGAAAAGTATATTTGTTTGTTATGTGTTAAAAGAATTTTCAGGTGACATTTGGCATAATAGGCTAACAGTTGAAGGAAGAACCAAACTAACGGTATAAAACCCTGAAAAAACACTCACTAACCTGAAGGAGCTGACATACCGGTTCACTCGTCGATGTTCATGAAGGTAAAGTATTTTGTTACCAACTTGTCGGTAGTACAAGGAGCCAGTATGCAGGTAAGTTTGATTCAACTAGCCGTTAGAGCATTTAATGCATTGTAACGGGAAGAATTGAATGGGATAATATAAATGCTTAATAACCCAACTAAGGACAATAAAGAACTGATCTTTTGCTACAATATTCCAACATTCTTTTGTGTTCTTATTGTCTATTGTTCCCATTGTCTCTTGTATCCTAATTTGCTAATATTTAGAGAGATTTAAAGTGTAGTGCTTGTAAAGTATTAGTTGTAAAGTATTAGTCGTAAAGTATTAAGAGTTGAAAGCACTACACTAATAATCTTTGAGATTGAGTTTTATGTTGTGAGTTTTATTGTGATTTGTGTTAAGAGTTGTAAGTGTAAAACTTATGTAATTAAGTTTGTGGTTGTATAGCTCTTAAAGCTTGGATTGAGAAATTAATAAAATGGTGTAAAGTCGTTAGTTGGAGGCATTGTGTGTCCGTGGAGACTAGGGGGCAATCCGAACTCCATGTTACATCCGAGCTTGATCTTCTTTCTCCCTATCTCTTTTAATTTCCACACTTATTATTGTTGCTTTGATTACTCTTATTATTGCATTTAGTTGTTTATGTTGAAAAAGAATTGCAATTTGTCCTTAAAATTCAATTCACACCCTACCGCACCCCCCCTCTCTCTCTCTCTCTCTCTCTCTCTTGTTTAGCCTAGTGTTCTTCATAAACCACCTCGATTTGAGTTTACATGGAAAGAGGGACAAACGGGATTAATATAGAAGGACTCAATTACCTACTTGAAATTTCCTTCCTTACTTGATTCAATAGTCATATTATTTCTTGGCTTACTCCTTGAATAACCTTATCGTAGGCCATTTCTCACCATCTCTTTAATTCATTAAGCTAGAGTCTCGTATGAGTACTTGTAGTGTACTTAATGTGATCCTCAACCACTAGGTCTTACCTTGTGTTTAGAGAATGGGTCCTTCCTGTAGAGAAAAAATTTGAATAGAATGGTTCTTTAACACAACCGAAGGTTAAACCAAGGATACAAGTCACTAGTGGTCACAATTGTACTCGTACTACACACTCAATATGACTCACGGATAAAAGTAATAGAGGCACTTACGACAGATTCCTAGCTAAAATAGGAACTAAATAAGAGTAAAGGAGAGAACCAAAGCATACAAGCTTAACAAAAGGAAATGGTCTGCTAAAATTCAAAGATAAAAGATTACTATAGCTACTACCACTTACAAGGGTTTAAATACTTACAATATAGGCCTACTTACTATAAAGGGAAAAGACTAAAACGATACATCCCAAAATAAATATAATATAAGGAATAATCAAGGATGCAAAAGGGATCATGGAGAAAGAAGCTTCTACTAGCATATTCTTCCATGCGCTTTGTGGGATACGTAGCGGTCTATCATTGGATGGGCATTTGACAGAAGAGATAAACTAGTACGACTAATATTATTGTACGTCAAACTACTCTGGTTCCGATCTTTACAAAGGGCAATATCGAGTTGACTTGGTTTAAGTATTTAAAGGGTAAATAGAAGCTCCACAAACCTGAGTTGTTCAAGTGCAAATCATAGCTCAGCCATGGGCTTTGAGGCTCAAGTAATGGTACGATAGCTCAACATGCAATGGGTTCGAAATCCTTAGACATACTTGAGCTCATCTATGTCTACTCACCCATTAAGTACTCAGGCGACTAAGTTCTAGAGCCCCTTTAGTTAGCCTTATGTTAGTGGACCAAAGCTCAACATTCTCAACTTAGGGGATGATAAGGCCTCAAGAGAAGTCAATAAGTTATGCAAGTAATGTCACGAACTGAGGACGACCTAGTCGTGGCAGACGCCGTATACTGTACGAAGAACCCCTGATCGGTTACCCTTCTAATCAAGAACTCTTCACACAATATACAAGGCTCTACAACCACTAGTTTCCAAAGAACATCTAGATTCACATGATATCATCACACAAACATATTTATATAAAATTTAAGTTATAAAGCTTACAATACACAGTGTTTAAGTATGTCTAGGTCTATAATAATAAGATAAACATAAGTACATGAGTAATAGTCCACTTAAACTATTCTCTCTCAGTACACAGGATAGCTCGCTCTTGCCCAAGTCCCCAGGCTAACCTGTGGCATCCCTTATCCTGCCTCTACGAACAAGCTATCCTGCAACAAAAGTCTAAAGGGGTGTAAGCCTAAGCTTAGTAAGCAAAACCCTCAGCCACACCACAAGCAAGTTATAAATACATTATATTCACGCATATGAATGAATGATCAACCAGAATAGTAAATAATACGTATAATTAACTAGTTCATATACGTAACTCAGATTTAACGCCCTTCGAAGTCAGGGTTAGAGTATACATGGCACCAATCAGATCTGGGTATTATACTAGAACTTACTTTACTACGGAACTCCACGTCCCGCACTTATATCAAATAATTCTTTTATTTTCAAAAAAACCCAAGTTCTAGTATAATTGTGAGTGGGCCCCCGCAGTCCACACTCACCCTTAAACGGAGGCCTCTAGACTCGACCCTTAGCCAGGCGGTTGGCGCCTCTAACGCCTAGTGTTCCCGTGGGCCAGGGTAAGGTCATTTTGTACGAGTGCACGGTACAGAACCAAATAAATAAATAATATCAACCCCCGAATGGCCTCTCTTTACCTCCGTGTGATGTGACGGCCGGAATAGTATCCATGCTATGCATGTTAATGCATGTCCCAATTTCTTTTTATAGGCCAAGTTTAATTAAGTTCAAATTATGCTATGACCATCCAATTATACACACAATCATTTCCTATCCTACCATGCAATTAACATAGCATTATCAATACTTAAGATAAGTTCACAACTCATGACATACCAGCATACACAGGCGTTTCCCAAACCCCACACAATAATCAATTAACAATAGTATTTAAGTCTACTATCTACAATCACAAAACAAACATGGAATCATTAGATAAATACTCACTCGGCCATAGCGACTCGTCCTAATCATAGTAGTCGATCGGGAGGTCCTCGCTTACCTTAGGGTCACCTGATCATTACGATTTGATAAGGCTAGTAAGTACTTGAATTAACTAATAATTCTAAACATTTAATTACCTAATTCTACTTAGATTACTATCAACTTTTACCGAGTTAGACTTTATTATTAATCATATATAACTTTTTTGTTTTATTTCTAATATTTATGAATTTATAGTCATTTTTCATCGTTTTCGGACGTATATTCACACGGTAATGTCTGTTTTAGATGTTAAGACCCCTATTTTACATTATGAACTAAATTTATAGAAATTTTTAGCTATAACACTTTAGTATTCTTATTACTTATATTTATATCCTTTATTCCATAAATTCTTATAATTAAAGGAATTTACTTTGCTATTACTAATTCATGTACTGAATTAGGTATAATCTAATTTAGAAGGTGTATTAGGATTTACTGATTTTAGTACCTAATTACCTACATTTTTCTTATTTTTCTCATTTTCCAAACCTATGCTTAGGTCATCACTTACATCATCTTTTATTTATGTCATTGCTTATGTCATGGCTTATGTCATAATGTGCTTATGTCATCACTTACCTCATCATTTGATTACATAAGCATCACCTCATGCTTATGTCATATGTACATGTCTTATGTACATTTTGTTTCTTACTTTATACTTATGTACATATGCCTTATACATACATATACTTATACATCTACCTAAATTTATACCGTATTTATACATGTATACTTACTCATATACCTATACGGTTGGATACGTATTTTTATACAAAAATTCGTATGCCTAATTTTCTCTTAAGAAAATCCTCCCAATTTCATCCTTTTGTATTTTTATGTATGTATTTAGTGTAGTATACACATATATAGTTAGATATGGTCTTAATTCAAGTTATATACATGATAAATATTTATGTATAAAGGTTCACATACTTGTATTCCTTTGGTATTCCTTTATGTACACATTCTTAAGAGTACATACACATGTATTTCTTCCCTCTCTTTCATGATTCTTCACTTTCTACACCTAAAGATGGAAACTTTGTCCCCTCCTCTTCAAGACAACACTAAACATATAACTACTTATCTAATCTACCTAATTAACTAACTAATGAATAATATAAACCAACATAAAGTAAGTTAAGTACATACCTTTAGATGTGTTGGAATTAAGGAGACAAAAGTGAAGAAATGAAAGTGAAAGGAGAAGGAAAAGCTCATGGCAATGGAGGGCAATTTTTGTTTTGTTTCTTTTGTTTTATTTTCATAATGGAAGACAACAAGTGGTGGGGTCTAGAAGGGGGAGATGTGGAAGGCAACAATTAAGGGGAAGGGAAAAAGAAAAATCAAAAGAAAAGAAAAGAAAAGCCATCATTAAGGAAGAGATATTTTCTTTTTCTCTTTAGTGTATTTTGTTGACTTTTCAAAGTGTTCACTTTAGTCAACATGTGTTGACTTGGTCAACTCTCCTTAAGCATATGTAAATTTGTGTACATAATGTAGTGATTAAGAGAAATTAACGGAAAAATGAAGGAAATGAGAGGAAATGAGGTATTTGATTAATTGATTAGTAAACATAGTTGATGAGGTCTTACTTTAGGTTTTTATAGCTTATATATCTCATTTAATAAACTACTTTGGATAACAAATGCAAAAAGTACAAATTTGAGTATTAAAGTTCATTACATGTAACCTAATTTTCAACTATAACCCTAACTCTAAGTGAGACTAGCTTAATCACATACTTAAGGGATAACTATAATCTATGACTCATTATCTTAGTTTCTAGTGGATTACTTAAGAATTCGAATTATATAAGCATGAATGAGGGTCATCTCTAACCTTTTACTAGTGATTTGGTAAAATATGAGCATTATATTATCAATTAGGGTCTTAGGATATATCATGTTGGATTAGTGCACATATGTCTTTAAGATAATCAATTTTAGGGTTTCTATCACTTTTGAATAAAATCTTTAGCATTTAGAAACATTTAGGGTAGAAAAGTTTCTTACGCGATTGAGTAATTCTTTTAGGGTTTTCATTTTCATTAACCTTGTCGACTCCTAAATTGTCTAACATGGTTGAGTCTATTACAAAAGCTAGGTTGATAATTTTAGGGGTTTACAAGTAAGCTAGCACGGGCGGCTTAAGGATAAAATTTCCATCAACCTGCACACTTAAGATCATGGTTAGCTCACTTTATTGCCCAATACACATCATATTCTATCTCTACTGGTAAATGGCAAGCTTCCCCATAAACAAGCTAATAAGGAGTGGTTCCCCTAAGTGTCTTATAGGTCATCCTATATGTTAATAGAGCATCATCTAACTTTTTTTACCAATCTCATTTGTTGTACTTTACAATCTTTTCCAAAATCCTCTTCAAATCCTTATTAGCGACCTCCAATTGCCTACTTGTCTAGAAATAATAAGGGCTAGCTATATCATGTGTAATGCCATAGCACTTTAACACCTTCTCTAGCTGAGCACTACAAAAGTGGTTTCCTCTATCACTAGTGATCACTTTAAGAGCACCAAATCTAGATAATAAACTCGTTAGGAACCATTTAACTACCCTAACATTATTTGTAGGTAAGGTCTAAGCCTCTACCCATTTAGGCACGTAACCAACAACCACTAGGATATATTTGTTCCCATTGGAGTTTGGGAACAAAGCCATAAAATGGATACTCAAGATATCAATGACTTTACATATTGAAATTGGGTTATGAGGCATCTCATCTCATTTGGATGTATTTCCCACTCTTTAACCTATCATATAACTCTACAAACTTTTGAGCATCTAAAAAAAAGCATAAGCTAATAAAATCTTGATTTAAGGACTTTATGTATAGTCCTATTTACACAAACGTATCCTCTAATAGGTCCAAAATCCAAATGTAGCATGCATTTTTTATAATCTGGTTTGCACAAATTTTAAACAAATACGGGTGTTCCCAAAATAAATGCTTTATATTAGAGAAGAATTTCCTCTTTTGCTAATGAGTTAGCCCCTTTGGAAAGACATCAACAGCTAGAAAATTTGTGACATTGACAAACTAAGGACCTCCAAAGCACTTACCGAACCGAAGTGAGGGCATAAAGTTACTTTTCTATAAATTCATTATTTATCTCATGCTCTTCCAATTTCTCCAAAGCTAGATTCTCCTACCAATATAAGCGATCTGTAGATAAATTCTCTACGCTCTTCTTATCTTTCATCTCTAGATCAATTCTTAAAGTAGTAGGATCTACTTAATTATTTTTGGTTTGGTATTTGTCTTATTCAACAAGTATTAAAGAGCAAAATAGTAAGTATAAATAATAACTTTAAAAATAATTAAATACAAATGGAACTCACTACAAGAAAATTAACATTTAGGTACCAAATTTTTAGGCGCCAAGTTAATTCAATAGCTAAATCTTAATTTAGTGACGAAATTCGTGATTGGGAGCAGATGTAATAAAATGTAAGATTTTGCATTTGGATGGAATATAATTTAGTCACCAAAATTATAATTCGGTTGCCTATTATCCTTTTTTTGCCATCGAATAATAAATTTGGCAACGAATGTACGGTAAATAATCGAGTCCAGCTAGAGATAATCGAGTCCTTTCATCCTCTTTCAATTGATCGCATCCTTAACCTCCAACAATTTGGTAAGTTTGTTTCCATACTATTTTTTTATTTCCCTTCTTTAAGTTTAATTCATGAGTCAAGAAAGAGTGTGTCTTAAAGGGCCCAAAACTTATTTGAATGTAACTTTAAAGTTTTTAAATAACTTCTTACATGTGTGTGTATGTGTATGTATATATATATATAGATTAAGGGTCAATTTTGATGAAAATGTGAAGAAAAATTAGGTGTTTGTTGGTTGTTTTGTACAGAATGTGATTGAGCCATATATATTAATGTTTTAAGACAATTTGCACAGAAATCTTCATGTTAAGTGACTTTTTGGTTCTATAGTGTCGATCCTCTAAAAGAATCTAGCTTCGTTTAATTTGATGTACTTAAATGTATCCTTGCTTGAGAGTTTAGACTTGGTGGATGTAGGGTTATAGGTAATCAATAAACTTTGCATACCATATATCTGATAAAATGCCTAGGTGAAATAAAAAGCATGAACATAGATATTTTCACCATGATAGCTTATATAGATAATTAAAACCGTATCTTCCAGGTTGCCACGATAGAAAAAAATAGTATAGATTATTTTACAAGAATAATTATAAACCTGAAGCTACATGGGACAAAGATTATTTGGAAGGATACGTAGTAATGCATTGTCATTTTGACATGATAATAATAGAACGTCTCATTAAAATTATTGTTTATTTTGAAAAAATCAGTTTGGTATACTAGGAAATGCTATAGTTTTCTATGAGGAACGGTAGATGATGATTGCATTAGTATGAGGTATGATATGGATGAACTATAAGCACTTGTTTTCTCTCCCTTAGAAGATAATTAAAAGGTTGATTTTTTCTTTGAATTGTGACAGATGTTGGGTTTATGATGGCAAAAATGGTTCTATGATGGCATATGATCTAGTGATCTAGTATATTCTTATGGAAACCTACCATCACTTTGTTCCAGATGCTCTTTAACAGTATGAAACAATGGCGAAAAAAATACGAGACTTGAAAATTTTTCAAAATGGATGATTGACCAAGACAAGTTAATTGCGAATACTACATTGGAAGGCCATTGTTGAGAAGTTTTATCTGACTGGGATGGGTATTGATTGGTCAAATATGCAGAATGTGATGGCTAGATGTGCAATTTCATTGAACTTTATCTTCTCTTTTTGTTTCAACAATTGCCATGTTTTGGTGAACATGCAAAATTTATATCTTAGCATATTGCTTCTCGTCAACAACAGGTCTGCCACTGCTCTTGCACAACAAAAGTTGTGGGTAATGAACATGGTCCCTTTCCATGCACCGAAAGGACATTAAACATTTACCATGATTGCTGCAAGTCATTCGGTACTCTCCCAGGATCATATTATCTGTTGCATGCTAATCATCTTCTCTCAAGGCTAAAGAGCGGGTTAAATTTGAATCTTTCTTATCCTAGTTTTCCGATTCTATCCTATGATTTATGTCTCTATTATCTAGTATTTTCTAATTTGTAAATAAATGCATGTAGTTGGGGGTACATAACTTGAAGCTTTGTTTTTTTTTTTTCCCTTATAAGTCAATTATCAATCATGAAGCTGAATCTTTCATGGATCTAGCTTTAGCTTTTAAGGTTAAGAGAATGAATAGTTGACCCTTCTTTTTCAGCCAAGTAAGAGTTTGTAGCTTAATCAATGGGCAGTTGCATTGAAATGCATTGGCATATTTATCTTACTCTTATACCTGGCATGCTTGTTTTCATATGGATGTAAGCAGCCTATAGCTATTGTTTTGTTGAGATGGACTGTGTCTAACGATGTGGAGGTTGGCTAATCATCCATGATAAGGTCAAGATATTGAATCCACTAAAGCGAATATTGAGGAGTATACACTGGGATGTTGGAATGACTTTGGCTTAAGAAAAGGAGTGAAATGTTTGTGCTCAAAAATGCATACAACAACCATAAAAGCTAAATAAAAATATTAATTGCCTTGATAAAAGAAATCAACCAATCTTCACAAAGTTCACATCATTTCTCATAGTTATGTAGTAAAAACTGCTCTACTTCCCTAAAACTAAAGAATAACTGAATCTTTATGTTTTGTTCATTTGAATGGAATTGGAATTCAATTTTCCTCCCTTATTTCTTATTATAACATTTATTTGATTTTTTGTTTTCAAATTATAATTTCTTAAAAATCTTTATTACGTGAAATTAAGTAATAAAGATTTCTTAACTTAATTAAAGAATCACGATTTCTTATAAAATTTTATATTTTTTCTAAAAATAATTTCATATCAATTTAACAATAACTACAACCACCACCACCATTGCCACTATCGATTTTTACTACAATCGCCATTATTGACTACCAATATTACCACTACTATCGTCGTCACTACTTTCGCTCCAGTTACCACCATCAATCATCGCTCGTAACTGTTGTCAACTATTATTATCACTTCCACTTCTACGATTGATTTCTACGACTATCACCTATTACTTTAAAATTACTTTTAAAAAGTTAAGGGTTTTTTAGCCATTAAAATTCTATTACATGTTTATTTTTAAGTTATTTATTAATTCAAGTAAACAAAGTAATAAGTATTACATTCTTATTACATTTTTTAAGAATTTCAATTACATTTCTTTCTTATTCCATTCAGTTAAATAAACAAACTGTTAATGTTCAAGAAAATCAAGTCATGAGAATAACCTTCGCTCATAGTAATGGGTTCTTGTGCTAGTTTTTAGATTTATTGTCATTTAAACTTTTAAGGTTCTCTGTTAAATTATAATTTCACTTGCTATATTTACAGTGAGATTTGCTCTTTTTAACCTAGAGAACCCTATTTGTACATGTATAAGGGAATGATCCTCCATGCCGTTGAGAACCCTTCTTATGTAAGATTATTAGCTACCTCAACTGGGTATATGTACTTGCATATAATAATGTTGAAATGTACATTATTTGCTTTCTAGTTGAAAATATAATTATTTTTAAATAATAAACACTAGCAATTTTTTTCTACTACTATGTAGATTTATTGATACAGTGATGCAACTTTACTATTTTTTTCAAGATCAAGTTCAATTAAGCATCATGCCATTAGTGTTCCTTTTTTTTTCCTTTGATCATGAGTTTTATGATTTGATATTGTAGCTCATAGTTAAAGACTTTATTATGGGTTTTAAAAGTCATATTAACTATTGGGTTAAAGTATTTTTTTATAGGAGAGTAAACTTTGTATCATCCAATGTTATTGATGATTCTTAACACATTGATTCCATTTTCTTTTGACCTTTTTTATTTGATAAATATGTGTAAGAAAGTTATGTGAATTATGATCAAAGCATGTGATAATTATATGAGCATATTAATCAATATTCAAGTGAAATAATTTTCTTTACCAAAAGATATTATAGTAGTTAATTATAACTTATATTTAGCAAGCAAACCATATTTGGTAGTTATAAAAGTACTTTTAGCTATCAAATTACATTATTTAAAACTATTTATAATGTTTCTAGGCACCAAAGTTTGAATAATAAGAGGTATGGATTTTTGCTATTAAATCATATTTAGCTTGTTGTTTGCTACCATTTTATTTTGCTTTTAGCCACCAAAGTTTAGTAACAAAACATATGATTTTTCACTACCAAATCATAATTGGTAGTCTATATTCTTTAGTAACTTCTCAACCGCTACTAGTTATATATTGGTAAGTAATAATTTTTGTTACCAATTTTAACCTTTGAACCAATTATAAGAGTAGTTAAAGGTCAATTTTGTCAAAAGCAAAAACTACTGTTAGCAACTTAAGCTCAATGATAGTGTAGTTCTCAAGAGCTTCAGTAAGTGTCTTGTTCTTGTAGTAAATGGATTGGAAGTGTTTTTCTTGTCTTTAACCTAAAACTACTCTTATTGCATGGTCACTTACATCACACATGAGCTTAATAGGTGAAGTCCAATCTGGTGCTACCATTATAAGGGTTTGTGTCGATTTGTCTTTAAAAATGATAAATGCTTTCAAACATTCTTTTGAGAAGACAAATGGAACATCCTTCTCTAGAAGTCTAGTCAAAGTTCTATTGATTTTTCAAAAGTCCTTAATAAATCTTTTATAGAATCCTACATATCCTAGAAAGTTTTGTACCTCCTTAACTAAGGTTAAAGGTGGTAAATATGCAATGGCACCTATTTTGGCATTATCCATCTCAATACCCTTCTATGAGATCTTATGCCCTAAAATAATGTCTTCTTATACCATGAAATGGCACTTCCCTCAATCGAACACAAGATTAGTCTCCTAACACCTTGCTAGCTCACTTTTTAAATTTTTGAGACAATAATCAAAAGAATCTTCACAAAAAAAAATGTCCATATATCTTTAATAAGATCTTCAAAATTGTTGTTATGCATCGTTGAAATGTTGTGGGTACATTACACAAACCTAACAACATCCTCCCATAAGCAAAAGTGTCATAAGGACAAATGAATGTTCTTTTCTCTTGGTCCTTTAGAGTAATAGGAATTTGTAAATATCTTGATAGCCCATCTAAAAAGCAACAGTACATGTAGCTAGCTAAACGCTCCAACATCTAATCTATGAAAGGAAGGGGAAAATGATCCTTTCTTTTAGCATTATTAAGCTTCCTATAATCAACACACATGCACCATCCCATAACTTCTTATAGAGGAATCAATTCATTCTATTCATTTGGAACAATTATCATCCTTCCTTTCTTGTGTACGACCTATACAGGATTAACCTATGAACTGTTAGATATTAGATATATTATACCTATATCAAGAAGCTTTATAACTTTGGCCTTCACTACTTCTTTCATATTTAGGTTCAATCATTTCTAAGGTCGCAATGCTAGTTTATAACCTTCTTCCATTAAATTTTTGTGAATGCAAAAAGAAAGACTAATTCCCTTGATATTAGAGATCTTCCATGCAATGGCCCATTTGTACTCTCTAAGCACTTCCAAGAGCTTCTCTTTCTATTCTACCATCAACTTTAAGGAGATTATCACTAGTAGTTTTGCATTTTTCTCCGAGAAGGAATCCTCTAAGTACCTTAGCAAATACTTCAATTCTTATACCAATGGCTCTTCAATAAAAGGTTTTAACTTTATCTCCCTTGTTAGCCCAATTCTTTCAAATTTTTTTCTCTCATCACTAGGCAAACTAACTTCCAATCGAGTCACAATCTCAGCATAAATAGGGTTGTCCATCAATTCCTTGTCCTCTCCTTGGTTCAAGCAATAATCCAAATGATCTACAATAAGTATTTCATGCAAAACATTAGTCATAAAGGCATCAACAATATCAAGATAGCAGTAAGTATCATCCTACTTAACACATTTTCTCAGTCTCTTTTATTCTTAAGACTATCTCTCCCTCTCCTACTCTTAAAATAAGCTTACCATGACTAAATCTAGCTCTAACTACAGTTAAGAAAGGTTTCCCTAAAATGAGTGGTACCTTGTATCTTCATCCATATTTAAAATGACAAAATTTGCATAAAAAATAAACTTACCTAGTTGAACCAACACATCTTCAATTTATAACGCCCCAAAATGTATAATGTTACAGCCTACTATGTATCCTTACTATCTACTGACACGTCAAGCATAAACTTTTTCTAAAAATCTCCAAAATATATGTTATAATCTCCAATTAGTCTCAATAAGATTTAATCTTCAAATATATCAAATTGACTACTAAGTTTCATAAAATACAAAACAAAAAATAATTACTAATTGTAAAATAAACTGAATAGTCCTAACTCCAATATTAGTCCCCATCCTGTAATCTCGTTCATCATATCCAAAATCGACAAATTCTATAATTTCTACTTAAGTAACTGTACATGAAAAATTAATAGGGAGTGAGACAAAGCCTAATACAAAATATGACATACACATGCACATAATCATACAAATCTATTTAAACACGAATATAGAATCAGTAAATGTAACAACCATACATTTAATAATCTTTAATTTAGTCCGTCAAGCAACACAAAGGTTCTTATAACCCCAACACACATATATAAATAATACCGTATAGTATTAGTGATGGATCTTCCGTAACACTTAGAAATGAAGGAATATCCTAAATCTACCCAAATCATTTCCATGCAGAATTTCACTCGAGATAACATCACACATGGATCATCATGGTGTTACCCCAAGATCACCAGTCCTTCGAGTTGCTTAAGCCTAGCTAAGCACATGTAATACACAAAATTTAATGTCGAATAATTAATTACGTTTGGTTAAGTTCTCTAGCTTAAAAATTACAAATAGCAAACAAGTATCCTATACTTGAATCCTAGGTAACCGTATTCCGTAAATCATGTCATAGCTAGTATTTAAGCCTAATACATTTATATAAAACTCATCATAATAAATACTTAATTGAAAATTAAAATCAGAGCCTATAACTATGGTTTTTCGATTTAAGTTCCTAGTATTTTATACTTAAGGAGAATCCTCTAAAACTGCACTTAATATATCCTAGATTAAAACCTATGGTTAAGGTTTTAACATATCCATGTGCATATTAAAACTTGAGATAAATGATGTTTAGAACAGTTTTTAATCATTAAAACTAGTTTAAGGAAAAGGTATGAAAAGATACACGGTTGAACTAGCAAAGGATGGAGCGGGGAAAAGAATGGGATCAAAGAACAAGAATTATACAGCCAAACTAAGCATACACCTAGCCGTGCTCTTTAGTACGGTCACCAACATACTATGCACTTGGTTGTGCTGATCAACACAGCTTCTAATACGCCATGCACCTGGCCATGTTCCCTTGACGAATAACCCTCTCATTTCCTTCAATCCACTCTTTTCTCTTACCCTTATGATCTCAACTTCAATACATAAAACATCATGAAAAACCCCTTCTTCACCACTCCTATACACAAATTTATAAGTAACAAACAAGTGTGTTTCCTTTAAATCACAAGACAATCAACAACAGTTAAAGATCTTACCTTGACTATCTAAGATTTTCAATTCTTAAGATGCAATCCAACTACTGCACATTTACATCCAAGATTAATAAAAACATTTCTAGATTCTCTTTTAACATGAAAAGCATCACTTATCGGTTTAGTATTCCCTTAAGTCCGAATTCCTAATATTTTCCCCTTGTCAAGATGACTCCATCGCTACCAAATTGCAAAACACTTAATGAATATTGATTTATTCTTATGAAAACATGGGATATAAGAAGAGTTGTAAATCTCACTTGTTTTCTTCTCTCACCTTTGATCTACAAAAGAAGAGGTTTCTAGAAAACTAAAAGCAACAATAAGAGACTCTAGGTTAAATAACCTTTTATACTTAGAGTGCGAGAAGAACCATTTGCCCTTGCTCTTTAATCATTTTATTATTTTGAGGTTATACTTTGATATTCTCCTTATATTATTTTCCTTCAAAGATTTTTGCGAGGTTTTACACAATTATACCTCTAGGTTAAGTGATTGAGCTATCAACTAATTGTAAGATCATATGAGTTGGTTTAGATTCACCTCAACCTAGCTTTTTAAATAAATTTATTTTAGCACCTAAATCAACTAAGGCTTTTTCAACTAATAGTTCACAAATTAAATAAGCAATAGTAAAACTCCTTATATCCTCTAATTTCCTTATAAGCTTGTTTTGGAGAAATGCTTAACATTCTTCACTTAATGTAACTACCAAAAGCTCCTCTAAGTTCTTGTTAGATAGTAAATCTTTCAAAAATTTTACATACTTCGGCATGTGCGATGAAACTTCTACAAATGGTAAATTGATATGCAATTATTTTAAAAGATCAAGAAACTTACCTTATTACTCAATTGAGCAATCCTTCCAATAGCACTAGGACATAGAATAGATGGCTTATACTCTTTCACCTTCTGAGGTTCAACCTTCTCCTTCTCCCTTTGTGGTTCTACAATTTTCCTGTCCTTATTCTCCAATTCTTTTCTAGTTGATTCCTTGCTAGCTCGCTCTTTGTCAACTAATTATTAGCTTGCGATTTTTTACCACTTCAAGTTGCTCTCTTGGAGGTGGTTCTTGTTTCCATTCAGAGGCAATTTTTGCGAGTTGCTCTATTTGTTTTTTCATATTCTTTAACCTGGATTTACTACTGTCCATATACTTGGTCAAAATCTTTTCTAGCCTTGATTTCTCTTCTCTAGGTGGAAAATTTTACAAAATTTAAGAGTATAAAGTACTTCTCATTTGATTCTCAACTTGATTTCCTCTTACGAAATTAAACTAATCCTTATACCTTGCATCATAATTATTGTAAGGATTTGTTTGGAATCAAAGTTAGCTCACATGATAATCAACTTTTCCAATTTATACTATTCTACATATCCTTCTTGAGTAATTGCACTTGTCATCTTCATAAGATATTGTGGGGTCATTGAGAAATTATCAATCTTTCTACTCAGTAATTCAACCTTAGCTACCAATGTTGTGGTTGTATCCACATCATACATACCTAAAGCTCTTTTGGTTACCTTGATATTTTCCCAATGGTAATTATTCATTGTCATCCTTTCAATCAAAATTTGAGCTTCTTCAATTGTTTTCATATTCAAAATACCTCTTGCAACCACATCAATTATCTATCTAGTGGAAAATTTTAGACCACTATAAAATACTTGAATTTGCATCCAAAGCAAAAGGCAATGATATAGATATCTTCTAAGTAATTCTTCGAAATGCTTCCATGTATTAAAGAGAGTTTTGGATTCCAATTGAGTGAAAGATGAAATATCACTTAAGAGTTTCGTGGTTTTTGTGAGAGGAAAGTGTCTTTCCAAAAACCTATCTACCATCTCTTTCCAGGTGGTAATAAAACTTCTTTGAAGAGAGTTTAACCACTACTTCACCTTACCCCTCAATAAAAAAGGAAATAACCTCAACCAAATTAGCACATATTTCCAAAAAGTTAGAAAGATGAGCATGAGGATCTTGCTCTTGTAAGCCATCAAAATGCACAAGTTGTTACACCACTTGTATAATTGTTAAAGAAATTTGAAAATCATTGGCAACAATTGCCAATCTTGCTATACTAGAATTGACACAATTAGATGAGGGCATTACGTAGTCAAACATAATCCTTTATTGTTCCCCATTAATTGTCATGACTCTAATTGCTCAAATTCAAGAAAAGATAAGAGTTAAAAATGATTCAAAATAACTAGAAAGTAAGGAATAGTAAGAAATAAAAATGGTTAGATGATGGGACGCAAGTGCACCTATCAAGTTATAATTTGGTAAATGGATTAAGTCAAAGTATTGATCGCTCAAGGATTAACTATTCAAATACTAGTACTTACCTTAATACCTTTAATGTTCCTATTATCTAACCTAACAAGTAAGCATAATTTATTAAGCTACTGGATTTAAATTAAACTAATTAATCTAATCTAATTTAATAAAATAAATAACTAACAAGCATAAAAATAAAGAGAACAAGAGCAGTTATTAAGAACTCATGGACTTTAGTATTTAAATATTGAATTTCTTCCTAAAATCTATAATAAATTCAATCTCATCCTCGCCGTTGGACCGTAAGAGTTCTTAAATCGAGTTAATTAGATTCGTGCCTTTTAATTAACTCTTAACCTTGAGGATAATCTACTTGAATCGTTTATGCAATAAAATATCTCAAAATTGTGTTAAGTTTTTAAACAATACTATTAGGTTGCCCTAGCATGAAGAAATCAAATAGCTAAATGTTTTAATCTATTTAATTACTTCTAATTGTATCAATCCATCTACTTTAAGATCTTACAAACTCTACATCAAACTCAAACATTGAATAAACAAATTGGTTAAATATTAATTTAAAACATCAAAGGACAATACAATTAGATCTCAATAGCAAAGAATCAAAGATTAAATTAAAACAAAATGAATAATACTACATAGATTCTAGATTTCAATATGTAAATACTTAAAAAAAAAAATTAACACATTGCAAGGAAACTAAAAAGAAATATAAGAGAGATGGGGTTAAGAGACAACCCTCTTTCCTAAGAATTAATTGTGCATGATGTGTGTGTGGTATGTTTTATTAATTTAAATCTTATGTCTTATTTATAATATAAGGAATCTTGAAATATATCTTTCAATGAATCTTTAGAATATCTCTTCAACATTTCTTCTTTCCAAATCTAGCTCTAAGGATATACAGAAACATGACATCTTTCAAGATTTCAAATCTTTACAAAAATAAGAATATTTGTAAGGAATAATATGTTCATACCTTAAGATCACAACTATGGTTCTTATTCGTGATCTTTCTCTGCTTAAAAATCACAAACAAGTGAAATAAGAGAATCATGATCTTATCCATAATCTTCTCTGACCATCAATTCTTCCTTTTTTCCTTACTCTTTTGTTGGCGATTTGAATCCATAAGCAATACTCTTGGGTATGATTATTTCCAAGGCATCAAAATTCATCTAAATCTTCTTCAAATTATCCAAAACTTGATCAAAATCTTCAAACTCTTCAAATAAAACCTAAAATCAATATATAAACAAATTAAGCATTTACTTTAGTACAAACACTTAGAAAATCTTATAAAAGCATTATAAAGTCAACTATCAAACTTGTACATTTATAAACTCATCATTACGATAGTAAAGTAATGAGCATTCTTAATATCAAAATCCCTGGTAACGGCGGCAAAAACTTAATTGGAGGTAAGTGTACAGTAGAAATTCAACTTTTGTCATCCATTTTATTTTAGCTAGGTTTACAAAAAAAAAATATAGAAATAAAAAAACACCAAAAATAAGAAAATTAAACAAAAAAAGTGTCAAAAGTGTTCAAGTCAGGTCAATAAGTCGTTTAGGGTCAAAGAGAGCAATTTTATAATCAAAGATACATATTCATTTTAATAAATTCAAAGTTCTTCAAAAATATCGAGTTTTATTAGAAATAAGCATTTTGAGTAAAGTCCAGCAAAGTATTTTTGGAGTTGTGATTTTGGAAATAAGCTAGACAATTAATAAATTAGAACTCAAAATTTGTTACAATAAATTTAAAGTGAAAATTCTTTTCACAAATATATTTTTTATGATTCAATTGCCTTGGAATGTTTTAATTAATTGATGAAGCAAGTGAATCAAACTAGTTTTGGGTTTGGAGGCCTAATATAATTTTAGCCTAAGGAGGAATGAATTAATAAAAATGGGTTAAGAAATTAAGGAAGCTCCATTGATAGGCACGTGTGCAAGATATCAACAAGTCATAGGTCCAACTTCTCCATGCACACACAATGTGTAAGTTTTTTCGCTCGGATCGGGTTATGTGCAAATCGTGTGACCATCTTTTTCTCCAATAGCATGCATATGAAAATGAAGAAGACATAGCTAAACCTTCTAAAAGCTCGAATTTTCAACAAATTTTGTTAAACCATTGTTAATTTTTTATAGATTTGGTTGAAAATCTATTAAATCATAATCAAAACATCAAAATCTTATGAAGATTTACACTAATATTCCCAAAACAAAGATTTAATAACATTAGTTTAAATTAAAACATTATATTCTTCAATCCGACCTAGCTTGATTCAATGTGATCTAAAGCTTCAAAAAAGACATGATTTTTGTCATTATAAATAAAAAAGCTTAGGTAACATAAGTACACAATCACTTTCACTTATAAACACCAAAAATTCATTCATCCATCACTTTCTCACTCTAGCTTCCTCTACTAAGGAGCTCTTTCCCTCTCTATGAATACTTACCATATACACTACCTCGAAGCAAGCTAAGCGTATCATTGGGTTTCTAAAGTACATTATTTCTAAAAAACAAAAGTTTTTTGAATCAATTTTCACTTAAATTGATCATAACAACCTACCATAATTTTAGGGTTATTTCATAATATGAGAATAAAAATTAGGTTTTCTAGGATCATTAAAAAACAATAAACTAAAAAAAACTATAAATCTAGTTAGTTTTTTTCTTAAAGTAAAATTAATCCACACACTAAAGTTTTATTTTAAAAAAAGAAACTACATTGATTTAATCCCAACTAGTGCGTATATAAGCACTTTCGAGGAAACTGTTACAAAATAAAATATTTTTTGTCTTTTTAGAAAATTCGTAATTAAAAAATCATTTTCATTTCATTTTTCATGTTTTTATTTTTTGTATTTCAATAGAAAGAATAAAAAATAGAGCCTCTTAATTACGTTCTTTAATTTCTATAGTGACCTTTGTCTTAATAAGATAGTTCTCAAACTGAAATTTTTCTAAAAATTATTCTTTTGGAAAATTTACAAGCTAGTGGCTTGATTAAGGTTTTTCCACCCATTAACCCTCATCATTTTTTTTATACCACCTTTGGTTAATTAGCAACTACAAATTATTTTTCTAAAGTATCTTTTTAGAAAAAAAATTTTTAGATACTTTTTGAAGAAATCCTTTTCCTTAATTTTATGTTTAGTAACTTATATTAAGCGAGTTAGATTTAGTGTAACTTAAATTAAGGAAAAATTCAAAATTAAGCTCAACATGCACCTATCAAATTATAGTAAAGTAGATTTGAATTCAAATATCAATCTCCTAGAGATTGCAAATACTTATAACTACTCTAATCCTACTATCTAACTAGTAAAATTGATTAATTGAAATTAAATTATTGATCCAACTAAATTCCTTCAACTAAGAAGAAGCTAAATTAAATAGAAGAGAAAATAAACAACTAAGTAAAATTAGCTTCAAGAGAGCAAAACAACTACTCAAGAATGCACAATCAATATCTAAACATTATTTCACCCAAAGATTAACATTCAACATATAAAAATATCCAATTCCTTCCTTCCATAGGTCTAGATACCATAAAATTAAACTACAATCATGATAATAACACAATTTTGGATAAACTTCATGAAAGACATAGAGATCTTGAAGCTATATGAGTGTTCTTTCAATTATCTTGTAAAACCCTAACAATCTCCATAAGTGGCTGCTTAAAAGAAAACTTCTCTTTTTGTACCTATCTTTCTATTTATATAAGCTCTTAAAAGACTCTAACTAGGAATTTTTCTCGAAATAGCATGATCACACCCTAAAATCATGGATGTGAACCTTAAGCATGATTCCTATAGCAAATACAACTCTCAAAATCCACAATCGCAAGGATCACGAGTAAGGATCATAAGCATGATCTTAACCGTAATCTTCATTGATAATCAACTCTTGTTCAAAATTCAACAAGATCTTTTTCATGGCCTGTTGATTTCGTAATTACTCTTCTATGGTACAAAATTTCTTCCCATTATCTCCAAATTAAGTAAACCCTGCATGAATTCCTATCTTTTTCATGTCAACAACTCCTTAAAATCTTGAAATCAACATTTTATATAATTAAGCACCAAATTCATTGAAATTTCACCAAAATTATAAGAAATCATCATGAGAAAAATCTATGAATTCACATCCATCGGTTAACTTGCCACTTAGGTATGGCTTCTCCAATTCCTTTAATATTACTAAGTTGAGCATATATTTCCCCAAAGAAAAGTAGGATGAAGACCAACCAAATTTAATGCCAAATCTCAAATAGCCCAAAAGGGATGATAGGAATTAGGACCTAGTAACTCATTCTTGAGCATGATGGTTGGCTTCTTTGGCATGTCAATCTCTCTCAAAATGGTTCTCCAAGGAAGAGGCTAAGCTCCTATTAAAGACCAACCTACCTGGATACCCGAGCTTTAATCTATGTTACATGATTTCTTCTACAATACATCCAACCAACAGCCTAATCTAAACAGCTTGACTGACCATATAACCATCTCATATCATAGTGTTTTTAAGCTATCCATCAGGGTTACCGATGATGGGAATCAAGTTATTGGACCATTGATCCACAACCAAGCCTAAGGACTAGAGGGACTTGTAAGGTGAATCCTCTTACTCCAACCAACTCTTGTCGAGGCCAAATATCTCCTTACTGACCCACTCTACATGCCAAGTCAAATGACTACCCATTTCTCGAAGATTATGTGCTGAAATACAAAATGCTAAGACAATAGCCAATCCTTACTCTCTCATACATGCCCAAGCCAACCACTTGCTCGACTTCACTATTACCTAGAGGTTGAGACATTGACACCAGACTAATCTTCAGTCACTTAACCTGAGCAAGTAATCTACCTATACTTTTTGGTCTGCATCCTTCAACAGCATCTCCAATGTATTACTGCCACATATATAGGACCATGTAAAGGATCTACTACACTAATTATTTCTTTTCTTGAATATTTATTTTTACTCTTTTGTATTCTTGTATATTACTTCTTTAAGGTATTACCCTTTTTGTCTTCTCCCTTTTAGGCAAATTGCCCTAACTTATTGGGTATAAATACCCCTTATATTTGTAGCCGTAATAATCAAATTAACATTAATACACTTGACATTGTTCCCTCTCGTATACACTACTTGTTTACTTTCATTTCACTTTTATCCTAACCCTTAAGCAAGGCTAGATGGCAAGTAATCTCATCGGACTAATTCATTCATCATATCAAGTTGTGCCATAAGTTCTTGAAAGTTCCATCTGTGTACCATATCCTTTAGAGCTGTTTGTAAGTTTTGCTTACTCTTTTATTCACCCTTTCATACATTCCCTATCGCTCTTTTCAAGCTTTCGGCAAACTTAGACCCATCTAATGACCAACCTTATCTATTCTTACTATAGTCTGCATCATCTTGGTATCAGAGTGGAGGTTTCGCTTAAGTTGTAGTTTGTTTCAAAATTCTATCTATACTCTGTTTTGCGTGTATGAAACAAAGCAAGCTACTATATTCTTTTAATTATTGCGCTTGCTAGCTGTTAATTTTCTAGTTTGTGGAAGTGTTTATTGAAACACCTAATTGAAGAGTTTGAGCTTTGAATTTGTAGGGAAAATGACGAACCCAAGAGTAAACGTTGGTGTTGGAGATGACAACAGTGAAGTTGTCCACCATAGTACAATCTCAAGGAACCCCTAAGAGCAATGGTGAGAGACTTGATGAGATGGCTAACCTCTTGGTGGATTTAACCCAAACTATTTTTTTGTTGGATTACCGACCTACTAAAGCCGCGCATAACACCCCACAAGCTACCCGACTTGTGAGAGGTTAAAACTTAGCTCAACATGTTCCAGGTGAAGGAGTAAGCATATGAGTAAGGAGAATGATTGATTTAGGATACATGGGAGAAGAGGACAAGGAAGAGTATTATGAAAAGAAGAGCTAATGTGAGCACCTAGAGCTTCTAACCATGTGAAGCTTCGAATTTCGAGCTTCAATGGATCGGGAAGTGTAGATGAATACTTAGAATGGAAAGAGAAGATGGAGTGTGTATTTAACTATTACCAATATGAGGATTATGAGAAAGTGAGAACCGTGGCTATTGAGTTCTCTAGATATGTTGTTATGTGGTGGAAGAATTTTTAGACTATGAGGAGACGAGAAGACTACAAAGAGATTAATACTTGGCTCGAAATGAAGAGAATACTCAAAAACAGGTTTGTACTAGATACTTATCTACAAGATACTTTTACTCGGCTTCAAGAGCTAAGACAAGGAGGCTAATTTATTGACAAGTACGTTTAAGAATTTCAAATACTTATGATCCGCTGTGAAGTAAAGGAACCACTAGCACGAACAATCTCTAAGTTCATTACTAGGATAAGAGGCGACATTCGAGACATTGTGGAACTCCAACAATTCGCCACAATGGATGAAACTATTCGAATAGCTCAATGAGTGGAGAGACAAAAAAGAGGTCGAGTACTGACTAGACTGCTAACTAGCCAACCTGGACAAGCAAGTCACCGAGCTCAATAGAGTATCGAGTCAATCCGAAAGGTAGATGTCCAAACAGGACAGAAAGGCCAACCTGATGGTGCCGTGCCAGCTTATACTTATGAGAAAAGGCAAGGATCTGGTAAGAAAATGAGCTAGATCAAGTGCTTTAAGTGCTAAGGGTTTGAACATATAGCTGCTCAATGCCTGAAATGAAGAACTATGGTCATTAAAGGAAACGTCTCGAAGCTGAAAGTGGAAAGTATTGATGAGGAACCTAAGGAGGAGAACCCTATTGAGAAAGAAGTTTCTCATGATCATGAGTTGATTGAGGAGGACATGTTTGTTGAAGACTTGGGTTAGTTGGTCTTAGTTGTTCGACGCACAATGAACTTAGAACCCTCACGAGAAGAGGAGTAAGGGGAGAACTTGTTTTGTACCACTTATAGTGTGAATAATCAAGTAAGCGCACTAATTGTCAATAGTAAGAGTTGCACCAATGTGGCATCAACCAATTTAATCACAAGGTTGAAATTCTGATTATTACATACCTAAGGCCATACAAGTTATATTGGTTAAGTGAGAAAGGATCAATGCATGTCATCCAGTAAGTACAACTACCAATCACTATCGAAAATTACTCCAACAAAACTCTTTGCGATGTGTTGCCAATGTATGCCTCACACATCCTGCTTAGCCGACCATAGTTATTTGATTGGAGAGTTATCCATGACGAATACGGGAACACATATATATTTGAGAAGGATGGTCGAAAGATTACACTAAATCCGATGTCGTCGAGTAAAGTTAACAAACTGCAAGCTAAACTTGTTCATAGATGAGTAGAGTCGAGCTCCGAGAGGCCATCAATGTTGATGAGCCAACCCTCATGTTAGTAAGATGCTTATTAGAAATGAAGGAGCAAGGTGAACAACCCTAAGAAATGAGAGCGCTATTGGATGAATATGTCAATCTGTTCCTAGAATAGTTACCTGAGGGGTTGCCCTTACTCCGAGGCATAGAACACTATATTGACTTAATACATAGCGTTGCCTTACCAAATAAGCTAACCTATCGAATGAGTCCCAAACAGGCTTTTGAGCTCCAACGTCAAGTCAATGAGTTGTTAAAAAGAGGCTATGTCAGGGAAAGTCTTAACCCTTGTGCTGTACCAGTGCTTCTAGAGCCGAAAAAGGATAGAACTTAGCAAATGTGTGTAGATAGCCAAGTCGTAAACAAGATTACAATCAAATATAGGTATCATATTTCGAGGTTGGAAGACATGCTGGATGAATTAAATGGAGCCAAGATCTTCAACAAAATTGATCTAAAGTCTAACTACCATCAAATTCACATGAGGTCGGAAGATGAGTAGAAAACAATATTCAAAACTTAGCATGGACTTTATGAGTGGATGCTCATGCCATTTGGCTTGTCGAATTCTTCAAGCATTTTCATGAGACTCATGAACCATGTACTGAGACATCTAATGGGAAAGTGTGTTATGGTGTATTTTGACGATATCATAGTGTACAATATCGATATGCCAAGTCATTATAAACATCTCCAAGCCATACTAAATGTCCTCTGTGCCAAGAGATTATTCGGTAACCTTAAGAAATATTGCTTTTGCTAGAAGGAAGTAGTATTCTTGGGCTACATAGTAAATGGAGGAGTCTTACGTATGGACAACGAGAAGATTCGAGCAATTGTCGAGTGGCTAACCCCTACTACTTGTACCGAAGTGAGAAGTCTCCATGAACTAGCTTCCTTCTATAGGAGATTCATCAGGAATTTCAACACCTCACCATACCTCGTATTGAACTAACAAAGAAGAATATCAACTTCTAATGAGTAGAAAAGGAAGAGAGGAGTTTTGCTGAAGTGAAGGAAAGATTGACCTCTACCCATGCACTAATTTTATCTAATTTCGAGAAAATATTTGAACTCGAGTGTAATGAATTAGGCATTGGGATAGGCACTGTCTTAATGTAGGAAGGCTGACCAATTTCTTACCACAGTGAGAAGCTCAAGGAACCTCAACTAAACTGCTATGTATATGACAAAGAACTCTTAGCACGGATCCTAACACTGTAAGTATGATAGCATTATCTGTTTCCAAGAGAATTTGCCATCTACACGAACCATGAGTCTCTAAGGTATCTCCAAAGTCAGTTGAAATTATTGAAGCGGCAAGCAAGGTAGGTCGATTTCCTTAAAGGGTTCAACTTTGTGATAAAATACCAACAAGGGAAGTGCAACATGGTTGCAGATGCTTTTTCGAGGAGGTATGCACTCCTGACTGAACTATAGACCAGATTCCTTAGGTTTGCAAGCATTAAAGAGCAGTATTCCTAGGATCTATACTTCAGACCCATATTTGCGCACCATATCAATGGAAGGACAGTAGACGAGTACCATGTAGAGGTTGGGTACTTACTCCGAGGGAGAAAATTATGTGTGCTAACCTACTCTTTATGAGAATTACTTATTAAGGAAGCCCACGGTGGAGGACTCGTAGGACATTTTAAGGAGATACGGACTTGTGAACTATTAAATGGCTCTTTCTTCTTGCCGAAAATGAGACAAGACATGCATCGAGTTGTAGAAGGCTGTACCATGTGCAAAAGGGCTAAATGCCGAGCAAAGCAAAGGAAAGCAAGGCCTTTAACTATTCCGATAAAGCCATAGACCGAATTGAGCATGGACTTTGTTCTCGGACTACTTGAAGCAAAGATTCTGTAATGGTCATCATGGATAGATTCAGCAAGATGGCACGTTTTGTACCCTGCTCCAAAATTAATGATGTTTCGACTATTGCTTCTCTTTTCTTGCAAGAAATTGTTAGGCTATACGGTATGCCGAGAAGTATAGTTTCAAACAGAGACTCAAAGTTCTTAACCCATTTTTGGAGAACTCTATAGTGACAAATGGGAACCAAACTACTATTTAATACTTCTTATTACCCCCAAAAGGATGGCAAAAAAAAAGGTAGTCAATCATACTTTGGGATCGCTACTTTAAGCTATAGTAGGCAAGAACTTAGCTAATTATGACATCTACTTACCAGTGATCGAATTTTCTTACAACCGAATAGTACATAACACCACCAAGCAAACCCCCTTTAAGGTTGTCTATGATTTCAATCCCGAGTTACCCCTCAATCATACCCCTATACTTATGTCCAAGCAACAAGTCCTTAAAGCGAGAGCCCGAGTACAGTCCCTTCAACACATCTATAATAAAGTCACTTGACATATCAACCAAGTCGCCAAAAGAGTACAAGAGAAGGCTAAGGGTAGAATAGCTAAACAATTCCAGCCGACAGGCTTGGTGTGGTTGCACCTTAGCAAGGAATGGTTTCCAACCAAGAAGAGAAACAAGCTATCTACAAAAGCTAAAGGACCCTTTAAGATCCTCCAAAAGATCAATGAAAATGCCTACAAGTTAGAGTTGCCTGAAGATTATGAGGTATCTAACACCTTCAACATTGTCGACTTTAGTCCATATTACCTTGACAAAGAGATGACCGAAGACTGTTTAGATTTGATCCCAAATACAAATGGGATTCAGGTTACTAAACCATTGACCTGCAGCCAAGCCTGAGGACTAGAGGGATTGGCAAGGCAAATCCTCTTGCTCCAACCAACTCTTACTAAGGCTGAGTATCTTCTTACTGAAGCCAAGTATCTTCTTGCCAACCCACTCTACATGCCGAGCCGAATGACTACCTATTTCTTGAAGATTGTATGCCAAAATGCAAAATGCCGAGACAACAGCCAATCCTTGCTTTCTCACACTTATGCCTGAGCCAACTACTTACTTGGCTTCACTCTTACCCAAAGGCTGGGAGAATGATACCGGATTAATCTTCAATCACCCTTACCCAAACAAGCAATCTATTCGTACCCTTCTGTCTGCATCCTCCAATGGTATCTCCAATATATCACTACCATGTGTATAGGACCATGTAAAGGATCTATTACATTAATTATTACTTTTCTTGAATATTTGTTTTTACTCTTTTGTATTCTTATATATTACTTCTTTAAGGTAATACCCTTTTTGTCCTCTCCCTTTTAGGCAAATTGCCCTAACTTATTGGGTGTAAATACCCCTTGTATTTGTAGTCGTAATGATCAGATTAACATTAATACACTTGACATTCTTCCCTCTCATAAATAATACTTGTTTACTTTCATTTCACTCTTTTCCTAATCCTTAAGCAAGGCTAGGTGCGGAGTAACCTCATCGAACCAATTTGTATATCATATCATGTTGTATTGTGAGTTCTCAGAAGTTCCATCGATATGCCATATTATTTGGAGCTGTTCGTGAGTTTTGCTTATCCTTTTATTCACTCTTTAGTGCATTCCCTATAACTCTTTTCAAGCTCTCAGTAAGCTTGAACCCAACTAATGGCCGACCTTGTTTATTCTTGGCTGCAATCCACATTAGCTGACCCAAGTTAAACTACAGCCTTCTCTATCCAAAAGCTAACAAGTTGTGCCAGAACCAATGAGCCATACAGTGACACACATCCTTTACTTTTCCTAACAATGTACTATGTATTATGTACATATCCTTTTTGTTGTTTACCATTTTTGGTCTTGTACATACTTTTATACTACTTTTATCATAGAATCCTTTTAGGTAATGGTGCATTTCTAAAAGTTATCCTAATTGGGGATTATAAATACCCCTTTATATACATTTAGTTAGATCAGTTAGTGAATATTCAGTTGTTGTCTTCTTCCTTATTTTTACTCTTATATAGCTTCATTTAGGCTTCCAAGTTCAAGTACTCTATTTATATATATTCCCTTAAGTAAGGAATAGTGGCGAGTGACTTTAGGTACTAACTTATGTCTTACATCAAACTAGGCCTTAAGTTCATTTTAGCTTGAGCGATACACCATATCCACTTAGGTTATACATAAGCTCTTGCTTAACCTTTGATTCCCATTTATTTTTTCTGATCGTCCTAATGTTAAGACCCATTTCCATCTCTATTTGATTGTAGGTTTTGTGTATTCATCCACTAATTTTTATCATCAAATGTAACCATTTAATAGGACTCTAACCTTGTCCAAGGCCATTCCAAGCTCTAGTCCCATCATAAGAGCCATACTCTAAAGGCTTCCGAACTTATCCAAATGTATTATTACTACTCTATCCATTAAGAATGAAGTGATCTAAATGCATAGTGCCCTTTTGCATTGATTCCTGACCTTCCTTAGTGATCAGGCACTCAATCGAGCTAGTGAAGCCCAACCATGAGCTGTCCTAAGTTGGATGAAGGATGGTATTGACCTATTGAGCTATTGAAATGTATGGATTGCATGGAAGAAAAGTGATCACGAGTTACATAAAGATAGAATGGGCTACAAGCCATGTCACATGGAATCATCTATCACTTAAATCGATCTATGAGTCACATCAAGTTGATACTAAGTCATATTGAATGATGATAGTAGGTCACATCCGCTACATTTGCTCTATAGTTAGCTGCGATTATTACTGCCCCATCTTTACTTTCTTCAATACTTCGAAGGGCCTACCCTAGTCCTTTGGTAAGACCTAGTGAATCCCTTTTCCTAAGCACATCAAGTCATCCCAATATTAGAACTTAAGGTCATGACTAAGGGAACTGATAGTATTCAACTGTGCTATGAACTTTTAGAGTAGTATAGTAGTTGGTTTGTGGTTGCAGTAAGTGTGCCATTGTATAGTGTTTATGTGAATTTTGTTGTGCTATCAAATGTTTAGGTAGTTGTTGCAATAGTGTTGTCGATATTTCAGTTGTAAAGTGCTACATTTGAGCTATAAGTAGCCTTTTACTAAGTGGTGTTATAATGTTGGTTGTACCGTATAAGTACTAATTAAAGTAGCAGTTGTTTTATAATGAAATGTCTAATCTTGGTAACCAAGGAGGTATAGTTGATATGGAAAGTAATGCCCCTAGTTGTAGCCAATATGGCCAATAGATGCTACAATCAACAAATGAGCAAATACAAGATTTAATTGCCATGGTGACCAATATGGCTATCATAGTAAGGAATTTAGTGGATGTCTAACCTGTTGATGGTATTCTACTAAATGATCAAGCTAGTAAAGCATAGTATGGAGTGTAGGGAGTAAGACTACGAGCTAATAATGAAGTAGGTGCTCCCTTAGCACAAAATGGATGAACAGAGAGACAAACCTGAAAGAGAATTGAGTTCAATGAAGTTGCTAAGGAAGAAGAAGAGGAGAATGGTACCTTTTATGAATTTGAAGAGAGAGGTGCCTAAGCTCCAAGGGGCATGGATAATGTCAAAGCATGAATTTCAAGCTTCTTGAATAGTGGTACTACTAATGAATACTTTGATTAGGAAAAGAAAATTGAGAAGATTTTCTACTATTGTGACTATGAGGACAATGTGAAAGTGCAACTTACAACCTTAGAATTCACTAGTTATGTAACAATATAGTGGAAGAAGCTACAATCAACTTACAGGTGAGATGGTCAATGTAAAGTTCGAACATGGATAGAAATGAAGTGTATGATGAGGGGGCAATTTGTTCCTAACCATTATGAGCAAGACACATTCAAGAAGCTTTAAGAAGAAAGGCAAGGAGCTCGAAAGGTGGATGGCTATGTCTAATTATTTCATATGTTGATAAGGAGAAGCCTGAGGCTAGAACCATCTTAAGATTCATTTCCAACCTAAGGTATGAGATAGGGAATATTATTCAAGTCTTGAGGATTGCTTCCTAGAATAAGGCCATCAGAATAGCCCAAAGAGAAGAACAATAAAGGCGTAACCAACCAAGTTGAGCTCCTACAACCCGACCTATCCCTCTAAGTCGATCTAATATTAGCCAACTTGATTACAACAAAGATGTGGACTAACGTAGTCTGACCTATGACTGACTTAACGAAGTTCAAGGAAAGGCTAAGGCAAATGAGTACAAGCTAAAGAAAGATGTTAGGCAGAGCATAGGTCATAAGACTAAGGAAATTAACGACTTCAAGGATCTCAATTTTGCACACATTGCCAATTAATATCTAAATCGATAAGTTAAGACTATCAAGGGAGAAGAGCCCTGGTTTAAAGTAGAGAGTGTCAGTGAAGGGGAAGAAAATGAATAAGTTAATCACTTACTGGATAATTATCAAGATGATCCCTAGGATGTTGTTCAACCAGAATAGGTTAATCACTAGGTTTATGTTTTTATCCATTTTGATTTTATTTGAGAAAATTTCCTAAGGGTCCTAAATTGGTCTATTTTTGGAAAATCTAAAGTTCCTTAATTTGGAAAATGATTGATTCGTTTTTATTTTTGAAAAGTTAATTTCTAAGTGATAAAAAAAATTTTTATTGTTATCATTATTTTTTCTTTTCTTATTTATTATTTTGTCTATTTCTATTATAAAAAAAACTAAACTATTCCTTTACTTTTCTCTTTTTTCTTTTCTTTTTATTTTTCTTTTCTTTTCCCCTTTTTTTTTATTTATAAATACATTTACAAATTACAACTAATAGTAAAACAAAATACATAAAATAAATTGATAAATAAAAAAAGAAAAAAACGGCTTAGACCAAAACTAAAGGGAAGAGGCACGGGTTGGATCCTCAGGTTAGGAGTAGGGTCAGATTCGTAGTGGAGTCGGGTCAGTACCTAGTCAGAGTCGAATCTAGACTGGGTCGGAGTCGGGTCTTCGAGTTGCTTCCTACAACGAACGTAGCGCGATGGAGGCCATTTCAATGGGTTTTCAAAGGGGGTGAATGTGGTTTTGTGTTGAAGTTATTAGACTTTAAGGGGGGTATTTTCAATGCCAACGTATTTGGTGACCGTTTAGTGGTGGTCGCAATGGAATGGTGGCATCCGTAAATGAGAGAGTGAAGGCGTTATGGGTATATGGGTCAATGGGGGTAGTGGCGGCTATTGGTGGTTGTGCATTGGTGGATGGTGTTGTAGGTAATGGGTCGAGAGAGAGAGGTCGAGAAGGGTTGTGCGTAAGTGGGTCGTGTGATGGAGCGAGGGCCGAAAGGTGGTGGTGAGTGAGAGAGACGATGGACAGTAAGGGAGTTGGGGAGAGAGCAAGAGGGAGACGGATTGAGTGTTGGGGAGAGAGAGAGTCAAGAAAATGGAGAGAGAGAGAGTTGCCGAGAGAGAAGGTAGAGGGAGATAAAGTGCAAGGAGGAGAGAGGGAACGAGAGAGAGGGGTTGGAGAGAGAGAGGTCCGAGAGTGAGAGAGTATCGGGGGTTTGAGAGATCCAGGCTAAGAGAGAGGAGTATATGCGTGTGTCGTGGGTTCGATGGTGAAATGGGTGTGGTGATTGCGGATGGCATAGGGTTATGTATAGTTCGAAAGAGTGAGATAGGTGCGGAGAGAGAGAGTCAGAGTCCGGCTGAGAGATGGTTGAGAGAGAGAGAGAGAGATGGTGGCAAGAAAGAGAGAGAGTGGATCGATTTTCCTCAAAATGTCCCCCTCATTATTCTGTATGTATCTTTTTTTTTTTTTTTAGAATCAAAACCCCTTCCCACTGTTTTCTTCCTTTCTTGTGTATTATGTTTTTCTTTTTTAAAGAAAGAAAGAGAGGAAAATAATAAGGAAAGGGGAGGAAAAAATGGGAGAAAAGAATGTATGTTGTTCGAGCGAATCACAACGTGCCACGTATCACAATTAGACACGTGGCTCAGTGATGTTTTAACGTGTGGCAATATATGGATTTAAAAAAGAAAAAGATAAAAAATCATCCTCATGCCTCCAGTGAGCTTCGAACCCCTATCCTCTAACTTAATCCATGCGCTTAGTCCAAGTGTTTTATCATTAAGCCTTTAGCCTGTGCCTTATCCATTGCACATATGGATTGGGTCGACTTGGGCTCAATTTAAATCTAAGCCCAGGTCCAACGATCTTTTACTTTAAGTCTAATTAAATAAAATCTAATCTATCCAAGCAACTTAAAAATTTATTATTTTCTAAATTCCTTATTTTATTTTATTATATTTATGACTTTTCCAATTTCTTTTTTTTTTTCTACATTTCTTATTTTTTGTGCTTTTTCCTTTTTTTTTTGTATTTTTCTAAAATTCCTATTTTTCTAAATTTCTTCATTTTTTGGGGTTTCCTTTAATTTTCTATTTTTTTGAACTTTTTCTAATTTAGTACTCTATAACCTGATTTGAAAAATGAAAGGAAGGAAAAAATTAGATGTCTACAGCTACCCTTCTTTGTGGGAAAGTTTGAGCAAAACTTTGCCACAAAAATAAAACAGATACTATCTTTGCCCCAAGAAAAGATTTTATCCTAAGAAGAGCTACAGCTAGCTAGCTATCATAAGTCAAATCCATTGGGGATTTAGAGAAGAGAAAGGTGGTGCTCAAAGAGTTAACTGAAAGATTGAAAGAAGATTTGAAGTCTAGTCATGCTATTATGAACTGATGAAGCAAAGTGGAATGGGCGAAGCGTTCCCTGAGTTGGCTAAGGCCCTAAGAAGAATGAGGAAACTTGGTCGTACCCTAATGAGTTGACTAACTAAAGTAGGCAAAGCGCTCTTACAGTTGGCTAGGACCCTAAACTAGATGAGATGGGTAAGCGCTCCTAAGACTAGCTAAAAACCCTAAACTGATAAAGGAAACTTGGTCGTAGCCTAATGAGCTAACTAACCTAGGCGGGCAAAGCACTCCTAGAGCTGGCTAAGATCCTAAACTAATAGAGGAAACTTAGTCGTACCCTAATGAGCTGACTAACTAAGGCGGGCAAAGCACTCCTAGAGCTAGACTTCTAGAGCTAACTAAGACCCTAAATTGAAACCTAGTAGTGCTCTATTATATTAACTAAGCAGGCGCGTCTCTCAAGGACTAGTAACCCCGAAATTTGATCGATATGAAACCTGGTAATGCTCCTTTGAGCTAACTATCCTAGGTGAGAGCATCTCTCAGGGACTATTAACCCTAAAATTTGATCAATCTAGAAAACCTAATAGTGTTCCTTTGAGCTAACTAACCTAGGTGAGAGTGTCTCTCAGGGATTGGCAACCCTAAAATTTGATCAATCTAGAAAACCTAGTAGTACTCCTTTGAGCTAACTAACCTAGGTGGGAGCGTCTCTCAGGGACTAGCAACCTTATCGTTTGATCGATCTAGAAGACCTGGTTATGCCTCACTAGGCTCACTAACCTAGGTGGGAGCATCTCTTAGGGACTAGTAACCCTAGAATTTGATCGATCTAGAAGACCTGGTTATGCCTCACTCAGCTCACTAACCTAAGCAGGAGCATCTCTAAAGGCTAGCAACCCTAGAATTTGATCGATCTAAAACCTAACTGTACCTCACAAGGCTCATTAACTTAGGTGGAAGCATCTTTCGGGGGCTAACAACCCTAAAATGGGGATCGATCTAAAACTTTTCTATGCCTCACAAAGCTCACTAACCTAGGTGAGAGCGTCTCTTGGGGACTAGCAACCCTAAAATGGGGATCGATCTAAAACCTAGCTATGCCTCACTAGGCTCACTAATCTAGGCGAGAACGTCTCTCGGGGACTAGTAACCCTATAATGGGGATCAATCTAAAACCTAGTTATGCCTCACTAACCTCACTAACCTCAATGAGAGCGTCTCTCGAGGACTAGCAACCCTAAAATTTGATCAATCTGAACTTGGTAGTGCTCCTTTGAGATGACTATCTTAGGTAGGATGGGCAAAGTGCTCTTAGAGCTGGCTAAGACCCTAAATTGGATGAGTTGAAAAGAAGCGCACAATAGGTTCGTTAAGAGAATTTAATGAAGAGAAGAGCCCCATAGGCTCATTAAGAGAAAGTTGATGAGGAGAAGCGTCCTATGGGCTCGCTAAGAGATGGTTGAAAAGAAAGTGCCCAATAGGCTCACTACGAGAGAACTTGGTGAAAGAAAGAACCCTATGGGTTTGCTAAAGGAATAGAAGTGCCCCACAAGCCTGCTAGGAGAATTGGTGACAAGAAGTGCCCTACAGGTTCGGTAAGGAAAAGTTGATGAAGAGACGCGCCCCATGAGCTCGCTTAAGAGGAATTGATGAGAGAAGCACCCTATAGGCTTGCTAAAGGACTAGAAGCACCCAATCGGCTTGCTAAGAGAATTTGATGAAGAGAAGTGCCCCATAGGCTCGCTAAGAGCAAAGGTGAAAGAGAAGCGCCTCGTGGGCTCGTTAAGAGAAAGTTGGCAAGGGAAGCACCCTATGGGCTTGCTAAAGACCCTATATGGAGTTGATGATAGAGGGGTTGAAAGCTGACTAGCAGCCTAGAAAGAAAGATAAGATGACCCCTTAAAAGCTAACATGATCCCTTAAATGAAAGACAAGATAGCGCCTTAAAGGCTAGCTGAATCCCTAAGAAGAAAAGAGGAGTTAGTGCTCTAAGAGCTTGCTAATATCTTAGAAAGACGGGGCAATGCCCTAAAGGCTTAATGGAACCCTAAAAAGAATAAGAGAGGTTAGCGCTCTAAGAGCTTACTTGAACCCTAAGAGAAGGACGGGACAGCGCCCTAAAGGACGGTTGGAACTTTGAAAAGAATAAGAGAGAGATCAGCGCTCTAAGGCTTGTTAGAGCCCTAAAAAAGAATAGAAAAGGGGATAGCATTCTAAGGGTCGACTTGAACCCTAAGAGAAAGACAAGACAACGCCCTAAAGGCTGGCTGGAACCCTAAAAAGAATAAGAGAGGAATCAATGTTCTTAAGAGATGGCTTAAACCCTAAGAGAAGGACAGGACAGCATCTTAAAGGCTGGCTAGAACCCCGAAAAGAATAAGAGAGAGATCAGTGCTCTAAAGGCTTGTTAGAGCCCTAAAACAGAATAGAAAAGGGGATAGTGTTCTAAGGGCTGACTTGAACCCTAAGAGAAAGACGAGACAGCACCCTAAAGGCTGGTTAGAACCCTAAAAAGAATAAGAGAGGGATTGGCAGTCTAAGAGCTAGCTTGAACCCTAAGAGAAGGATAGGACAACACCCTAAAGGCTAGCTAGAACTCGAAAAGAATAAGAGAGAGATCAACGCTCTAAGACCTAGTTTAAACCAAAAGAGAAAGACGAGACAGCGCCCTAAAAGCTAGCTAGAACCCTAAAAGGAAGAAGAAGGGTCAGTGCTCTAAGAGCTAGCTAACACCTTAGAAAGAAGGGATAGTGCCCTAAAGGCTAGCTAGAACCTTAACAGGAAGAAGAAGGGTCAGCACTCTAAAAGCTAGCCAACACCTTAAAAAGACAAGACAATGCCTTGAAGGCTTATTGGAACCCTAAAAAGAATAAAGGAGGGATCGGTGCTCTAAGAGCTAGCTTGAACCTTAAGAGAAAGACAAGACAGCGCCCTAAAGGCTAGCTAGAACCCTAAAAAGAATAAAAGAGGGATCAGCACTCTAAAAACTAGCTTAAACCCAAAAGAGAAAGACAGGACAGCACCCTAAAAGCTGGCTAGAACCTTCAAAAGAATAAAAGAAGGATCAATGCTCTATGAGCTAGCTTAAACCCTAAGAGAAAAACGGGACAACGCCAAAAAGGCTGGCTAGAACCCTGAAAAGAAATAAAGAAGGATCAAAATTGTAAGAGCTAGCTTAAACCCTAAGAGAAAGACGGGATAGCACCTTAAAGGCTGACTAGAACCATGAAAAGAATAAAAGAGGGATCGGTGCTCTAAGAGCTAGCTTGAACCTTAAGAGAAAGATAGGACAGTGCCCTAAAGGCTGGTTAGAACCCAAAAAGGAAGGAGAAGGGTCAGCACTCTAAGGGCTAGCTTACACCCTAGAAAGAAAGGACAGCACCCCAAAGGTTAGTTGGAGCCCTAAAAGGAAAAAGAAAAGGGGACAACGCTCTAAGAGCAGGCTTGATCCCTAAGAGGAAAAAGATGAATGAATGAAAAACTAAAATAAGGTAAGTAACTAGTTTCAAAAGACTCTTTGACTTGGAAAAGTATTTACAAAGAGATTTGTTGAAAAACCATTTATGAACACGAAAAGAGTAGGGACAGACCCCTTGATTTGAAAAAAAAAAAGTTTAAAGGATGTTTAAAAACCACAACTGAAGAATGGCAACCTTGGAAAGGAACCAAATGACATGGATTAAAAGCTTGGCTATTCAAGTCGACATAGATTTAGACCAAAATTTTGTGATAAGCCTTTACTTTCTCTCTCTTCCTTTTTTTTTTCTTCTTTTTTTTTTTTGTTTTTGAAAGTTATGCCAACAGATCTTATTAAGGAATAATCTTATAACCAACCCTATCTTTTCTTAATGCCCCTAACCTTGGGGCTTCTCTTAGGGCTTTTGTGATTTCAAGACATTCCTTTCTTAGGAAGAAGGTAACTCAAAAGTAGTTTAGTCAAAGAAGTCTTCCTTACTAACTCTCGGTCTAGATTACACTCTTGACTACAATTCCAAAAATTATAGTTCATTTTGTAAGTGATACTCCTTGATCAATCCGTTAGGTCTTTTTTGGTTTAATCTTATGAATTTAAGCTTTTGGTTCAAGGGTTTCAAAAAGGATTAACGAAAAGGCTTATTTTGAAAAAATTGCTTTTATTAATCCCGGATGTACAAATCAAGAACCTTAGGGTAAAATTAAGAGTACGCTTGTCCTAGTTTCAAAAACAAATTTTATTAAAGATAAATTGTCTTTCAAGATCGGAAGAGCATTTACATATGTAAGGGCGGTATTATGTGTGGGGAGGCCTTATGTGATTCAGTATAGGTAAGAGAGGCTTCAAAGTGTCAATGTAGATATGGAAATTTGGGTTTTCAGGCTTAGGAGTATGATTTAAGGCCTTGTGTTTTCTAAGGCTATTTAGGCATCAACTCCTGGCCCTTTGATTTGGTTTAGTTGCCCCTATTAAGATGTGAAACATTTCTCGGGGCTTTTTGTCCTACACCTCCAAGCCTAATTCTTTGGCCTCTTTTCTTCTCTTTTTTTTTTCTTTTTTTTTAATTGCTTCACCCTACTATCTCTTACTATTATCTCTTCTCTTTTGGCCCTAAGAGTGATTGTTTCCATTACTATTTTTTTTTTAAATGATTCAAGGCCCTAATTCCATGAATTTCAAGTGTATGGGCTTGAGGTGGTTGAAAAAGGAAATTGGCTCTTCTTCATTTCAAAGAAAAATAATTTATCAAAAATAGAAGTTGTTCTTGAATTAGTGTTACTTAAACAAGCATAAACCAATTTTACCCTTATCTTCTAATCAATGACCCTAACCTCCGAATTGCCCCATTACGGGGTGGTTCTTGATAGGGTTTAAATTTAGGAATTCTCCAAATAGGTCCAACGGGGTGAACAACAAATGATTGTGTTTAGGATTTAGAAGTGAATGCCTAACTTGACTTTAATCTAAGTATCATATTCAAAGTGAACCTCCTTTAAGAAATGAGTTCAAAGTATTCTCACTATTCTCACTCAACTCTCGAAGTGTTTCAGGTTGGTATATAGGATATAGCTTGTCTCTTCTCATCCTAAACTTTTCAAAAAGTGAGTTTCTAGTTTCTTAAGGAGGAGACCGCTTTTTTTTTTTCTTTTTTAGTTTTTTTTTTCTATTTTTTTTTTTTTTTTGCCCAAGGTCAAGTTTTGCCCCTCGGTTTTTCAAATCATACCCCAATATTTAATTTTGTATTCTAGTTCGATTCATGATCAAGCTTGGCTTTCTAAACAAGTTAAGGGTTTTGGCTTAACTTGGTTATTTTTAGGAGTTGAGGATTGTGCTCAAGTCAACTGCCTTGATGCACTATAGCTCATGTTCGGATTAGCTGGCTGGCCTAATGGCTTATGTTTGGGTAGGCCGATTGGATGAGCCCAAGGTTTGTGTTTAAGTTGAATGTCTAAGCAAGTGGCTTATATTTAGGTAGGTTACCTGAATGGGCCTAAGGTTAGAACTAGTCAAGTAGCTTATGTTTGGATTAAATGGTGAAAAAGGGCTAGGTTTAGTGTGGGTTGAAAGCCAAATGTTTGGGTTGGCTACTTAAGTAGGCCAAATGTTTGGGCTAGGGCTTATGTTTATTCAATAGGCCAAGGGGCTCGTATTTGGGGTTGAATGGGCCAAAGGACTTGTGTTTTGCTTAAATGGGCCAAAAGGCTCATATTTGGCTTCCTTAATAGGTCGAGGGACCTCGTGTGGCTTGAAAACTAAGTATTTGGGTTGGTTACTTAAGTGGGCCAAAAGCCTGAGCTTACACTAGTTCCTTAGGCCCATAAGCATTTATAGCCATTGGCAACTTTTTTTTCATTTTCTTATTGTTTTTTTTTCAAATTTTTTTTTTTTAGAGAGAGAAAGGTAAGTTTATTTTCAGAAAATAATTTACAAATAAGGATGGTGGTTTTTTTATTATTATTATTTTTTTTTTTAGTTTCTATTTATAAGTTTATGGATTTTATTTACATTTTTCTAAATGAGATCAAATAGTAGTTAAATGGAAGATTATTTACAAAGACGGGAATGTTAAAGAACGATGAACGATGAACGATGAACTAAAGAGAGCTTTATTATTTTGAAAAAGGAAGATCAAAATACAAAAGCAAAGGTAGAGAACCTAAACTTTATTCAAGAATTTTACTCTAGGCTCCTTAGACTTGAACTGGAAAGACCCTACATTAAGTCCCGTAAACGGGCCTTAAGGTCCTCTATCATCTCATAAGTATCCCCAATGACCTGTGCCAAAAGGGTTCTTAAGGCCTAGTTGTGAGTTTCAGAATACTCGAGCTTTTCTTTCAGATAGGCGATTTCATCTCTCAACACCTACTCGCAAAACCTAAAGGCATCTAGTGGCCTATTACTCGACTAATCATTCGCTTGGTTGTCTGTCATCCTAAGTCTACACATTTTATAGACAAGAATCAGTCATCAATGCAATGATAGAAAAACAAAAAACGTGGAAATATGCAAATGCTATGGTCATTTGGGTTAATATATTACTCCTTAAGTTGTAACCCTACTGTAATTTTTAAAAACTTGTTTGCAAAAATTCTTGGCCAATCAGTAAGGCTCCAATTTCTTAAGAGTAGTGTATTAACTCAAGTTTAGAATGAAGTATATGCAATTAGGGTGAGTTCTAAAAGGTCCTTAAGCTCTGTAACCTCACTTGTTTTTAGAAAACAATTTCATTGGTCACATGAGCTTAAGTGGGGTGGCCTAATCAATCTCGAATGGTGATTGCCCCACTACGCTCGGAACTTACACAATGGCCCCCCTCTTAGGGTCCTAAGACGGCCTGGGTCCGATCGCATCTACCATGCATCTTTGATGCAACAAATGAACCCCCATGCCCTGGTGTATGCTGTTTATAAAATAAATATGTTAATTAAAAAAAATATATACACGAAGCCAACAATAAATAAACAAATCAATATACAAAGAAATGAATAAATAAACAAATAGCTAAATAATACGGGCAATTTGAAAAGTGATTTTAATTTCGAAATGCTTTTTAAGTAGTTAGCCCTCTTAACGGTCCCCAGTAGAGTCGTCAAGCTGTCGAGCCTGGTTTTTCACTCCCCTAATTCTTTTTATAAAATTAGGTCTTCTTTAAACCGATCAATACTAAACTCCACCCGTTTAATACTAATCCTCAACTAAGATTTAAGGAAAACCATTGTTCCAATTTAAAAAGGGATTAGAGTCGCCACTCAACTAGAGTCGGGAGAAAGGGTTAAGTTATAACTAAATGGGTAGATTGGCTATAACTTAGCTACCAGTCTATCGATTTAAAAAACCAATTTGTAAAACGGTTTTTTTGAAAACTAGAGATTTAGGTCCGGAGGCTAATTTATTAAACCCTAAACGAGTGCCACTTTTTAATTGTCCGAATTCAACTTCGCTTTTCAAATAAACCCCTTTTAATTTGTAAAGTAGCTAATTATAATCCACGCGACTAGTTTGATCAATGTATATAAATATCTAAAAATGGAAAAAATAAAACTTTCCATATTTTAAGTCATCCCGTACTGACTATGGGTCCCTACATGCTTGCTATTCGGGATCAGACTTCCGTAGTTCGTTTTCTAAAAACATAGCAAGTTAATTTATTTTTAACTTTTGGAAAACTGCTGAGTTTATGTTTTTATCCATTTTGATTTTATTTGAGAAAATTTCCTAAGGGTCCTAAATTGGTCTATTTTTGAAAAATCTAAAGTGCCGTAATTTGGAAAATAATTGATTTGTTTTTATTTTTGAAAAGTTAATTTCTAAGTGATAAAAACAATTTTCATTATTATCATTATTTTTCTTTTTTTATTTATTATTTTATCTATTTCTATTATAAATAAAAAAAAAACTAAACTATTTCTTTACTTTTCTTTTCCCCTTTTTTTTATTTACAAATACATTTACAGATTACAACAATTAGTAAAACAAAATACATAAAATAATTGAAAATATAAAAAAAAAAAAGAGAAAAACGGCTTAGACTAAAACTAAAGGGAAGAGGCATGGGTCAGATCCTTGGGTCGGATTCGTAGCAGAGTTGGGTCAGTACCTGGTCGAAGTTGGATCTAGACTGGGTTGAAGTCAAGTCTAGAGCGGGCTGAATTCGAGTTGCATCTTACGACAAATGTAGTGCGACGAAGGCTGTTTCAATAGGTTTTCAAAGGGGGTGAATGTGGTTTGTGGCATTTAGTGATCGTCGGGTAGTGGTCGCGGTGGAATGGCGATGTGTGTGAATGAGAGAGTAAGGGCGTTGTGGGTATATGGGTCAATGGGGGCGATGGAGCCTATTGGTGGTTGTGTGTTGGTAGATGGTGTGGTGGGTAATGGGTCGAGAGAGAGAGGTCGAGGAGGGTTGTGCGTAAGTGGGTCGTGTGATGGAGCGAGGGCCAAGAGGTGGTGGTGAGTGAGAGAGATGATAAACAGTAAGGGAGTTAGGGAGAGAGAAGGTAGCGAGAGGGATACAGATCAAGTGTTGGGGAGAGAGAGAGTTGCCGAGAGAGAAGGTAAAGGGAGAGAAAGTGCAGTGAGGAGAGAGGGAACGAGAGAGAGGGGTTGGAGAGAGAGAGGTCCGAGAGTGACAAAGTATCGAGGGGTTCAAGAGATCTAGGCCGAGAGAAAAGTGTATGCGCATGTGTCGTGGGTTCGGTAGTGATATGGGCATAGTGGTTGTAGATAGCGTGGGGTTATGTGTGGTTCGAGAGTGTGGGTTAGGTACAAAGAGAGAAAGTGGGAGTACAGCCAAGAGATGGTAAAGAGAGAGAGAGATAGTGGAGAGAGAGATGTTGGTGAGAAAGAAAGAGAGTAGATCAGTTTTCCTCAAAATGTCCCCCTCACTATTCTGTGTGTATCTGTTTTTTTTTAGAATCAAAACCCCTTCCTACTGTTTTCTTCGTTTCTTGTATATTGTGTTTTTCTTTTCTAAAGAAATAAAGAGAGGAAAATAATAGGGAAAGGGGAGAAAAAAATGGGAGGAAAGACTGTATGTTGTTCGAGCAAATCACAACGTACCACGTGTCACAATTAGACACGTAGCTCAGTGATGTTTTGACGTGTGGCAATATGTGGATTTAAAAAAGAAAAAGATAAAAAATCATCCTCATGCCTCCAGTAAGCTTCGAACCCCTGTCCTCTAACTTAATGCATGAGCTTAGTCCAAGTGTTTTACAGTTAAGCCGTTGGCCTGTGCCTTATCCATTGCACGTATGGACTGGGTCAGCCTGGACTCGATTTAAATCTAAGCTCAAGTCTAACGATCTTTTATTTTAAGTTTAATTAAATAAAGTCTAATCTATCCAAGCAACTTAAAAATTTATTATTTTATAAATTCCTTATTTTATTTTATTATTTTTGTAACTTTTCCAATTTCTTAATTTTTTTTATTTTTCTAAATTTCTTATTTTTTGCAATTTTTCCTTTTTTTTTTGTATTTTTCTAGAATTCCTATTTTTCTAAATTTCTTCATTTTTGGGGGCTTTCTTTAATTTTCTATTTTTTTGAACTTTTTTTAATTTAGGGCCCTATAACCTAATTTAAAAAATGAAAATGGGGCAAAAATTAGGTATCTACAGCTACCTAGTGCCTATTAGATACCTTAAAGTTGCTAATTACTCTACAACCCCGACCTTATAAGATTCATTGGCTATATGAGAAGGAAGGATTGAATATAACCAAGTAGATGCTAGTGCTAATCTTGATTGGAGACAAATACAAGGATGAGATACCGTATCAAAGCCTATCGATGTCTACATCGCACATACTTTTGGGCCAACCTTAGCTCTTTGACCTAAAGGTAATACACGATGAATATAGGAACACCTACATGTTCTAGAAGAATAGGAAGAAGGTTATGTTATCTCTAATGAGTCCTAAAGAAGTCTACGAAGCTTAGGCACAGATCTCTTGAGTTGTTAAGAAGAAGTCCCTAATACTTTCCAAAGTTGAGCTTACTAAGGCAACTAGGTCGAAAGATTCTGTACTCCTTTTAGTCTGGAGATTATTGGAACTAAAGGAAATCGAAACCTGCCTAAAGTGGTCCATAAATTAATGAAAGAGTTCAAAGATCTATTCCCTAAAGATTTCCCTAAAGGATTGCCCCCACTCAATGGGATTAAGCACTATATTGATATACAACCTAGTGCCACCTTACCAAATAGATCAACTCACAAACTTAATCCAAAGCACACACCTAAATTCAAACGTCAAGTAGATGAGCTTATTAAGAAGGACTATGTACAAAAGAACATAAGCCCATGTGATGTGCCAATCTTACTCATACTAAAGAAGGAAGGATCTTAGAGAGGGTGAATTGATAATCAAGCTATAAACAAGATCTATCCAATAACTCGACTAGATGACATGCTCAACGAACTTTATGGAGACTAAATATTCAAAGATTGATTTGGAAAGTAGACACTACCATATTATAATGAGGCTAAGAGATGAATAGAAAACAGCTTTCAAAACAAGGAATGAATGCTATGAATGGCTTATCATGCCTTTCCACCTAACTAATGCCTCGAATACCTTCATTAGATTGATGAACCATCTCTTGAAATCCATAATTGACAAATGATCATCAACTTTGACGACATCCTAATATACAATATGGATTTAAGCACTCATATTAAGGACCTAAGATCGATATTATGTATTCTCTAAGCTAAACGACTGTTTAGCAACTTAAAGAAATGTGTGTTTTGCCAAGTGAAGTTAGATTATCGGTTATGTTGTATCTAGAGGTGAATAAAAGTTGATGAGGAAAAGATAAGAGCTATCACCGATAACAACCCTACAAAGTAGCTCAAACATGAGAAGTTTCCGTAGTCTAGCTTGATTTTATAAGAGGTTCATCTATAATTTTACTACCCTCACAACACCCTTAACCAAGCTAACAAGAAAAAAGCTTAGTTTGAATGGATGGGAAAAGGCATAGAAGAGCTTTGAAGAGTTAACGAAAGGTTTATGTCAACCCCCATACTAGCCCTACTCAACTTCGATAAAGCATTTGAACTGGAATGTGATGTCATGGAAGGAAATACACCTATCAAATTATTGTATAGTAAAACAAACTGAGTCCAACTGTCAATCCTTCAAAGAACTCTATATCGTTAAGTTGAAATACTTGAATTGCTAGTAATTCTCTCTATTTTCCAATTATCTAACTTAGCAAATAGACTCAATTTAATTAAAAACCCTAGCTAATAATTAAGGCTTAATTAACTAAACTAAAAAGATGCAATAAAATAAAATATTATAAACTAAATTATTAAAGAGAACATAATCCTTAGTAAATCCATTTCTACCTAACTTTATGAAAATTTCAATCTCGATTATTTATTGAATCGTGAAAATTCCATGTATAGGTTAATTGAAATCACTTCTCAAATTATACTCTATTATATCAAAATTGGATTAAGTTCTTGAATTCTACTATTAGGTTAGCTTAATCCAAATAAACCAAATAATCAATTGCTCAATCTATTCCAATTCCTTCTAATTACACTAATCCATTTGCAATAGGATTTCACAATCTTTAAAGTAAACTCTAACATTGAATTAACAACCTAAGTAAATATTAATTCAACATAATAAAACATGGTACAATTAGATCTCAATGATAGATATCATTGATTAAATAAACAATAACAATTGTTACATAAATAATTAAGGTTCAATAATGGTTTACTATGAAGAATTGAACTAAAACATAAAAAAAAAAAACTGAAAAAAATAAAAATAAAAAACAGGAAAAAGAAACAACCCTAGCCCTACTCTACTCTTCCTCCTCTTTCAAGGCTCAACCATACACACTCTATATTCTTAACTTAGCCTTAGACTCCTATATTATGATCCCAAATATGGAATTCTTTATAAAATAACATAATCACACCTACGATCACAGCCGTGATTCTCAGGTGTGTTTGTCCTTTGTGCTTAAAACTAACAAATTCCATGGATACAAAGATCATGGGCAAGAAAATGAGCGTGAACTTAATCATAATCTTCTTTGGCCTATAATTTTCAATATAATCTTGCTTCTTTGCCAATATCATCAAATGCATCCTTCATCAAAGCTTTAAACTTCATTGAATCTTCTCAAAAGTCACCAAAACTCCATCAATCTCTCCAACAACACCTACCAATCAAATTTTTCACAAATAAGCCTTAAATACTTAAGAATCAAAAAAAATAACTACTAAAATCTTAACAAAACTATCCTAAAATATACATGCAAAATAAGTATTATCAAATTCCCTCATACTTAAGATTTTGCTTGTCTTCAAGAAAAATAAATAAAGACTAAGAAAACATCTCCAGAACAACAACTCAAATTACATAGTTGAAAATTTTACATCCTCAATCATCATCCAAAACTCAACAACTTCTTCTCAAACAATTACTCATCTTATCTTATCAAACAATGCCCTTAGAACATTAAAATATTAACAAACTAAAAATTATACTAAATTTCTACAATTAATCTATATAATCCAAAGTTAGCATTATCAATTAAACAAAAATTAAACCGAAGATTAGAACAAGCATTAGTAAACTATGAAAAAGTTATAAACATTTCACCACTAAGACTTAAGAGTATACAGACCACTTCTTATTTTTATTTCACGAAAACTCAAAGTGGATGCATATTACATCAACTCATCCTCTAATCATCCCCTTATTATTATTTTCATTGGAGGACTTCTCTTTTTATTTTCATTAAATTAGAGCAGTTTCATCAATCAATAAGTCCTAGACCAGACAATCTTAAGCTACTAGGCAATAAAACTCACATTTGAACCATCCACACATTCCATCCAATTTCATTCTTCTCACTTTTATATGAATCTAGCCTTCACATGGACTTTTCTTTTGACCCTTGTAGTTCTAAGCTTATCATCCAAGTTTATAGGTGTTATATCATACTAAGAGGCACCTACAAGCTTAATTTCTCAAGTCAACAAGGCTCATAACTAGACTCTTTAACATTTTATCACATTTAATTACTCATCCTTCCTTTTTCTTGTCTTTTTTTCAATAAGCTTAACCTTTATTAATTTCAATTATCCCCTAACTACTTTGATTTTTTAAGAGACTTTCAAAATGCAAAGTCTCATTTGTTCATCTAATTGGACATGTTCTCAAAGGATCCAAAAAGAGATAACCATGATAAAAAAATAAGCTTAGAAATATAAATAACTGGTCATTAACCTATCAATCTCTATGATAATCCTGAGTCTCAAACTAAGTTTAAATAATAGAGAACTCTACACCATAAAGATTTCATCATTCAAAATCTAGAAAAGTGTTATAAGGCCATATTAATTCATAAGCAATCTTAAAAAAATTCATAAAAGTTGCTTCTATATAATAGGATGTAAATTCTCATAGTTATACTTAACATCAAATAATCAAATAAAATCCTAAAATATATAAGTGTAAGATACTCAACATTTCATACTCATTATATACGTATAAGAGAATCAACATTTCTTGAAATAAATCAACCAATCAGCTTCTTAATTCTTCCCCCCCCACACTTAAGCCGTATATTATCCTCATTTTACAAAATACACAATAAAGAAAAAAATCTAAAGAAAAAAAAAAAGAAACTGAGACTTCCCTAGATTAGTGTAGTAATAGTGAATTCTCCAAAAATACTTTGCCAAAAATTTCTGTTTCATCAAGCATAATCGAGATCCTTGCAAAAAAGATGCGAAAAGTAAAAAGAAATAAGGTAAAATGAAATTAAACCAAACTAATAACTACTAAACCAGCAAATTAACAAATATCTATCACAACTAAAAAGGTCTTAATAACTAAGTAGCTAAAATTTTAAAAAAAAAAAATAGTCTTTAAATACAGTATTTCATAAAGAGAGTTGAAAAATAGTCTAGGAACAAAAAAACCACTCATCGCCAATATCATCATCATTATCATCAGAATTGGAAATAGTTAGTAGTGGTAGCATTTGAATCCCCTAAGCCTTCAAAAGCATCTCAATTGTTGTCCTACTATACCTAACCTCCCTAGACAACTTCTTTTGCCTCTTAATGATCTTTCCCATCATCTTCGTCAATTTTGCCAAAAAGAAAGTCGTGGTCTCTAAGAAGATGTAGAGGGCACATCTCTAAACACTACAAGAATACTAGCAAGAACCTCTCTTAATATCTCCTCCTAAACAATTGTAGGAGCTCGGGGTAGTAGTGGCAGCTTAAGTGCTCAGATGGAATCATTAGACATAAGCTCAGTCCTCTTCACCAATTCCATCTCAAGCAGCTCTTTAAACAGTCCTAAATTGTTCACAAGCCTAGTGATTGTCAAGGCTAGTTTTTCTCCCAGTTTTTTTGTAAATTAGTCTTTTTTAAACCAATCAATATTAAACCTGACCCATTTAATACAGTCCCTCGACTAGGGTTAAAAGAAAATTGGTTCTTTTAACTTCAAATATATTTTAGAGTTGCCACCCGACTGGAATAAGGAAAAAGAGTTAAGTTATAACCAATTGAATAGACTGATTATAACTTAGCTACCGATCTATCGGTAAAACCAATTTTTGAATGATTTTCTAAAACAAGAGATCTAGATCCAGAGACTATCCCATTAAACTCTAAATAGGTACCACTTTTAACTTTTCAAATTTAATTTTTCTTTTCAAATACCCGTCCAATAATGTTGACAAGCTATAACTGAAATTATTCCTATTTACAAAAAATGAGAATTCAATGAATTATTTACTAAAGGGGGAAAATAAATCGTCTCCATATTTTAAGTCACCCCGTAGTGTGCCTAAGAGCTTAGTTATCATTAGGGCTTACCATGGCAAAATCTGGCTAAAATGGGTCCTCCGAAATATCAAAGAAAATTAAGGGGAAATGGTCCACAAACGAACAAGAGTAGCTAACGTAAAGCTACTCGGAGGATGTGACTCACCAACGAACACAACATGACTTGACACCTCACTTAATATGATGCACAAGTTGATGCCAAGGTCCACCTGCCACTAATTCTAAGCTACTTGACAAGATTAGATAAGAGTGTATGAAAAATGGACGTGGAGAGGGTTGTCTCCCAAGAACAAAATATTCAGTATTAAATGTAAGTTATCTCCAACTTACAAAAGAAAGAGACCATTTATAATAAGTTCATAAGGCAACATTATAAATAAATAAATTACAAGAAAGTATATACAAAAAGGGGATTTTTAGTACATACGAAAAAGAGTAAAAAGAACAAAAGACAAAAATGGAAAAAGTGATACAATGTCAGACGAAGTGGATAAGTAGCAGTGCAACATTGGTCCTGTACGAATATTCTCTAAGCACAACAGGTGAGAGGGATCAAGATGTTGCGGCAATAAAAGGGCCAAGACGAAAGAGATGGTAACATGCCAAAAGAAAACTACTTAGCCGATAAGTGAGTCTCTCATCACTCAACAAAACCCTCTCGGCAGCAACTAGTTGGATTACTCGACACAAGGTCCTTGGTTAGGGAATGGTTGGCATCATCACTACCGAGACCATAGATCATAGTATGACAATGCGGGGAGCTTAAGGAGTTCAACCACCTTCCTTCAATGTAAACTTTCTCGTCATCAGTAGGTTGTCGAAAGAGAATTCTTTAAGTGATGGATTGCAATCCTCGAAGCCATACGTAAGTAATGGGACCGCTGGTCGACAGTTCATTGATTCCTTGGGGTTGCTAAAGATTTACCCTCAAATCTTGGTTTTCATCATCATTAGGCATATAAGGAGTCAAATCAACGACATTAAAGGAGGAAGACACGCCGAAACTTTCGGGTAACTCAATCTCATAGGCATTATCATTAATGTGCCTCAGGATCCTATAGGGTCTATAGCAAATCGTGACCAAAAATAGATAAGGCCAGTCTTTAGATGAGTCTAAGCTTGTAGAAAGCTCGAAAATAGTTAATGGGAAAAGGTACGAAAGGGGGGCAAAAATGATGAATGAAACAAAAAGCAACAACTCACAAACAGCTCCAGATGATATGAGGCACCAATGGAACTTCCAAGGACTCACTGCATGATTCAATATGATGGACGAATTGGTCTAATGAGGTTACTCACCACCTAACCTTACTTAAGGGAAAGGATAAGAGTAATGCTAAAAGTAAACAACAGTGTTTACATAAGGAATAAAGTACTCAAAGGTATATTGAAGATAATCTCATCTATTACAGCTGTAAGTACAAGAGTATTTATACCTATAAGTTAGGGCAACTTGCCCAAAAGGGAAAAGACAAAAAAGACATTTCCTAAAAAAGTAATGTACACGATACAAAAGGGTAAAAATGACTATACAAGGAAAACAATCATTGGTGCTACAAATTCTACATATGATACTGTACACGTAGCAATACTGCATTGGCAAGGTTGTGAGGAGATGTGGATAAAAAAGTACGGACAGGTAGGCTTACCCAAGTAAGGATGGCTTAGTCAGGCCAAATTCTCTCTCTCAACTTCTCGACAAGGAACATGCTAAGTAATTGGCTGGCTCAGCGCTAGAGAGTAATCATCAACTCGGCATACCATAGAAAAATGGATGGTCATACAATATGGCATTAAAGGTGACTCTGCAAGCATGTACTCAGCCTCGGCAAAGGTTGGTTGGAATAGAAGGATTCATCATGCTAGCCCCTTTAAACCTCGGGCTCGGCTGCAAGTCAGAGGTCCAGTAGCCTGATTCCCATCATTCCCTCCAGGTTGTTTTAGATTTGGGATCAAATCCAAATGGTGTTCACCCAATTCTCTATTAGGGTGATATAGACTGAGGTCGGCAATATTGAAGGCATTAGAAACCCCATAGTCCTCTAGCAATTCCAACCTATAGGTGTTGTTAGTGGTTTTCTAGAGAATTCTAAAAGGTCCTTCCATTCTTGTAGATAATTTGTTCTTCCTCTTGTTCGGGAACCGTTCCTTACTGAGGTACAGCCATATCAAGTCTCCTAGCTTAAATTGTTTGGTTAACTTACCCTTGGTCATTTTTCACATTCTTCTAGCAACTTGGTCAATGTACCAAGTGACCTTATCATAGATGTGTCGAAGAGATAGTGCTCTAGCCGAGGTATCAAGGTCCTCTTACGCAGGTGCTAGTACAGGGGCATAGTCAAGGGACAACTCGAGATTGAATCCATAGACTACCTTGAAGAGAGTCTGCTTGGTGGTGTCATGTACGATTCGGTTATAGGAAAACTCAACCACTAGCAAGCAAATGTCCCAATCAGCTAAATTCTTACCTATGCAACTTAGAGCAATGACCCCAAAGTACGATTAACCACCTCTGTTTAAACGTCAATTTAGGGGTAATATGAGGTACTAAAGAGTAATTTGGTTCCCAATAATTCTCTAAAAATGGCTCAAGAACTTTGAGTCTCTGTCGGACACTATACTTCTCGATACACCATGTATCCGCACAATCTCTTATAAGAAAAGAGAAGCAATAGCCAAAGCGTCGTTAGTTTTAGTGCAAGGTACGAAGTGTGCCATCTTACTAAATCGATCCACAATATAGAATTTTTACCTCAAGCAATTTGTGGCAGTCCGAGAACAAAGTCCATGCTGAGTTTAGTCTATGGCCTTGTTAGAACAGGTAGGGGCATTGCTTTCCTTTGCTCGGCTCAACTCTTGACTTTTTTGCATATAGCACAACTTTAGACAACTCCCTACACATCTCTCCGCATTCTTAGCCAAAAGAATCATCCATTCAATAGTTTAAAGGTCTTCCTCTCCCTAAAGTATCTCGAAAGTCCTCCATTATAGGCTTCCCTGATTAATAATTCCCATAAGGAACAAGTCAGCACACATAGTTTCCCCCCTCAGAACAGGTAGCCATCCTCCATATAATACTCATCCACTATCCTCCCATCCACGCATTGTGAAATTATTGATCCAAAGTGTGGATCCTCAAAGTATTGTTCTTTGATACTCGCAAACCTAATCTATAGTTCTAATAAAAGCACATGTCTCCTCGAAAGAGCATTTGCAACTACAATGCTCTTTCCCTACTTGTATTTAATTACAAAATTGAATCTGTCAGGACTCTAAAAGGGGCCTAATAGGATTACCTAAAATTTCCATATCATGTGTGTACCCATGATATGGAAACCACCTTGCAAGTTAGAGATTGTAAGACTCTAAATGATTAGCCACTAGGGTTGCTAATTTTTAATTAATTAATATACTATAAAATATAAATAACTATGGATGTCCAATACCCACAGTTCCTCAGAACCGTAGAGAATTGGTATCCTTTACCAAATAAAAAGATGGGATATATCAACTTTATAAAATTACAAGAAATATGAAATTATATTGAATTCTAACATATAAATATTTCCGATAAAGGACATTTTTGTATCATCTATAAATGTCTCAACTCATTCTATTACTATCATACTTATCTTCACCTTATACTCGGCACTCAAAACTTATCCCAATCCCAATAGAAGTAAACCTGCAAAAGAAACTAAGGGGGAATGAGCATAAAACAGCTCAGTGAGTTTGTCCCTCACCACTACCATTCAAGCAAGTTATCAAACATTATTAACATACATGCAAGCTATCTACATACAAAATGAATTCAGGCGTGATGAATGCAACCAACACTTCTATAGGAGTCCGGAACTATGAACTGTGTAGAATTACGTCGTCTATGCTTCAATTGTCCCTTGTACTTACCCGCACAAGGCACCTCTACTTACCTGCATGAAGCTACCTAGGGGCACCACCCCTCCAGGCAATACTTGACCATTACCCTAGTCGAGAAAGAAATTCCAATCCAAATAAGTGGATTCCAAATTAGGGCCATCCACCATCCAAAGCCCCTTGGGCACGAACATACAAGTCATCTCACAATCAAATCTATCCAAGGCCTTATGGGCACAATAAAGCGAGTCCTCTCACTATCAATTGGAGATCCCACACTAGCTTTGCCTTAACTCTAAAATATTATTTATGGCTCCACAAGCTCTTATAAAAATCATGTAAATATATATATATATATATATATATATTTAGATTAGAAAAGCTTTTTCCAAAAATACTTTTCTCAAGATTTTACAAAGCCAACACTCTCCATCCATGCCTTTACTAAGTCATAGACATGCAATGAGTATAACCGGTTATTTTTGTCTGATATTTATATTTATCAATTTAAAAAGGTGATCACAAGGATAATAACAAACAAGCCAAATACTCATTCAAACATATAATCAACAGTAAGCAACAAAACATCATATAAGTAACACATACAAGTAAGTAGTAAGTCATTAGAACTCCATCACCTAGATTATTGCTTATTCTCCAAGACTTTAAGGTTTTCAGAACTTGATATTGAAATGCCTAAAAGATAATAAAACCTTTTAAGTATTCTAAAAAATCAAACTCTTTAGTTAACTAAAAATCTAATGTAGTTTGTCTAGTTTCCCATTATGATCCAAGTATGGTGTATACAAGGTTTATCATACTTAACGGGATCAATAGTAACTATCTTTGTACATTATGATACTTTATATATTGAGTTATTTATTTCTCCTCATTATTAGTTTACGGGTTCCATTACTTAGTTATCTTACTTGTTCTTTTTGGTTTATCTTAGATCATTAGTCACGTATAACTTTTTCATCCTAATTCTGATTTTTATGATCTTATAGTTGGTTCTCATCATTTTCGGATGTACATTCGCGTAGCAGGGTCCGTTTTGGACATTAAAACCTACGTTTTATGATATGGGTTTAAATTATTATAATTCTTAATTATTATGACTTAAATATTCCTATTTATTACTTTAGTATCTTATTTTATTACTTTATGATTTAATTACTTACCATATTCTTACATTTTTATAATTTTACATTATTATTGTCATTACATGTATTTACATAAGATTAATTTAAGTTGATATATACATTATGGGTCCATTATAAGTTTCGACCCATACTTACATATATATGTATATTGTATATTATTACTTTATTATATTATATTATAGTATATTAGATATTTATATTATAATTCATATATGTGGCAACCTTAAACTTTTACACTTATATATCTTATACATATGTTATGTGTATGTATACTTCTAGCATACTTATACATGTATATGTACACATACCCATATATACAACGGTGGTATACGTATTTTTATACGTATTTTCGTATGTTCCTAATACATCCTTAAGAAACCTTCATATAATTCCTATTTTTACATATTATGGGTTCAATTTGTAAGCTACATGTATATACACTTAGTATTTTCCTTATTTTTGGTTATGTAAATAAGGAATACTCATGTATAGGGATGTCTATACCTATGTACATGGGTTTTTCCTATTCTTACCGATATATACATATGCTTATACTATGTATTTCACCAAAATGCATACATAAACACTTCACATGTATCCATATGTCACATAAGCATATGTTTTTCTACTCATATACCTAAGTATTTCTACACTTATATATATGGGTATGGAGATTCCTATTTGTACTAACATATATATATATATATATATATTATATAAAGATTCTAAAGCTAATATAACATAAACAACTATTCATTTACTTAAAATAGGAGATCACATGAAAACATACCTCTTCCTCTTTTGTAATATGTAAGAAGGAAAGCAAGCATATAGTGTAGTAGTTTATGGATGAGTTGTTGAAAATATGGAAGTAAAATTTGAAAGTTAAAGAAAAGGAAGGAAGAAGAGGGGTCACGGTTTGGAGAAGGGGTCCAATGAGTGTTGATTTGTTATGTTTAAATGTGTAGAAAAGAAAAGGGAAGGGGATTCTAGAATGGGACAAGTCGACAGCCAAGAAAGGGAGGAAATGGAAAAAAAAATCATATAAAAAATGAAAAGAAATCCATAGAAAATTGAAGAGAATTCTAGATAAAAAGGACACATGTTGACTTTAGTTAACACTTAGACTTAGTCAACATTTGACCAAGTCAAATATTGACTTAATCAACTTTCTCAAATTACATGTAATTAGTGTACATAAGGATGGAATTAAGGATAATTAGGAGAAAAATTAAGGAAATGAAAGGAAAGATGGAATTAAATGAAATAATTAGTAAAAATAATCATTGAAGCCTTTTTCTAAGCATTTATATCCCTATATAAGATTTAGTATCATACTTAATATAATCAGCATAAAAAGTACAATTTATAATACTAACATTGAGTATATGTAGTATAAATATTAACTACATACTTAAACTTACATAATAGTAGCTTATTTTTATAATTATAAAATTAATATTATGTATAATGTAATATTATAATTTCTAATAAATTAATTTAGTATGTACACATTTATGAACAATTGGAAGTTATCTTTATTTATTTGTTAATGATTTTATATGATTTAGCATGTTACTAAGAATATATTATCAATTAGAGTTTTAGAGTAAATTATAGTGAATTAGCACTTTTATATCATTAAAGTTATAGTTTAAGGGTTTTTATCACTTTCAAGTGCAATCTCTAGTGTTTTATGTATTTAGGGTTTAATGTGTCCATACGCGATTAAGTTTTCGATTATTATCTTAGAGTTTTCATCTTATCTAGTCTTGTTAACTCTTATAGTCATCTAGCACATTTGAATCTATTTTAAGATTTAAGTCAAAAAATTTAGGGGTTTACAGAATCCCTCAAGCAATTCAACCCATCTCGCTTATTGCTTTAACAACTTGGTTTGACTTCAGAGGTACCTTAACAATTTATGATCAATATATATAACAAATTCTCTTGGCAGTAAATAATGTTGCCATACTTGCATTGCTTAGATTAGTGCCAAAAGTTCTTTGTCATACACAGAGTAGTTCAGCTGTGGTCCTCGGAGTTTCTTACTGTAGAAGGTAATTGGTCAACTTTCCTGCATCAGGACAGCACCTATTCCAATGTCTAATGCGTCGCATTCCAGCTCAAAAATTTTGTCGAAGTCAGGTAATACTAACACGAAGGCGGAGGTCAATCTTTCTTTTATGTCAGTAAAACTCCTCTCCTCCCTTTCTTCCCATCTGAAGTCGATTTTTTTTCATTAGTTCAGTAAGTGGTGCAGTGAGGGTGATGAAATTCTTGATGAATTTTCTGTAAAACGAAGCTAGTCCGTAGAAACTTCTCAAGTCGGCATAAGTAATAGGAGTCGGCTAATCAACAATTGCTCAGATCTTCTCATCATCAACTTACAAGCCTCCTCCACTGACTACATAACCCAAAAATACCACTACCTCATGGCAAAAGCAACATTTCTTTAGATTGCCAAATAGTCTCTCAGCACAAAGGATATCTAAGACTACTCTAAGATGTTCATAGTAACTCGATATGTCGATACTGTAGATCAAGATGTCATCAAAGTACACTATGACACACTTCCCGATGAGATGTCTCAGCACAATTTCATTAATCTCATGAAAGTGCTTAGGGCATTCGACAAGCCAAAAGACATGAGCATCCACTAGTAAAGTCCACGTCAAGTCTTGAACGCAGTCTTCCGTTCGCCACCTAGTTTCATGCGGATTTAATGGTAGCCAGACTTGAGATCAATCTTGCTGAAAATATTGGCTCCACTCAATTCATTTAACATGTCTTCTAGCCTCAGGATCAGATACCTATATTTGATTGTGATTTTGTTCACAACTCGACTGTTAACACACATCCTCCAGGTTCCATCCTTCTTCGGTACTAAAAGTATAGGCACATCATAAGGGCTGAGACTCTCTCTTACATAATCTCTCTCTAACAACTCATTAACTTGACATTGGAGCTCAGAAACCTACTCGGGATTCATCCGATAAGCTGATTTATTCAGTAGTGCAACGCCAAGTACTAAGTCAATATAGTGCTCTATGCCTCGAGTTGGGGGCAACCCCTTAGGTAACTGTTCTGAGAACAAGTCGGCATATTCATCTAGCAACTCCTTGATTTCCTAAGGAAGCTCACCTGGCTCTTTTATTTCCAACAGTCGCCTGACCAACAATAGGGTCAGCTCGTCAGCATTAATAGCCTTTCGGAGCTTGGCTTTACTCATCACTAAAGCTTTCTTCAATCCCCAAGTGAGTTTCTTCTGTAACTTGTGAACTTCTTTCGATGGTATCGGATTCAGTGTGATTTTCCAGTAATCCTTCTCAAACATATACGTGTTTCTGTAGCCAACATGTATAACTCTCCTATTAAACAACCATAGCCTACCAACAACACATGGGAAGTGCACATAGGCAGTACGTCAAAGAGAATCTGATCAGAGTAATTCCTAATAGTGATCAGCAATAGTATTTGCCGAGTGACATGTAGTGCTCCTTTCTCACTCAACCAGTGCAACTTATACGACCTGAGATGTGCAACAGTCGACAGATTCAATTTTGAAACAAGATTAGCCGATGCCACATTGGTGCAACTTCTACTACCCACAATGAGGCCACACATCTGATCATTCACCTTATAAGTGGTATGAAACGAATTCTCTCTCTACTCCTCCTCTCGTGAGGGTTCCATGCTCATAGTGTACCGGACAACCTTGAGTAACTAGTCTAAGTTCTCAGGAAACACATTCTCCTCAATCAATTCTTTCTCAGCATTTTCTTTCTCAGTAGGAACCTCTTCCTCCTCTAGTTCCTCATCCGTACTCTCTACTTCTAACTTCAGGATGTCTCCCTTAATGACCATCGTCCTTCAATTCGAGCACTGAGCAACCATATGTCCAAACCCCTAATACTTAAAGCACTTGATCTAGCTAGTCTTCCTACCAGACCCTTACCCCTTCTCATACATTCAGGTCAACACGACATCTTTAGGCCGGCCTTTCTACTTGGCTCTTACATCAATCTTTCTTCTCAGCTCAACACTCGACTGAGCTTAGTAACTTGTCAATCCAGGTTGGCTAGTCAGCATTCTGGTCATTACTTGGCTCCTTCTTTGCCTATCTACTTACTAGGCAATCCTAATAGCTTCATCCATTGTGTCAAATCGTTGGAGCTCCACAATATCTCAAATGTCTCCTCTTAACCAAGTAACAAATCCTGAGACTGTTCGAGCTGGTGGTTCCTCCACTTCGCAACATATCATAAGCATTTAAAAGTCTTAAACATACTTATCAACAATTCGGCCTCCATGCCTCAGCTCCCAAAGCCAAGTGAAAGTATCTTGGAGGTATGTTTCTAGCCCAAATATGGTTCTGAGCACTCTCTTCATCTTGGGCCAAGTGTTAATCTCTCGGTACCCCTCTTGTCTTCTCATGGCCTGAAAATTTTTCCACCACATAGCGGCATATCTAGAGAATTTAACAGCAGCAGTTCTTACCTTCTCATAATCCTTATATTGATAATAATCAAACACACGCTCCACCTTCTCTTCCCACTCCAGATACTCATCAGCATTCCTAAATCCATTGAAACTCGAAATCTAAAGCTTCACATAGTTGGATGCTCTGGGGACTCATACACACTCCTCTTCAAAATACTCCTTTTGCTCTTCGTCAAGCTCTCTCAGGTCCATTCTTCACCTTACTTGTTCGCCAACCCCTCCACCTCAAATGGGTCAAGCTGGGTTCTAACCTCTAATAAGTTGAGCAGCTTGTGGGGTGTTTTGCATAGCCTCAATGGGTCAGCAAGACAGTGCATGAACAGCTTAGGTTAGATCTACTAAGAGGTTAGCTACCTCATCAAGCCTCTCGTCAGTGCTTCTGAGAGTTCCTTGAGATTGTCGTCTATGGTAGACAACTCCACTATCATCACCAACACTAACATTCATACTTAAGTCTGTCATTTCTCCTCACAAATTCAAAATTCAAACAAACACTTTAGAAAGTGAACAGCTAATAACACAGCAGTCAAATGAACACAGTAACTGGCTCTGTTTCACACGCGTAAAACAGAATACAACAAAACTTTCAAGAAGAACTAACTATAGTTCACACAAAACCTCTACTCTGATACCAAGATGTTACGAACTGTGACCAAGAATAAACAAGGCCGACCGCTAAATGGGTCCAAACTTACAGAAAGCTCGAAAAGGATTGATGGGGAAAGGTATGAAAGGGGGCAAAAATGACAAATGAATCAGTAAGCAAAAACCCACGAATAACTCTAAAGGATATGACACACTAATGAAACTTCCGAAGACTCATGGCACAATTCAATATGACGTACGAATTGGTCTAATGAGGTTACTCACCACCTAACCTTGCTTAAGGGAAAGGATAAGAGTGATACTAAGAGTAAACAATAGTGTTTAAGCAAGGAAAAAAGTACTCAAAGGTATATTGAAGATAATCTCATCTATTACATCTACAACTATAAGGGTATTTATACTCATAAGTTAAGGTAACTTGCCCAAAAGGGAAAAGACAAAAAGGACATTTCCTAAAGAAGCAATGTACATGATACAAAAGAGTAAAAATGAATATACAAGGAAAACAATCATTGCTGCTTTAGATTCTACATATGATACTGTATACGTAGCAATGTTGCATTGGCGAGATTGTTAGGAGATGTAGACAAAAAAGTACGGACAAGTAGGTTTGTCCGAGCAGGGATGACTTAGTCAACCTGTACTCTCTCTCTCTTTACTTCTCAGCAAGGAAAATCTCAAGTAATTTGTCGGCTCAATACTAGAGAGTAATCATTAACTCGACCTACCACAGAAAAATAGGCGACCATACGGTATGGCATTAAAGGTAACTCGGCATGCAAGTACTCGGCCTAAGCAGGAGTTGGTTGGAATAAAAAGATTCGTTGTGCCAACCCCTCTAGTCCTCGGGCTCAGCTGTGGGTTAGAGGTTCGGTAACCTAATTCCCATCAGGGTCCATTCATTCTAGGAGATAGTTTATCGGTCCTTCTATCGAGCTACATTTTTGGCCAATTGTTCGGCAATCTTTGGATGTAACCTTTGGAACTTCTCAGCATGCTGTAAGCTAGATTGACTTTCCCCTTATATAGTTGGGCTATTAATTAAATCCATGAGTAGGTTCGTGTTAAGTCCTTAACAATCTCAAATGGTGATGTTCCGGTTGAGTTGTGAGTTGAGCGATTATAGGCAAATTCAATGATGGGCAGGCATAAATCCCAGTCATGAGACCTCTTTCAAACAATAACACATAAGAGATTACCAACGATTCTGTTAACTACTTCAGTTTAGCCGTCTGTCTGGGGGAGGCAAGAGATACTGAAAAGGAGCTTAGTGTTGAGTTTCCTCCATAGGGTCTTCTAAAAGAAGCTCATGAATTCAAATCACGATCCGATCCGATACAATACTTCTCGGCACTCCATATAGTTGCACAATTTCACAAAAAGAAGTTAACGACGAATAAAGCATCATTAGTTCTATGGTAGGGAATGAAGTGGCCCATCTTGCTAAACCGATCGACCACCACCATGATCGAATCATGTCGTCTCACCATGTGGGGAAGGTTAAGAATGAAAACCATGCTTAGATCTGTTTATGGCCACTCGAGAATTGGTAGGGGTGTATATTCTCCATAGGGCTCTCTCCTCTCTTTTGCATACTTACACACCTTGTACTTCTCAAGTATTTGGTGCACATCCTTCATCATTCTAAACCAATAAAAGTGCTCCTTCAATATCTCAATCATCCTCTTTTCTCCAAAATGGCCGGCCAGACCCCCGGCATAAGCCTTTCGAACCAGTAGCTCCCTTGCAAAACCACTTGGCACATAAATCTACTTAACCTTCATCCAGAACCCTTCACTCAAGCAGAACCCTTCCATAGCTCCTTTAGCACTACACTTGGTTACTAAGGGTCCAAAATGTAGGTCATGCTCATACTGATCAAGTAAAATGCCGAATCCAAGCACCTTATCTTGTAACATTGTGACGAAGGTATGATGGCGAGAAAGTGCATCAGCCACTATATTGGTGCTTCCCTTCTTATATCTAATGACATAACAAAAGGTTTCCAGGAATTCAACCCATTTGGTGTAATGCCGAGAAAGCTTCTATTGCCTGAGAAGATACTTAAGACGTTCATGATCCGAATGGATGATGAATTTTCTCAACAATAGATAATGCTACCAATTCTAGAGTATACAGACAGAGGCATAGAATTCCTTGTCATGGGTTGAGTAATTCAAGGCAACACCACGGAGTTTTTCACTAAAGTAGACAATAGGCCGGTGCTCTTGCATAAGGACAGCACCAATGCTGACACCAAACGCATCACATTCAACCTCAAAAACCTTCTCGAAATCTGCTAGGATGAGTACTGGAGCAGTTGTCAACTTAGACTTCACATCTTCAAAACTCCTCTAAGCCTTTTCTGTCCATTTAAACTCAACATTCGTCTTGGTCAATTCAGTCAACAGCACAATTATGGAGCTGAAGTTCTAGATAAATCTTTAATAGAACAAGGCTAGGCTATGGAAGCTCCTGACTTTGACAACACTAGTCAGTATAGGCCACTCATTAATAGTTCTGACTTTTTCCTCATCAACTTCAACTTCACTCCCTAAAATGACATATCCGAGGAATACAACCTCACTTTGACAGAGCGCACACTTCTTCAAATTGCCAAATAATTTCTCAGTGTAGAATATGTTAAACACCAATCTCAAATGTTTGACATGAACAAGGAGGTCGGCACTGTAGACCAGAATATCAATAAAATAAACCACAATGCATTTATCGATCAACAATCTTAATGTATGATTCATCAACCACATAAATGTACTCGGAGCATTAGTTAGTCTGAACAGCATCACCAACCATTCAAACAGACCATCCCTTATCTTGAAGGCCCTCTTCCATTCATCCCTAAGTCTCATCTATATCTGGTGGTAGTCGCTCTTCAAGTCAATCATAGAAAAGATGCAGGCGCCGTGTAACTCGTTAAGCATATCATCAAGCTATAGGATCAGGTATTGGTATTTCATAGTGATCTTATTGATCGCTCGACTGTCAATGCACATTCACCATGTTCCATCCTTTTTCAACACAAGTACAGTAGGTATAACACAAGCATTGATGCTCACATGAACATATCCACAATCTACCAACTTATCCACCTGCTTCTTCAATTCAGCTGCCTATTCTGGATTAAGCTTGTAAGTAGGTCAGTTTGGCCTTTTCCTAGGCTTCTTGCACTTCCATAGGACTCATAGGTGTTAATATAATTTTCTTCCCATTCTTTTAAAACATGTAAGTGTTTTTATACCCATCATGTAACACTCTCAAGTCAAATATCCACGATCAGCTGAGTAATATGTGAGATGCATACATGAGAAGAACATCACACAACACCTCGTCCCTATACCTATCACCAATGGTAATCAGTACTCTAACTTGCTCAGAAAAGTGTAGTCCTCCTTTCCCGTTCACCCAGTGAATCGTGTACAGCTTGGGGTGTAGGAGGGTTGGCAATTTCATGGACTTAACTACCCTTTACGCAATGACATTGGTACAGCTCCCTCCGTCAATGATCACAACGCATAACTTATCATTCACCCGACAATTCGTATGAAAGAGGTTCTCCTTTTTCTCATCATCATTAGCCACAAAAGTATTGAGAGATCTTCAAACTACAAAGCAATGCTCGACTCCGCCATCAAAAGGTATCTTGACATAGGGATCTTCCTCAAATTCTTCTAGCATCTAATCAGCTGCCACTTCTTCCTCTCCTTCACTTGCACGTTCTACATCAAACTGGGGCTTGTCTCCCTTTATGGTCATGACTCGGCAATTCAAACATTGACTAGCCACATATCCATAGCCAAGATATTTAAAACATTTGATTTCTCTGGTTTTCCTCCCTGAGTTCTGACCCTAGTCTCTTCGAATCTCAAGCTCCTCGATCTCGCTCTTACCTCGGGCCCTTATCTGGTCGACTTGGCATGTGACCTCGACATTCTACCTCGAAATTGTTCAAAACTCTGTCATTCATTAGTCGGCTCAACAGGCCACTCCTGTTTAGTATTAACGTTCGGCTACTCAACATTTGACTAACTTAGTTCCGCCATTGCCTTTCAAATCTCTAGGCCACACAGATGGTTTCATCCAAAGTTATAAGGTTCTGAAACTCCACAATGTTACCAATCTCAACACGTAGTCCAAAGATGAATCATACTATAGTTTAGGTCTCAGGCTCGTCGACATCACATCGTATCATCAGCAACTGAAACTCCCAAACATAGTCATCTACAGATCTATTACCTTACCTTAAGTCTTAAAGTCGTCGAAAAGTGTCTTGTTCATAGTGTTCGGAAACAAAGCTACTTCTCAGAACTCTCTTCATCTCGTTCCATGTTTAGACCTCACGTCGGGTCCTCAAGCAAACATTTTATATCTTCTTCCACCACATTGCCGCATATCCAAAAAATTCTAACGTGGTCACTCTAATGCAGACAGCATCTTCACAATCATAGAAGTCAAATATCTTTTCAATCGTCTCTTCCCAGTCTAGGTAGTCATCAGTACTACCAAACCCGTTAAAGCTCGGAATCTGTATTTTAAGATGTTTAGCACCTCTTGGCACTCTAAACTCTCACTCATCAATCCCAACATACTGGTCTTTTTCTTCTCCATACTCTTCTACTTCATCCAACTCTAACCTTCTCCTCACGACTTTATCAGTACGTCACAGTGGTGTTTAGTTCATTAGAAAGGCTTCCAAAGTTCGCTCGTTCATCTGCCTCCTCGGCCTATATCTCATTTCTCGGCCCTGCTCAGCCACTCTCTCACGCGGTCTAATCTCTAAGACCCTGTTTACTGAGATAACCAAGTTGGCCGCAATAGCAACAAGATCTTGTATCTACTCATCAATAATACGTGGTGTTTGTTGGGTAACTCAACCACGATCATGAGCATCACTCTCGACATCGTTAATCTCTCCCTATACTCTAAGGTTCATCATTCTCAACATAAAGCTTCAGTAAAGACACTTCACTTAGATGCTTTCAACATACACACAAATATATCAAACAGCAAACTGACTACCACTACACAGCTCTCAGTCTCAACCTCAAGCTCTGATACCAAGAAATTATATGTTAGGCCTAGGAACTTAGTTATCACTAAGGCTTACCGTGGCAAATCTGGCTAAAATGGGTCCTCCGAAATATCAAAGAAAATTAGAGAGAAATGGTCTACAAACGAACAAGAGTAGCTAACGTAAAGCTGTTCGGAGAATGTGAGTCACAAATGAACACAACACGACTTGATACCTCACTTGATATAACGCACAAGTTGATGTCAAGGTCCACCTACCACTAATCTTGAGCTACTCGACAAGATTAGATAAGAGTATATGAAAGATAGACTTGGAGAGGGTTATCTCACAAGAACAAAATATTCAGTATTAAATGTAAGTTGTCTCCAGATTATAAGAGAAAGAGACTATTTATAGTAAGTCCCTAGGGCAACATTACAAATAAAGAAATTACAAGAAAATATATACAAAAAAAGGATTCCTAATACATACGAAAAAGGATAAAAGACAAAAATAGAAAAAGTAGTATAAGGTCAAACGAGATGGACAAGTGGTAGTGCAACATTGGTCCCGTACAAATATCCTTTGAGCATAGTAGGTAAGATGGATCAAGATGTTACGGCAATAAAGGGGTCAGGACGAGAGAGATGGTAGCATGCCAAGAGAAAACTATTCGGTCGATAAGTGAATCTCTCATCACTCGGCAAGAATCTCTCGGTAATAGCTAGTCAAATTACTCGAAATAAGGTCCTCAACTAGGCAATGGTCAGCATCATCACTACCAAGAGCATAGATCATAGTATGACAATGCGAGGAGCTTAAGGAGTTCAGCCACCTTTCTTCAGTGTAAACTTTTATGTCATCAATGAGTTACCAAGAGAGAATTCTTTGGGTGAAGGATTGCAGTCCTTAGAGCCGTACGCGAGTAATGGGATCACTAGTTGGCAGTTCATCACCCCATATGTATACGTGCCTACACACCCACTATTCGGGATCAAATATCCATAGTTCATTCAATGAAAACTTTAGCAATTTAGTTAATTTTAATTTTCAAAAAGAACGGGTTTACATTTTACCCGTTTTAATTTATTTAAGGAAATTTTCTAAGGGTCCTAATTACAGTTTTATTTTTGGAAATTCAAAAACGCCATAGTTTTGAAAAAATAGATTTACATTATATTATTTTTATAAAAAATGAGTTTTTAAGTGACAAAAAATCCGTTTATTTAATAATTTATTTATTTTTCTATTTTTATTTTTATTTTATTTACTTTTTTTCTTGTTTATTTTCTTATGATTAATTTATCCCTAAAACAAGGGGAAAAAATAAAATTAAACTAATTCTTCTTTTCTTTTCTTTTCTTTTCTTTTTTTTTTGCTTTTCTCCTTTCTATTTCTTTTCCTCTTTTTCTCTCTATTTTTTTCGTTCTCTTTTTTCTCTTTATTTTTGTTACAAGTTACAATGCGAACATAAAATAACAATAAAGAACAAGAAAAGAAAAAATACAGAAAATAAAATAAAAGAAACGTAAATGGGCTAAACCAAATACTGTAGGTGGATTGGGCTGGATCAACGGGTTAATAAGGCTAGACTTAGGTCAATCAGCTCAATTGGAGCTCCATGGATTGAATTTAGGTCAACCTAACCTGGCACGTGGTCAATACATGATCAGAAATAAAAGGAAGAGAAGATACGACAGTCAAGGTAGGGGTGTTCCATGGCAGTTCTAGGCTTGATTTTATGTAAGAAAAGGCATTTCCATGTGTTTTTTATTAGACATTGGGGGTTTACCCAAGCACCTTAGATTATTATAATTGTTTTTTGGGTGTTTTTAAAATTTAGTGGTGGTAGTAGAAGTAGGTTGTGACCATGGTTGACAACTGAGTGTAAGTAAGTGATCGGGGTCGATGTTTCTGGGGATGAGAAGATGGGCGATAGTCTTCTCTTAAACTGAAAGTGGCCGTAGGTTGGTGTTTGGGGAGTTGGCAACTGCGGCGATTAAGGTTTTGAAGTTTAGGCGGTGGTGGCAGTGGCTAGGAGCTATGGCTAGGGGCTTATAGTGCATAGGTTATCAGAAAGGGATGGTGCGACTCGTTAGTCATGATGGTCAAGGGTGTGGGGGGTGTTGCAATATTCGGCATGTGTATGCGCTATGCGTTTTGTGGATGGTAGGAAAGGGCTTTATTTGGTAGAGGAATGGGTTTAGGGCTCGAGTTGTGTATTGTTCGATGTATGTAGGGAAGGGGATGGTAGGTTGAAGAATGAGAAGGAGCTTCAGATGATTGGATTGGGTCAGTTCAATGTTGTAGCTGTGGGTTTGAGGTGAAGGCTTAGAGAGGGTGTGTAGTGTGGTGAAGGTTGCTACACTAGAGCATGGCATGGTGAATAGACAGTCGCAGTACTGGAGTGGCTGGGTGTTTTTTTTATTGATGAGCGAAAGAGAGAGAGAGTCAGCCATGTATGTTATCGGTGTTAAAGTGAGAGAGAGAGACCCTAGATCAATTTGCTGTATTTGGTTCTTGAATGAGAAATAGAGGGAAAGAAAAGGAAAGAGGAGAAGGAGAAGGAAAAGGAAAATATACTGTCAATGCTAATCACAAAGTGCCACATATCATGACAAGACACATGACCTAGTGATCTCTTGACATGTGATAGTGCATGGTGTGTATTGTAGAAAAAAGAAAAAAGAAAATGATAGATTCTGCCTCTAACAAGATTTGAACCCCTAACCTTAAGCTTAAACTCAATACTATATCTATATGCTTATCCATTAAACCATTGCTTGTACTTCGTTGACAAGGCTAACCTGAGCTAGATTTAAATCTAAGCTCATGCCCAATGCCCTTCTTCTAAACTTGATTTAAATTAAAAAAATCTACACTATCTAAACTTATTATTTATCTATATTTAACAAATTCTCTATTTTTCAATTTTTCTTTTTTTTTTTTTGTAACTTTTCAAATTTCTATACATATACTTTTTGTATTTCTTATTTTTCTTTATTTTTTGTAACTTCCTAAATTTTACATTTTTTTGTATTTTTCTAAACTTCTTTTTATTTGGCTTTTTCTAAATTTCTTATTTTTTGGTTTTTCTTAATTTTCAATTTTTTTGTATTTTTCATAATTTAGGACCCTTTCTCCTATTCTAAAAATTTTGAAAAATAAAGGTAGGTAAAAATGGGCTATCTACAGCCACTCCTCTTTATAGTGAAGTTTAAGCAAAACTTTGTCACAAAGACAAAAGAGACACTATTTATGCTCCAAGAGTGTATTTCGTCCTAAGAAGTACTGTAGTTAGCTAGCTATGCTAAGCCCGATCCACTGGGGATTTGGTGGAGAGAAAGGTGGTGCTATAAGAGCTGGTCAAAAGACTGAAAGAGGAATTGAAGCCTAATTGTGCCCTTTTGAGCTAGTGAACCAAGGAGAACCGAGTGGAGTGCTCCTTGAGCTAGCTAAGATCCTAAAAAATGTTGAAAACTTAGTCATACCCCAATGAGTTGACTAACCAAGGTAAAATAGGTAAAGCGTTCCTTGAGCTGGCTAAGACTCTAAAAGAGATATTGAAAACTTGGTCATACCCCAATGAACTAACTAAGATGAGATGGGCAAAGAACTCCTTGAGCTAGTTAAAACCCTAAAAGATGTTGAAAACCTAGTCATGCCCTTATGAGCTGACTAATCAAGGTGAAATGAGCAAAGTGCTACATAAGCTAGCTAAGACCTTAAAAGAGATGTTGAAAACTTAGTTGTGCCCTAATGAGTCAACTAACCAAAATGAGATGGGCAAAGCGCTCCTTAAGCTGGCTAAGACCCTAAAAGATATTGAAAACTTGGTTGTGCCCCTATGAGCTGACTAACCAAGATGAGATGAACAAAACACTCCTTAAGCTAGCTAAGACCTTAAAAGATGTTGAAAACTTGGTCGTGCAACAATGAGCTAACTAACCAAGGTGAAACAGGTGAAGCACTCTTTGAGCTAGCTAAGACCCTAAAAGATGTTGAAAACTTAATTGTACCCTTATGAGCTGACTAACTAAGATGAGACAAGCAAAGCGCTCCTTGAGCTGGCTGATAAGTATAAATCACTCTATACTTTTTATACACATTTAGGTATAAATTTACCATAATTGTGTTTATTTCTCAAGTTCTTGGTAATTCATTATGTAATATATCAATTTCAAATGATTCAAAAGCAAAAAGGACAAAATTCGACAAGAACAAGAAGATATAAAGCTATCACGGCCGTGATAAAGGAATAATATTAAATGAAGATCAACTAAGACTCATCACAAGAGTGATAAAAAAAGAATTTGAGTGTTCAACACTCGTCACTCCTTCCATCACGGCCATGATCAAGGGAGTGACCAAGGTAGAAGCTATTTTTCCACTTGTTCATCACAACCATGACTCCACCTCGAAAGGATGATCACGCCCTTAATCATGAGCATGATTAGGTGGAATGTCTGCAACGAGAAGATCACTCCTTAAGTCACAGGCGTGATAAGAGTGGACATGATTATTCTTTTTAAATTGTTTTACACAAATTGGTGCGTATAACAAGTCTAAATGCCCGATAGTGTCTTGAAGTGGTGTATTTCAAGCCTTATGATAAGAAGAATATAAATACGCCATAATTTTCAGACAAAAGAAGAGATTGGATCATACATCTATTCATACATCTTCGTACCCATTCTATTTTCGATTATTTTCTTTTAGTACAGTTTTTAATTGTTGTACGTTGTACCTTTCCTAGAATTACTTGAGAAAGATGATGAGAATTCATTATTCGTGTATTGATCAAATTTCTATAGTGGAATTCAAAACAAGGTTGTATTCTTTTACTCGTTCTATGTTAATTTCTTTATTATTTCTACATTTTATTTATATGTTTTGTTTCATCATTATGTGTGGGTAATACGTTAGGACTTACTACATCATTTAGTATAATCGAGTGTATGAAATAGTGGTTTCTTAATAAATGTTAATTCCAATGAATTGCACTTAATGAATCTAAGTATGGTATAGTGCACAAAATTGACTTAGGACGGATTTCAATAGAATATGTCGAGAGACAATTTTGTTGAATAGATCTAGTTCATTAGAACAACTTACTCCTGATAATAGAGATATTATTAGGAAAGTTGCTACATCCTTAGGGGAATTGATACATTAACATGACATTAATACGATTCGAGTTGACTATTAATTAGGAAGAGATTCAAATAGACACAATGAGGATTAGAAGTAAGTAGTTTTGAGGAGAATACTTACATACTATAATTTCCCGTAGATAACAAGTATTAGGACAAAAAGTATTTTGGTAAGATCATGCTAAGTGGTAAAATAAGTCTGCATTTATGTGTTGTTAGTAATTGTTTTGTAGCCAATGTGTTAGTGGCATTAGTTTGTGGATTAGTGTAGTTTAGTTAGCAATTTAGAGTTTTAATAATTAATTAATTGATAAATCGAATCGATAGATAATAGGAAGATTAATTAGTACTAGTGTTTATAGCTATTCCCAATGGAGACGATCCTATACTCATCCATGCTATAAAATGATAGATATACTTGCCTATTGAATCGAGTTAATGATAGAATATAGGAATTTAATTTGTAAAACTCGGAAGCTCTATTTAAAGGCAATCACTAGCTAAGACCCTAAAAGATGATGAAAACTTAGTCGTGCTCCAATGAGCTGACTAACCAAGATGAGATGGGTAAAGCACTTCTTGAGCTAGCTAAGACCCTAAAAGATGTTGAAAACTTGGTCGTGCCCCAATAAGCTGACTAACTAAGGTAACATGGGGGAAGCACTCCTTGAGTTGACTAAGACCCTAAAAGATGTTGAAAACTTAGTCGTGCTCCAATGAGCTAACTAACCAAGATGAGATGGGTGAAGCACTTCTTGAGTTAGCTAAGACCCTAACAGATGTTGAAAACTTGGTCGTGCCCCAATAAGCTGACTAACTAAGGTGAAATGGGGAAAGCGCTCCTTAAGCTGGCTAAGACCCTAAAAGATGTTGAAAACTTAGTCATGCCCTAATGAGCTAACTAACCAAGATGAGATGGGCAAAGCGCTCCTTGAGCTAACTAAGACCCTAAAGATGTTGAAAACTTGGTCATGCCCCTATAAGCTAACTAACCAAGGTGAAATAAGCGAAACACTCCTTGAGCTGGCGAAAACCCTAAAAGACGTTGAAAACTTAGTTATGCCCCAATGAGCTAACTAACCAAGATGAGACAAGTAAAGTGCTCCTTGGGCTGGCTAAGACCCTAAAGATGTTGAAAACTTGGTCGTGCCCTTATGAGCTGACTAACTAAGGTGAAATGGGCAAAGCACTCCTTAAGCTGGCTAAGACCCTAAAAATGTTGAAAACTTGGCCGTACCCCAATGAGTTAACTAACTAAGGTGAAATGGATGAAGCGCTTCTTAAGCTGGCTAAGACCTTAAAAGATGTTGAAAACTTGGTCATACCCCTATGAGTTGACTAACCAAGATGAGTCAGGCAAAGTGCTACTTAAGTTAGCTAAGACCCTAAAAGATGTTGAAAACTTGGTTGTACTCCTATGAGTTGATTAACTAAGATGAGATAGGCAAAGTGCTCCTTGAGCTAGCTAAGACCCTAAAAGAAGTTGAAAACTTAGCCGTACCCCTATGAGCTAATTAACTAAGATGAGACGGGTAAAGCACTCATTGAACTAGCTAAGACCCTAAAAGATGTTGAAAACTTGGTCATGCCCCTATGAGCTGATTAACCAAGATGAGACGAGCAAAACACTCCTTGAGCTAGCTAAGATCCTAAAAGATGTTGAAAACTCGGCCGTACCCCAATAAGCTAACTAACCAAGGTAAGGCAAGCAAAGCACTCCTTAAACTTGCTAAAACACTAAAAGATGTTGAAACCTTGGTCATGCCTCTATGAGCTAACTAACCAAAGTAAAACAGGCAAAGCGCTCCTTAAGCTAGCTAAGATCTTAAATTAAAACCTGGCCATGCCCCTATGAGCTGACTAACTAAGGTGAGATGGGTAAACCACTCTTTCAACTAACTAATACCCTAAACTGAATGAGATGAGTAAGTGCTCCTTAAGCTAACTAAGATCCTAAATTGAAACTTAGTAGTTGTCTAATAAGCTAACTAGCCTAAGCAGAAGCGTCTCTAGTAGACTAGTAACCCTAAATTTGGAATCAATTCGAGACAAACCTAAAAGTGCTCCTCTTAACTAACTATCCTAGGTGAATGGACAAAACGCTTCTTGAGCTAGCTAAAACCCTAAAGGGAAACTCAGTAGTACCCTACTGAGCTAACCTAAGTAAGAGCATCTAGTAGACCAGCAACCCTAAATTTAGAATTGAAAAAGCATCATATGGGCTCACTAAAAGGAATCAGTGATGAAACGGAGCGCCCTATGGGCTTACTTGAGAGAAATTAGGGAAGGGAAGCACCCTTATAGGCTTGCTAAAAACTAGGTGAAGAGAAGCACCTTATAGGCTCGCTAAGAGAAATCGATGATGAAAGGAAGTGGCCTATAGGCTTGCTTGAGAGAAAATTGGTAAAGAAAAATGCCTTAAAGACTTGATAAAGAGAAGCACCCTATGGGCTTGCTTGAGAGAAATTAGTAAAGGAAAGCACCCTAAGAATTAGATGAAAGAAAGTGCCCCATGGGCTCGTTAAGAACTTAGTGAAGAGAAAGGCCCTATAAGCTCGCTAAAACGTTAAAGGGAATTAACAAAAGAAGGGGTAGTGCTTTGAAAGTTTGTTAGAACCTTAGAAAGTTGGGACAGTGCCCTGAAGGCTTGCTGAAACCTTAAAAAGAATAAAAGAGTAGGTTAGCGCTTTAAGAGCTAGCTAGAATCCTAATAAAAATGGAAGACGAGACAGTGCCCTAAAAGTTGGCTAGAACCCTAAAAAAGAATAAAAAAGGGGTCAAAGCTCTAAGAGCTGGCTTACACCCTAGAAAGAATAAAAGAGTAGGTTAATGCTCTAAGAGCTTGTTTGAACCCTAAAAAATGGAAGACGGGACAGCGCCCTTAAGGCTGGCTAAAACCCTAAAAAGAATAAAAGAGGGGTCAGCACTCCAAGAGCTGGCTAACACCCTAGAAAGACAAGATAGCATCCTAAAGACTAGTTGAAATCCTAAAAGGATAAAAGAGGGGTTAGCACTCCAAGACCTAGCTAACATCCTTCAAAGACTAGACAACGCCCTAATAACTAGTTGGAACCCTAAAAGAATAAAAGAATGGGTCGATACTTTAAGAGCTAGCTAGAACCCTAGAGAAATGGGATAGTGCCCTAAAGACCGGTTGGAACCTTGAAAGGATAAAAGAGGGGTCAGCACTCCAAGAGCTGACTAACATCCTACAAAGACGAGATAGTACCTTAACGACTAGCTAAAACCCTAAAAGACCAAAAGAATGGGTCAACACTCTAAGAGCTAGCTAGAACCCTAAGGGAAGTTGATGAAAGATTAAAGAAGTAAAGTAAGGAAAGCAACCAGTTTTAAAAGACTTCTTGACTTAGAAAAATATTTACAGGGGAATTGTTGAAAAAACCATTTATGTAAAAGGCATTAAGGATAGACCCCTTAATTTGAAAAAGAGTTAAAGGATATTAAAAACTACAATTAGGGAAGTATGATCTAAACTACTATGGTTAATTTTAAAAAATGTAACTACCTTGAAAAGGAAATGGATGACGTGAAATGAAAGCTTGGCTACTCGAGCCAACATAGATTGGACAAAAATCTTATGGCAAGCCTTTACTTTCTCTCCCTTCTTTTTTTCTCTTGTCCTTTTTTTTTTTTTGAAAGTTTACCAATGGTTATAAATTCTTATTTAAAGAACAAGTTTATAACCACCCTTATCCTTGGTAATCATAAAAGGTTTCTCAATGCCCTTAACCCTAAGGCTTTCTCATGGGGCTTTGTGATTTTAAACATGCATTTCCTAAGGAAAAGATAACCGATGATTAGTTTAGTCAAAGAGGGCTTCCTTAATAACTCTCAGTCTCGATTTTGCTCTCGACTACAGTTTCAAAAATTATATTCCATTTTGTAAGTGACATGCTTTGGTCAATCAATTAGGTCTTTTCTGATTCAACATTATGAATTTAGGCTTTTGATCAAAGGGTTTCAAAAATGACTAATGAGAAGGCCTATTTTGAAAAGAAATACTTTTATTAATCCCAAGTATACAAGTCATGAACCTTAGGGAAAAATCAAAAGTATGCTTGCACCAGTTTCAAAAACAATTTTTATTAAAGATAAATTATCTTTTAAGATCAAAAGAGCTTTATTAAGTAAGGGTAGTATTGTAGGTGAGAAAGCATCATGCTTGTGTAAATGGCTTTGAGTTTTATGACTTGAGATAGATATATAAGGCTTATGAGATTTTGGGCCTTTTACCTTTTTTAGCCCAATTCTGTTAAGGTTACTTAGGTTTTTCTTCTAGCCTCTTGATTCAACTTTACTGCCTATGCTGGGAGGTGATAGATCTTTTAAGGCTTTCGTCTTACACTTGAGCCCAACTTTACGGCCCTCCTTTTCCTCTTTTTTTTTCCCCTTCTTTGCCCAACTATCTCTTGTTGATCTTTCTTAGCCCTAAGAATGATTTTCTCCATTGCCAAGTTTTTGCCTTTTAAGCAATTCAAGGCCTTAAACCCATGAATTTCTAGTATATAGGTTTAGGAGTTATGTATAAGCTTAAGATGTTTGAAAAAGAATTGGCTCTTCTTCATTTCAAAGAAAAATAATTTATTTGAAAAAGTCGTTTTCTACTTAAACAAGCATAAATCAATTTTAACCTTATCTCCTAATTAATGATCCTCACCTTTGAATTGTTTCATTATGGGGTAGTTCTTAACTGGGTTTAAATTTGAAAATTCTCCAAAAAGGTCCAATAGGGTTAACAAGAGATAATTGTGTTTAGGATTTGAAAATGAATGCCTAACTTCAATTTGATCTACGTATTGCATTCAAAGCGGACCTCCTTTAAGGATTAAGTATCCTTACCATTAAGTCACTCAACTCTCAAAGTATGTTAAGGATTAATGTATAAGATATAGTTTGCCTCTTTTCATTCTAAACCTTTTTCTTTAAAAGCGAGTTATCAATTCCTTAAGAAGGAGTCTATTTTTTATTTAGCGTGCAGTAAAGATTGACATGCCCTAGTATTTGACTTTATGTTTTGGCTTAATTCATGATTGGGCTTGGCTTAGTTACCTTTATGGGCTAAGAATTGTGTTTGGGTCAGCTACCTTAATGGGTCGTGGTTCATGTTTGGATTGGCTACCTTAATTGGCTAAGTGGCTTGTGTTTAGGTAGGTTACCTGAATGAGCCCAAGGTTAGTATTTAGATTGAATGGGCCAAGGAGCTCGTGTTGGCCTTCTTAATAGGTCGAAGGGCCTTGTATATGTTGAAAGACAAGTGTTTGGGCTAGTTACTTAAGTGGGCCAAAGGCCTGAACTTAAGTTAGCTCCATGAGCCCATAAGGATTTATAGCCATCAATAACTTTTCTTTTCATTTTTTCAATTTTTATTTCTTTTTCTTTCTTCTTCATTTTTTTTTTTAGAGAGAGAAATAAAGATAAAGTTTTATTTTACAAAATCGAGAAAAAAAATTACAAATAAAGATAGTGATTTTTAAGGTTCTATTTACAAGTTTATGAGATTTTACATTTCCCTAAATGGGAGGAAAACAGTGACTAGATAAATGCTTATTGAAGAACTATTTACAAAGAAGGATATGCTAAAGAACGAAGAACAATGAACTAAAGAAAACTTTTATTATTGTAAAAGATCAGAATACAGAAAACAAAGGTAGAGAACCTATCATTTATTCTAGAACTTGACATTTATTCTACTCTCTAGATATGAACTGGAAAAAACCCTAAATTAAGTCTCGCAAATGAGCCTTAAGGTAGTCCATCATTTCATAGGTTTCCTCAGTGACCTACCTTAGAAGGGCCCTTAAGGCCTAGTTGTGAGCTTTAGAACACTCGAGTTTTTTCTTTAGGTAGACAATCTCATCTTTCAGCAACTGCTCACGAATCCTTGAGATGTCCTGTCACCTATCATTCCCTTAATTGTTTACTTAGTTATCTGCCATTCTAGGTCTACACATTTTATAGACAAGAATCAATCATCAATGCAATAAAAGAAAGAACGTGGAAATATGCAAATGTTAGGATCATTTGGGTTAATACATTACTTCCTTAAGTTACAACCCTACTGTTATTTTCAAAAAATCGATTTCGCTTGAACATTAGTAGGGTTACAATTCTTTTGTAGTGTATTAACTCAAGCTTGAAGAAGAGTATATACAAATGGGATGGATTCTAAAAAGTCCTTAAGCTTCGTAACCTTACTTGTTTTTAGAAATCACTTTCATTAGTGACATCATGCTTAAGTGTCGTGGCCTAATTAACTTCGAGCAGTAGTTACACTACAACACTCGAAGCCTACATAATAGCCTCCCATCCTAGGATCCTAATACAGTCTGGGTTTAACCGCATCTACCTTGCATCATTAATATAACTAATGACCCCTACCCAATGTCCCAATGCATGCTATATGCAAAATAAATATGATAATGAAAACAAAGCACACACATGAAGTTAATAACAAATAAGCAAATAAATATATAAACAAATAAATAACATAGGTATTTTGAAAAGCAAGTTTAATTTCAGAAAGTTTTTAAGTGGTTAATCTTCTTGACGTCCCTAATGGAGTCACCAAGCTGTTAAGCTTGGTTTTTCTCTTGGATTTTTATAAATTATTCTTCTTTATACCAATCAATGTTACCCGACCTGTTTAATAGTAACCCTCAACTAAGGTTTAAAGAAAACCAATTCTTTTAACTTTGAATATATTTTGAAGTCACCACCCAACCGAAATTGGGAAAAATAGTTAAGTTATAACCAATTGGGTGGATTTATTATAACTTAGCTACTGGTCTATTGGTAAAGCCAATTTTTAAAATGGTTTTCTAAAATGAGAGATTTAAATCCAACAGTTATCCTATTAAACCTTAAATGGATACTACTTTTAACTTTTTGAATTTAATTTTTCTTTTCAAATGCCCTTCCAATAATGTTTATTTACAAGCTATAATTGAAATTATGCCTATTTACAAAAAATAAGAATTCAATAAATTATTTACTATAGGGGGAAAATAAATTGTTTCCATATTTTAAGTCACTCCGTACATACGGGTGCCTACATACCCGCTATTCAAGATCAAACTTCTATAGTTCGTTCAATAAAAACTTTAGTGGGTTGGTTGATTTTAATTTTTAAAAGATCGAGTTTATGTTTTTATTCATTTCAATTTATTTAATGAAATTTTCTAAGGGTCCTAATTAAGGTTTTATTTTTAAAAATTCTAAAACACCCTAGTTTTGAAAAAATGGATTTATTTTATATTATTTAGAAAAAAAAAACAATTTTCTAAGTGACAAAAAAATCCATTTATTTAATAATTTATTTATTTCTCTATTTTTATTTTTATTTTATTTACTATTAAACCCGTTCTTCTTTTCTTTTTTTTTTCTTTTCTCTTTTCTTTTTCTTTTCCTCTTTTTCACTCTTTTTTTTTTCGTTTTCTTTTTTCTCTTTTTTTTTTTTGTTACAAGTTACAATGCAAACATAAAAAAACAATAAAGAACAGAAAAAGAAAAAAAATACAAAAATAAAATAAAAGGAACACAAATAAGCTGGACCAAATACTAAAGGTGAATTAAGCTGGATCAACAGGTTAGTGGGGGTAGAGTTAGTCAACCAGCTAAGCTGGAGCTCCACGGGTTAGATCCAGGTTAGCCTAAGGCGACATGTGATCAGCAACAGAAGGAGGAGAAGATAAGGTGATCAAGGTGGGGTGATCTACGCAATTCTAAGCTTGATTTTATGCCGAAAAAAGCATTTCCATGTGTTTTTAATTAGACATTGGGGGTTTGCCCAAGTGCCTCAAATTATTGTAATTGTTTTAAGTGTTTTCAAAAATTTGGTGGTGGTGGTTATGGTGGAAGTAGGTTGTAGTCGTAGTTGATAGCTAGGTATGAGTAAGTGATTGGGGTTGATGTTTCTGGGGATGAGAAGGTGGATAGTAGTCCTATCGTAAACTAGGAGTGGTCATAGGTTAGTGTTTTAGGAGGTGGCAACTACGGCGGTTAAGGTTTTGAAGATTAAGCGGTAGTAGCAATGGCTAAGAGCTATGGCTAAGGACTTGTAGTGTATAGGTTGTCAAAGAAGGATGGTATGATTCGTTAGCCACGATGGTCAAGGGTATGGGGGGTGCTGCAGTGTTCAGCATGTCTATGTGTTGTGCATTCAATGGATGATGAGAAAGGGCTATGATACATAATGGATCTCGAATGAGAACAATGAACAGAAAGTTAAAATGGAGGGGAGGTATTGACGGTAAATGTATATGGATATCATACACCAAGACATAAACACAATCAAAGCTTAAGCTCAAAATAGGGTTCGTTATGACTCATGAACACTAAATGTCACTCAGGTTTCAAATGAGAGATTGGATGTGACTCACTAACACACTCAAATGAAGAGTTCACCACAATCTTAAGGACAAGATTAATAAGAACGCAAGAAAAATTAAAGAGTTAATCAACACTCAATAATCCAATAATGCTAGCTCTAAGTGCTCAAGAATGACCTTGCTCGAAAGAGGAAAGTTCCAAGTATGTGTATGTTTTTCACTGTCTGATGATCTATCTGTTAAATTACAAATGTTGGTCTTTATAGCAAGTCCTAAAACCATAATGGCAAAATTATAAATAATGTAGAAGGCCTTAAACCCTAAAGAATGGGCCCATAGTTAAAAATAAAGAACATATTCACAAGAATACAAAACTATGCGTTTAATAAAAGAGGTCAGCATGCAATCATTCGGCCTATCCTAGAAGGAGCAGGATCCGAACTAGGCAGGGTTGGTAGTTGGATGTCCTGCCTTGAGAAAGAGTCTTTGAAGTCTCACAGTGCTTGGCTAAGATGCTTGGAAGGTCGGCCCATAATTATCCAGTGTTATGGTCAGTTGACACTGGTCTCCCTATGCCGTGCTGGGTAAATCTTTGACCTTGAGTCTTCAGCTATGTAGTCTCTCGGCATCTCAACAGACGACAATCTTGATGTTGAGTAGCTCCCCTTCCTCTCAGCCTTCTAGTATCAGCTTGACCTTGACAAGAGTTATTCGGCCTCAGGTTAAAGCAGGTTGGCTTCAACTTCAAGCAGGTCAGTGTTGGCTTAAGATAGATTGGCCTCGGCTTGGAGATAATCATAGGTTGATTCCTATCATTACCATGGGATCGAAAAGAATTCATCGTTGATGTTAAACAATGAGCACGGGCCTAGATGCCAAACAAACTTCTCTTTCCTTTTCTCTTCACTATGGGTGTCGAGTTGTTCTGGATTTCCTTAACACTCATAGGGATCAAGCAATAGCTCTCTGCATCCTTTCGAACCGTATAAGTGTTAAGGAAGCCATCATAGATCACTTTCCGATCATACTCCCATAGTTGGCCAAGAAGTAAATTTACGGCATTCATAGGGACCACGTCAAAGTCAATCTCATCCTCATACTATCTTGCCTTAAATGCTATTCAAGCTCTCTTATGCACATAGACCATACCCTTATTATTAAACCACTTCAATCCATAAGGTCAGGGATGCGAGTAGGTTGGCATCTTCATCTTCTCTACTAGCTCAATAGAAATGACATTAGTGCAGCTTCCTCCATCAACAACCAAGGAATAGGTCTTCCCATTCACTAAGCATCAAATATGAAATAAATTTTATCTTCATTCGAGATCTACTTTCAAGTCAGCTCATCATTGCTAAGAGTTCATCCAGATCTTCAACATAGACATTTTCTTCTATCAACTCGTTTCCCAAACTTTTGTCACTCTAACTCTCTACTTGAGCTTTGGGTCCTTCACCCTTTAAGTCCATGACCCTTTTATATAGACATTGAGAAGCAATATGATTATAGCCTAAGCACTTCAAGCATTTAACTTCTCGAGGCCTTATTATTAGGTACTTTTTCTTTTTCTACCTTCTTTGTCTTGACCTACTCAGGTCAGCTAGACTCATCTTTCTCCATCTTCTTCTCTAACATTCTCTTAGCATACTTCTTAGGTTCAAGGCTAACTGGTTGAGGTCGGTCGGTCAACCTCTAATGCCTTCTCCATCTCTATCTTTCTACTCTCAATGCCAAATTGATCAGCTCATCCAATGAGTTAAACAGCCACAATTCAACTATGTCAGCAATGTTTCGACCCTATCTCAGGTGCTGGAAAGCATGGAACATCTCTTGCTTGAAGTAAGTCGGCACAAAGCATTAGTTCATCAACCTCTTCATAAGCTTCTAAGTTATGATTGGCTCTTCTCCTTTAGCATCTCGTTTGGTGACCAATTTATCCCACCAAAGACTTGCATATTCAACAAAGGATAATGAAGCCAACTTAACCTTAGTCCAGTCATCACACTCATAGCAGTCAAACAACTTCTCAACTCAAGGAACCTAATCAAGAAACTCCCTAGGTCGGTTACTTCCACTGAAGGTCGGCAGTTTAAGCTTGATGTTGTGAAGCCCTTAGCTATGTGCTCGAGGTTCATCCTTTGCATTCTTAACTAGTCGGTTTACTTCGAATCGGCCACTTCTATTGGAGCTCTACTCGACCATATTTCTTCTCAACCTTGGCTTTCTTCTTCAAGCTACTTCATTCGCCTCAGAGTCAATACTCCTATCATTGCTTCTTTTAGGCTCGACAGCTCTTCTCAACTATCGCACATCATTGTCAAACTCATTGGAGCCACTTCTACTGGTAGGTGTTCGTTCTCTTCTTTCACCTCAGCCAACACATCTATGGCCTTTGACTAAACTAGTAAGATCCTAAATAGAGTCAGTAAGATTCCAATTCTGATATTTTAAGTTGTCAACATGTCACCTCAAACTTCCATAAGGACTGTCACCACTGTTATTGACACTATCTTCAGACATTCTTATCCATACAGTAATTTTTATAGAAAATTGAACAAACACAATTTATAACAAAAAACAACTATAATAACCCAAAAATGACTACTAATCAACTTTTGTAGCTACCCACGACCGTTAAACACTTCCACAGCAACTAGAATCAACTACTGAAATTGCTGTTACTCGACTCAACAATAACACAATACTACAGCTACTAAGAACTCGAATAGCACACTACACTATAAAATGACAACTAATCAAATATTCAAACGATAAGCAAACATTGAAGAACACTATACTCGTGTCTCCCCAAAGCTCTTATACCAAGATGATACATAGCGAATCTCAAACCAACAATGAGGCAATTAGTGGTTCAAGTGGGTGTAAAGAACAGGAAGTAAAATGGGGGATGGTTTAACAATGAATGTATATGGATATCATGCACCAAGATACAAACACAATCGAGGGTTAAGCTCGAAATAGGGTTTGATATGACTCATGAACACTAAATGTCACTCAGGTTTTAAATGAGAGGTTAGATGTGACTCACTAACTCACTCAAATGAAGGGTTCACCATAATCTTAAGAACAAGATTTGATACGGGATCGAATCTCCAATGCCAAGATGAAAAGGAATCAAAGGATCAATCCAAAAAGAAACGACAACGGATCTGGAACAAAAGAACAAGAATAGGTATTCAAACAAAAAAATGGGTATGAAGAACAGGAAGGTTTTGATGATAAATGTAAATAGATATAACCCACCAAGACACAAACACAATCAGGGGTTTTGAGCTCAAAATAGGGTTCAATATGATTCACGAACACTAAATGTTGCTCGCGGTTCTAAATAAAGGTTAGATATGACTCACTAACCGGTTCAAATGAAAGGGTTCACCACAATCCTAAGAATAAGATTAATAAGAACACAGGGATAATTAAAGAGTATGATCAACACTCGATAATCTGGCAAATGCTAACTCAAGTAAAGCCTTGCTCGAAAAGAGAAAAGTTTCACTCTGTATATCTATCTGTCTATATATCTGTTACTACAAATATTGTTATTTATAGTAAGTCTTAACCCTAGTAGCAACACTATAAATAAAGTATAAGGCCTTAAACCCTAAAGAATTGGGCCTATAAAAAAAAATAAAGGGAAAACATATACAAGAATACAAAACTGTATGTTTTATAGAACTCGGCATGCAATCACTCGACATGTCCTTGAAGGAGTAGCATCAGAACCAGATAAGGTCGGCAGTTGGATGTACGAGTTCAAGAAGGGGTCCCCAATGTCTTCCATGGCTTGGTCGAGACACCAAAGAGGTCTACCCATAATTGCTAAGTTTTAGAATTAGTCGATGCTAGTCTCTCGAGGTTATGTTGAGTGGTTCTTTGGTCTCGAGTACTCGGCCCTGCGGTTTCTCGGCACCTCAACTAACGATGGAGGTGATGCCGAGTGTTTATTTTCCATCCCCTTGTCCTTTTGGCTACAGCTCGGCCTAAATAAGCATTGATAGGCTTCAACTCGGATATGGTCAAAGCCCGATTCCCATCATTACCGTGGGTTTGAAAGGAAGTCGTCCTTAACATTACGTATTGAGCACGAGCCGAAATGCCAAATGAACTTCTCTTCCCTTTTCTCTTCACCATGGGTACCGAATGTCTCTAGATTTCCTCAACACTCATGGGGGTTAAGTGATAGCTCTTCCCATCCTTCCGAACAGTGTAAGTGTTGAGGAATCCATGATGGATCACTTTTCAGTCATACTCCCAAGGTCAGCCAAGAAGTAGATTTGTGGTGTTCATAGGCACGACGTCAAAATCAATATGATCCTCGTATTGTCCGGCCTTAAATGCTATCCGCACTCTTTTATGCACATGGACCATACCTTTGTCATTAAACCATTTTAATCCATAGGGTCAGGGATACAGGTAGTTTAGCAACTTCATCCTTTCTATCAACTCGGTAGAGACAATATTAATGCAGCTACCTCCATCTACTACTAGGGAACAGGTCTTCTTATTCACTAGGCATTGCATGTGAAATAAATTTTCCCTTTATCTGAGATCTACCTTCAAGTCAACTCGTTGACTCGTCAAGGATAAGAGTTCATCCAAATTTTCAGCATAGACATCTTCTTTGATCAATCCTTCCTCTGAGCTCTTATTACTTTAACTCTCGATTTGAGCCTCAAGCCCTTTGCCCTTTAAGACCATGACCCTTTTATTCGGGCATTGGGATGCAATGTGTTCGTAGCCTAAGCACTTGAAGCACTTCACTTCTTGGGCTTTGTTGCCAGGTGCCTTCTCTTTCTCGGTAATCTTTTTCTTGGCATAGTTCAGTCGGCTAGGCTCTCCTTTCTTAATCTTCTTTTCTTACCTTCTCTCGGCATACCTCTCAGGCTCAGGGCTACCTTGTTGAGGTCGGCTACTTGGCCTCCGAAGCCTTTTCCTCCTTTGCCTCTCCACTCTTAGTGCAAAATTAATTAGCTCGTCCAAAGAGTTGAACGGTTGCAATTCAACTATGTCGATAATGTCATCTCAAAGTCCAATCAGGAATCTAGCAATGGTGCGATCCTGTGGCTCAACAAATTCACATCTCGTCATCAAGGTCTCAAACTCTTGTAAATACTCTTCAACAATGTTTCGACCTTGTCTCAAGTGTTGGAAAGCATGGAGCATCTCCTACTTGAAATAAGTCAGCACAAAGTGTTGGTTCATTAATCTTTTCATGAGCCTCCAAGTTCTGGTCAGCTCTTCTCCTTCAACTTCTCGCTTGGCAACTAGCTTATCCCACCAAAAACTTGCATATTCAATAAAGGATAGTGAAGCCAGCTTAACCTTCATTCGATCATTACACTCGTAGCACTCGAATAACTTCTCAACTCAAGGAACCCAGTCAAGGAACTCTTCAAGTCGACTACTTCCACAAAAAGTCGGCAGTTTCAGCTTAACATTGTCAAGTCCTCAGCCAGGTACTCAAGGTTCATCCCTTACATTTTGAGCTGGTCTATTCTCCTCAATTCGGCCACTTCTATTAGAGTTCTACTCAGCCATGTTCCTTCTTGGCCTCAGCTCACTTCTCCAAGCTTCTCGATTTGTTTCAGAGTTAGCACTCCTATCATTTCTTCCTCTCAATACTGGATGGTTTTCTCTTCTTCTCGACTCGACAGCTCTTCTTCTCTGTTGATCATCATGATCAAGTTCATTAGAACCACTTCCACTTGTGAGTGTCCTCTCCCTTCTTTCCTCTTGGCCATCTCATCTGCAGCCTCTGACTAATCCTATGAGTTCTTGGATAAAGTCAGTAAGATTCTGAATCTGATATTCTAAGTTTTCAACACATCGCCTCAAGCTTCCACGAGGACTGTCTCCAGTATTGTTGACACTATCCTCCAACATTCTTGTTCATTCAGTAATTGACCAAAGAATTGAACAAACAAATAACAGCAACCCAAAAACAACCACTACTTAGCTTCTACAACTACCACTACTGACAAACAACTACTATGAACAACTACAGAACAATGATGAACAAAAATGTTAGAACCACAAATCCACTTTGAAGAACACTAGCACATGTGTCTCCCCAAAAGCTCTGATACCAATATGATATGGGATCGAATCTCCAATGCCAAGATGAAAAGGAATCAAAGGATTGATCTAGAAAGAAACAGCAGCGGATCTGGAACGAAAGAACGGGAATGGGTATTCAAACAAAAAAATAGGTACAAAGAACAGGAAGGTTTTTATAATGAATGTGAATGGATATAACCCACCTAGACACAAACACAATCGAAGGTTTTGAGCTGGAAATAGGGTTCGATATGATTCACGAACACTAAATGTTGCTCGGGGTTCTAAAGAAAGGTTAGATATGACTCACTAACCGGTTCAAATAAAAGGGTTCACCATAATCCTAAGAACAAGATTGATAAGAACACGGGGATGATTAAAGAGTGTGATCAACACTCGATAATCCGGTAAATGCTAACTCAAGTATAACCTTGCTCAAAAGAGGAAAGTTCCACTCTGTATATCTATTTGTCTATATCTTTCTATATATCTGTTAATACAAATGTTGCTATTTATAGTAAGTCTTAACCCTAGTGGCAACACTATAAATAAATACAGAACTCAACATGCAATCACTCGGCATGTCTTGGAAGGAGTAATATACTAACCAGATAGGGTCGGCAGTTAGATGTATAGGTTCGAGAAGGGGTCCCCGATGTCTCGCATAGCTTAACCAAGACACTAGAGAGGTCGGCCCATAATTACCAAGTTTTGGAATTAGTCAGTGCTAGTCTCTCGAGGTCGTACCGAGTGGTTCTTTGGTCTCGAATACTTGACCCTATAGTTTCTCGACACCTTGGCTAATGACAAAGTTGATGCCGAGTGTTTATTTTCCTTCCCCTTGTCCTTCTAGCTGCAACTCAACCTCGATAAGCATTGATTGGCTTCGGCTTAAATATGGTCGGAGGCTGATTCCCATCAAGATTGGTAAGAACACAAGAAAGATTAAAATGTTAATCAACACTCAATAATTCTAGCAAATGTAAGCTCTAAGAGCTCAAGGTTAACCTTACTCGAAAGAGGAAAGCTCCAAATGAGTGTATGTTCTTCACTATCTGATGATCTATCTTTGATGATTACAAATGTTGCTATTTATAGTAAATCCTAAAACCCCAGTGGCAAAATTGTAAATAATGTACAAGGTCTTAAACCCTAAATAATGGGCCCATAATTAAAAATGAAGAAAATATGTATAAGAATACAAAATTGTGCATTTAATAGAAGAAGTCAACATGTAGTCATTCGGCTTGTCCTGGAAGGAGCAGGATCCAAACTGGGTGAGGTCGACAGTTAGATATCCAAGTTCAAGAAAGAGTTCTTGAAATCTCACAGTACTTGGCCAAGATACCCGAAAGGTTGACCTATAATTGCTAAATACTAGAATCAATTGGCACTAGTCTCTCCATGCCATGCCGAATGGATATTCGACCTTGAGTCCTTGGCTGTGTAGTCTCTCGGCTTCTCGACAGATGACAGACTTGATGTCGAGTGGCTCCTTTCCTTGGCCTTTTGATATTTGCTCAGCTTCGAGTTAAAACATGTCGGCTTAAGATTCCAGCAGGCCAATGTCGGCTTAGGATAGGTCGGCCTTGGCTTGGAGATATTCACAGGCTAATTCCTATTAGAATTCTGTGTATAAGTTAACCAAAATTGCTTTTTAGATTAACTCCTAACCTCAATCATACTTTACCCGAATCGCTTTTACAATAGAATATATTAAGATTGCATTAAGTCCTTAAATTGTACTATTAGGTTATCCTAATATGGAGAAACCAAATAGTCGATAGCTCGATCTATTCCAATTCCCTCTTATTACACCAATTTGCTCACAGTAGGATTTCATAATCTCTAAAGCAAACTCCAACATTAAATTAATAACTCAGGTGGATATCAATTCAACATGATAAAGCATGATATAATTAGATCTCAATAGTAAATGTTATTGATTTGGTAAACAAGAACAATTGCTACATAGAAAATTAAGGTTTAATAATGATTTACAAAAAAGAATTGAACTATAACATGGAAGAAAATTGAAAAGAACAAGGAAAAGAAACAACCCTACCCTTACTTTACTCTTCCTCCTCTTCCAAGGCTCAACCATATACTCTCTATATTCTTAACTTAGCCTTGGATCCCACTTTATAATTACTCAAGACTTAAGGCTATAAGGATCTTTTCGAATAAGGAATTCTTTATAAAATAACATGATCGTGCCCTAAGATGACTATCGTGATTCCGAATTATGTTTCTCCTTTGCACTTAAAACTGACAAGTTCTATGGAGGTAAGGATCACAAGTAAGAACATGGGCGTGAATTCGACCGGGATCTTTTTTAGCCTTCAATTTTCAATAAAATCTTACTTCCTTACCAATATCATCAAATGCATTCTTCATCAAAGCTTTAAAACTTCATCAAATCTTCTCAAAAATTACCAAAACTCCATCAATCTCTCCAACGAAGCCCATAGTCAATTTTTTCATAGATAAGCCTCAAATAGTTAATAATCAAAATAAATAGCTACTAAAATCTTAATAAAACTATCCTAAAATATATGTATAAAATAAGTATTATCATGAAACATCGAGGGTAGGGATTGGAGCAATACTAATGAAGGAGCAACAACTTGTCACTTATTTCAACAAGAAACTCTAAAGGGCTACGCTAAATTATTCAACTTATGACAAGGAATTTTGCACCTTAATCCAAGCTTTCACATTTTATTAACATCTTATGCCTCATGAATTCATGATCTACACAAATCATGAATCTCTAAACTACTTATGAAGTTAACAAAAGCTCACATTTCAACAAGCCAAGTGGGTAGAATTCCTAGAAACTTTCTCATATGTAATCAAGTACAAGAAGGTAGTAAAAACCAGGTTGCAAATGGCCTATCAAGATGGCATACCTTAATTGTAGCAATGGAAGCCAAAGTCCTTGGGTTTTGACTAAAGTTAGGTCAATAAGAGCAGGATGACTATTTTAGGTCCATGATAACCAAGTTTAGATTAAATGTTATGGTAGACAGCTTTTATGAAGACCAAAGATATTTATTCAAGAAATGTCAATTCTATATACCTAGTAACTCAATTAGAGAGCTACTAGTCTAAGAAGACCATGTATAATTAAACGAGCATTTCTTTTGGTTGAGAATCTTTAAGGGTATACATAAAGTAATTGAGAAGTGTAAAGCATGTTGTAAATAGAACTCTCATGGAGGATGCAAATTTACAAGTCTCTTTTAGAAGACTTTGTGGAGGATTCTCAAAACAAAACCCATGTTCAACACATCTTTTCACCTTCGGACCAATAATCAAACTGAAGTTGTGAACAGAACTTTCATTGACTTCCTTCAAGCTATAGTTGGGACTTATAAATGTCGAGTTTGCCTACAATAGGTCCATACATAATTCTACTGGTAAGTCTCCTTCTGAGGTCGTATATGGGACCAACCGAACCTTACCAATTAGCATGATCTCTATGCCAACATCAAAGGATGATAAGGAGGAAGCCATAAACCAAGCCCAAGGGTTACAAAAGTTACATTAGTGGATTGTTGAACTCCTTAACCAAACTATCGCCAAGCAGCAAAAGCTCGACGACATAGGAAGAAAGCCCATGTATGATGCGGACCACAGCTAAGAACAGACAAGGTTAGTTGCTAGATGGTCCAAGCTTGTCGAAAGCTTGAAATGAGTGTGGGGAATGCGCGAAAGAGTAAATAAAAGGGTAAGCAAAACCCACAAACAGCTCTAAAAGATATGATGCACGAATAGAACTTTCAAGAACTCATGTAACTTTCGAGAACTCATGGTACAACTCAATATGACGCACGAATTGGTCCAATGAGATTACTCGCCACCTTTCCTTGGTTAAGGGTTAGGATAAGAGTAAAATGAAAGTAAAAAAGTAGTGTTTGCAAAAGGAAAGAGTGTTAAGTGTATTAATGTTAATCTTATCATTACGGCTACTAATACAAGGGGTATTTATACCCAATAAGTTAGGGCAATTTGCCTAAAAGGAAAAAAACAAAAAGGGTATTATCCTAAAGAAGTAATGTACAAGAATACAAAAGGATAAAAATGAATATTTAAGAAAATTAATTATTAGTGTAGTAGATCCTTCACGTGGTCTTATACACGCGGCAATAATATATTGATGATGCCGTTGGAGGACACAAACAAACGAGTATGAGCAAATTACTTGTCCAAGTAGGGGTGACTAAAGATTAATCTGGTGTCATTCTCTCGACCTCTCAGCAAGAGTGAAGCTAGATAAGTGGTCGGCTCAAGCATGAGTGTGTGAGAGCGAAGATTGGTTTTTATCTCAGTATTTTACATTTCGGCACACAATCTTCGAGAAATAGGCAATCATTTGGCTCAGCATGCAAAGTGGGTTAGCAAGGAGATACTTGACCTTGGCAGGAGTTAGCTGGGGTAGAAGGATTCACCTTGCCAGTCTCTCTAGTCCTTGGGCTCGGCTGCGGGTCAATAGTCTAGTAACCTAATTCCCATCATTCCCTCCGAGTTGATTTGGATTTGGGATCAAATCTGAACAATTTTTAATCAACTCTCTATCAAGGTGATATAAACTAAGGTCAACAATGTTAAAGGTATCAAATACCCCATAATCTTTAGGTAGCTCCAACCTGTAGGTGTTGTCATTGATCTTCTAAAGGATCTTAAAGGGTTTTTCAACTCTTGCAAATAGCTTGTTTCTCCTCTTACACAGAAACCGTTTCTTGCTAAGATGTAGCTACACCAAGTCTCCCGGCTAAAATTGTTTAACCATTCTACCATTGGCCTTCTCTCGTAGTCTTCTAGCAACTTAGTCAATATGCCAAGTAACTTTGTTATAGATGTATTGAAGGGACTATACTTGGGCTCTCGCGTTAGGGTCTTCTAGCTTAAATTCAGGTACAAGGGCATAATCGAAGGGCAACTCAAGATCGAAACCATAGATAACCTCAAAGGAGGTCTACCTGGTGGTGTCATATACTATTTGGTTATAAGTGAATTCGACCATTGGTAAGCAAACATCCCAATCAGTCAAGTTTTTGCCCACTATAGCTTAGAGCAATGAACCCAAAGTATGATTGACTACCTTTATTTAGCCATCCATTTAGGGGTCACAAGAAGTACTAAATAGCAATTTCGTCCCCATCTGTAGCTATAAAGTTCTCCAAAAATGGTCCAAGAATTTCGGGTCTCTATTTGAAACTACACTTTTTGAGACACCATGTAGCCTAACAATTTCTAGCAAAAAAAGAAAAGCAATAGCCAAAGTATCGTTAGTTTTGAAGCAAGGCACAAAATATGCCATCTTGATGAATCTATCCACGACGATCATTATAGAATCTTTGCCTCAAACAGTTCATGGTAGTCTGAGAACAAAGTCCATGCTCAATTCAAATGATGGCTTCGTCGAAGCAGGCAAAGGCATTACTTTCCCTTGCTCGACTCGACATTTAGCTCTCTTATTTATGGCACAGCGTTCTACAACTCGGTACACATCTCGTCTTATTCTCGGCTAGAAGAAACGGCCATTCAACAATTCATAGGTCCTTCTCTCCCCAAAATGCCCAGAAAGTCCTCCATTATAAGCTGCCCTAATAAGTAATTCTCATAGAGAACAAGTCGGTACAGACAATTTTCCCCCTCGAAACAAGTACCCATCCTCCACATGGTACTCATCTACTAGCCTTTCATTGACACATCGCACAAATATGGGTCCGAAGTGTAGATCCTCAAAGTACTACTTTTTAATGCTCACAAACCTAAACAATTTGGTATGCGATCTAGTCAAGAGTGCATGTCTCCTCAAAAGAGCATTTGCAACTATGTTGCTCTTCCTTGTTTATATTTTATCACAAAGTTGAACCCTTCAAGAAATTCAACCCACCTCACCTGCCGCTTCAACAATTTCATCCAACTTCGAAGATACCTTAAAGACTCATGGTCATGTAGATGACAAATTTTCTCTGCAACAGATAATGTTACCAAACTTACAGTGCTCAGATCAGTGCTAAGAGTTCTTTGTCATATGCAGAGTAGTATAATTGAGGTCCCCTGAGCTTCTCACTGTAGTAGGCAATTGGTCGGCCTTCCTGCATTAGGGCGATGCCTATCCCAATGCTTAACGCATCACACTCAAGCTCAAATATTTTTTCGAAGTTAAGTAGAACTAATACAAAGGCGAAGGTTAATCTTTCCTTCACCTCAGAAAAACTCCTCTCTTCCTTTTCTCCCCATCAAAAGTCAATATTCTTCTTTGTCAATTCAATATGAGGTGCGGCGAGGGTGCTAAAATTCTAAATGAATCTCTTATAGAAGGAAGTAAATCCATGGAAACTTCTCACTTCAGCACAAGTAGTAGGGGTCGGCTACCCATCGATTGCTCAAATCTTCTCGTCGTCCACACACAAGCTTCCTCCACTTACTACATAGCCCAAGAACACCACTTCCTCCTGGCAAAAGCAACATTTCTTAAAGTTGTCGAATAATCTCTCAACACAAAGGACGTTCAATATGGCTTAAAGATATTCACAATAACTCGGCATATCGGTACTGTATACTAAGATATCGTCAAATACACTACGACACACTTTCCCATTAGATGTCTCAGCACCTAGTTCTTCAGTCTCATGAAAGTACTTGGGCCAATCAATAAGCTAAATGGTATGACCATCCACTCATAAAGTCTATGCCAAGTTTTGAATGTTGTTTTCTACTCATCTCCCAGCCTCATGCATATTTGATGATAGCTAGACCTCAAATCAATCTTGCCGAAGGTCTTAGCTCCAATCAATTCATCTAACATGTCTTCCAATCCGGAATTGGATACCTGTATTTGATTGTAATCCTGTTCATGGCTTAGCTTTCTACATACATTCGCTAGGTTCCATCCTTTTTCGGCACTAGAAGTGCCAGCATAGCACAAAGGTTGAGACTTTCCTTGATATGGCCTCTCTCCATCAACTCATTGACTTAACGTTGGAGCTCAGAAGCCTGTTCGGGACTCATCCAATAGGCTGGCTAATTTAACAGGGTGACGCAGGTGATAAAGGCATATTTTTCATGTTTTAAAGTGTAAATTAAGATAGAATTGTTATAGATTTTATAGAAATCATTAAGAATTAGTACTTAATTATGTTCATTTGGACATTTCAAGAATTAGAGAATTCAAAAGTGGAATTACGGATGATTTAGAGGAATTTTATGCAATTTGGAATTAAAGGCCGTCGACTTAACAACTGACTTACAACTTGCAACCTGGATAACTACATCAGCAGCCCTGGATGACTATGTCACTAACCTAAAAGCCGGCCTTACACTTACATAGCCAGCCTTCATGAAAAAAGAAACTTCATGCAAGCCAACCCTAATTTTTTATATAAATAGCTTATGTTTCATGGTTAAATGAATGGGTAGACACTTTTCCTTAAACATCAAAAGTCATAGAATAGTTTTAGATAGTTTCTAAAGAATTCTTCAGAAGAAGCGCTTTGATCAATGAGAGGATTTTGATTTTGCTATGGAGACCAAGATTGAAGTTGCAATTGAAGATTATTTCTTTCCAATATAGAATTGGTGACATCTATTTCAATTATTCTTATGCAATTCTATGAATTACTTATACTTTCAATTATGAATTTCCTTGCAATTTCAATTAATATTTGTGTTTTTGTTTTCAAATCCATGCTCAACTAAAATTATTTGTGGGAATTGATAAAACCCTAGATAGTAAAGATGATGATTGTATTCATGTTATAGGATGAAGAGATATATAGATAATTCATGATTGTAATTTCTCTAATTTCAATTATAATTATTCAATTGGTTATAATTGTTAGAAACCCTAATGATACAGGGGTTGATTAAGGTTTGTTAAAAATTCTTAGTTGATTTAATTAATCAATGTGGAAGCAGAGTAAATAGAATTAATTAGAAATTATCTAGAGATTAATGCGATATTCAACGATTGATTATTCACTAAGACATTAAGGATAATTGATTTAAGACATTAGATAATTATAATATCGGGAGATATATGATCATAATTTAGAATCCACTATTAATTGAAAGATGCGGAAGCTAACTAATTAATTAAGAGTTTAAATCCTTAAATTTTAAGGTATAATAATTTCACTTAAATGACCATATAGCTATTAATTTATACAATATGATAACAATTTGATTTGTGTAATCTAGGGTGGATTCTATTTTCCCACAATTCTCAATTAATTGCCTAATTTTAGATTTTTCATAATTATTTTCTTTTCAATAGTTTTAGAGTAATTATTAAATTAATTAATTTAATTTTGATCGCCTGAATATTAATAAGAACTAGCATAGGATTAGTAATTTCTTAATCATCAAGGGATCAACCTCCTTGCTTTCTCTATATTACTTAATCCCAACCCAGTATACTTGCTAGAGTATTCGCAATTTATTTTTCTATATATAGTTCAAGCGAATTGGTAAGGTATTAAGCCAATGCAGTGTTTTATGCCTCAGAGTAAGGGCAACTCCTCAGGTAACTGTTTTAGGAATAGATTGGCATATTCATCTAACAGCTCTCTCACTTCCTACGGTAGTTTACCTTACTCCTTCATTTCTAATAGGCATCTCACCAACATAAGGTTGGCTCATCAACATTGATGGCCTCTCCAAGCTCAGCTCTACTCATCATCAGAGTCTTTTTTGGTCTGCAAGCAAGTTTAGCTTGCAGTTTGTTAACTTCACTCGATAGTATCAGGTTTAGTGTAATCCTTCGGCCATCTTTCTCAAACATATACGTATTCCTCAATCCGTCATGAATAACTCTCCTATCAAACAACATAGTCAGCCAAGCAGTGCGTGTAAGGCACACATGGGCAGCACATCGTAGAGAATTTAGTCAAAGTAATTTCCGATAGTGATCGGTAGTAATATTTGTCGAGTGACATGTAGAGTTCCCTTCTTACTCAACCAACGTAACTTCTACGGCCTTAAGTGTGCAATAATCGGCAATTTTAATCTTATGATCAAATGGGTTGATGCAACATTGGTGCAACTTCTACTATCAACGATTAGTTCGCTCACCTGATTATTCACCCCACAAGTGGTATGAAACAAATTCTCCCTCTACTCCTCCTCACGCAAGGTTTCTAAGTTCATTGCATGTTGGACAAACAACACCAATTGATCCAATTCCTCGGCAAATGTGTCCTCCTCAATTAGTTCATTATCATGAGGAACTTCTTTCTTAGCAAGGTTCTCCTCCTCAAGTTCCTCATCAGTACTTTCTATTTCTAACTTCTAGACGTCTCCCTTGATGACCATAGTTCTTTAGTCCAGACACTAAGCAACCATATATCTAAACCTTTAGCACTTAAAGTACTTGATCTGGCTCACCTTTCTACCAGATCCTTTCCCTTTTCTTGTAAGTACGAATTAGCACAGCACTATCAAGTCGGCCCTTCTTCTTGGCTCAGATATCCACCTTTCAAATTGGCTCGGTACTCAACTAAGCTCGATGACACCCTTATCCTAGTCGACTAGTCGGCAGCCTAGTCGATACTTAGCCTCTTTTCTTCCTCTCCACTCACTAAACTATTCAAATATCTTCATCCATTGTGGTGAATCATTGGAGTTCTATGATGTCTTGAATGTCATCTCTCAACCTAGTAATGAACCTAGAGATTGTTCGTATTGGTGGTTCCTCCACTTCATAATAGATCATAAGCATTTGAAATTCTTAATCATGTTTGTCAATAGATTGGCCTCGTTATCTCAACTCTTAAAGCTACTTAAAAGGATCTTACAAATAAGTATCTAACACAAACCTATTTCTAAGTATTCCCTTTATCTTGGGCTAAATATTAATCTCTCTGTAGCCTTCTCGTCTCCTCATAGTCTGAAAATTCTTTCACCACATGGCAGCATATCTACAGAACTCAACAACAGCAATTCTCACTTTCTCGTAATCTTCATATTGGTAATAGTCAAACACATGCTCCACCTTCTCTTCCTATTCTATATATTCATCCGTACTTACAAATCCATTGAAGCTCAAAATTCGAAGCTTTACATGGTCAGAGACTTTGGTTACTTGCACTCGCTCTTCTTCTTCATAATACTCTTCCTCTTCCTCTTCCCTGTCCTCTTCTCCCATGTCTCCCAAATCAATTCTTCTCCTAACTCATCCGCTTACTCCTCCACCTCAAACTCCTCAAGCTGTGTTCTAACCTCTTGCAGGTCAGATAGCTTGTAGGGTGTTATGCGCGGTTTCACTAAGTCAGTAAGCCAAGGCATGAGCAACTCGGGTTAAATCCACCAAGAAATTAGCCACCTCATCAAGTCTTTCGTCGATGCTTCTAAGGGTTTCCTAAGACTATCGGCCATAGTGGACAACTTTACTATTGTCATCTCCAACACCAATGTTTACACTTAGTTCCATCATTTTCTCTAAAGATTCAAATCTCAAACTCTTCAATTAGGTATTTCAATAGACACTTCTGCAAACCAAAAATTTAATGGCTAACAAGCATAGTAATTAAACGAACACAGTAACTTGCTTTGTTTTACATATGTAAAATAGAATATAGACAGAACTTCAAAATAAACCACAACTCAAGCAAAACCTCAACTCTGATACCAAGATGATGTGGACCACAACTAAGAACAAACAAGGTTAATCACTAGATGAGTCCAAGCATGCCCAAAACTTGAAAAGAGTGAAGGGGAATGTGCAAAAGAGTGAATAAAAGGGTAAGCAAAACCCACAAACAACTCTAAAAGATATAACGCATCGATGGAACTTCCGAAGACTCATGGCACAACTCAATATAACGTACAAATTGGTCCAGTGGAGTTACTCACCACCTAACCTTACTTAAGGGTTAAGATAAGAGTAAAATAAAAGTAAAAAAGCAATGTTTACGAGAAGGAAGAATGTCAAGTGTATTAATGTTAATCTTATCATTATGGCTACAAATACAAGGGGTATTTATACCCAATAAGTTAGGGCAATTTTTCTAAAAGGGAAAAGATAAAAAGGGTATTATCCTAAAGAAGTGATGTACAAGAATACAAAAGGGTAAAAATGAATATCAGAGAAAAGTAATGATTAGTATAGTAGATCTTTCACGTCCTGTACACGTAGCAGTGATACATTGGCAATGCCATTGAAGGACATAGACAAAAGAGTACAGGAAGATTACTTGCTTGGGTAGGGGTGACTAAAGATTAGTCCGATGTCATTCTCTCGACCTCTCGGCAAAAGTGAAGCTGGGCAAGTGGTCGGCTTAAGCATGAGTATGAGAGAGCAAGGATTAGCTATTGTTTTAGCATTCTACATTTAGGCCCACAATCTCCAAGAAATAGGTAATCATTCGACTTAACATGCAAAGTAGGTCGGCAAGGAGATACTTAACCTCAGCAAGAATCGACTAAGGTAAAGGGATTCATCTTGCCAATCCGTCTAGTCCTTAGGTTCAATTGCGGGTCAATGGTCCAATAACCTGATTCCCTTCATTACTTCGAAGAAGGGGAGTTAGTGTAGATTCATTTAAGTAAAGAACAATTCTCGAGCTAAAGAACTGGCTAGTTATCCCCCAAGGTTGATGGTCCATTCAAAGTCTTGTGCAAAATTAGAAGCAACGTGTATGAGCTTAACCTACCAAAAAGGTACAGGGTATCTTCAACATTTAATGTTGCCAACTTATCAACCTATGCCCTAGATGACACAAACCCTGATTTGAGGACAAATGTCTAACCCTCTTAGTGCATTAATGGGACTCTGACTCCATCCAAGGCTATTCCAAGATCTAGTCCCATCATAAGAGCCAATCTTTAAGGCTTTCAAAACTTGGCTTAACGTATTATTATTCTCAACCCACCGAGGATGAAGTGATCTACATGTATGGTGCCCTTTTACATCGGCTGTTGACTTTCCCTATGACTGAACACTCATCCAAGGTAGCGAAGACCCGGCCTTGAGTTATCCTAAGCTGGATGAAAGATTATACTAACCTACTGAGTTGCCAAGATGTACCAACCTCTCAAACAGCTCGACCTACTCTCTGGAAGTTACCCCATCCTTACTCCTAAACCATCCTCCTAAAGGATCCTTTATCTCCGAACTACTCCTGAAGCTCAACCAAAGTGGCGCTCACTTCTTTTCTATTCGAATCCTTTGTAAATTATGGAGTAAGTTAATAAGTGTTCCATTTTTTTTTTCTACTTTTGGCAATGAATGTTCTATATTCCTTTTTGTTTTTGTCATTTTTGCCCTTTTTACCTTATCCTAAAGTAGTTTTGGGATGTTACTACTATTGTGATTGTATCATTTACAGTTGTCTTAAAAACTTATTATAAATAATACCTTTTTTATAAGCACACCATCATCTTCTACATCAAATCTACTAAATATTTTCCTTACTCACAAGTTTCCTATCACCCCCGTAGCAGTGAAGGTGTGTGGCAAGTAAACCTTAATATCGATTTGTGAGTCACATCAAATTGATACTAAGTCATGTTGAGTAGTAGTGTGAGTCATATCCACTATAATTGCTCTACGGTTAACTACAATTGCTACTGCTCTATCTCTTCTGTCTTTAATACTTTGAAGAACCCACCTTTACCTTTGATAAGACTTGGTGAATCCTTTCTCTTAGGCACATCACCATTTTACACCAACCATCAAATTTAATTAAGGTTATTAAGTCTTACAGAGCTTGGTTATTAAGTCTTACAGAGTTTAGTTCAAACTTAAAGAGCTTGGCCCTTAACCCAAATTCGCTAGCTTAGGCTCATTAAGGGGCCCATGTTTAAGATAGACAGTCAAAAATATGTAAGTACTTTTTTTTTTTTTGTTTTTGTAAAATTTCAATTGAAGAAATGACTTTCTTTTTAATAGATTTATTTCACGAAACTAAATTTTACAAAAGAAATTCTTAACGGGTCGATAGGTTAGCCTAATAGATCTACCAAATTGTATAAATGAATTAAATATAATGAGTTAATACACTGGCTCATTTGACTTACTAACCCATTATCAAGCAGTTAAGCTTAAAATTCTAGCTTGCTTATTAAGTGAATCGCAACAAATTGACTTTTTAACTCAATAAATTAAAGTAGAGTAAAACGAATTGATTTATTTAACTCACTTATATAATTGTAAGAACAAAGGAATAGTGTTTTGTTCACTTAAGGTTTTTATTATGGAGGAAGGTTATATTTAATAATTTAGTTATAGAAAACCAGCCGTAAGGTAATATTCAGTTTTTTGGCAAAAAAAAAAAAGGAAAAGAAAAGGTAATATTCAGTTGCTTTTAGTTTAGTTTCCTTCGATCCTTACTAAATTTCTACAAAACGAATTCGAGGTTATCAGTCCATTTTATGAAACAAAAGTCGGAAATACATTTACCAACTTGCTCCTTCAGATGAACTATTTTCTTGAATGTCTCGTGATAGCGAAGACAGTGATGAAGATGCTGCCATAATATTAGTCGCTCGTCAACATTCTAAAATATAATAGATAGAGAATAGAAAGTTTATATTTTGAAAAAAATTATTATTAGGAATATGTTAGAAATTTATATTTTAATATTTATTTTATATAATTTTTTATTATAAGGAATACTTATTCCTATATTTATTTCACCTTACTATTTGTAGTATTAAATTAGGATTATAACTAAAAGTACCAATATGTCTATATTTAGTATTTTTGGAAAATAACTAAAAATTTTATTTTTCTCATTAATTAAGAGTATAATTGTCCCATTACTTAACTTTTATTCCATGGGGAGAGAGAATAAAAGTTTTTCCTCCTAAATGTAACTACTATTTTTTGTAATAAGGGTATAGAAAAAACATTTGAAATAAATCTTGTTATTTTTTAAGTAAATGAGATAATAAGAAGTATTTCAAGACTATTCTCTCTATTATACTTGGGCCTTTTTTTAATTTTCTCCATGTATTTTCAATTCCATTAATGTGGCCTAATCAGCACTATGGAATGGAAATATCAAATTTTATCCTATAGTAGCACCATAACGCGTTTATGCCACATTTTTTTTCCCAGAACGTATATGCAATATTCGAATCGTATTCTTTACATTCACTTTCAAATGTAAAAATATTTAATAGGATATAGACTTCGGCTGCTTTTCTTTTTAAATTAGGAAAATAAATAACTAGGGATGCAACATTTTAAATTCACAGCTTCTATTATGTTATATTGTTTCGAGGGCATACGGTTATCAAGGCAACAAAACACATTTCCCAAGCAAAATAATGATGTCTTTGTTCTTTTTTTTCCCTCTCAGTTTGGAATTATCATTGTGCAAGATTTTTGTTTCAGATTCTCAATTTAATAAGCTGAAATTACCTGGAAAAAAGAAAATGAGCGCCTCCTATGCTTTTACGTACTGTATGATTACAAATGGGCAGTAATCAATTTTCACTAAATATATTAATTAAATATTTATTTCATTTGGAAAAAAGTGTTCCTTGTAAAAAAAAAATAAAACAAAACAAAATATTAGGCCTTTGTCGATTTTCACTGAATGTATTAATTATATATTATTTCATTTCAAAAAGGGTTCTTGAGTATAAATATAAAATAAAATACCACTAGGTGACATGACTTTTTAATTTATATATATATATATATATATATATGCCAATATATTTTATGGCAATTTGGGCGGTGCTTGGTGTGTCTTGTCGCTAGAAAAAGGAAACTTAACGGGTGGTGCTCTCTGCCTATCTATTTGCTATTTGGCAAAGTGTTGACGGCTAGGGTTACTGGCATGGTCACAAACACCTCCACGTAAGCTCGTCCAAAATGCATCTTATCCGTACACGTGGACAGATAAGTGGGATTTTGGATTTCCATTTTAACGACGAGGAGAGAGAAAGATGCGAAACTCTCGCATGCAACCGAACGAAGGGGAGAAAGACTGAAAGAGAGAGAAAAAGACCACCATTGTGGTGGGTCAACCATTCTGTGGGGTCCTTGCTGATGTGGCCTTACTGGTCCAACAAAAATTAATTGTTTAAAGGAGTATGATAACCTCCCCTAGTGGTTATGTCTAGGCTCTTCTTGCGCACCAAGTCTACTTGATTAGGGCATATAGCAGAAGACATGACCTAATCATCTATAAATATTAACCGGGATAAGATGATTTTGATATCTTTATAAAGTTAAAACTTATATAACAATGTTATAAATAAATGAAAATAAATTTAGAAATTTTAGTTAAAGTGAGAATTAATGTTATGAAAAGGTGAAGAAAAGTAACATTTAGAATGTTATTATGGAAAAATAGAATATAAATTATCATATAATCATCCTACTTAATTTTTAGTTTTATGCAATTCTAATAATGCGGGTACATGTTCGCTTTCGGAGAAAACTCTAATTAAGAATCGTTTATCGGCCAGAGAAAATGACGCATTTGAGAAGAGAGGGCAGGGTTGTGAGACAGGTGGGTGGTTGTAGAATTTCCATGGCCAAAAAGATATTTAACAGGCTATAAAAGTGAAGTGGTAGGCGGTAACAAGATCCAAGGCGAAGAATAAGCAATAAACAAAAGGACACGTGTCTGATTATTAACTCGACACGTAACACAAATGACATTGCCACGCTGTACTACTTTATTCATTTTCACCAAGACAGACACAGAGAGAGAGAGAGAGAGAGAGAGAGAGAGAGAGAATCATTCGACTTTCAATGTGAACACTCGTGCGAGCGCGTGGGGAGATAAAAAGCTTACCCACAAAGTAAATAAATAAAATGGAAAAGCGAGAACGTTTTGTTGTTATGCTGTGTCGTGTTTGGTTTTACTTTATTATTAAATTTAGGGGAATAAATAAATGAGAGGCATTTCTTAATCTATGCTTCTTTCCCTCATTAACTGCGCTGTTAATTTTGACCAAACATTGGCTAGGCATACACCACACCGCACGGAACAATAGAAAAAGTGGGGCAAGTGCAAGTGTTCTTTCTTATTTTTTAATTTAGATGAATCGCGTAGGATTTGTTATTAAATGCAAAGAGGGTGCATAATAATTTGTGTTAACACATTTTTTTATGGTTTGATTTTAATGATATCACAGTTCTGTTAGCATAGTGAGGTAGAAAGCACCTTCATAAAATATACAAGCAGGGACAAAATCCACCTCCCAAGCTTATAAAACAATGATAGAGATTAGAGAATTACTTAAATATCATATCTTATATTGTATTATTTTCTCATACTAAAACCGTTATAATATATTAGTACCGGCATTAGAATAAATCTAATTTATATTTTCAATACTGAAATTATAATATCGATATATATATATATATATATATGTGTGTGTATAAAGCTATTATTAATGCAACATAACCATATCAAAATAATTTTCATTTTTTATAATTATACTTTTATTAAAAATAATACATCTTTATTATTTCAAATTACTCGTGTTGTGGGTGCTTGTTACTCTAGTTAGATCAACTGCTTTTTTTTTTCTTTTTTTTCCTTTTCCTTTGTTTTTATAGAAGAAGTCCATAGAGTTTTGAGGATCAAGCATTAATCTATACTAAAAAGTGCTCCAATAAGAGAAGTGGGAGTAGGGGATTGGATTTATGTCTGCTGCGTCGTGTGTACTGTCTATCTGATTAGATTTTAATACAAATTTTATTTATTATTTATATTTTTTTTTTTGGGAATCACAATTTTGATATTATATATGTGGTGGGCCCAATACACGTCAGCCTTAGGCTGCCACAACTAGTGAACGTGACAAATAGGCCAACAAAGCTAGAGAGAGAGAGAGAATAAGATAAAGTAGAAATAATTTCTAGATCGGCAGATTGTTTCGGGTAGTGGGACCCACAATTCTCGGCAGTTCCGTGACCGTGACTTTTTCCGCTCCTTAAGCAATCTAGGCCGTTCGATAAAACTCATTTTACGGTCCCCATCCGGCACGCCATCCGGAGCCTATTCCTTCGGTGCCAGCTCGGACCTGCTTCTTCGTTGAAACTCTACATTTATTATTATTTTTTTTAAGTCTAACATAATTAATTGCCATTTCCACTGTTTCGTGATTTTAACTGTGGTATTCAATCAATTGAAAGCAATTAAGGTAATGACTAACGTTTATATTATCTTCCACCTTTTTTGCTTTTGTCCTTTTATAACATGAATGATGTCAATGTTTGTTGTATTCTACTATTTTCTTTTCTTTTCTTTTCCAATTAAATATTTTACAGGAATAGAAAAGACAAGAATTAGCTCTGTTTCTCTCGAATGGAGAACAAAGCTCGTATCATTTTAAAACCATGTGGATGAAAGTAAGTTAGATATTACAGATGATCATGGTTCGGTTCAGCCCAAATATTAAAAGAACCAAATCGTTTTTAAAAATTCAGTTTTTGAATCCAACCGCCGTTTAAAAATAGTTTTTTTTTTTACAATATTAATAATTATTAGAATTTTCAACCAAATATCAGTATCCAAACTGAGGAATATTAAGAAAAAATTAAAATCACATAATATTAAATTACAATGATATTGCATTTTAAGTTATAGTGAAAGCATGTGAGTTTGCTAAAGTTAAGAGATGCAATTGAAGGAAATGAAGTGGATTGTAGAGGCTAAAAATAAAATGAGAAATGATAAAAAAAAAAAGAAAAGGAAAGGTAAATAGGTTTAAATTAAAATGCTAACAATGTTTAAAATGAAAAAATATCACCCATTTTTATTTTGTGATAAGAAATAGTTCAATTCAATTTCAATCAGCTCGATTTAGTTTAACCCATGAACTGAATCGCAAATCATTTAGACTCTTTTTTATCCAAATCACAAATTAGACCAAAATTTTAAAAAATCTCATTTTATTGTTTGATCTAGTTGTTTGTTCGATTTAGTTCAATTTTGATAATCTAACCATATTTTCTTTTGGCTTTAAGGTTATAAATGACAATTTAGCTAGAGAATATCTTTACTTAAGGAAGACAAATTTATCATTAAAAAAAAATTATAACATTTTCCTCCAAAAATAGTGTTTTTTTTTTTTTTAAGAGAGAGACTCATTTTATGGATTACTCTTCATAATTCTATTAAGCCTCAAAAAGTGATTCCTTTGTGATTTAATTGGAACTAACATGTAACTTATATTTTAAACATGAAAAGATTTTATTTGAAAAAATTAAAAATATGTCAAAATTATAGAATATAAGCTAAAGAAACTCTAATCATAAATCTTAATAGTTCATTTACATTTATACCTTACATAAAAGGTCAATGATGTATCCATAGTAATATTCTGAAAATGCCCAAAAAAAAAAAAGTAAAATGAAAGACAATTGAACTTCTTTCAGTTTTTGCAAAGCTGGATCCAATGATTAAATCAAGCTTAGAAAGTTATTATTATTTAGAATCATACTAAGCCTTATTTATAGAAGTTTATCGAATTTAGGCTATGGTTGTTGAATTGGTGTGGAAGTCAAGAAATAAAAATATGGACAAATGTTTTCCTTTCTCTAAGCTAATTATTATAGAATCCACACTATCGAAGGAATCGGCATAGTTGTTCTTTTTCTTCCATCAATTAACAAAATTGGAAAACAAGAATTTACTAAATTTGATTTAATTTGGACAAAAAAGTGTTTACTTAAGGTTTTGATAAAGTGGAATCGTGGGGATAATGAACTAATGTTGCTACAAATAGATTTCATGCAATTGTGCGTAATGGATCAATTGGTACTTCGAAGAACAAACCACTAAAGATTAGTTGTGAAAGAAGATGGGTTTAAACCTCAATTATGGAAAAAATTTGATTTAAAGATTGTTCATGAAGGTTCTTGGAAGTTTGAGTCAACCAGATATGTGTTAACCAAGCTACAAAATTGCCGCCAACTAAGGTATTTATAAGATTTAGTTGACAAAGCCATTACTTGTCGTTGATCTTTACTTTGTAAGAATGTTTAAGTAGTAATTTTATGAGAAAAGGTTTTATTTTTAATGTAAGTAATCAAAGAATCAATTGTTAATTATACCTATTAATTTTGATAATATTAATCCCAAAAAGGAATTAAGAATACATCAAATAATATCACAGTTACTATTTATGAATATTTTATGTAGTAAGACCGAAAAATTTGTAACATTAACTATATAACTATTATTTATGGTATTGTTATAAAAAGATGAATAATATCCAATCTTTTATGAAATAAATATAATTTTATTATTTATTGTTAAAAAAAAAAGTAAAAGAGAATGAAAAGTATTTATTGAGAGATATATAATATGCTAGTGATATGCTTTAGGCCATATGGATTTTATGTCATTTGAATATTTATATTTCTTTATGATATGAGTTATTTTATTTATCACGTTATTATCGGTCTTTTAATATGATAAAAAAGTTTCTTTGAATATTTTGTTCTTCTTTATGTCATTAAAGTACATAACTTAATACTAAAACCATAAGATAATAAAAACACTGTTCTAAATTATCTTTAGTCACTCATTATATAAAACAATAACAAATTAAGACTAATATGTTGGCTGAGAAAAAAAATTACGTTTCACTTATCATGGATATAAGATATCAATTCAACACATAAGTACATGTGAGAATACATTGCATTGGATCGATCAACTGTGAGAGTATTACATGAATCTATTGGTCCTGTATAAGATATCAAGAAAGGGTGAATTGATATCTTTAAATGAATAATGGTATTTTAATAATTCAACACATAACTAATCAATATAATTAAATAACTTAAATTAAAAGATAAGGAAGAAAAATATCAGGCCGAGAATTTATAAGTTTCAGCTTTCTACCTATTACTTTGTTTTAGCTCTATTGTTAAGGACTCAGTCTACTTTACCGATGACATTCCACTTAATCTACAATAACAAAATTATAAGAGGTTTACAATTAATTGCCACATGTAAGCTTTACTACACTCTACTCCCTCTATATAGCGTTTCTTCAATCTAGGTTAATACAAATCTATAGAATACAATCTAACTCAAACAACAAACAAATTTTACAAGAGAAACAAGTGAAAATAACAATATAAATCTCAAAAGGATTTCAGATAAAAACACAAGTAATAATTGATAAAAAATTCGCTTCGGTTCAATTTTCTAGAGAAGTATCTAAAATACATTCTGTGCTCTTTCAGATACTACAAATAACTCTTGTTTCAAGTATAATGTTTATGTAATCTTTTGCTTCTTAGATTCATGTCTATAATTTTGAATCACTTTTCTTTTATACTAAACTCTTCCAATGGCTAAAAGATGATGAGAATTATCTTTCAAATCATGTTTATCCTTTTCAACATCTAGATAAACCATAAATATTTTTTAGAAGATCTCGGTGAATTGAATTTTAAATCCGATCCTCTAAGCTTAGTAGGATATACTTAATCAACAACTTCCAAATAAGTTTTAGATTTGAAAAAAAAATAATCTCACAAGATCCGAAACCAATCTTATCCTTATCCATTCTTATATATGTCTTGATTTATCTAGATATTTTTTTTACTTAAATAATCTCTATGGATTCTTAATTCCATCTTGAGTAAAACGAGACTAAGTGTATTTCCCTAATATACCTAATTTAATAAAGTTAGGCCTTGTTTTCTTCAAATTTGATATGAATTAATTTTTAGCATTACTCTTTCAGATTAATTATCTAGAAAACCTTCTAAAAAGTATCAGCTTTCTTTTCTTCTAAGTCTCTAAACAAATTTTTGAAATACTATATAAATTCTTCTTATAACAAAGCTTCTAAAGCATCTTCTGAATATTTTCAAAATTGTCTCCTTTTTAATTAAATTAAGCCTCTTGAATAACTTTCTAAATCATTCTCAATTTGCAATTTTAGACTTTTTAAGGACCATTCTAAATACTTGCATACTTGATGATTCATTAGCATCTTTCTCTTTTTATTATCATCAAAATTTATAAGAGATATCTAATAGGATCAATTTAATAAATACTACTCATTATAATATTATTTTATTCCTTTAACCTAGTAACACCATAGATTCCTACATAGTAAGTTCTATTTTTTGACTCAATTCTTTATTATTTTTAATCGGATGATTATAAGATGGTGATTAGATATGAAGTAAATTATGTAGAGAAATATGAGTATTCGTGAAAAAATTTGTCACTCTTATTAATTTGAGAGAGATATCCTTTGGACTCCTTAAAAAGTAAGATTGAGAAAAATGCATGAATGTGCTCAAATGAATTAATGAGGAATTATTAGTGTCATTTGTTTAAGTCAGTCGAACTCTAAATTTAATAAATGAATGATTAAGCAATATAAGAGTGTCTTAATTCACACCATATGCTTAATTATTAAATATCGTGTGATAAAAAGACTAAATAACTTATTGTTTAATAAGTAGAATCGAATCACCAACCTTCATTTAATTTAGGTAGATATAATGTCATGCTAGAGGCTATTTACGTTTTGTAGGTCCAAAAAAAAAGTTTTAGGCCTACTACCAATATTGAGTGAACCTATAAGATTGCACACAAAGAACAAACCAAATAGGTTACAGGTTTATTTTAAATAAACCTAACAAGATTTATTGAAATATTTATTATTCTTAATAGTTTAATAATGATAAATAATAACATTTATTATTTTTGGAAAAAAAAATAATAAAATAACATATTTTATTAGATATTATTAATATCTTTTAATATCTCATAATATCTTTTAGAAAATATTATCGCTCCTTTATATATAAATAGAGACAGCTCTTTATTAGAGTTACGCTAACGTCTTGTCATCAACATTAGACCCATAGAGAAAGTTTGCAGACTAAAATAGAGAGAGTTAAAGATGAGATATTGATAGTTGATTCTTGTACGAATACAGATTCGTCCTAGAGTACTAACACGCACTGTAGCCTATTTTCAGCATGTTCATTCATGTGTGGATGCCAATAGAGGACATTTGTGATTTGCAACACCTGTTGATCCACTTAATTGAGAATTTTGAAAAGCATCATATAAGGTAAAATTCATAATCCTCTTTTTAGTTTAATTGAAACGCTTGGATCCTAGGACATTTAGGGAAAATAAAATTTGAAAATTCCATAACACAAATGCATTATTTGAATCCCTAAAACCTAACACAATAAATATAACTTAAAAAAGTAAAATGGCTCTAATGGGAATTGAACCCATGACTTAGGTTTACAAAATAAAACATTTAACCACTTATCCATTTCTATCATTACATTCAGTTTTACTCTTTAAAAAATAAATGTAATACTCTTTTTTTTTTCTTTTTTTGATAAATTCAATTAATTAATTTTTCTTAGGTCACAAGGGTAAGCGGGAAGGGGTTACGCCAAAGCCCCCTCAGGATCTATCCATGGTTATCAACTTGAGTTTAGCAAACACAACTCAACTATGTAATTACCCTATGTACTAGATGTACTTAATAGGTTAAAAACCAAATAAACTTAAGTACATTAGGAATTTCAAATGTTTGCTAATTATACTTAATCAAGGTCAAAAGATCTGAGGTGTTGATGATCGGTTAGGCATCCACTAATCGGTAATTGTGATGTCTAAGTGGAGTGATAAACTAGAATAATGTGATAGTTTAGGTACTAATGCCATTACATGTGCACATTTTGGAGTTAACTAGTTATCAACTATAGAGTTGCTTAAGATACAAATCAGTTTGTTGGAGAGAAGCTATTACCACATCTTATTAAAGGTTTGGAATGCATTTATGAACGGTTGTTAAGGACCAATAGTTCTAATGGTTGATCCAATATGATAATGGATCCTAGATAATACAAGTTTGTAACTCATGGGTGTTTAAAGATCATCTAATTCCAAATATATCTACACGGGTATATGTGTGTATGTATTTGTACTATAGAGTTATAAGTTACTCTAAACCTTGAGACTTTACAAGTGTGTTGTTATGAGTTACCTAATTTGAGGTAATAACCAATTGCATGATGCATTAGTAGTGTGCTGTCTATACATATGACTTAATTGAATAACATTTAAATGTTGTAGTAATTACTGAACTTAGACTCTGCCTATTGTATGATATATATTTTTAGGTACAATAGATGAAGAATTATTTTAAAACATGCCTACAAATGTGGGATTGGGCTCGATGTTGGTGCACTTGAATAAATTGTTTATTGTAGTTTAGATAGTTTAGCTTTTTAACTGTGTTACTCATATGTAGTTGTAATCATTGTAAGAGTGAAAATCATGAGCAACGAAAAGTATATAATATTTTATAAGTTATAGATACCTATTTAGTTATGAGTCTTTTCATACTCATGTTGTGGTATGAGTGTCTAACAAACTGTTCATATCCTCTCAATTTCGACTGTAACAATTCTAATGAAATTTTATCTTCATGTAGATATATTTTACACAAAATCTAAAGTTAAACACCAAGAAAATTTTTTCCAACACATTTTTATAAACATTATTAAATATATGATAACATTTCATTTTTAGGAGATTACTACTTATATATCTAAGTTTAATTGCATGATGGGTTTTCCTTATATAAAGGAGGGCTCAATACCTAGTATAACTAACATAATAAGAGAAGATAAATAATACCCTTTTGATAAAACATTAACTATATTTGCTAAAAAAGCATTTTTAAAATTTTTTATATATAAATATTACAATTTTAATATATTTTAATAAAACTTATTACTTTATTGGTTAGGATTGATCGGTTCAAGTATCACATAATCTTAAGGATATGTAATCAAGCACATCTTAAGAAACCCCATGAGGTTTAAATCAACAGTTAAACTTATTCATTCTTGATCGATTATGCTTAGATTACATTGCATGTAGTGAAATGGAAACCTAAGCATATTACAATCCTAACTACAATTACTTACTTGCCATTTATAACTATAATTCTTTGGAACTCGAGATGCTACAACTTCCATACATCCCTAAAATTCTAATGACACGTTAGGTATTCTAGAGCCCTCAAAGCTTCTATCATCTCCCCATTCTCAATATCTCTAATAAGTATTCAAAAATTTCTCTCCTTAAATTAAACTTCCACAACTAATAATATTAAATGTACTCCAAATGAATAAAAACTATCTTTAATTGAAAGGCATACAATGTCCATAAAAATGTAAGAATAAATATCTGCTAAACTCTAAAAAAATTCATGACAAGAACCTAAACAACAAAAACAACTTTGCTAACATATCTATGGAGTCTCAGGTGACTCTCTTAGCAGATAATTAAAATAGCAGATAAAATAAACTCAATCTCAACATCTAGAAAAGTAAATAAACTTAGGCTGCTCCTTCACTATCATCAAAGTAATAATATTCATATCCTCCACTTGGATCCTCACACTAATAACCATAATCCTCATAATAATACTGGTCATAATCTTCATATCCTGTTCCTGAATCTGAAGACAGAAAGTCCCTAAAGGGTGAGCAATACCTAGTACCGAATACACAACCACATACACATGTGATAAGCAATTACACATTCACATGCAACACAATGATAAAGTAAAACAACCACTGGTTATTATCTTTAATTTAGTTTGACATACAGCACAATTCCAACATCTTAGAACTTAGAGTAATTTATGACTTCGGCAAGCAATATATGTAATACTAAATAAGTATTAGTATTAGGTCATTCTTAATACCCTAGAATCAACTTAACCTAGTGTGGCTCCACTCAAGATAACGTCGCACTAAGATCATCAGTGTCATCCAAGACTACAGGTGCTCCCGGTCTCTTAGGTCCAGCCACACACAAGCAACACACAATTATTAATGGTCAATATTTAGTCTAGTTATATATCTCTACCCTAACAAGCACAACCAACAGACAAGTATCCCATACCTAAATCTTGTAAAGGGTCGGTAAAATCTACGTCAAGAGCCCTCTCAATACCAACATATGAGATACAAAGTACAACACTCCTAAAATATATTTTCAAACTTTCATTCCTAGCTAAACCCTTTCGCTTACCTTTACTGGGTTATTAAATGGAAATGTAGGTTATCCCTAGAGTTTAAAACCGATTTAGATTCCTAAATATGTTTAGAAACTATTAGATTATGGTTTATGAAGTTAAAAATAAGTCTTGGAATAAAAAGAGAAGACCCAAGTCTACATCCCAGGATCACGGTCATGGACTTAAACCGTGGTCCTTAATGACTAAGCTTCTCCAAGAACATACCCTAGACTACAGCAGTGTACCTTAGCTCGATTCCCTCATCTTTAGAAAAATATCAAGTTTATAGATTGGAGTATGGTCATAAACTTTGGCGATGCTCCTTTCGACCACAAAAACTCAAATTTTCCTCACACACACTATACTTTAACATGTCATTGATGACCATGAGCACGACCACACCCATGTTCCTTGGGTATGTTTCCCCTCGTTCGTAAATCTTCTCTCTAAAACTTGACTCTTTCTCATCGACAAAATTTCGCCTTCCCAATCAAGTTTTATCAAAATCCCTTACACCAATCAATGCAAAATATTTTCTCTAACATCAAAAACTACATTATCCCTTATTAATTATTCAAAACTTCACTATTATCCTTCCATCAATCACATCTATTTTAAGACTTTAATTCATAATATCATAAAGAATAAAAGGAATTGGAATACATTCTTACTTGAGAATTAGATCTCAAACGCACTTCAAAACCTCAAAATTCACCTACAATTGCCAAAACAAGATGTTATCCTTCAAACCTTAGATGGGAAAAATAGTAGCTCAATATTTACATTCTTAAGGGTTTAAAAAAGACTTAGATTTAATACCTTACCTTGATCTTCCTTTATCAATGTCATAAGATGAGTGGTTCTTATTGGGAGTCCTCCATGAGATGTCTATTTTCAAAAGTAAGAGTGCAAAAGTAAAGAGACTATTCAATGAGTGTAACTATAATAAGAATTTTTGTGCAAACAAAATAACCCTCAGCCCTAAAAAATAAAATATCCTTTTATTATTTATTTTATTAATTGGGTTTTACAATAACTTACATTTATTTAGTAAAATCTTTTATCCCAATCAAGAAGCTGTATTAATTTTGTAGTTTCTAGTGTAACCTTTTCTATATTTTTTTTTTCATTCATAAACAATTTTATCATAATTTGCCAATTTTAAGTTGCCAATTTAAGAAGACCTAATGATTATTTTGTCGATTTATATATAAAAGATTATCACTTTAGGTACTTGCACTTACCTAATAAGCTAGGTTTTCTTTGTGAAATATTTAGATTATTTAGCTAAAATAGATAAGGAGATCAAGTTCAATAATATTGTAAAAACTCAAAATATATTAAATGCTACTCTTGACATAAGTATGTTTTGATAAGCTTTGGTTCATTTAATCTACATTTCATTCATATATGTTCTAGGGATAAGTGAGTATGAGGTGAGTATGATATGAGGCTTTAATGATACCTTGCTTTGTAGATACCCATTCCCATATTTTTTAACCCAAGGCTTACCTTGTGGCATAGTAAAACCACCCTATACTTTCTACCTTACAAATTCTACATGACTCAGAATACATTGTAGAACCTATATTTTTCCTTTATCTTCCCTTAAAACATTATGTTGAACGCATAATTAATATCAAACTTGTAACTACATTGATGTTGGAATAGTTAGTAATAATTTGAAAAATTCCTATATTTGCAACACATTTTAAATTAGGATAATATAAAACTTTAATTGGAAAAATAAAGAATATTCTTACAACTACAAATGTTTAAGCCTTTAGTTAAGTCATGTTTAAATTTCTTTTGTCTTTTCTCTTCAAATTATCAAAATAAAATTTTTATCAAACCATAAGATTATTATGCATAGAATACAAAAATCATATGCTGAGTAACTTCAATAAAATATATTAGATGATAAATTAAGAATTGAAATGTTTTTAAGACCTTACTAAACTAGAGTTAGTGAAAGAGAAAGAAAGGGACAAAAAATGAGATTATGAAAGAACATAGAGAGTTTTTACTAAAAAAGGGGAAAAAGAAGGAAAAGAGAGGGACTAAACAATCTGCAAAAGCGGTATGTAGTTTTATTATGGACTAAGCTTTTATTATTATTTTCTTTAGGGCCTAAAAAGAATGCAATAATGTTAATTTTTCTTTATTAATATCATTGAGATTTTATTATAAGATGTGCACATGATACCTAATTACTGGTGGGTAAGTGCACTTGATCAAGTTATAATGTAAAATAAAACAAATATGAGTCAGAGTATCAATCCCATAGGCAACCAATGTATGAGAACCTAATTATTAGCAGTTTCCTAAGATATCCAATTACTTAACTTTATAATATAGAATAAATTGTGATTAAATAGAAATGATGAATAAGGATTGATGACATAAGAAAAATAAAATAAATAATAATAAATAAAGCAATAAAACTTGCTAACTAAACTAATTAAAATAAACAAGCAACATGAAATAACAAAGAGGACATAACCCTTAGTGAATCTTTATTATTTGCTCTCTAATTGCTTGTAACCTTTCAATCTCAATAATTCTTTGAATAGTGGAAATTTCTATTCTTATTCCTACAAAAATTGGATTCTAAATTAGCTGGACTCACGTCTCTAGCTAATTCCTAACCTTAAGACCCTTTCTATCTACATCGCTACTGAATAAAGTATCTCAAGATCAAATATAGTATATAGATCTCACTACTAGGTTTCCCTAATCCCGAGAAATCCAACACCTAATCTCTTAGCACATTGAAAATTTTCTAATTACGTTTGTCTATTTACTGCAAGCCTCATGGCTCTATAGGAAACTCAAATGTCTTATTAGTAACCGTAGTAAATACTAAAGGAAGACAATATGTTCAGCACAATTAAATCATCACAAAATAAAATTATAGAAAGAAAGAGTAATTATTGTAAGGAACTAAATTTCAATAATGATTTACTAAGAATAAATTAAAAGAGTGATAGCATACAAGAAAAGAGAAAATAAATCGAGAGACCCCTACAATATTCTACACTACAACCTTACCAAAGGGGGCTTTCCCCAAAAACTCTAACGTAAGGATCTTTTATAGAGCTGTGAGGATAGGTTTACAAAGAGAAACTTGAAAAAATAAAAAATTCAATGAATGTCGCATGTTTAAAAATAGAAGATGCACAACAAAAATATAATATTCGCTTGTCATATAGCGACCAACCCTAAGTACACAGTCATGGAGGCTGGCCATATACTTGTTTATTACACAAAAACTTGAAAATTGAAGAAATTAATTGACGAAGGGACCACATGATATGGACTCATGAATGAACACACGAACCCAATATCACGCGTAACCAAATGGGTGGGTCTAAGCTACAAGATGGCTTGAAAAGTAAATGATAGTCAAAGGTTGAGCAAGAGGTTCCCGTACACCAACGAAGGATATGATGCACCAACGCCTCACATAAGCTCAAGTCACACTTGATATGACACATAAGTATGGCCAGAGATCACTCGCCACTACTCCACACTTGAATGGGCTAGATAAGAGTAGGTCAAGAGTAAGAGGGACACTTAGCTTGAGAGTGAAAAAGTTCAGTGTATTCTCCATATTATGATCTCCTTGACTTTTACAATATGACGATATTTATATCATCCCATTAAGGCAAATCCTCAGTTACAGAAATTACAAAAGAATGGTCCTTATTTGCTAAAACAAAAAGAATAATTTACAAGGAAAATATGAAGTCGTGCAAAAGAAGGAACGCGGGCATCCTTTGTTAGAAAAGATAGTACGGATGTTAGGAAGGATAGAACGGATGTCAATAAAGGATAGTGCACGCTCTTTTTTACTATGATTCTAACAGTATTATGGTCCGAGCAGGAATGGGCCTTAGTTTAGGCTTGTTTGGTGTTAGAAAGGGCTGGACAATAGTTGGTTCAAGGACAATTCACATGGGATTGGCTTCGAATGGTCGACTCCAGATAGCTCTGATTGGCCTTGGCAACAATGGGGATTGCTGCATTCAGATTTGGCGCTGAGACTATGGTTTAATAGAGGGTTCAACGCGGTATGCTGGTTGATCACCTTAGCAACATCTTGGATGGCATAGAGAGCAAAGTAGCTTAGTAGATTGGATTGGGGTAAGCACTGCTCCTCGGCACTTAACTCACCTCAGACAACTCGACAGACCACCTGAGAGAGCCTTCAAGCTTAGGAGCATGTAATCGGTCCTTAATTCCTATCATTCCCTCCGGGTTGTTTAAGATTTGGGATCAAATCTGGTTCAAGTCCAATTTGCTCGTCGTCGAAAGTGTAAGGTTGGAGGTTGGCAATGTTAAAAGAGTCTGAGACTCTATATCCTTTAGGTAATTTAATCCTATAGGCATTAGGGTTGATCTTTTCAAGTACTCTAAAAGGTCCATCGGCATTGGGAGACAACTTATTCTTCCTCAAGTTTAGAAATCGTTCCTTGCTAAGGTGCATCCAGACCAAATCGCTTGGTCGAAATTCTCTCTTCTTCTGCCCTCGACATCACTTCTCAAGCTTAATAGCAACTTGACCCAGTTGCTCTATAACCTTCTGGCTCACGATTTTAATGGCTTCAACTTTATCGATGACCAGTCGGTCATCATCATCAGTCCTTGCTTAGGGTACTTAGTCCAATAGGAGCTCGGGGTTGAACCGGTAGGCGACTTCGAATGAAGACATGCTTGCAACGTTATAAGCGGTTTGATTGTCGGCAAATTCGATGATTGGCAAACACAAATCCCAATCGACCATGTTTCGTTCGACAACGACTCGTAACAAAGTTCCCATAGTTCGATTGACAACTTCAGTCTGTCCATCGGTCTATGGATGGCAGGACGTATTATACAATAACTTAGTTCCCTTTCACTTCGACAACGTCCTCCAAAAGTGACTCATGAACTTGGGGTCTTGGTCTGAAATAATGGTCCTAGGGATTCCATGCAACTTGATTACTTCCTACAAGAAAGAAAAGAGATAGCTGAAGCGTCGTTAGTTTTGGAACAGGACACGAAATGTGCCATCTTACTAAATTGATCCACAACCACCATGATGGAGTCCTTCCCTCAAGACGTCCTTGGTAATCTTAACATGAAGTCCATACTCAACTCAGACCATGGTTTGGTTAGTGTCAGTAAGGGTTAGTAGTGTCCTTGCTCGACTCGACTCTTCGCTTTTCGGCAAGTCACAAACTTTTCCAACATAGACTAGACATCTCTCTTCATTCTTGGTCAAAAAAATCTAGAGGATAATACCTCATAAGTTCAGCACCGGCTAAAGTATCTTGTCAATCCCCCTCCATGCGCCTCGCGCACTAATAGTTCCTACGTAGAACAAATTGGGATACATAGCCTCCTCTTCCTGAATAAGTATTCGTCCTCCCTGTGATAGTCATCCAGCGTCAGTCCTTCCTCACAATGGGCATAGATAAGACCAAAATGTAGGCCCTTGGCATACAAATTCTTAATTATTGAAAAAACAAGTAACCTCATCTATAGTTCGGTTAGGAGAATATGTCGTCTTGATAGGGTATCAACCACTACATTATTCTTTCCATTCTTGTATTTTACAACATAAGAAAAACCCTCCATGAACTCAACCCACTCGGCCTGTCTCCGGGACAACTTCAGTTGGCTCTTTAGATATCTTAAGGATTCATAGTCGGTGTAGATTGCGAATTCCTTAGGCAGCAGGTAATGTTGCCACACCATTAAGGCTCGAATTAAGGAGTAGAACTCCTTGTCATAGAACTCCTTGTTGTAGACGGAATAGTTAAGTGTGGGTCCTCAAAGTTTCTCACTAAAGTAAGCAATAGGTCGACCTTCTTGCATTAACACAGCACCTATGCTTAGTCCAGACGCATCATACTCTACTTCAAATATCTTATCGAAGCTTGGTAGAGCTAAAACGGGGGCTGTAGTTAGCTTGTCCTTCATGATGGGAATCAAGCTACAGGACCTCTGACCTGCAGCTGAGCCCGAGGACTAGAAGGGCTGGCACGACAAATGCTTATATTCTAACCAACCCCTACCGAGGCCAAGTACTTACTTACTAAGTCACCTTTAATACCGTACCGAATCACCACCCTTTATTCAGCATTATGCTGAGTTGATGCCTACTATAATGCTGAGCCGACCAATCACTCAGCATCATCCTTACCAAGAAGCCGAGAGATAAAGAATCCAAGCTGACTATGCCACCCTTACTCGAACAAGCCCACTTATCCGTACTTTTTGTCCGCATCCCCTAACAACCTTGCCAATGTAGTATCGCTACGTATACAGTATCGTATGAAGAATCTATAGCACCAATGATTGATTTCCTTGTTATTCATTTTTACCCTCTTGTATCATGTATAGTGCTTCTTTAGGAAATGTCCTTACTGTCTTTTCCCTTTTGAGCAAGTTGCCCTAACTTATGGGTATAAATACCCTTGTACTTGTAGCTATAAAGAGGAGATTACCTTCAATACACTTGTGTACTTTCTTCCTTGCATAAACATTGCTTGTTTACTCTTGGCATCACTCTTATCCTTTCCCTTAAGAAAGGTTAAGTGACGAATAACCTCTTGTATCATGTACATTGCTTCTTTAGGAAATGTCCTTACTGTCTTTTCCCTTTTGAGCAAGTTGCCCTAACTCATGGATATAAATACCCTTGTACTTGTAGCTGTAAAGAGGAGATTACCTTCAATACACTTGAGTACTTTCTTCCTTACATAAACACTACTTGTTCACTCTCGGCATCACTTTTATCCTTTCCCTTAAGAAAGGTTAAGTGGCGAATAACCTCATTAGACCAATTTGTATATCATATCGAATTGTGTCGTGAGTCCTCGGAAGTTCCTTTGGTGCATCATATCCTCTAGAGCTTTCATAGGTTTTTTCTTACTATTTCATTCGTCTTTGTCACTCTTTTCGTACCTTTCCTCATTAACCCTTTTTCGAGCTTTCTACAAGCTTAGACCCATCCAACGACCAACCTTGTTTATTCTTAGTTATGGTTCACAACATCTTGGTGTCAAAGTAGAGGTTTTGTGTAAGTTGTAGCTAGTTCGTCTTGAGTTTTGTTATACTATATTTTGCGTGTGAGAAATAGAGTCAGTTACTATGTTCATTTAACTACTGTGTTATTGGCTGTTCACTTTTTGAAGTGTTTGTTTGAATTTGATTCTGTGAGAAAAAAATGACAAACCCAAGTATGAATGTTAGTGCTAGTGATGACAGTGGAGTTGTCTACCATGGACAATAATCTCAAGGAACTCCTAGAAGCACTGACGAGAGACTTGATGAGGTAACTAACCTCTTGGTAGATCTAACCTGAGCAATTCATGCACTGTCTTGCTGACCTACTGAGGCCACGTAAAACACTCCATAAGCTGCTCAACCTGTTAAAGGTCAAAACCCAGCTTGACTAATTCAAGGTAAAGGAGTTGGCGGACGAGTAAGGCGAAGGATAGACCTGGGAGAGCTTGATGAGGAGGAAGAAGAGTATCTTAAAGAGGAGCGTGTACGAGTCCCTAAAGCATCCAACCATGCGAAGCTTCGGATTCTGAGTTTCAATGGATCTGGGAATGCTGACAAATATCTAGACTGGGAAGAGAAGGTAGAGCATATATTTGATTACTATCAATATGAGGATTATGAGAAAGTAAGAACTGCTGCTGTTGAATTCTTCAGATATGTCGCCATGTAGTGGAAGAATTTTTAAGCCATAAGAAGAAGAGAAGGATACTGAGAGATTAACACCTAACTTGAGATGAAGAGAGTGCTCGGAAATAGATTTGTAGTGAAAATGTATCTCTAAGATACTTTCACTCGGCTTTAGGAGCTGAGATAAGGAGGCCGAGCAATTGATGAGTATGTTTAAGAATTCCAAATGCTTATGATAAGATGCGAAATAGAGGAGCCACCAACCCAAACAGTCTCACGGTTTATTACTAGATTGAAAGGAGACATCTGAGACATTATGAAGCTTTAACGATTTGATACAATGAATGAAGCTGTTAGGATTGCCCAACGAGTGGAAAGGCAAAGAAGGAGTTGAGTAATAACTAGAGTGTCGACCAGGACAGGCTAGTCATCGAGCTCAGTTTAGTATCGAGCCGAGAAGAAAGGATACCCTAAAGATATAGTACCGACCTCAACGTATGAGAAGGGGCAAGGCTTTGGCAGGAAGACCAACCAGATCAAATGCTTCAAGTGTTAAGGGTTCGAACATATGGCTGCTTAATGCTTGAACCAAAGGACGATGGTCATTAAGGAAGACATCCCAAAATTAGAAGTAGAGAGTATAGATGAGGAACCTAAAGAGGAGGAGGTTTCTGTCGAGAAAGAACTGATTGAAGAAGATATGCTTCCCGAGAACTTAAACCAGTTACTCATAGTTATCTGGTGCGCTATGAGTGTGGAACTCTCACGAAAGGAGGAGCAAAGAGAGAATTTGTTTTATACCACTTATAAGGTGAATGATTAGATGTTTGCTCTCATTATGGATAGTAGAAGTTGCATTAATGTGCCATCATCCGATCTTGTTTCAAAACTGAAGTTGCCAACCATTGCACATCTTAGGCCGTACAAGTTACACTGGTTGAGTGAGAAAAGAGCATTACATGTCACTGGTTGAGTGAGAAAAGAGCATTACATGTCACTCGACAAATACTACTGCCGATCACTATAGGGAATTACTTTAACTAGATCTTCTACGATGTGCTACCTATGTGCACTTCCCATGTATTGCTGGATAGGCCGTGGTTGTTTGACAAGAGAGTTATATATGATGGCTATAGGAACACGTATATGCTAGAAAAAGATGACCGGAATATCACACTGAATCCGATGCCACTAAGAGAAGTTCACAAGCTACAAACAAAACTCGCTCATGGATCAAAGAAAGCTTTAATGATGAGTAGAGCTAAGCTTCGAAAAGCCATCAATGCTGACGAGCCAACCTTATTGTTGGTCAGGTGACTGTTGGAAATAAAGGAGTGAGGTGAGCTTCCCTAAGAAATCAAGGGGTTGCTAGATGACTATATCGACCTATTCCTAGAACATTTACCCTAGGGGTTGCCCCCAACTAGAGGTGTAGAGCACTGCATTGACGTAATACTCGGCGCTACACTGTCGAATAAGCCAGCTTATTGGATGAATCTTAAGTAAGCTTTTGAACTTTAACGTTAAGTCAATGAGTTGTTGGAGAGAGGTTATGTGAGAGAGAGTCTCAACCCTTATGCTATGCTTATACTTCTAATGCCAAAGAAGGATGGAACTTGGCGGATGTGTGTTGACAGCCGAGCCGTGAACAAAAGTACAATCAAATACAAGTATCCGATCCTAAGGCTAGAAGACATGTTGGATAAACTGAGTGAAGCCAAGATTTTCAATAAGATTGATCTTAAGTCTAGCTACCATCTAATCCTCATAAGGTTAGGAGACGAGTGGAAGACTGTGTTTAAAACTCAAAATAGACTTTACGAGTAGATGGTCATGCCCTTTGGCTTGTCCAATGCCCCGAGCACTTTCATGAGACTTATAAACCATGTGTTGAGACATCTCATCGGAAAGTGTGTAATGATATACTTTGACAACATCATGGTCTACAATGCCGACATACTAAGTTACTATGAATATCTTAGAGCAGTCTTGGATATCCTTCGTGCCGAGAGACTATTCAGCAACTTGAAGAAATGTTACTTCTGCCAGGAGGAAGTGGTATTCTTAGGGTATGTAGTCAGTGGAGGAAACTTGCGAATCAATGATGAGAAGATTAAAGCAATTGTCGAGTGGCTGACTCCTACTACTTATGCCGATGTAGGAAGTTCCTATGGACTGGCTTCATTTTACAAAAGGTTTATTAGGAACTTTAGCACCATCACCGTGCCACTTACTGAGCTAACAAAGAAGAACACTGACTTCCAATGGAGAGAAAAGGAGGAGAGGAGCTTTGCCAACATAAAAGAAAGATTGAACTTCGCCCCAATATTAGTACTACTCGACTTCAACAAAATTTTTGAGCTGGAATGCGATGCATAGGGTGTTGGAATAGGAGCTGTCCTGATGTAGGAAGGCCGACCAATTGCCTTCCATAGTGAGAAGCTTCGAAGACCATAGCTGAACTACTCTGTATATGACGATGAACTTTTGGCACTAATCTGAGCAATGTAAGTGTGGCAACATTACTTACTGTTGAGAGAATTTGTCATATATACTGACCATGAATTGTTGAGGTACCTCCGAAGTTAAATCAAGTTGTCGAAGCGGCAGGCAAGGTGGGTTGAATTCCTTGAAGGGTTCAATTTTGTGATAAGGTAGAAGTAAGGAAAAAGCAACGTAGTTGCAAATGCTCTTTCAAGGAGGCATGCACTCTTATCAGAACTTTAGACCAAGCTGTTTGGTTTTATGAGTATTAAAGAACAATACTCTAGGGATCTACACTTTAGATCAATAATTTCGTAATGCATTGATAGGAGGACAGTAGATGAGTATCATGTAGAGGATGGCTATCTGTTCCAAGGGAGAAGACTATGCATGCCAACTTGTTCCCTACGGGAATTATTGATCATAGAAGGCCACAATGAAGGGCTCTCCAGACACTTTGGAGAGAAGAGGACCTGTGAACTATTGAATAGCCGATTCTTTTGGCCAAGAATGTGAAGAGATGTACACCGAGTCGTGGAAAGTTGTACAGTGTGCAAAAAGGCCAAGTGCTGAGCTGAACAAGGGAAAACAATGGCCCTACCTATTCCAACGAGGCTATAGGCCGAATAAAGGAAAGATGTGCATCGACTTTGTTCTCGAATTGCCGTGAACTGCCTAAGACAAAAATTTTGTAATGGTCATCGTAGATCGGTTCAGTAAGATGGCATGCTTCATGCCCTACACTAAAACTAACAACGTTTTGGCCGTTACTTCTCTTTTCTTACAAGAGATTGTGCGGATACACGGCTTGCCAAAGAGTGTAGTCTCCAATAGGGACCTAAAGTTCTTAAGCCATTTTTAGAGGACCCTGTGGTGTCAGCTGATAACCAAATTACTCTTCAATACTTCATATCACTCCCAAACTAACGGTCAAACAAAGGTTGTTAATTGTACTTTAAGGTCACTGCTCCGAGCTGCAGTAGGCAAGAACTTGGCTGATTGGGACGTCTGCCTACTAGTGGTCAAATTCACCTATAACCAAACAGTACATGATACCGCTAAGCAAACTCCCTTCAAAGTGGTCTATGGATTTAATCTCGAGTTGCCCTTCGACCATGCCCTTGTACCAATACCCGCGCAAGAGGACCCTGATTCTTTGGCCAAAGCACAATCTCTTTAGCACATCTATGACAAGGTTATTTGACTTATCGACTAAGTTACCAAAAAAATGTGAGAAAGGACCAAAGGTAGGTCGGCCAAACAATTTTAGCCGAAAAACTTGGTATGGCTATACCTCAGCAAGGAACGGTTCCCAAACAAGAGGAAGAACAAATTATCTACAAGAGTGAAAGGGCTTTTCAAAATCCTCCAAAAAATCAGTTACAACGCCTACAGGTTGGAACTACCTGAGGACTATAGGTTTTTTTACGCCTTCAACATTGCCGACCTAAGTCCATATCACCTTGATGGAGAACTGAGCGAACACCATTGGGATTTGATCCTAAATCCAAAACAACCCATAAGGAGTGATAGAAATCAAGCTACGGAACCTTTGACCCACAGCCAAGCCTAAGGACTAGAGGGGCTGGCATGACGAATGTTTATGTTCCAACCAACCCCTACTGAGGCTAAGTACTTACTTACCGGGTCACCTTTAATGCCATGCCGAATGACTGCCCTTTATTCTATGTTATGCCAAGTTGATGACTACTATAATGCTGAGCTGACCAATCACTCGGTATCATCTTTGCCAAGAAGCTGAGAGATAGAGAATCCAAACTAACTAAGCCATCTCTACTCGAACAAGCCCACCTGTCCATACTTTTTGTCCATATCCCCTAACAACCTTGCTAATGTAGTATCACCATGTGTAAAGTATCGTATGGAGAATCTGTAGCACTAATGATTGATCTCTTTGTATATTCATTTTTACCCTCTTGTATCATATACATTGCTTCTTTAGAAAATGTCTTTATTATCTTTTCCCTTTTGGGCAAGTTGCCCTAACTCATGGGTATAAATACCCTTATACTTGTAGCTGTAAAGAGGAGATTACCTTCAATACGCTTGAGTACTTTCTTCCTTACATAAATACTGCTTGTTTACTCTCGGCATCAATCTTATCCTTTCCTTTAAGCAAGTTTAGGTAGCAAATAGCCTCATTGGACCAATTTGTGCATCATATCAAATTGTGTCATGAGTCCTTGGAAGTTCCTTTAATGCGTCATATCCTCTGGAACTGTTTATGGGTTTTTGCTTACTATTCCATTTTGTCTTTGTTACTCTTTTCGTACCTTTCCCCCATTAACCCTTTTTTGAGTTTTCTGTAAGCTTGGATTCATCCAATGACCGGCCTTGTCTATTCTTAGTCACAGTTTGCAACACTTCACATCTTCAAAACTCCTCCTCTCTCTCACCCCATTTGAATTCAGCATTCTTCTTTGAGAGTTTGGTGAGTAGGGCCATAATCGTACAGAAGTTCTTTATGAATCAATGATAGAATAATGCTAGGTCGTGGAAACTCCTCACATCAGTAAAACAGGTCGACTCGGGCCATTCTATAATCGCTCTTATCTTCTCCTCATAAACTCGAATGCTACCTCCGATCACAACAAATCCCAAGAAGATCACCTTGGACTGGCAAAAATCGCACGTCTTCAAATTGGCATAAAGCTGTCCGGCTTGGAATTTTGTAAGCACTTATCAGAGGTGCTTTTGGTGTGTCTCCAAGTCGGGACTGTATATTAGGATGTCGTCAAAATAAACCACAACAATCCTTCTTAATAACTCTCGAAGCACATGATTCATAAGTCGCATGAATGTGCTCGGCGCATTGGACAGCCCAAATGGCATTACAAGTCATTCATACAAACCATGTCATGTCATAAAGGCGGTCTTCCACTCATCGCCTTCACGCATTTAAATTTGATGGTATCCAGATTTGAGATTGATTTTGGAGAACACTCTTGCTCCACTTAACTTGTCTAACATGTCATCAAGCTTAGGTATGAGATACCTGTACTTGATGGTGATTTGATTGATGGCTCGACTATCTACACACATCCTCCAAGACCCATCTTTCTTCGGTACTAATAAGGCTGGTACAGTACAGGGGCTTAAGGATTTACACACATACCCTTCTTTCAAGAGGTCGTCTACTTACCTCTACAACTTGATAGCCTATTTAGGGTTCAGCCTATAGGCAGGCTTGTTCGGTAAGGCGATTCCTAATTGTAAGTCAATCGCATGCTCGACACCTCAGATTAGGGGTAGACCCTTAAGTAGCTCTTCCAGAAACAAATCGGTAAAGTTTTCCAATAGGGTTTTTACCTCGGTCGGTAGCTCTTCCTCCATAGGTCTCATCTCCAGAAGCCTCCTGACAAGAAGATAGGCCTCCAGCTCTATTTCTCATTTCAGTTCGGCTCAAGTCAATACCAAAGCCTCCTTCTTTAAGGTCCGACTAAGTTGGGACCGCATGATTTTTCCCTGCTCAGCAGCCAAGGGACTCAATTTCACCCTTCTTCCTTCATGCTTGACAGAACATGTGTTCCTCTTGCTATCATACATAATTGCTCAATCAAACATCTATGGTCATCCAAGTAGAATGTGGGATACACTCGTGGGTAGTACATCACAGAGCACTTCATCTCGATACTTGTTAATGCAGATCGGCACAGACACCTACTTATTCACTTATAGGGCTCCCTTATCACTAAGCCAATGAAGCTTATAAGGTTTTGGGTGAGGCATGGTTAGCAATTTCAACTGCTAGACCATAAATGCGGAGGCTAATTAGTGCAGCTTCCATTGTCTACAATCAGCGCACATAATGATTCATTCACCTTACACCCAATATGGAAGAGATTTTCTCTTTATTCTTCTTCAAGTACAGGATTGACACTCATCGTCCTCCTCAATACTAGAGCGGTTGGCATGAAGTTGCTTTCCTCGCTGTTGATGACTTCCTCATCGGACAGCTTGGCTTGTCTGCCCTCTTTCAACTCCTTTACTTCTTCATTTGTACTGTCGACCTCTACGGTTAACGCTTCTCCTCTGATCACCACCATTCGCCTGTTCTAACATTAAGCGGCCATCTATCCAAATCCTTGGCATTTGAAACACTTGATCTCACTTATCTTCCTCCCTGAACTCTAGCCTTTCTTAAATTTCCTCGGGGGTTCCCTCTCCTCTGCTTGAGTAATTTGAGCAAGTTGGATCTCAGTGACCTTGTTCGGTTCTATTCATACAGGTCTACTCAAAACGGGTTGGTTACTACCAAGATAGTTGACGCTTGGTCAAAATCTTCCTGTTTGATGCCTTTCTATCCTCTAAGCAACTCGGATTGCATCATCAAGTATCCTAACATCCAGGGTTTCTAAGTCATCTCTAATCACATACTTCAATCCGCCAATGAATCGAGACACAATTTGGTCTTCTAGCTCTACAACTTCACATCAAATCATTAGCATCTAGAACTCTTCAACATAAGTGTCCAGACTCGATGCTCCTTATCTTAGTTCTTGTAGTCTTTTGAAGGCATCCTACAAATAATAGCTTAAGACAAACCTTCTCCACATAACTCTTTTCATATCATCCTAACTCCTAATCTCTTGTTCTCCTACCCTTCTTTTGGTAGCTTACAAGTTCTTCTACCATAAGGTGGCATAACCAGTGAACTCCAACACAGTAAGTCTAACCTTTGCATTGTCAAGCACTTCGTGGCATTCAAATTACTTTTCAATCTTGTCTACCTAATCAAGGTAGTCTTCAGCATCACCACTTCTAGAAAAACTTGGGATACGCATCTTATGTCCTTTGACTCTAGGAGCTCATACATTTCTTTCCTTAGGCTCGTAGTACTCCTTTGCCTCATTAACTCCTTCTACTTCCTTCTCAATCTCTTCAAGTGCTAACCTTCATCTAACATCCCTACCAACTCCTTTAGCTCAAGATGGGTAAACTAAGGCATTATCCTGGCTAAACTAACCATTGACTCACTGTTGTTGCTTACATTCTCTAGTAGGGCTATTTCTAACTCATTGTCTATCTTCTTGGATAACAATCACCAGGCTAGCTACCAAGTCGATAAGCCTATCCAAGTGATCACCCACTGATTGAGGTGAAAGGCTTCCTTCTTGCCCTTGGCTTGTCAAGTGCCACTTTCTTGGTTTCCCAAAGTCCCTTATACACTTGAATCTAACATTGATGTTTACTTCATAATGACAATTTCTCACTACTAAACTTTGAAGCTAACAATAGAACCACTATTACATGAGAGCAATGACAAACTATTAAAAGAATACAGTAGCATAATCCAGCTTTGAACGTAGCCAAGCTCTGATACCAAGATGATACGGACTCGTGGATAAACATACAGACCCAATATCACGCATAACCAAATGGGTGGGTCTAAATCACAAGATGGTTTGAAAAGTAAATAATAGTCGAAGGTTAAACAGGGCGTTCCCATGCACCAACGAAGGATATGATGCACAAATGCCTCACACAAGCTCAAGTCACACTTGATATGATGCACAAGTATGGCCGGAGGTCACTCGCTACTAGTCCATACTCGAATAGGCTAAATAAGAGTAGCTCAAGAATAAGAGAGACACTCAGCTCGAGAGTAAAAAAGTTCAGTGTATTCTCTATATTATGATCTCCTTGACTTTTAAAATATGATGGTATTTATATAATCTCGTTAAGGTAAATCCTAAGTTACAGAAATTATAAAAGAATAGTCCTTATTTGCTAAAAACAAAAAGAATAATTTATAAGGAAAATATGAAATCGTGCAAAAGAAGGAGTGCGGATGTCCTTTATCAGAAAGGATAGTACAAATGTCAGTAAAGAACAACACGTACATGTTTTTACTGTGATTCTAACAGTATTGTGGTCTGAGCAGGAGTGGGCCTGGTTCAGGCTTATTTGGTGTCAGAAGAGGCTAGACAATGGTTGGTTCAGGGATGGCTTAAATGGGGTTGGCTTCAGATTGTCAGCTCCAAATAGTTTTGATTGGCCTCGGCAACAGTGGGGATTGCTGCATTTAGATTTGGAGCTAAGACTACGGTTTAGTAGAGGGTTTAGTACAGCATGCTAGTTGATCACCTCGGTAACATCTTGGATGGCATGGAGAGCAAAGTAGCTCAGCAGATCAGATTAAGGCAAGCACTGCTCCTAGGTGCTTAACTCACCTCGGACAGCTCAGCAGACTACTTGAAAGAGCCCTTGAGCTCGGAAGCGTGTAATTGGTCTTTGATCCTTATCACTACGGGTAATGACTATAGTTATGGTCGTTCTTGGACACCAATTTATGCCTCGTTTCTTACTCCTTTACTCGAAATTTCAATGCAAATTCATTGTTCAAGCACATGGTCATTTCCAAGGTTTCAAATTTCATCTATAATATCTTCAAAATTTCCAAAACTTGATTTAATATCATTAATCTCCCCAAGTCAAATGAAACTAGACTCTATTCTTTGCTCTATTTGTATTTAAACTTTCCTTACTTCATTCCGTGATCAATGTTTTTACTTCAAATTACTTTAAAAAGCACTAAAATTTTTCAAAACTTCGTAAAATACTTTGAAAGTCCCTAAAAATGAACTTTGAATGAATTAAACTCAAAATAACACAAAATTAACTTGATTAAGGTCTGAAATAGTACAAAATAACCATAGAAAAAATATCTATTTTTGCATTATCAAATACCTCTACACTTAAGCTTTTCCTTATCCTCAAGCAAAACAAACAAAATATTTAAAGGATAAGATGAAAAATTTTAATTTCAGAAAATTGCAACTGTAGAATCGTAATTGCTTAGCAAAAGTTCTTTCCAAAACCACCCTTATTCCTTAACTTTATAATGAATTCAAAACACTTAGATAATAGCAAATTGAAACTTACTGAATTTCGATGATCAATCTAGAAAATTCAAAGTTAATCATAATATTTAAATAGAGATTAAACTAGAGATCATAATAAATATAAACTAATCAAGAAAAAGTAATAAGGATTTCTTTCGCTTTGACTTAAGAGGAGCAAAATCTTTCTTAATTGATTTTAACTTAAAAAACTAGATCGGATGCATATTATATCAATCCTACTTCTCTCAATTTTCGTTAGGAGGCTTATTAATTTAATTTAATTTTCTTTATTGAAGCTTAATTAGCATTAGGAAAGTATCTCACTCTTTTAAGGGACCGAGGTCAATCTTTACTAACTTAGCCTTTTTTATTCCTTAGTAGTTGTTAATGGGAAAAGTATTTTGCTTTTCTGATGGACTAAGGCCAATCCTTAACAATTTTAATTAATCTTACTTAATTTCTCTCTTTTTTTTCCTAATCGACAACGAGAAAAAGTTCAACTCTTATGAGAGACCAAGATCGATCTATACTAATCCTTAACAATTTGCTTCATCAACTTGATTCAATTATTCAATTTACTTTATACTTTCAATTACTTTGATTTTTCAAATGACTGCAGAGGATAAATCTCTTCTATTCATCTAACCTAAAATTTTGAAAACAAAAGATAGATAACTATCCTCAAAAATCAAACTTAGAAATCAAAATGACTAGAACTTAACCTGTTTGTATTTATTCTAATCCGAAGTTTAAGTCTAAGCTTAATAGAAGAGTAACCTTAAATTCTAAATATTTAATAACTCAAATTCAGTAAAGTATCATAAATTCATAAAGTAAAGGGTAGGTTTTAAAAAAATTATGCTTACTTAATTATATGGGCAATTCACAAGTTTATAAATTTTTTTTTTAAAATTTGGCAAATTTCAACAAAATGTTAATAAAATCTTAAGTAAGCAAAACAATAGCATATATAATCTAATCTTCCCCCTACACTTAAGTTGTACATTGTTCCTAATATATATATTAACAATATAATACAAAAATTCAGGTAGGAGAAAAATAAAAATAAAAAAATTTTGCATTGATCCTAAAAGTTGTAAAGTCCAAATCCAAGTTTCTTTAACCAATCCAGGGCATGAAGTTTTCTTTGCTTTAAAAAAAAAAAAAAAGAGCTAGCTNAAGTGCTGTTGCTTTTGGTAAGTTACAGGAGCCATAAGATAGAAAATTGCCTTTTGCAAATCCTACTACAAGCAAAACCAAGGAAGCAATTGTTGGCATGGTGAATTCAAACAAGGCTCAATACTTGGGTCTCCTTTAGGACAAAACCCTCCACCGACGTAGCAACAATTTCGAAGTTAGCCACAAGCCAACAGGTTTCTAAGACAATTCACCAAGATACCGGTACCCTTCAGCCAGGTCCTTGAAAAATTGATAAAAGATAATTTGATCCATTCTAAGCCTCCTAGTGAAAGATATAGACCAAAGTTTTTTGATCTTAACGTTAGGTTTCAATATCATTTGGGGCAAGTAGGCCATTCAATTGACTCATGTTGGAGATAAAGAAATAAAATTCAAGATTTAATTGATGAAGGTACAATCCAACTAGACTTTGTAGAGGCTCCTATTCTAAATTTCAACAACAACCCCTTGCCCAATCATGGGACCATCATCAATATGATATTTGATGACTCAAAGCCTACCATCAACATGATTAGTACCAATCGAGAGCCTAAGGTATATAGATTCTACAGATAAGAGGAGACACAAAATCTATAAACCAAATGGTATACCTTCCATTTGCTTGTAGCCTCCAAAAATTATAAAACTGCCCCTCTCAACTATTAGGTAGTAAATTTGGGGCAATCAAGATCACTTGTAGGAAGGATTACTTGCTCTGGTAGAATCTATGATCCAAGGGAAGACTTGAAAAAGAAGGCTGCGCTAGAAAGGACAAACAATGAAACAACTGAATACAAAGAAGGATTGTCTGCCTTTACTAAAATAATCAAGTCCAGCAAGTATAAAGTAATGGATTGGCTTGCTAAGACTTTAGCATAGATATCCTTCATGAGTTTACTAATGGCATCAGAACCACATTGAAAAGATTTGTTTAAAACATTGAGGGAAGTCAAAGTCCCTCACGAAATAGCATTCGAAAGAATAGGGTCTACTACCAACTTTGTCTTCATTATGGATCGGATTTCTTTCTTTACCAAGGAACTGGGCGAAGAAGGCCATCAAAACACTAAACCCCTCTTCATAATAGTAAGGTTGAACAACATTATTATAGTAAGGGTCCTCATCGACAATGGCTCATCATTAAATGTCTGCCCTCTTGCCACCTTGGATCTATTAGGCATTGATTTGACTATAATTAAACCAAGCTCAACAACCGTTTGGGCTTTTGACAGATCCAGGAGAGAAATAATAGGGGAGATTGACTTACCAGTTGATATCAGCCTATAGACGTTCAACATTCGATTCTAAGTTTTAGACATCCTAAGGACCTTCAATCTGTTATTGAGAAGACTTTGGATACATTCAGTAGGGGTCGTACCTTCGAGTCTTCATCAGAAGGTTAAGTTCATCTTTAATGGCCAGGTCATAACAATTTTGGGCGACTAGGATTACGAAATATATAAAGAAACAACCATACCTTATATTAGCACAAAGGAGCAAGAGGACTTTGGGCTCCAAATGTTCAAAGAGGTGTGCGTGGTTACTAATCAAGAGAAGTATGAGAGGTCGAAATTCAAAGAAGGCCAGTTTGGAACTTATGGGTTGGGTTACATCCCAACTCTAATGGATGAGCTACAAAATATGCAAGTGAAGGGAAAAAGAGGTGATAGATTGTATTATGCCCCGATGACCTTCCTACCGTTGTTAGAAACTTTCATTTAGGTCGAAGTCCACAATTCAAAGCTTACCAAAGAGGACACCTCTAGCAGAAATAAAGTGGCTGGTCCATCCGATGAGTCTCAGTAGTTGAATAACTGGTTCTCTATCCTTATGAATTACACTAAGTCTTCCCTAGGGTAAAGGATGAATTGCAGTCTTGTATTTTATAGAGTTTTGTAATAAATTACCTTTATTCTAAAAGATAATTGTACTCAAAAGGCATTTCTTCTAAATAAGAATTAATCTTCTTTCTCTTTACTTACACATTTTCTTTTCCTAGATCCAATGTTTCGAACAAAGGCTATGGATACCTTGTGTAGATAGGTGATGAAAATATTGGTATCACCTTTGGTCCTACTGGGTTAGTTATCGAGAGTGATATCAATGACCATAATGATGTGCAAGAAAGCTGGCAAAAATATGAAATGAGTAAAATTTCCATTGATGAGCTAATTGAGACAATTAATGTTAGGACTGATGACAATGCCACAATAATGAGAATTGGAGGGAATCTAAAAGAAGAACAAAAGGCTGAAATGATCACACTATTACCTGAATACCAAGATGTGTTTGCATAGTCTTATGAAGATATGCCTGGATTGGATCCATCAATCGTGGTCCATCGCTTACCCACTCGTAAGGATATCAAACCTAAGAAATAGAAGTTAAGAAGGTTCCAACCAAATATCCTGTTGAAAATCAAGGAAGAAATCAGAAAATTACTAGAGATTGATTTCATTGAGGTATCTGATTATCTCGAATGGGTAGCCAACATAATACCGGTTATGAAGAAGAATGGAAAAGTTAGAGTGTGCGTGGATTTTTGAGACCATAATCAAGCAACCCCTAAAAATAATTTCCCCTTGCCTTATATTGATGTCTTAGTCAATAACCCAGTTGGAAACCATCTTTTCTCTTTTATGGATGGATTCTCTAAATATAAACAAATTCGAATGTTTGAAGAAGATAAAGCCAAGACAACATTTATTATAACTTGGGGTACATTTTGGTATAAAGTAGTGCCTTTTGGACTAAAAAATGTTGGGGCAACTTATCAAAGGGCTATGGTAGTAATCTTTCATGATATGATGCATAGAGAAGTTGAAATATATGTTGATGATATGATTAGAAAGTCCATAGAAGGAGAAAATCATGTGGATAATCTGAGGAGATTATTTGTTAGGTTGAGAAAATTCCAGTTGAAGCTTAACCCAGAGAAGTATACCTTTAGAGTGACTTTAGAGAAATTGTTAGGTTTTAGAATTAGCTAAAGGGGCATCGAAATGGACCCTAATAAAGTCAAAGCGATAGTTGACTTGCCCTCGCTACACATACTCAAAGAAATCAGAAGCTTATTGGACTGTTTGAACTATATAGCCTGGTTTATATCTCAACTCACAAACAAGTGTCGTCCCTTGTTTAAGTTGTTGAAAAAGAATGCCAAGATCAGTTGGGATGAAGAGTACGAGCAAGCCTTTACAACGATAAAAAAATACCTTATGAACCCTTTGATTTTGCTATCTCCAAAACTTGGGAAGCCATTGTTCCTATACTTGACAATATTACTGGAGTCAATAGGGTGTATGCTTGGCCAAAAAGATGAGGAAGGAAAAGAACGGGCTATATACTACTTGAGCAAGAAATTCACTAAAGGGGAATAGAAATATTCAGAAATTGAAAGAACCTGTTGTGCATTGGTTTGGTTAATGCATCAGCTTAGACAATACATACTCTACCACCAGGTTTAATTACTGACTCAGCATGATCTCTTGAAGTACTTGGTAGACAAACCAGCCTTAATTGGTAGAATCTCAAAGTGGTAAATGTTACTATTAGAGTTTGACGTTACGTACGTGAACTAGAATTTAGTCAAGGGTTAAGCTTTAGCAAAGCAGTTAGTAGAAAATCCCTCTAATAGTACCCTCTAAGAGATTGAAGTCAATTTCCCCGATGAGAGTATCTTAGTAGTCGAGGGAAGCTTCAATAAAGGAGAAGATGATGAGCCACCAAAATGGAAGATGTTCTTTAATGGGGTGGCCAACGTGTCTGGGTGTGGAATTGGGGCAGTACTAATATCCCTTGAAGGTACTCAATACCTTATGGCTATAAGGCTCGTTTTTCCATACATTAATAATATTGCTGAATATGAAGTGTACATCATGGGACTTAAAATGACCCAAGATAAAGATATTCAAGAATTAGAAGTATATGGAGACTCCTTACTTATTATCGGCTAAGCTTAGGGAGAATACAAGACAAAGGATCTTAAACTAGTACCTTATCATTGGTACTTGATTGAATTGATGGAGAAATTGAAAGAAATCACCTTTACTCATGTACCAAGGACTCAGAGAATCACTTTGCTGATGCCTTAGCCACTTTAGCATCCATGATCTAGATATTCGATAGAGTTGAGATTCAGCCTCTTACTATTGAAATCGAAGACAAGCCTGCCTTCTACTTGGCAATTGAGGGTATGAATAACTAAAAGCCATGGTACCATGATGTTAAGATATTCTTACAATAAGGCACATACCCAAAAGAGGCTAAGAAAAAGGACAAAAGGATAATTAGGAGATTGGCCACTCAATTCTTAATAAGCAAGTTCACCTTATACTGACGCTCTTTTGATGGTACACTTTTAAGGTGTGTGGACAATAAGGAAGCTAAAATGTTAATGAAAGGAGTACATGAAGGAGTATGTGATCCTCACATGAACGGTTACATGCTGGCTAAGAAAATTATGAGGCTAGGGTATTACTGGTCAGCAATGGAAGGCGATTGCATCAAATACATTAGGCATTGTCACTTATGCTTAGTTTATGCAATAGGATAAATGCCTTGCCTTAGGAACTATACACACTCTTAGCATCGTGGCCTTTCTCAATGTGGGGAATAGATATCATTAGTCCGATTACTCCAAAAGCATCCAATGGGCATTGCTTTATATTGGTCGCCATCGACTACTTCAGCAAATGGGTTAAGGCCTCGTCTTATTCAAGTGTTACTAAAGGGATTGTAGTTAGGTTCATCAAGAGAGATATCTTGTCTTGATATGGGACTCCATAAACGATCATCATTGACAATGGCACCAACCTTAATTGCAAGCTTATGTCATAATTGTACCAATAGTTCAGGATTATCCATAGGAACTCTACTCCTTATCGACTCTAAATGAATGGAGTCATTGAAGTAGCCAACGAAAACATTAAAAGAATCATTGAAAAAATGGCCGTTACATATAAAGACTAGCATAAGATGTTGCCATTCACACTCATGGCCTATTGAACTTCCATCAGAACGTTGATTGGGGCAACACCTTACTCTTTGGTATATGACGTTGAAGTAGTGTTACTAGTAGAGGTTGAGATCCTGTCACTCAGGGTACTATCAGAAACTCAGTTGGACGAAGCTTATTGGGTAAAGAAATGCATCGAATAGTTGAATTTGATCGATGAAAGGAGATTAACAGCCTTGTGTCATAATCAGTGTTATCAACAAAGAATGTCTCAAGCTTTTAATAAAAGGGTATGACCCTGGAACTTCAAAGAAGGTGACCCGGTGTTAAGAAAGGCTCTCTCAAATGTATAAGACTCTAGAGAGAAGTTTGCTCCTAGTTACGGAGGCCCTTATATCATAAAACGAGTATTACCAGGAGGGGCTTTAATTTTGTCTCAAATGGATGGTCTAGAATTAAGAGACTTTGTAAATGTTGATGTTGTAAAGTTGTATTATTGATACGAGGCAAGCGCACCTATCAATTTTAATATAGTCGGATATGAGTCCGAGTCGATCCCTCAGAGATTTTGAGTACTAATATTAACTTTAGCTTTATTATATAACCGGAAAATTATGATAAGTTGAATGAATTAAAAATACTGAAATTAATAAACTAAACTACTTATGAGACTTAATTACACAAATTAGAAAGCAATAAACTACTAACGACTTCAAGTATGCAATGATGTATTTAGGAATTATTTCTCCTAGTGTTTAACATGTAACCTTTTTAAAATATATTCAATTTAGTTTCTATGATTCTTGATCGGAGGGATTCACAATTAAAGCTAATATCTTTCTCAAGCATATTAACCCTAATTCTAAATTATTTACCGGAATCTCTTCACTTAGTAATATAACTTAGAATTGCATTAATGTTTAATGAATTCCCACACAAACAATCAACTTTCCGAAAGAAACATGTATCTTATCTCTAAGTATACATGTAGTTCTCTTCAATTATGCTAAGATCTAATTACATATGCAATTTCTCAATCAACATGCATAATATCATATATTGATACTCTAGAATTATCAATCCATAACTAAACGACATAATTGAATCAAGAAAAGATAGAAACTTTCTTGAAATTATAATTCACTCCAAGAATCACATGAAACCCTAGGTTCCATAATTCTAAATACTTGAATTCTAAGCTATCATAATGAATCTAAAAACGAGTTTCATTAAAAACATGAAATAAAGCATGAAAACCCCTCTTGATTTGATGAACAATCTCTCTAATCTTGAAATCGATGTCGTTATCGCTTCTTGATGTTGTTTCTCCTTAAGTCTCTTCTTGTCTCTTGTCTCTCTTTGTTTCTGTAATGTCTCTCCTTCTTTTGAACCCTAAGATCCCCTTTTATATGTGTATTTCACGGATTTTATTTTCGTCACCAGACACGGCCTGGGACATGGCCGTGTCCCCAGGTCGTGTAACTTTCTGCACAAAGGCAAAATTTCTGCACAACTTCAAAATTTCATAACTTCTTCGTTTGAACTCAGAATTGAGTGAAACTTGATTCGTTTTCTTCGTTTTCAAGCCTAGAACGCGTTTAAACACTGAAATCAACATTTTACTCAATTAAGTATCAATTTCTTTAAATAAAACCAAAAATGTACGAGAAATGTTATAAAATCACCATATGAAATATGTTTAAAATTAGAGTTATCAATTATCCATGAGAAGTCAGTGGAAACATGAAAATTCCAGTCATTCTAAATGTCATTGTGGTCTAATTTTCATTATCTATAAGCAAAGTTGGTATCTTTGGCCATTGTCGTTGTTAGAATAATTACCCTCTCCATTGAAAGGTCCAACTCTCTTTACTTCATTAAACCCATATACTGAAAACATGAGAGAAGTTGAGAAGTGAGATCTAGGACATTGGTAATTAACAAAACTCTTTAAAATACTTTATTACTAATTGATTCCCCTCGAATGGGGAGTTCTATTGTCTGTTTTTCAAGGAAGTGCGAAAAGCAATCACCTTACAGTAGATGTTTGTTAGTCAGGAATAAGGGTTCTGGTTCATAAAAGTTCTAAAAAGACAAAAATAGTTGGTGGCATTTTGTATCAAGTTAATTTCCATGATTTCTCTAAAAAAGCCAGCAAAGTCTCAAACATTTTGCATCAAGATCATTTGAGTTGACAACAAAAGGATCAAGGCGTGAGCTAGTTAATTTTGATAGGGCTTTTCAAAAAGGTTTGACAGTTTGGGCACTATCAACAAGGGCCAAGTAAGTACTTCTATACAATGTTAGCATACTGGTTTTTGAGCACTACATGTACATTTAAATGACCAATATTTCTAAGACTCTATCTGTAACAATCTTTTGGAACAAAGTTTCCTCTCTCAGTTTAGGGTTTTAGCTAGCTCTAGGTGCACTCTGCTCGCCTTGGTTAGTCAGCTTACTGGGGTACGATCAAGTTTCCTCATTTCCAGTTTAGGGTCTTAGCTAGCTCTAGGAGTGCTTTCCTTGCCTTGGTTAGTCAACTCATTAGGGTACGACCAAGTTTCCTCATTTCTAGTTTAGGGTCTTAGCCAACTCTAGAAGCGCTTTACCTACCTTGGTTAGTCAGCTCATTGGAGTATGACCAAGTTTCCTCTATTAGTTTAGGGTTTTAGCTAGCTCTAGAAGTGCTTTGTCCACCTTGGTTAGTCAACTTATTGGAGTGCAACTAAGTTTTCTCATCTTAGTTTAGGGCCTTAGCTAACTTTAAGAGTGCTTTGCTTGTCTTGGTTAGTTAACTAATTGGGGCATGACCAAGTTTCTTCTATCAGTTTAGGGTTTTAGCCAGCTCTAGGAGCGCTTTGCCTGCCTTGGTTAGTCAGCTCATTAGAGCATGACTAAGTTTCCTCTATTAGTTTGGGGTCATAACCAGCTCTAGGAGCGCTTTGCTCACCTTAATTAGTTAGCTCATTGGAGTGCGAATAAGTTTTCTCTCTCAATTTAAGGTCTTGGCCAACTCAAAGAGCACTTTGCCCACCTTGGTTAATCAGTTCATTGGAGCACGATCAAGTTCTGCTATCTCAGTTTAAGGTCTTAGCCAGTTCTAAGAGTGCTTTGCTCGCTTTGGTTAGTCAACTCATTGGGATACGACCAAATTTCTTCTGTTAGTTTAGGGTCTTAGCCAGCTCTAAGAGCACTTTGCCTACCTAGGTTACTTAGCTCATTAGAGGTATGACCAAGTTTTCTCATTCTTTTTAGGGCCTTAGCTAGTTTAAGAAGCGCTTTGCTCATCTCACCTCGGTTTGTCAACTCATAAGAGCATGACCAGACTTCAATTCTTCTTTCTATCTTTTAACCAACTCTTAGAGTGCCACCCATCTCTTCACCAAATCCCCAGTGGATTGGACCTAAGATAGTTAACTAGTTGTAGTGATTCTTAGGATAAAATTCACCCTTGGGGCAAAAATAGTATCACTTTTGTCTTTTTAGCAAACTTTTGCTCAAACTTAACCAAAAAAGGAATAGCTACAGACACTTAATTTTTACTCTCCTTTTATTTTAGAATACGTTATAGGATCTTAAATTAGGAAAAATGAAAAAAAAAAATGAAATTAAGAAAACTTAGAAAATTTAGAAAGATAGAAAAAATGTGAAAAAAGGAAAAAGCTCAGAAAAATAAAAAAAAAATGAAAAAAGAGAGAGAAATAGATAGATAATTACAAAAAAAGAAAAAGAAAAAAAGAGAAAAAAGAGGAGAATTTCTTTTTGTTTTTTTTTATTATTTACGTTATTTTATTTTATTTCATTTTTATAAATATATAATAAATAATAATTAAAAAAAAGGAGGGGGATTGGACCAAGTTAAACCTGGTTTGTATGAATAAAGCCTAGGGCCTTCGACCTTGGAAAGGAAACGGGGCGCGGTCTTTTTTTAGACACGCGTGTAGCACGTGCTTTACATGTGACTAGCATCCCCTTTCTTTTTCTTCTAGATTTCATTTTCGGTTGTTGTTTCTTCGTTTTTTCCTTTTGCATGAGCTTAGTTTAGAGTCTTTTTTTTTACCTCGTTTACTACACGATTTCATCAAATTAATGGTTAAATCGTGTAGTATGCTTGGTATACTTTGAATTGAGACCCATCTTTCGCCCAAATTTAGTCAAAACTAGTAATAAATTGGCTCCAAAAATGAGAAAAAGAACCAAAATTCCAATATCCCCATTCATGGCCGTTTTCCTCCATTAATGACCTTTCTAAGCTTGTTCGAGTTGTGTTTAGCATAAATAGAGGTCAGAGAACACACAAGGACACAACACAAACTTAGAAATGCTCTAGGTAAGCAAATCAAAATTTTCTCTCTCTAACCTAATCCCTTTCTTTCTTTAGGATAGCCACCCTTATAGTTGTTTTCGGTGAAAACTACTAACACCATCGAAATCCTCGTGTCCAAAAACCCTAGGTAAGGTATTTCAATTTGACTTCCTGAGGTGATCTAAGCTGTATGAGTCGCTTAGAGTCGACCGGAGCTGAATGAAGTTGACTAGAGCTGACCGAAGCTGACCCGAGTCAAGATTAAGTCGACCTGGAGCCGAGACCAAGTTGACCTAAGCCCAACCTAGCCTATTTTTCTTTTTTCTTTTTAATTTTAATTTTATTTTATTTGTACTTTTTATTTATCTATTTATTTATTTTTATCCTTTTACTCATATATTTGTAAAACTAAAAAAAAAAAAAGAAGAGGGAAAAGGAAGAAAAAAACAGAGAAGAAAAACAAGAAAAAGAAAGAAAAGAAAAGGAGGACATTTTATTTACTTGTTGAAATAGATAAATAAATAAATAAATAAACAAGGTAATAAAACAAATAAATGAGTTAGTAAATAAATAAATTCATTTTATCACTTAGAAAATTGGTTTTTCCAAAAAATAAATAAAAACAAATAGACTTTTTTTCAAAATTAGGACATTTTAGAATTTCTGAAAATAACACCAATTTAAGACTCTTTAGGAAATTTTCTCAAATAAATCAAAATGGGTAAAAATGTAAACTTAGCTATTTTTTTCAAAAATTAAAATAAATCAACTCGTTATGTTTTTGATAAAAGAATTACGTACATTTGATCTTGAATAGCGGGTATGTATTACGGTGTGGTGATAAAAACAAAAAACCCTAATTTTCCTTTTTATTTATTTGCTTCGTTTAGCCAATTAGAGTAACGAATAAATTGAGTTTTACTTCTTGAAATTAAAAAGGTGATTGTTAAGATTAATTTTGAATTTGGAAAGTTAATGGTACCCGTAAGGATTTAAAATATTAACCTTCGGATCTAGATTTCTGGTTTTTTAAAAACTGTTTTATAAATTAGTTTTTCTTTTTTTCGACTGGTTAGTAGCTAAGTTATAACCAATTGGGTATAACCAATCCACCCAATTGGTTATAACTTAACTCTTTTTCCTAATTTTGGTTGGGTGGTAACTCCAAGATGATTTCAAAATACAAAAAGAGCCGGTTTTCTTTAAATTCTAATTGACGGTCGTTTAATACTCGTCGGTTTAAATAAGACTAAGTTTTAAAAAAGAATCGGGAGGTAAAAAACCAAGCTCAACAAAATATATTAAAGAAGACCATCTTAGTAAAATCGTAATGGAATTCAGTAATTTGTGCAGTTGAGAAATTACTTCATTTAGAAAAAGAAATAGGAATATGTGAATATAAATTTTATATGTCGAGAGGTTTTAATGAATGCAACAAATATTTAAAGTTTAGTTTTACAATTTTTTTTCTTAAATAAACATAAAATCAAATTTGGCTTGTAAAATGGTTTGATTCGGCAAAGATCCTTTAATAAGCCAATGTAGTTCTCCTTTAATTTTTATTTTCTTTAGAAAATTTTGAATGTGTATGTTTTCAATTTTAATATCAAAATTCTATTTTTTTAAACGTTCTAATTTTTAATAATATATTTTTTGATTCTTCAGTCTTTATTTTGTTTAAGTTATAAGTCTATGATATGAAATGTTTGAACAAAGTTCTCAAACCAAACCGTGAAAAGTATAAGAGAATACGGATACTAATTTTAAAAGATAAAGAAGTTAATACATATTAAAATCCTTTGTCCAATTTGCGCAAAATAATAATGCACTACTTCCATAAAAAGCAAATGAATGATTACGTGGAGCTCAGAAGTACTAAAATGTGGCATATATTTTAGTTAGAGTTACATATGTCCTAAATTAGAGTAGCTCAACCAGAGCACATGCTTATTCCTACTACTGCTGAATATAATAGTCAAATATCAAGCACATCTTATGAAATTTCCAAATTGATCCGTAACAGTCGGCCAAAGTCCTGCTCTAGCCTCTTGAATAAAGTGAGATCACCCACCCATCGACCTATCCATTCAACACCTATTTGTTGTGATCCGAGTTAGCTCAAAATAGTAAACCGTCCTCATTAAATGGGTTTAGCTCGATGGATCAGGTGCATTTATTATTATAGTTGATCAAAAGTTTTTAAAGTTTGTTAACCTTAGCAATTAGCAAATTATATTATCAAGCTGTAGCTCGATCCACATTTTAATTTGACTAATTGATAAGGGCAACATGTTTCTAATTAGAAACTGAAGAAAGTCAGCAATGGGATTATGCGAATTATAAGATTATACGATAGAAATCGTCTTTTCAGAAAAAAACACCCGAACAAGATGTTATACATATATCATAAAGTACATACTTTCTTTTTTAGCCAATTATGCCGATTTAATTTTATCACTATAACGTACCTTTTCAGTTTGTGGAATTAGTGAAAAAGGGGAAAAATGGCTTCAACTATATGTCTTACAATATCTTCATTATAAAGATTTTTTTCGATAAAAAAAGGATGGAAGAATGCAAAATACAATGGAGCAAAGTTAATCATTACTTTAATTCCACTTATCAATATACAATGAATGAATATTCTATTGCAGGATTTAGAGTCCACCCTCAACCAAGACGTATATGCCACCCTAATACAGGATGTAGTTTTGACGGGACGTAAAAGTGATGCATTAAGGATAGATGTAACAACATCTAATGTATACAGCGAGTAAACAATTGCTTGCCCTTAAATTTAAATAGAGGATAAACATTATAACACGTGATATACACACACGAGATGATGTATGTTTGTCTACAAACATATAAATAGATAATGTCCTTATGATAGAGCTTATACAATCATAACAAAGAGTTGATAATATCCTAGGTATGTACTACATGTTATAAGTAAAGTTTATACTCAATTCGCACCACTTGAAAATACACATAATTTATTTATCATAATTGTCTCATGTCCTAATTTTTGTCATTAATAAATCCTAATTTTTGCCCTCCATCATCTTCCATCTTGGATGTCATAGATCAAGATAACTCACTATAGGATTTCTATAAAATAAACTTTTATCCATTTATCTTAAAGTGTGCACACATTTCTGCAAAGCTAAATAAGGATTTGCTAAGTGTTTAATCAACAAAATACACATCTTTTATTTTTTCAAACATAATTGAAATATGCTCCAGAAATTATTTCAACAATAAGGGTAAGGTGGTAATTACACCTTTTATGCTCTTAGGGTTAATGGTTGAGCCTTATATAAATTTACAAATCTCTCATTCCCACCTTATAACTATTGACACAACAAAAACCCAAATCTCTCTCTCTCTCTCTCTCTCTCTCCATACATGGTGGTAAAATAAAAAAATTCTTGCCATCTAAGAAAACCTTCCTCCCTTCTTTCAATTCAATCAACTTCCTCGAATTAATAGATTTTAATTCATTTTCATTCCCATCATTATAGAGATTGAAAGTTAGATTTATGATAAGGATGTTCAACAAAATGGTAAATTGTTATTGGTTATTGCCAATGCTCTCTTATTTTTCAAAGAAATTAATTGAGTCTGCAATAAGTCAAAAGTTATGAATATCTCTCTCTAGGATTCCATTTCAAAAGAGATTTAAAATCTAAAGTTTTCTTTTAAAATCCTAACTCAGATTCTAATATAAGAATTGATCTAACAGCACTTTTGATGAAATTAAGATTTGAATCTTGATTTAAGATAAGAGTTTTTCATAAAGATTTGATCTTTATGAATAAAAGTGAATTTCTGATCAATGATTGAGTGTTTGAGGAACTTGAAGACCTAAAAAGAGGTTTAAATTGAAACTGTAGAGAAAGAACATAGCAACGTTGGTTTTGCAAGATTTAGAGAGGAGAAAGACAACTTCTCAAGACCCTTAATTGATTAGCCTCTTAGGCAGTGGTCGACTAGTCCTAGCTAACCCACTATGGTCGACCAACTTATTCTATGTTAGTTGACTGGTAAATTTTATGTCAATCGGTTAGTCTTCCTTTGCTTTTCCCCATCATGATCTCTCTAAGTTATTAACCGAGCCCTTTAGGTTATTAACTTAAGATTAAGTCGCTAATTGAAACCTAGTACCAAATAAACTTTTAATCATTTAGATAAATGATGGAAATGAGTTTAAGATTACGTTTGTGATATTTGAATATTAATCATTGATCTATATTTTCTATTGGATTAGGTATTGATCTTGATATATAGTACTATTAAGGCTTTAGATGATAGGTAGCTAGTTGCTTTTGTTTGTTGCTTACATGTGTTATGTTATATGAATCTAACAAATGAATATTCAAATTGATAAAATGATGTGTTGTTTATGGTTATTATCATGGGTTGCAATTCAACTATAATTGGTGTAGTCATTGATATTGGCTACAGTCTAATTTTAATCAGCATAATCGATGACATCAATCGAGGTCTTACTGTAATTGATATATCATTGATATGGGCTACGGTCCAACTATAAGTGTAATCCTTGATATAGGTTGTAGTTTAACTATAATCCTTGTTGTCGTTGATATAAACTGTCGTCTAACTTTAATTGTTGATATGATATCAAGTTGTGGTTCATTATTTGTGTGAAGGTAGAATCCATATTATACCAAAATTTGGTTATCTGAATTGTATTGACCGATTAGCTTATATTACCGAGATAATTAATTGATTACTTATTGCATTTAGTATTCATAGGCTCATATGTGAATGTTGCAAATATAGGTGTTTGTACAATAGTTGGTATTGGGTTTCATGACATCACCTGTCACGCCCTAAAAAGGTGGAGTCGAAACAGTCTCGCTGTGTAAGCCTTCCTAAGATAGAAATTGACCTTACAGTTGCTATCTTAGACCTAGTTCATGCTAGGCGTATTTGACACTACTCCTTTGAAGCGTCCAATTTGATTCTTATTTAATATAACCTTATGGAGTAATCCTTTGAAATAACTTGTTAAAAATAAACTTATAAATTGACTTTATAAAAAAAATGGTAATAAATCCCACAGGTACCTATTATTTTATATATAGATTAGAATATTAAAAACTATCAAGCTTCTTAAGGAGTACTATATAGTTTCCCTTAAAATTAAGAAAGTCAATACTACAAAAACCAGCCATTTGTTGTTACGCCTCATGCCTTGTCCTGGTTTGCTAGTGTTTTGGTGTTAGGTAAGCACTTGTAATCCATTTGAAACCTGTGAAACAAACTATTGGGGTTGCTCAGTAAGTATTGAGTGATAATTTGCTCAGTAAGAAAGGCAGAGACAGAAGTATGCATCTAGTACATCACAAGCAGGGTTCTCAACCAAGTGGGTTAGATATAATGCACGTGTAAGCAAATGCTATCGCATGATGTTATCTGGTTTATCGTGAGATCAAAAAAATTTTACCCACTCTAATCTGGGTTGAGGAGAATAACGTTGTGCACTTGCGAATCGAGACCAAACTGGGGCTTGTGTAATGAAGAACACCCTCCTCCTGTGATTACTTTCAAACCATGGCCCCCAACCTTGCCATGACGTCCTCTTCTGTTACTCAGTTCGACTAAGGGTAGAAAAATCACCATTTCAACTATTTTCATTAAAGGGAGTTTGTGTTTGGCTCGAGAATCCTAACCATTACCCTTAGTGGGTTGCGATGTATATCAAATTAGATGTTAAGTAGAGTTTAAGTTAGTTCATTATTAGGGTAATCAACCAAGTTCAAACAATTCAAGCATAAAATTCGTAGAACAACCATAATATGGAGCTCAACTCTCACCACAGCAAATTGACACTTAACTACAAGTGTTGCATACATACAAATAGCTAACTACAATCACAAGCCAATACATATCAAAATCTCCAAATATTCTGAAATAATATCCTAAAATGTTGTAAAGCATTGATTCCATTTACCTGTACTAAAGCTCACTCTGACAAATCTCGAACATCAACGCTTTACTCACTTAGAAGTCTTATATATACCAAAGCTCATATTCAGTTTTCGTAAGATTTACGAAAACATTAAAGTTTTATCTAATATTTAGTTGAGATATTGTTTATACAGTTGTTCAGTAAAGTTTCGTAAACATATATTTATATACATCTACATTATATATATACACACATATATTTTAAGTATTTTATTTTATTATATAGGTTATAGCAATTTACTTAATAGTATTTAATATACGCTGTTATTGCTACTTATATTATATTGTTTCGATTATATTGAAAAGTACTTACTATTATTTATATTATGTTTTAATTATCATAACATTATAGAAAACATCGATTTTATTACCTAAAGTGATTCGGTTTTAGCAAGGTTAGTATCATAGAAATTATATGAACTTGACTATATGTGTTACATGTTCGTTTAAAAGATTGTCTTTAACGGGTATTTCTAGTTCTAATATATAGATAAAACTGTATAGTAACAAATATCATATTGTATAATGAAAAAAATATTTTTACATAATTTTACAATAAAATATAATAAATTATATATATATACTCAATTTTTATGGAAGTGATAGTGTTAAATTAGTAAGAATATAAAGTTCAATTTTAATAGTTCTAGTAAATGATTATTACTAGAGATTTGCTTATTTTAAAAATCAGTGTTAATGATTTACAAGTCTTACAGTTATCAATATCCTAAATTTATAGTTACAAAAGAATGAAACAGTATAGATGAAATACTTCATTTAGGAAAATAATAAAATAATAGATGTCTCTTTTTTATAAGTATTAAATATTAAAAAAAATAGCACTTATAATTTATAAAAACAAAGTTACTTGAGGATATCAAACACCAAAAAATAAATATTTAAGTCTTCTTTTCTTCTTCTTATTTTCCTTCCCCCCCTTTTTTCTTCTTTTCTCTCACCATTTCTCTCTCTCTCTCTTCCCCTCCCCTCTCTTTCTCTCGCCCAATCCCCTTATTTAATTTCTGGCGGCATAAATGGCTTTTATAGCCATTAGCATTTCATCGCCATACAAATGGTGGTTAACATAATTATATTTTTTAATTATACAATTAAGTTATATTACATTTTATTTAATATTTATCCGAATTCCTAGAATATTCAAAGAATATTCCTTCTTTTCATCACTAACATTATTACTAAAGAATAATTTATAGTCGAAATTTTCTTTTTCCACGTATTGTCATTTCGGTTGAGTTTTAATGTAATTATTAATAAAAATATTAGTAATGTATAATGTATAGTTAAGTTATATTAATTATTTGGGACTTATTTACATACATCTTATATGGTATTTTATTTGCCAATATTAATTATTAAGATCATGTAGTTAATTCTAAAAAATTTATCCTAAACTATATCTAAAATTATGAAATTCTACGTTATAGTAATTAAACCCGATAAGTTTAATATTTCTAAGAAAGTTTTATATAAATAAGCTTAAATTAAAATATTAAAGCTATATGATTACTTTGTTTAAATTTTCTCTTAGTCATGAGAGTTCAATTTAATTCCACAAATGTTATTATAAATAATAATTTCTAGAATGTCTCTCAAACATTAAATTTTTCAATTAATTTCTTATTAATTTATATAATTATATATCCTTGTTTAGGTGTAATTCAGACATTCTCACACCTATGAATACTTCTAATCAATTTAATGAAGAAGGGATATTTAGTTAATTAGGTTTATACTAATTCAATTACTTTTACTTATTATCTCGTGTCATTACTAATATTATTATACTCATTATTTTATTATCAAAATCCATATTTTTGTGGTCATTAGTAACATTAGTATAAACTATTTTACACCTATTGATCTAACTTATAAATATATTTTTTCTATAAAAGATATAAATTACTTGAACGCTAGCAAGTCGGAGTCATATGACATTACGTATTATATATTTTTAGACTTTCAGGTTAATTTACGAGAATAATTATTATTTATATCGGGTATACTCATAAAAATACGTGTATACTCATATAGTAAATAATATCATATTAACTCATTTTATAGTTTAATTACCTTATCTCTAAATTTTCGTTGTATTTCGAGTTCAATTTTAGGGATTTTGAGCAATTTTATACTATTTTAAGTAATCATACTTCTATGGGCAAAATTGGGATTTTGGATAATTATTTTCAAAATCTAATTTCATTGGGTCACTTCAATGAACTTTTTTATCTTAGTTGTAAAGTTTAGGTTTAATCAGATAATTTTTCATAAAAGCCATAAATTTAGGTACGATTGCCCTAAATTCGACTTTATGGTCTTATATGGAGTAAATTCTCACTATTTTGATTGTATTTTTGATATTCTTATTAAATTATGAATTTCCAAACGTATGGGAATTCTTCGCTTAGGGTTATTATGTTTCTCATGAGTTTCTAGTTTAATCGATTTACTTTCTCGAATACTCTAGAATGACTATTGACTCTAATTGTACAAGGATAGGGCTTTATCTTAATACTTAGATGTTTATGTTTGGATTGCTAATTTGCGGGATATTAGATCACCCTATTGAGATTTTAAGTTTTATGTATTTGTTGGCATTAGGCCTTGGATTAGGATGGAAGTGAAGATAGTTGATCTAATGATTTTTAGTAAATTCAAATAGGATGAGGTTAAAATTCTTAAAGTTGTAAGCTCTTACCTTTTATATTTTGTTGTAACAAATTACTCTTCAGTAATTTAAGATTTTTTTTTAAGAAAAAAATGCTAAAACTAAATAGAAGTTTGAATGTTGTTTTAAGAATAAGAAGAGAAACAAAGAGGAAAAAGAAAAGGCTACATTTAGGTTACAATGTAAGAATTAGGAATGTTATTAAGAGCAGGAAAGAGGAATTTAAAGGAGAGAGAAAATCAAGATTGTTATTAACAGTATGAGAAAGAATTAAAAGGAGAAAGAAAAAATGGATAAATTATTTGCTTTGCCCTTCATATTATTAAGTTAGACTTTAATATCATATGTTTTAATAGTTATTTTCAAAATGTTGCGAGGGTACTTTAAGGAATTGCAAAAAGACACCAAAAGACTCCCTCTTTCTCTCTAATAATATAGATGATTTTATTTGGAGAATTTTTTTTATGGAATAATTGTACTATATTATTTTGAAGCTTTCAATAGTTGAGAGTTTGGAGACTATTAAATACTTGTAGTATTTAAAAGCTTAGCTTTTGCGTAATTTGTTAACGTATAAGCAGGTGGTAGAGTGGTCATTACCTGTACTTAGGGCATGACAATAAAGTTATAAGAGAGTCTCCTGAGTTTAACATACAATAGCAAGTTTAAGAGTACCTCCCATCCGTGAAGATTCATTGATATTACATTATGATCATAGGAACATATATTGAGTCTAAGTAGTTCTTAATTGTTAATTGTATTTACATCATATTTAGCATGTAAAAACCTAAGTTTATATCTCTATTTGATGTGTTTTTTGTGTTATCTTAGTGCAATAGATCAAAAAATGTCAAGACATCAAAGAAGCAAAGGGCACAATGTCTAGATTAACCTAATTAAGCTAAAAGATTATTTTCCTTGAATATAGTGAATGATATTTGAATGAAACTCACTCAATAGGCTTCTTTTGAATCTTCCTCAATGAGATTTGAAAGAAATCCCTTCCACATTTTAGCAATATGTATTAGTATCCTATTGCACATTAAACATTCTTATAGAATTGCCTTTCTTTTTTTTGTTACATACTATTTTTGTTATTATATAATTATAGATACTTTATTTTATTTGTCTAAATCTATTTTAAATTTTGGAGTGTAACAAAACTTGCAATGAGAGCACTAAAATAAACTCTAACTCAAAGAAATGAGATATACACTTGTTATCTTGAATCTTACTTAGTAGATCTCCTATCTGAAAAATCTATTCACATTTATCAAATTGCTAAGGGAAACCTCCTACTTAATTATAATTGGCGTAACTCTAGAGACTTATGCAACATGTTTGGCTTATTGAGATTAGGAGCATAGTGAACGCTCTATTATCTAGTTATAAGGGGAGCATTAACTAAGGAAACTTCTGCCTTGTAGCTTGATGAAAGGGAAAGTTACACAAGAAGGGATCAATGTTCAAGGATAAGTTCAATAGAGAATTGAACTTCAACTAAATGATTCTAATAGGGAATTCTATCAATTAATTATTGTAATGCTATTAAGACGATTTGATGTGGTTGTTTATCTAACATGTAGCACTAATATGATGCTTATGTGGTGCCTACATGTTAGTTTATCCAATAAAAAAGAAAAAAATAATATATGAAATTATAAAAAAAATGAAAATAATACATAAAAAATAAAAAAAGAATACAAACAAAAAAGTGTAAAGTTATATTCTAAATAAAATTATGCATATAACTAATGTAATTTATAAAAAAATAAAAAAATAAAAAAAAAATAAAAAGAAGGAAGATAAATAAGAAATTAGAATTGGCCATCTTAAGGCTAAGGGGTGGTTAGTATTTTATTGCAACAAGTTAGGTGGGTTGTCATGTGCTTAGGAGTTGAGTTGATCATTAGAGCTTATTGTAGGAAGTAGTAATAGTAGGTCTTTTAAGGTATCGAAGAATAAAGGGAATGGAAAGGTCAGTAAACATAGTAGCTTTTGTGAAGCTACTTAGAGGATATGACACATTAATGAACAAAATATGATTTATTATTTCACCTAATATGACTTACATGCTAATATTAAGTTCCACTTGTTATTAATCTCGAGCTATTCGATAAGATTAGATAAGAGTATGAGAAAGAGGTATACTTGGAGAAGGGTATTTCACAAGAACAAGAATAGTCATTAACTTGTAAGGTATAAGATGATTGCAGCTATAATAGAAATGACTATTTATAATAAGTCTTTTAGGGCAATAATATAATAATGGAAAATTACATAAAAGACAATGTAAGAAAGAGATTCCCAGTATGTTCAAAAAAGGGTAAATAAGATAAAGGACAAAAAGGAATACATTACAAGTGTTAGAAAAGTAAGGGACATGTGGTAGCTTGTCGATGGGTCCGTGTTCTGGAAACTTGGAGTACTATGGCTGAGTTGAGTTGAATTGTGCTTGGAGTGGTCGAGGTGATTAGATGAGATTGTAGTTTGGTAGGCTAGAAGAGTTGAGTTCGGTGTATATGGACCTTGGACTCGGCACTTAGCAGGTAGGCTTCTGCATTTGGTAAGTTACCCTCGGCACTTGACAAGTTGGCGACTTGGTAAGTGTCCGAGCAGAGCAATATGTGTTCGAGCTAGCACCTTTAAGAGTTCTTCCATAGCTCTTTCATGTATTGGAGCTTGTCTTCGATAGGTTGACGGGAGAGGATCCTTTAGGCGAGGGATTGGAGGCCTCGGTATCAGGTGTGAGTGAGGGGTCCGGAGGTTGATAATCTATCAGGTTGTGACATACTTTCACTCATAGCTTGAGTGGCTACCCATCTTAGGCCATAATTTTTTTAAATAAAAAAAAATAAAGAGAAAATCAATCTTATTATGCAATCTCTTCACAACTTGATTAACTCTCTCTCTCTATAAAAGTTGGGGCTTAAAGTGACCGCCTACCATCCTAAGTCATGGGTACGTTGAAAGGCCTAATTTCCTAAGTAAGTCATGCCATTTAGCTTATTACAGTTGAAGCAACCACGCTAAGGTTGGGGATGGTTGATGACCATTTATAGGGGATTATATGACCCTTTCCAAGTGGTTGGTTTTAATTATTTTCTCGATATTTGAACTTTTTTATTAATTATATAGATAATTATGTTATTTGCTTTATAATTTTTGTATCTTTTTTCCTTTCTTTTTTCATTTTTTATATTTTTTTTTCATTTTTAAAATAATTTTGTATGATATTTTTCCTTTTTTCTTTTTTATTTGAATAAAACTAACATGTAGGTGTCACATAAATGCTACGTTAGCACTAGGTTTAGATAACAGCTACATCAAATCATTTTAACGACATTGTGATGGTTAAATGATGGAATTCCCTATTCAAATCATTGAGCTTAATATTGATAATTTATTCTAACTACTTCAAAGTTTGATTTCCTAATTGAATTTACCCCAAAATATTGATCCCTTCTCATAATAAATAAGTAAGAGACAAGTAGAATCTAACCTAAGACTAGTCTTTTCATCTAAAATTGAAAAAATAATATAAGTAAAAAAATTATCACAAAGTAAATAGCATAAGAATGAGAAAATTAGAAAAATAAAAAGTAAGAAATGTTGAAAAAAGAAATAAAATAGAAGAAATTAGAAAAAAAGAAACAATGAAACCTTGGAGTTAAAAAGCACTTGTAGGAGCCAAAATACATCAAACTATGCTTATATTAGATATTTATCTTGCTAAGTCAATATTAGTACCACTAAGTGACCATCGAAGAAAGTATGGATGTTAGAGAGTTTAAATTGCAAGTTCAAGCCCCATTGAGGTTCCTAGTGAACTCCTCTTCTCATTTTTTAGCTCCATGGATTTTTATTTCAAATACCAATTAGGTTAAGGATGATTTAACTTATTCACTTGTTGTGGAGGGATATTAATGAGGTTTTTTTAATATTTTTAAGCATACCATATAAGTTGGAAACACGTATTCATGCCCTTCATTCACAAAGTTGTTCTTCCACCTTGGTGTTTACTGGATTTCATTTTGAAAATTTTAGTCTAAATTAAATTCTACTGTCTCTCTTTATAGCTTACATCCTACATAGTTTATTGCTTAAGCTTCTAAGGATTTTTAAACCTAAGCTTTGATACCATTTAAATTGTAATGCCTTGAAATGCAATACTTAACTTTTGACTATGTGTCATCATCTTATAATGACACTTTAAGATTCTAAACCTATCTAAAGTTCATCATCATTATAATTCTACCAACACATATCATTAATTAATCTTTAGAATTTTACATAATTGAGAGGCTCAATAAAGTTTCTGTAACACATGGTTATGAAAATAAATAAATAAAAATAAGATAAGGAGGAAAGGTTGTAATAGATAAAAGAAGCCAAGGGTATTTTGGACAACACAAAAGTCCTTAAAACCACATTATTTTAAATAACCCAACATACTTGATAGCTTCTTTTCTCCTTTTGCTCCCTTCCATATTTATGTGGTTTGAATAGTATTTCTGCATAAAACTTCTCACGATCAAGAGTTCTCATCATTCTCGTAAGATTGAAGGAGAATAAATCAAGGTAAGCCATGGGAAGATGTTTTCTTGAAAAGTTATTCAATTTTTGGTCCGAAAAATTCATTTCCACTAAGAACTCGATGATGAATGTATTAAAGGCTTTCTTTTGTAGTTGGTGACCCGTAGATTTTGAAGGTGTTGTGTTATTTCGAGTCCTTATGCAAAGTTTTATTCTTAAAATCATTGATTTATGAAGTTTTGAGTATATCAATTAAAAGTGTCTTTGGATTGAATTGTGTTGGATATGGATGATCTGTTTTGGATCTTGAAGGGTGTTTTGAAGGGATGAATAATGAGTTTTTGGCTTAAGAAAATCGTTGAAATTGGTGGAGTTCAATTAGGTCCAAAGTGGGGTTTGTTTAGAGGAATGATCATACATTGTAGTTTGTAGAATCTACACACTATAATATGACGTTCGGATGCCTCCCCTTGTAGCGTTTGGATGGTAGGAGAGTTTTCCCCTTAGAATGCAAGCATCCGGATGCCACGCCTTGTAGCATTCAGATGCCAAGTATTTAGGTAATCACAAAATTTTTCCCCCTTGTTTTCTTTTTATTCTTAGGCCTTGTTTTTTGTTCCTAAACCTCTTTAACACATTTTCAACTTGTTTCAAGAATCAAAACGACTTTTAAACAATCCTTCATCATCGTCATCTTAGTTTCCTTTAGTGACCTAAGTTGAAGGTGAAGGGAGTTAGGTGGTTAGGAGTAGAAGACGATGTTAGGTCGAGTAGTTGAGATTAAGTTGAGTTGTTTATCATGTTTACAGGTTGTCAAGAGGTCATTTCCAGATCCAAGCTTTCTTTTGAGTCAAGTATGGAATATTATATGCTGATTATGCTTGTTACTGTAGTGCACAACAACCTGACTTAATAACTATTTAGCTTTAATCTAATGTGTGTTGCATGTATGTGGTTAGGCTCAAGGGACTGGGAGGATTGGTGATCTTAGGGTAGCATCCCAATAATCTTAGCACGACGCTATCTCAAGTGGAGTCTTACTTTAAAATGATCTACGTAGATTTAGAATGATCCTTGGTTTCTAGGGTATTGGGGATAACCCAACACTAACATTTATATAGTATATATATATATTGCTTGCCCAGAGTCATAAGTTACTCTATGTTTTGGAACACTGGAATTATGTTGGTTACTAGACTAAACAAAAGACAAAAACTTGTTGATGCTTCATGTAGTTACCTGAATTATGTGTATGTATGTATTTTGTTTGCTCATGAGCATGTGATTGTAAATCCAGTATTGTGTTTTACTCGCCCTTTGGCTAATTTCTAATTTTTAGTACTAGGTATAGGTTATGAGGACTCTTCTTATGGTGATTATGATTTCTATGAGGATGTAGTCGGATGTTACGATTATTACTATGATCAAGGAAGCAGTTTTGCTTGATTTAGTTACATTGATTTCATTGAAATTGTGTATAAGACTTTGTTATTGGTTTATGATTTTATTTGTATTATAGGGGAAGTTACTTGAGACTTTTGCTAGTTATATTACTGAAGATGCTGTTATTGGTTGTTGTTGAAAGAGCAGTTAGAACACTTTAGGATTATTTGAATACTGATGTTAAATAAGACCTTAGTACGATCCTTATCTTTGAAATAAAGCAAGATTGAGGATTCAATTTGTTTATGTTTGCTGGTACATAAGGATGTCATGAAACATCCTTCAAAATTTTTGTATGGAGAATGTGAATGCTATTGGTAGTTGTGATTAAAGCTCTTAGAGGCATTCAAACAAGTTGGATTCTATGATACCTGATGAGTCAATAGGCTATAGAGATACGTAGTAGGTTATAACATCTTAGGTTTTTGAGCGTTATAATTTCACTTTATCTACAAAATCACATAATGAAATAACCCAATACTCAAGTCAATTGTAACTCTGATGGAAACTAACTAAAAAACATATATCACTTGACTACTAACATGAATGAACAGAAAGAAATACAAGAGTCTTCTAATCTTAAGGATACACAAAAGTTGAGAAATACATCCAATTATCAAATTTCCAACCCAATTGTAGTATACATACTCTACATCATTGCCTAGATGGTAGATTGGGTTGAATCTGAGCTCTTCATAATGATCATTCTCATTAGGTGTACTTGCAACTGAAAAATGATCTTTAATAGGGGTGAGCTAAAACTGGCCTACAAAAACCAACAAACACATGTGCATGTCACATATGACATTACACAAGCTTACAAATATGGAAAATTAATGCATAAACAACTATTTAATTTTCTTTCATTTAAGCAATGTAGTCTTGGTGTCTCATGACTTTAGGTAACTTATGACTTCGAAATAAACATATATAGTAATATACATATATCATATTGGGTACCCCTCATTACCTTAGAGTCCATGAATCAACTCAAATTTATCTAGATTCTTTCAATATGCAACTTTACTCGAGATAATGCTACAACTTATCATGGGGATGCTATATCAAGATCATTGGTATTCACTATCCTTTGATTATAGCCATGCAAAACAACAAATTATTTTAAAAAATGGATAATTGTTAAGTTTATTAATTACTAGTTTAACAAGCATATATAGCAACAAGATAATCTTGTACCTGGAATAAATGGCTCAACTAACTCTTGAAATCCTTTAACCTTAATTCTTACTCAAGAAACTATTATTGTCAAAATTCTTGTGTTTTCCTAAATTAGGTAATTTTTCTAGCTATTAACTTTACTCTTTACTTGACCCCTTTACTTGGTATGTCTAATCATTAACATTAATTAGTTGTTATCTACTAAGTGAGTAGAATAACCTTTAAACATCAATATATTTAGTTGATTAAATATTAGAAAATCATTTAAGTTAATAAATTAAAGTTATAATTTAAATAAATAAGAAGAAATGTACGCTTTCAAAAGTTACTATTCTTGCCTAGGTTATTACTGTTTAGATGGTATAGGGTTTTATCATCGAAATAGTAATTGGTAGGTCATAAGAACTGCGAGTGTTCCTCTGATGAGGTTTTATCATAACTTGAATGTGTCATTTAAAGTAATCAAAGAAAATGGGAATAGGTCAGGGTGGAAATGTAGGTAGTAAGGATAAGCACTCATAAGTTGCTCGTATATGTTATGCACCACTTAAGCACTTATAACTAGTGTATTATCGGATGTGACTCACTTATCTAAGGTAATGGGTTGGTCATTGCACAAACCTTTCTTAAGGGTATGATTTAAGTTAGGGTTACAGTTCTCAACACAATTAATTTAAGAGGAAAGTCTGAATACAATAGATGCCATAAAAAGGTATTAATACCTAGTATAATCAAGGTTACATTAACATTTGGAATTACTAAAAAGGGTAAGATTCTATTTACTTTTATGCTACGAAAGGAAAAGGGCAAATCTGTAAAAGAGAATATTTACTATCAAGTGGCATGATTGGGGAGTGGGATATGTATCTTCACATAAGAGGCCGTAGGAATCTACGCATAAAGGTTGTTTACCATTCTAGGTTAGGTCAACAGTAAGAGGGTAGGTCGAAGGGTCCATTTTGGAATAGCTTGGATAGTCTTGTGCTAGGAAAGTAGGGAGGTCTCTAAGATAGGTTGAAATAGTAGGTCGGGGTCATTAGGAAACTTGGTTTGGCCTTGCTCTTAGGTGAAGAGGAGGTTGAACTCATGATAGCTCAGATGTATGACCAAGTTAGCTCAACACAACAATTTGACTTCTTTGGAGTTAGGAAATGGTTAAGAATTTGATAGACCATATTAGTTAGCCCTCTTGCTTGCAAGTGGGTAAAAGGACTTGGAGGTTGATTTCTATTAGTAACCTTCAGAATATTCTAATCCCAAGACTTATCCAATTACTTTTGATTGCTTGAAAGGCTACTGCGTGGGTGGTACACCTAGGAACATTTTTTCCTTAGAATGTATCTTGCTGTTTAGACACTTTAAAGGTTATTCTAATCCCAAGTTTTGTCCTTAGGCTTCCATAGATTAAACATACACTTAAGTGTCCTTTCCCAACACTTGTACTTTGTAGTATTCAATAATGAAAATCCTTATCCCAATATTAGATTCTTATAACATAGTCACTTTAATGCACTTTGACCATAGTAATCAATCAAAATTATGGATTTAAGAGACTTATTTGGACTTTTAAGTCTCTTGAACTTCTTGAACAATTTCAATACTCCAACACAAATCCAACCGCTCCTTTAGTTTGAAAATTTCTCCATGTTAGACTCTATTTTCCAACCCTCATATCCGGATTAAACACATTTAAGATTAAAATAAACTAAGGAAAACTCAAAAAGAAGTCGGATTATTATCGATTCTTATAGTAATTTGTGAAGGTTGAGAGGAAATTGCTAGAGAAGGAAAGAATGTAATGAGAAGAGAAGAGGGAAAAGAAAAGTAAAGAAAGAAATGTATTTAGTTTGGAATTTAGAATAGTAGATTTATGGAAATGTCCCTACTTCTAAAATATAATTCCTTAAAGGAATAATGCATATTAATATAAAATATTATAATTAAAAAAAAAAGATAACCAGATATTATATTCTAATGCATTTTCATTTTAATTTTATGAATTTTATAATTTTAGAGGGATTAGGGAGCAAAGATTCAAGTATATTTCCCATGATTATATAACATATGTAAAAGTATGGGCTTCTGTGCTTTTACACTTGAAGAAGATAAAAAAACTATTTCTTTTCCTCAACATACCTAAAATGAAAAGATACATTATTAGTCTAGGGAAGGCAAGATGCAATAGTTATTTCTTGCTTGCTTCTTTGTAACCTATTGAGTTGTTACCATTGTTGACTTGGACAATCTCTAACAAAGACAGAAGCAAGCCATCCAAGATTACACGGGTGGGTCGTAATAAACTACCTAGCTAGCATGTTATGCTAAAAACTCTATAGGGTACTACTCGATAAGGTATAAGAATGAGTTTTGGGGAATGGTTAAAATCCAAGAACTTGTTAAGATTTTGGGATAGGTTCTAGGATTTGTAGAAAACTTGTTGGAAAACCCATTATTTGATAGCAATAATAAATTAATAATAAAATATTAAATAAAATATCAATTAGAGGAATAATGTAATTAAAAAAATATTTTTAAAAAAGTAAGGTATTGTAAGTTAATTTTTAATGGGCTAATCCTAGCTGCTTCATCAGTCATACTCCATATCCATCATCCACCTCTCTTCTATCATCTCGCATTTGGACTCTAGTCTCTAAGTCTCCCTCTTCTCTAGTCCTCTTTAGTATAATCTACCTCATATTTCTCTTTAGTCTCTTTTCTTAGTTTTCACTTCTTTTAGTTCTCACAATTCACCGATCATAATCATGGTAATGGTATCTCACATTAATGAAGTGACTCCGACTGAATATCTGTTGGGTTATGACAGACATCTCTTACTCTTAGTTTTTATTTTCCAACTCTTTTCCCAATTATTATTTCAAATATTACTGTTTGTTCTTTATTCTAATTTTATTTATGCATTTACTTTTCTTTTCTTTTTCAACAAGATTTGATTATTTTGGTGTTGTTGATGGTGACATAGTTCTGCTTTTTGATGGATATTTGTAAATTTATTTTTTACAATATTTTCAATGCTATAAAAGTATGAGAGATGTAGGTTTGTTAATGTTGTCATAGGGTGACCAGGAAAAAGCAATTCTAGTTAGTTTTGATGAATCGCGTAGTGTTGATTCAGTTTTAAAATCACAGGCTTCTATCTTTATTCAATAGATTAAAGAATCACCTAATATAAGCATTGTTTAATTGTGACTTATTGCTGTATTAAAGTTAATTGGAGAGTTGTTCCTTTCATTAGATGAGGTAGAATTTGTACTTCAAATTTTTGCTTTGCTTCTATTGTGACACTATTCGTGCATTTGTTCTTTCTTTCTTTCTTTATTTTATTTTATGTTTTTTTTTTCATATACTAACCAAAGCTTTGATTTATTATAATATATGTTTAATATTCTTTATAAAGTAAATATTCTTAAGGATTAATATATATCTATATATATTAATGATTTTCACTATTACTTTATTAGCTATGTTGGCTTTAAAGAATAATGACTTGTTCACTATTACTTTATTAGCTATGTATATTATTCACGTTATAATATTTACTGATGAGATTATTTCTTACAAGAAGTGATTGTTTGAAAGTTAAAGCTATATACTTATTTCAATTAAAATGCAATTATTTAAGTAGATGATGTGACTTGTTTTGTTATAATGATCATAATTTCGTTATTTCAAGTCATAAGCTACTTTCCGTTTCGATAGTATTTTTGCACAATAAGCTTCTCTTCTTGTCTTTCTTTTGTTAGTATGGTTTAGTCTTGTAATATTGATGCTTCTTACTAATCAAACTACTGGCGTACATCGTTATTTGATATTTCTCTCATTTGTTTGTAGTACTCCAAATACATTATTAAGGACCATTCTCGTTGAACTTGTTGGTGTTATTCCCTTATTTGATATATTTTAAGTGAAAATGATTCCTCAATTGCTTTCTAATTGATTACCCATCTTAATGCACAAAATGTATTTCCTGTTTATATGCATTTGTTCTTAGGTGATAATTATCTAATGTATAATGTATTATATGGTTCATATAAGCTTACTACTTTACTGAGGTTGCATTGTGGATATTGTAACTAATATGTCCTTTATATTATTTATCTTTTGGATACATAATATGTTAATTCTTAGTTCTTAACCCATACTCTCTTAATCTTTGTTAATTTTTTTTTCATTGTCACTCTCTTTTATGTAATGTAAGGAATATGAATATGGATGGTGAAATTGAGATTCAAATGAATAAGTAGGTAAATACAAATGAAAGTAAGGAAAGTGCAATTCAAATATCCGAGTGTGAAAAGGAACTATAATAAAAAAAAAAACCAACAATTACATCATATTTACAAGTAGCAAGTAATGTTGGGTAGCACGAGCATATGAGCAAGCGAATGTTAACTTCTCATATGGAATGATATGGTGAAAAAAATAATTGCTGGGGAGGAAGTCATAATTTGTAATCATTGTCATAGAAAACTAAAAGCAGTTATTACAAATGCAATGGAACATTTGCATAACCATTTGAAAAGATGCTTGCAATATAGAAAGTAAAAAGACATGAAGCAATGTCTTTTGTCAATTGAGAAAAAACAAAGTGAGAGTCGGAGTGGATGGAGGGATTTATCAATAGGAAACTGGTATTTCAATTAAGAGATCTCAAGGAAAAAACTTGCAATGGCAATAGTCATCCGTAAGTATCCTCTTTCAATGGTTGAGCATGAGTATTTTAGGAATTTTCTTAATAGTATTTGACCCCTTTTTAATCATATGACTTGCAATACCTTGAAAAAAGAGATTATGAGGATTTACCATGGGGAGAAGGAAAAAATAAGTGTGTTGTTGAAAGGAATTAATTCTTGAGTTACAATTACAACTGATATGTGGACATCTAATGAGAAAAGAGCATACATGATTGTGACCGCACACTTCATAAACAAAAATTGGAAGCTCCAAAGCCAACCTTTGAAGTTTTTTTTCTTCTTTTAATTTTATCTATGGATACTACATTTTTCTTAAGCTAAATTTATATTTTTATGCAATTTTATATATGTTTCGACCCATCACACGAATGAGGTTCTTGCATATTGCTTGTTTAATTCATTGTTGTATTGGAATTTGGATAGAAAATCACCTATAGAGATGGTTAATAATAGTTCAACTAATAATGCCATGATCACAACCTTAATGTCCAAGCTACGAAAGGAGGAGCATATTCTTCATGGAAAAGTACTTCATATGCAATGCTATGCACATATTCTGAATTGATTGTTAAGGAGGGTGTACTTATCATTAGAAAAGTAACAGAGAAGATTCATGATATGGTTACATTTTCATCAACAATACCATTATGAGTGGAGAAGTTTAAAGAGGCATATAGGTAGTTGGATATTTCATATGGAAGAAAGCTATATTTAGATTGCAAAACTCAACGGAATCTACATATGAGATGCTTATGGCAACAATTGGATCCAAAGAAGTGCTTTATAGAGTTTAGTATATGGATAGTATTGATAGTGATTTTTCCTAAAGGATGGAGTCGACTTAAACAAAGTGGTATTTGAATTCTGTATCTGTTTTCTCTCTCCTTTTACATTACTTCCGACCTTCTTTAGGTTACCTTTGATGTGTTGACTAGCTTGGGGAAGTTGATAAGCTAGACATGTTCAAGCAGTATAAAATAACTCGACTAGAGTAGGTTGGGTTGGCTTTGTTTAGCTTGGGATAACTACTTGTAGCTTGGCATTTGACCTGGTCAATGATGGGGATCAAGTTACCAGACCCTTAACTTGCAGTTGAGCCTAAGGCCTTGAAGGTCTGATGGGGTGAATCTTCCTACTTTAGTTGACTCCTGCTAAGGCTAAACTGATTATGGCTACAGACTAACTCTTGATGTTGAGTCATGTGACTATACACCTTTCAGGAATCATATGCTGATTAGAAGAATGCCTTAATAATAGCCAAACTTCGCGTGTTTGCTCGGCTTGACCAAACCGACTACTTATTCGACAACATTGGTGCCAAAAAGCCGAGGTATCAACCTTACATGAACCCTTAACTACCCCTACTCACCTACTTGACTAGGTCGTACTGTTTTGTCTACATCTTCCAATGACATCCTTAATACATTGCTGCCACGTATCTAGGACCGTATGGAGAATCTGCTACCCTAATCATTATCTTTCCTTGAATATTCGTTTTTACTTTTTGTATTCCTTATACATTACTTCTTTGGGACAGTACCCCTTTTTGTCTTTTCCATTTTTAGATAGGTTGCCTTGATTTCTTAGGTATAAATATACCTTGTATATGTAGCCGCAAGAGACATTATTATCATCATCAATATACTAGATATTTCCTTTTTGTGAACATTACTCTCGTTAGCTTGTTTACCCTCATTTCACTCTCATCTTAACTCTTAAGCAAGATTAGGTGGCGAGTAACCTCATTAGACTAACTTGTGTGTCATATCGAGTTGTGCCGTAAGTCTTCGAAAGTTCTATTGGTGCGTCATATTCTTTAGAGCTATTCATGGGTTTGCTTATTTTCTCTCTCATTTATGTTCTCTCGTATGCTTCCCCATCACCCATTTCAAGTTTTTGGCAAGCTTAGACCCATCCTTACGATCGGTCTTGTCTGTTCTTGGCTATGGTTCACACCATCTTGGTGTTAGAACGGAGGTTTCATTTGGGTTATAGTAGCTTGTTCTTAAAGTCTTATGTTCATACTTTGTTTTGGGTATGTGAAATTGGGCAAATTTCTATGTTAGCTTAGCTACTGTATTACTAGCTACTAAGCTTCTGGTTTGAAGAAAATGTGTGTTTTATGATTTAGAGAGATAGTGTCAGCTGTAGTACCCAATCAAGGAGTTGAAATTCAAATTTTTTGATGAAAATAACGGACCCAAGTGTTAATGCTAGTATTCGAGATGACAATAGTGGTGTTGTGCACCATAGCCGACAATCCTAGAGCATTCCTAGGAGTATGGATGGGAGGCTTGATGAAGTCAGTAACCTCCTAGTGGACTTGACTCGGGCTATCCATGCATTGGCTTATTGACCTGTTGAGGTCGTGCATAACAACCCTCAGCAGCCTAACTTGTTAGAGGTCAGAATCCCACTTGACAAGTTCGAGGTGGAGGAGTAGGTGAATGAGTGAAAAGAAGGATTGACTTAGGAGTTCTAGATGATGTTGAAGAAGAGCGAGTGAGAGTACCTTGAGCTTCCGATCATGTGAAGCTTCATATTTCGAGCTTCGTTTGGGAGTGTGGATGATTATTTGGATTGGGAGGAGAAGGTAGAGTGAGTTTTTGATTAATACCAATATGAAGATTATGAGAAGGTGATGACTGCTGCTGTTGAGTTCTTAGGAAATACTGCCACGTGGTTGAAGAATTTTTAGGTCATAAGAAGACGAGAAGGTTACAAAGAGATTAATGCTTGGTCTGAGATGAAGAGAATACTCAAAAGCAGGTTTGTGCCGGATACCTATCTATAAGATACTTTTGCTTGGCTCAAGAGTTGAAGCAAAGAGGTTGACCTATTGACGAGTATGTTCAAGAGTTCTAAATGCTTATGATTCGCTGTGAAGTAGAGGAGCCATTAGTACAAACAGTCTCGAGATTCCTTACTGGTTTAAGGAGTGAAGTTTGAGACATTGTAGAACTCCAACAATTTACCATAATGGATGAGGCAATATGAATAGCTTTGTGAGTAGAAAGGTAAAGAAGGAGTCGAATGCTAACTTGACCACCATCTAGGCGACCTATTCAGTTAAGCCAACCTATTCAGGGAAGCTACTGAGGTCAGCCAAGTAATGAGATGACCGGATGAGCAATTGTTAGGATTGACTAGAAGGGCTAACCTAAAGGTGACATGTTGACTCGAACATATGAGAAAGGGAAGGGTCTAGAAGGAAGATAAGCTAGATCAAATGTTTCAAATGCTAAAGGTTTAGGTACATAGCTGCTCAGTGTTCGAACTGAAGGACTATGATCATCAAAGGAAGTGGCCTAAAAGTCAAAGTAGATAGCACGGATAAGGAAACTAAGGAGAAAGAAGAGAAAAAGATAAAGGAAGATGTGTTTGTTGAGGACTTAGATCAATTGATCCTAGTTGTCCGATGTATGATGAGCTTAGAACCTATACTAGAGGAGGAGTAGAGAGAGAATTTATTCCACATCACATGCAAGGTGAACGATTAGATATGCGCGTTGATTGTAAATAGTGGTAGTTACACTGATGTGGCATTTGCCGATCTGATTAAGAAGTTAAAGTTGCTAACTATCTTACACCCAAAGTTGTACAAGTTATACTAGCTGAATGAGAAGGGAGCCCTGCATGTCACTCAGCAAGTACTGCTACCCATTTCCATTAGGAATCATTCTGATGAGATCCTTTGTGATGTACTACCCATGTAGGCATCACAAGTGCTGTTAGGCTGACTGTGGCTCTTTGATTGAAGGGTTATACATGATGGTTTTCGAAACACCTATGTTTTCAAGAAAGATGGTAGGAAGGTCACTTTGAACACAATGATGCTAAGTCAAATTAGCAAATTATAGGCCAAATTTGCTCAAGGATCCAAGAAGGCCTTAATATCAAGCAGGACTAAGCTTCGAGATGCCATAAAGGTTGATATGCCAACTTTTATGTTGGTTAAGGGGATACTGGAATTGAGAGAGTGGATTTAATTACTTGATGAAGTGAGAGGATTGTTGGTAAGTATGCTAATCTGTTTCCAAAGCAATTGCTGGAAGGATTGCTGCCTTTTCGAAGGATCAAGCGTTGCATTGACTTGGTATCCAGCGTTGTCTTATTAAACAAACCAGCTTATCAGATGAATCTTGAGCAAACTGTTGAGCTCCAATGATAAGTCAATGAACTACTGGAAAAAGGGTATGTAAGGGAGAGCCTTAGCCCTTGCGCTGTACTAACACTTCTAGTACCGAAAAAGGATGTTACTTGGTGAATGTGTGTTGACAACCGAGTCGTAAACAGGATCACAATCAAATACAGGTATTCTATTCCTAGGTTGGATGACATGCTGGATGAGTTGAGTGGAGCTAAGATTTTTAGTAAGATAGATTTGAAGTTTGGCTACCATTAAATTTGCATGAGGTCGGGAGATGAGTGGAAGATTGCATTCAAAACTTGACATGGACTCTATGAGTGGATGGTAATGCTATTTGGCTTGTTGAATGCCTTGAGTACTTTCATGTGATTGATGAACCATGTGCTGAGAAACTTGATAGGGAAGTATGTCGTCATATACTTTGATGACATTTTAGTGTACAGTGCCAACATGTTGAGTCATTGTGAACATCTTCGTGCCGTGTTGGATGTCCTTCAAGAAGAGAGGTTATTCGTCAATCTAAAGAAATGTTGTTTCTACTAGAAGGAAGTGGTATTTCTAGGTTACATAGTTAGTGGAGGGGGCTTACGAGTGGATGATTAGAAGATCCAGACAATTGTTGATTGGCCAACCCCAACTATTAGTGTCGAGATGAGAAGTTTCCATGGGTTAGCATCATTTTATAAGATATTTATTAGGAATTTTAGCACTATGGCCGTACCCCTTATTGAGTTGACGAAGAAGAACACAAAATTTGATAGGGAGAAAAGGAGGAGAGGAGTTTTATAGAAGTGAAGGAAAGGCTGACTTTTGCACTTGTATTGCTTTGCTCGACTTTGAAAAGATATTTGAGCTGGAGTGTGATGCGTTAAGCATTTGTATCGGTGTTGTCTTGATGTAGGAAAGCCGACCAATTGCCTACTATAGCGAGAAGCTCAAAGGACTTCAACTGAATTACTCCGTATATGACAAAGAACTCTTATCTCTCATTTGAGCACTTCAAGTATGGAAGCATTATTTATTGTTGAGAGAGTTTGTCATCTATATCGACCATGAGTTTCTAAGATATCTCTGAAGTTAGACGAAATTATTGAAGTGGCAAGCGAGATGGATTAAATTTCTTGAGGGTTTCAATTTTGTGATAAAATATAAACAAGGGAAGAGTAATGTGATTGCTGATGCTCTCTCTAGAAGGCATGTGCTCTTAATCGAATTGCAGACCAGATTGTTCAGGTTTGCAAGTATCAAAGAGCAATATTCTAAGGACCTATACTTTGGACCTATACTTCGGCATTGTACCGATGGAAGGATAGTGGACAAGTATCATAAGGAAGATCGGTACTTATTCCGAAGTGGAAAACTGTGTGTGTTGGCTTATTCACTGAGGGAGTTACTTATCAGGGAAGCCTATAGTGGAGGACTCTTTGGACATTTTGGAGAAAGGAGAACACATGAGCTACTGAATGGACGGTTCTTTTGACCGAGAATGAGGCGAGACGTACACCAAATTGTCAAGGGTTGTGCCGTATGTAAGAAGCCCAAGTTCTGAGTTGAATAAGGGAAAGTAATGCCTTTGCTTGTCTTGACATGACCCTGGATTGAGTTGAGCATGGACTTTATTCTTAGATTACCAAGAACTGCCCAAGGCAAAGACTCCATAATGGTCGTTATGGATAGATTCAGTAAGATGACATACTTTGTGCCTTGCTCTAAGATTAACGATGCTTCGGCTATTACTTCTCTCTTTTTACAGGAAATTGTTCGGATATACGGCGTATTGAGAAGTATAGTCTCATATAGAGACCCAAAGTTCTTAAGCTATTTTTGGAAAACTTTGTAACGACGGATGGGGACCAAACTACTCTTTAGTACTTCTTATCACCCCCAAACTGATGGTTAAACAGAGGTAGTCAATCGTACTTTAAGATCATTGCTCTAAGCTGTAGTAGGGAAGAACTTAACTGATTGGGATGTTTGTTTGCCCTTGGTAGAATTTTCCTATAACCGAACGAAGCATGACACTACTAAACAGACTTCCTTCGAGGTTGTCTACGGTTTTAACCTCGAATTAGCTCTTGACCACACCCCTATACCCTTGTTTGAATAAGAAGATCCTAATGCATGAGCCTAAACTTAGTCCCTACAACACATTTAAAACAAAGTTAATTGGCAAATTGACCAAACGACCCTAAAAATTGGAGAAAAAGCCAAAGGAAGGAAGTCAATACAATTTCAGCCCAGAGATCTGGTATGGTTACACTTGAGTAAGGAGAGGTTTTTGAATAGGAGAAAGAACAAACTATTCGACCGAGTTGAACATCCCTTTAGAATCTTGTAGAAAGTCAATGACAATGCTTATAAGTTGGAGCTACTAGAAGATTATGGGGTTTTTGAGTCTTTTAATATTGTTGACCTCATTCCCTATCACCTTAATGGAGCATTGGATGAAGACCAGTTGGATTTGATCCTAAATTCAAATCAACTAGGGAGGAATGATGGGAATCAAGCTATCAGATCCCTAACTCGTAGCCGAGCCTGAGGCCTCGAAGGTCTAACGTTGTGAATTTTCCTACTTTAGCTGACTCCTGTTGAGGTTGAACTGATCATGGCTATCGACTAACTCTTAATGCTGGGTCATATGACTACACACTTTTCGGAAATCATATGCTAACTAGAAGAATGCCTTGATAATAGCCAAACTCCGCGTGCCTGCTCAGCCTGACCAAACCGACTACTTACTTGGCAATGTTGATGTTGAGAGGTCAAGGTATCAACCTTGCACAATCCCTTAACCAGCCCTGCTCAACCATCCGATTAGGTCACATTGTTTTGTCAACATCTTCCAACGGCGCCCTCAATACATTGCTGCTACGTATCCAATGTCACGCCCCAAAGCGGTAGAGTCGTAACAGCCCCGCCGTATAAACCATCCTAAGATAGAAGTTGGCCTTACAACCACTATCTTAGACCTGATTTACACAAGGTGTCAACGACTAACCCACTTTGAAGTAAACAGTTTGTAATTTAAATAAATCATTTACCTATAAAAGTGAGGAATTATATATATATGCTATAATTCAGTTGTTGCAATTAAAGTTTACAATATTTCTCTGTAATATATTTTCTAGTTATTACATTATTCATAAATGAAAACTAGTTCTAAAATAAAAACTTAGACCTTAAAAATATGTGTTTATTCTTCAATGTTTTTCTTTACTACCTAGGATCCAGCAGTTGCTAGCTTTAGAGTAGTTGTTTACCGCTTCTTAGCCAGCACCTGCACAATGTCTATAGGGATGTGAGCAACCACAGCTCAATAAGTTAGGATGGAGGACTTAAAACTATACCATAAACATAAAAAGGTTTTCAATCGACTTATTAGGTGTAATGCATGTACAAGCAAATGCCATCACACGACGTTGTCCGGCTCGTCATGAGATTAGAGAAATTGCGCCCGCTCTAATCTGGGTTGAGGAGTTGTCATTAATGCAACAGCTTACGACTATACCCAGGCTTGTGCAATAGAGACCTTGCTCCTCCTGTGACTACCTTCGAACCACTGACTTCACCCTTGCCGCGACCTCCTCTCTTGTCACTTAGTTCGGCTAAGGATGAAGAAGAGACCATTATGCAATCCTGCGTTATCCCTTTCGAAGGGGTCGGTATTTAGCCGGAGAGTCCTAAGTTCCCTTAACAGGTTGTCATGCATGTCCAATTATGATTACTAGTCGTATATTTGATTAAGTCCAGTTTAGGCTGATCAATTATTTCATACAAATTATACAATACATGCCAAGCAATAAACAGAATCATAGCACCACCCATAATCAAGCACATGCACACATCCAACTATCTAACAAGTATAACCAAGCATAATCTCAATCCTCCAAAATATAGTATTGTATTAATCCCAACTTACCTCGACTCCTTGCTCACTCACTCACTTGAGGTCTGACTTGCTCAGGCCATCGCCGATCATCCCTATAACACAAACGTGGTTTCAGTTTTTCATATAACTATTATAGGTTCATTTTATCCTATAACGCTTATTGTTATGTTTTGTTTAGGGTTTAATATGCCTAATTATCTAGGTCTTAAGTCTTTTATAATTATTTTAGGTTTGGGGTTAGGTTCGGGTTCAGTTTCCGCATCGATTTCTAAATTAGGTTCTAGTTTGATTTCTAAGTAGTGTTTTATACTCCAACCCTAGAAATTCATTTCAACTCATAATGTGAAATTAATCACGTTACTTCTCGATCTCTTAAATATCATCATTGCCTCTAATTAGTATTTTATTTTACCCGGTACACTTAAATCCGTATTAGTATACCGAATTCACTCCCAATGTGAGAAATTTTTACATTTTTCATATAATTACATAAATTCAAGTCTTCTATTGGTTTTATTATATATCCTTATTATTTATATAATATCAATTTCCATCCTAGTATTTTCTATTTATTATATTTCCAATAATTATGTATTATGTATTATTACCTATTATGTATATAATACACTTCTACTATTTCTATCACTTTAATTACCATCCCTAAACATCAATTATCATTTCAAAATGTCTAAATTCATCCTAAATTAGATTTTACTCCTAATTTCCTTAATTTACAAAATTAACTTAAAGTTAACTATTTTTCCCTATTACTCATTTACTACATAATTAACCTAATAATTACATCTAACACCCTAGATGCTACAAGTATCATAGTCCATCAGATTTCAACATTCTAAAACATATACTTATTCACTAAATCAGTAATTAACCATTTAATTACTTAATTAACCCTAAATTACCCATTTTATGCCTCATTTTAGGGCCTAAAAATTATCTAAAATTTTTGAAATTTGATTTTTGAAAACAGGATTCGTAGCACTGTTCTATATCATCTAAGTAATTTACACAAAAATTTTTGGCTTGAAACTACGCTCCTAAGGTCATTTATTTCAAAACTGAAATATGCTCGATTTTGCATAATTTCTTAAGGACCATATATTACGAGACATATTTTCATCAAAATAATATTTTTCCTAAAAACTAAATACAAAAATATTTCAGAATAACAAAATTTATAATTTTTTAAGAATATTTACTATTTTTAACAAAATTATATATAATCGGGCTGGAAATCGGACTCACCGATCTGGGTGGCTCGGACCACCGCCGGCCGCCGTGGCCTTGTCAGCTGGTTTGGGCGCTACCACCATCATGTGGTGGTGATGGTCGTCCACTCCTAGCCGCTCGTTTGGTGTGGGTTTCCTTTAAAAGCCCTAATTGCACAGTTTTTCTTATTTTTTTTCTAACTCGAATTTTTCTCTCAATTTTCACCTCTCCCTAATTTTCTCTGATTTCTAACTATCCAAATGAGCTTCTGAATTTTTCTTGCTATTTATAGAGCTTTAAGATAATTATTGTGTATTAAATTGGATAAGACAATTGCCTTATCCCTTAATTTTTGACTTCTGTGTTGTCTTAATTTAATTGGCTAATTTTTTTCTTATTTTTTCCAGCTGCCACGACCCAATTATAGATCATTCCTAATTTTTCTTGATTTTTCCTTAATTAATTATGAATTTTCTTTAAGTATTTAGTATTTAGTATTCTTTTAGCACATTTCGCGTATTTTAAGTAATTATGCGTATTTATACCTATATGTAAATTCATATATAGTACAAATAAATATTCCTAAATATTATTTAGGTTATTTTATGATTTTTAGTATACATATAATTTATCTTTAGCGATTCGTTAATTATCGGAATGCATTTTGCACATTTTCGATAAATAACGAGTTATATATTTAAAATTTGGAATTTTTATAGTTTTTTATTTTATTGCTTATTTTCTTAAATTTGAACTTACAGGATCATTTTTACTAATATTTCTAACTTTACTTATAATTTAGGCTTGATCGGATCTTTCAACCGATCGAAACCTTGAGTGACTGGTTGTGGGGTTTACATCCAAGTACATGGAGAATTTGTTATCCTAATTATTATCTTTTCTTGAATATTCATTTTTACCCTTTATATTCCTTGTACATTATTTCTTTGGGACAGTACCTCTTTTTGGCTTTTCCATTTTTAGATAAGTTACTTAAATTTGTCGAGTATAAATACACCCTATACATGTAGTCGCAGGAGCCATTATTATCATCATCAATATATTGAATATTTCCTTTATGTGAACATTGCTTTTGTTAGCTTATTTGTCCTCACTTCACTCTTATCCTAACCCTTAAGTAAGGCTATATGGGGAGTAACTTTATTAGACTAACTCGTGCGTTATATCGAGCTGTACCATAAGTCTTTGGAAGTTCAATCGGTACGTCATATCATTTGGAGTTGTTTGTAGGTTTGTTTATTTTCTCTCATTTCTGTTCTCTCATACACTTCCCCATCACTCATTTCAAGCTTTCAGCAAGCTTGGACTTATCTTTGTGATCGGCCTTATCTGTTCTAAGCTATGATCAGTACCGATCATCCCTAAAGGATTCAAATTCAAACAAATGGAGCAAATAGTTAGGCCCTTTTGCCTAAATAATTGCCCATTAGCTACAATTACGTCAACCACATTCCTTAATATTAGGAAGTGGTCCTAAATTTAAATTTAATGTATGTGTAAGATTTTAGAGGCAATGGTTAGTAGATTTGAACCAACCCTCAATTATAAATGGAGCTCAAAATGTGACAATTAGGTTCTTTTAGATACTCTTACGTGCTCTTTGTACCTTTGTCTTATCTTAAGACTCTTAATATGAATTAGGCATCGGAGTGGCTACGCTGGAGCCACCTCAACACTCCCTATAGCCCAATTTTCTTCTTCATTTTGCATATTGATCCCACATGAAGTGTCCTCATTTCCTAAAACCAATTTTGTGTATCAATAGATAGACACTATGGATATCTTCCAACTAATGATGATTGGGAGTTGGCAGAACAGGTTTGCAAGAAAATTGGTCATCTTTTATGAGATAACTAATTTTTTTCTCTAGTACTAATTATTTAATTGCAAATTACTATTTTGTGAAGATGTTTCAAATTAGGGAAGCATTGATTTCATGGAAGGATTCTTTTAATATTAATATTAATATAATGGCTCATAAGATGTTTGAGAAGTTTGACAAGTACTGGGGTGATGTACATATTATTATGGCTGTCTGTACTGTTTTAGATCCTTGTTTTAAGATGGAGGCTGTAAACTTTGTGTTTCCTATTGTGTATGGAGTGAGTGCTTCTAAAGAGATAGAATGTGTTAGGAACAATTGTTATGAATTGTTGCAAAAGTACCATTGCAAACATAAATCTCACCCTAATAGAAGTATAGAAAGTAGTTATTTTTTTTTTTTTTTGGCTCCTTTACCATTAGTTAATAGTGCTCCTTATGATTTCATGGAAGCAAAGTTGTTGTAACACTTGAGTTCTAAATACAAGAAGGGTGGCTAGGTTGGAGTTAGATCTTTGCTTAGAAGAGCTTGTGTTGCCTTGGAGTGATGATTTTGACATCCTTAGTGGGTGAAAATTAAATGCAATCAAATATCCTACATTTCAAGAAGTAGCTAGGGATTTGTTACTGTTATTATTCCTATATCTACAGTTGCTTCTAATCTGCATTTAGTACTAGTAGACGAGTAAGTAGCTTGTATAGAAGTCGATTTAGTTCGAATATATTAGAGGCATTAATGTGTACTTAAAGTTGGTTATAAAAAAAATGAGGAGGTAAGAGTTTTTATTACATAATACTTTCTTTATTGATGGAAATAGTGTCTGTTTACTTATTTTTTGATGTATTTTATGGAATTTTATCCTTCTTTGTAGGTATGGAGATAATTGAATTTGAGGTAGAGATGAGATGTGAAGTATGAAAATATGAAGGTTAAAGAGAGTTAGAAGAATTTTGTGATAGAAGCCTTTGTTTTATTCTACAATTTTCAATTGTTATTATTATGTGTGTTACTATTATTGATGTTTGTTGCAGTTTATATCTTCTATCATGTTGGATAATTTTATGTTATTGTCATGTATATTGTTATTCTAAAAATTTTGGGTAAAAATTATTTTATTATTCAATATACATGGCCACTTTCTCTAAAACAATAACACAAATGTGATAATTTGTTCAAGTAAAAAATAGTCCTTTAACTAAAAAAAAAAAAGTAAATGGATTTGCAAAACCGAAAATGGATACCCTATCAAATTTTTAGGATAGGATATACGAGCAAGTTAAAAACCTATTAAGATTTTGGGATACTCTAACAACGTTATTAGAATAGCAAGACGTGATCTAGAATCTTATGATCCATCATCAACTCGTCCCATTGCCCTCCCTATATTAGTCTCTTTCCCTATGTAAGCATTTTGGATGTTGTATTCAACAGCATCACTTTGTTCCTCATTGGTATGTTCAATGCCACATGTGCGGTCTATGTTGTGTTTATAGATATGCCAACTCTAGACACCTCTTTAGAAAATTCAAAGTCTGAAAAAGGCAAGATAAGAAAAAAAGAAACAATTTATGTACAATTTTTTTTTATTGCGAGAAAGTGGAACCCTAAAACCCAAATCCAAGCAATAAAAAGCTCCGGTTGTGGGGACCTCCTTGGATGGTGTGGCGGGGACTACATTGAAAATTGGCTTTCTCTAGTTTTCTTATTATCTTCTTTTCAAACCATGAAAATATAGATTTTAAAAAACCTATCACACGAAAAAGGCATCCATGTTATTTATTCACTTAAAACCTTTTGTGTTCCAGTTCTGTACAATTCAATTAATTGAAAATTAATTGTATAAGAAAAAGAACCGTTGAAAAACTAACATAAAATGAACAAAATTGCAAATGGCATCATTTGAATAATATGACTTCCCTTAAAACAGACAAGATGATGAGATTCTTTAAACGCGCTGTATGCATATCGGTTCGTTTTCGACTCTTTGTATTTTAATTTATATATATATATATATATATATTAGAATTTTAGGAGAGTAAGGCGTTGAATTTAATTTATTCCTTTAAAATACCGATATTAAGAAAAAACCGCCATGGAAAAAGAAAAAAAGAAAAGAAAATGATCAGGAGACACGTTGATCTGCATTCCTGTGTAATACGTAAAGGCAATAAATAAGTATGTGGAATTTTGGAGCCACTGGCAAATAATGTCAAAAGGGTGTTGTTTGGTGGGGTCCATCTTATTGCCCCAGGGTTTTTCTTGGTTGGTTTCTTGTCGTCCGTTCATATTCTCTCTCTCTCTCTCTCTCTCTACTGCGGAGTGTAGGATCACAACTCACAAGAAAACACGACGTAATTCAGTAGATATGGGCCATGGGCCCCAGAACTTCGTCCTCCCATGTCCCACCCAGTTCCTTTTCGATTAAGAAATCGTGTCATTCTGCATACACCTCCCATATTTTTCATTAATAACGTAAATGGACATATTTAGTCATTTTATAATGTATTTATAATTTTCAAAAGTTAGTTTAGTATTAATTTTTTTGTGATATATATTAAATTATAGGTTTAGATGATAATTTCATCATAGATCGTTATTTAAACCCCAAAATCTTTAATAATATATATGAAATGCTTGTTCATATACTTGAATACTTGGAGGAAATGGATTATTTTATTATAAAATAAGGTAGTCATATCCCATCATCCATTGGAAAGTGTTAATCCTTTTATTAATTATCAAAATATATTGGATCCTAAAATTTCTTTATATAGGTTGTTAAATGAATTATAAACATTATAATATGGATTGACATGGAACCATAAGAAGGGTGGATATATCTTATTTTATATAATATTAGGATTTTTCTTAAAAAGGTTATACTAATTATTGTAAATTATAATACATATATAATAATGTTATTAAGAAGTATACTTAACATTCGGGAATTTTAAACTTTACTATGAAATAATTATTGGTACTTTGTATACTTTGAAAAAGATCAAGGAAATAAAATCTTTCACCTTTTCATGGAGGTATATATAGATTGAGGTTTAATTATCAATTAATTGAAAAATGTAATTAATGTATAAATTTGTGTAAATTTTATTATCAACAAAGATACATCACAACAATATATTTAAAAAACATACAAGTAGTATTAAAACAATGACATAGATATTAGTATTATATAATTTTTTGAATAATGACCTAATAAGATTATTTAATTAGTAATTCTATTGGAAAAATTCCTTCTCAATGTAAGTAATCAGATAATTGGTTGTTAATTATACTCATTAGTTTTTATAATATTAGCTGTGAAAAGGAATTAGTATTATAGCAAATAATATGAATATTATTATTTACAAATATTTTATGCAATAAGACCCAAATGCTTGTAGCATTGACCATATAATTATTATTTATAGTATAATTATAAAAAAAAATATATATATAGAGAGAATTTATTTGATTAACCATTATTTTTTGGTAAAAAAAATTTAATTTTATTGTTTATTATAGAAAAAAAGTAAAAAGATGATAAAAAGAGTTCATTTAGAGACGTAAAATAAATGCAACTTGAGAAAAAATAAAATGCATCCAAAGGCAATTGAATCTTTGACCCAATGTTTGCAAAAAAAAAAAAAAAAAGAAAGAAATATTTAACTATTTATCAATGTCTATAACTATGATAATTTTTTTGCTTTAAAATATAAATATAATACTTATTTTTCTATGTAAGTTAGCTTATTAGCTAGCTTCTCACTTGTTCAAGTCAATAAATATAACATCATGATAATAATAATGATGAAATTAGAATTTTTTTTTCTAAAATTTTTCCATATTAGGGCTATGCTATGAATATTATTAATTTTGTGTATAAAAGTGACTACCATATTCAAGCATATTCTCTCTCTCTCTCTCTATAACGATAATAATGTTTCTATTGTTATATAATGAAAGCTAAATAAAGAAAGTTTCACATTTCAGATAGAATACATTGTAACTTTAGGGATAAATGTTGGGATGCACATGGCATAATTCAATTAAAGGCAACTTAAGATTAAATTTCAATAATATGTTGACTTTCTCGTAGCACTATTAGAAATTACATTACTGTTAAAACTCGAAAAGAGTTAGTAGTAGCCATGTGTTGCCGTTATTATGTGGGTGTTACTGGAAAATTATGCTACTAGAAAGTTAATTGTGATCTAATATTAAGTCACGGAGACTTATGCTAATAATTTTCTAACATTGGTACATGAACTTTACCTATTTTTGCAAGAAGTTACAGGAAACTTATAAGTGTCAATTTATTACTTCTAAAATTTTTGAAGTTATTTATAGTATTTGGACTAGGAAGTTAATTCCAAAAATGGTAAAATCCAGATAATCAATTATAAAACAAGCAAGGTTTTAGTTCTAAGAGTAAGTAAAGTTTAGGCATCAAATTGATTCTTTTAAATGTAAGATAGTCAATTGTAAAAATAGGTAAAGTTATGGTACTTTATATGACATCCATCATAGCTTGAGGGTATAAGCTATAAATAGGTTTTGGTTTCAACACTTAGAGGTTGATCCCGTCGCCCTCAAATATGCACCAACTAAGTTTAGCCATTTCCAAGACTATGTGTTGTTAGATGAACTGTGTTAATATGGCAAGTTCTCCAAATTAAGGAACTATATCAGAAGTCTTTTATAATTGTTTCAAAATTTGTAAACTCATGCATATTTTAAGTGGATTGTTTAAGTTATATATTTATATCAACATCAAGTTAAGTCCTCTATAACTTAAATGGGTTACCGAAGTCCTATTATTTATTAGATCAAAAAAGGAAATATTCTATACACATGTCTCCGCATTATGGGAAACAATAATACAAATGACTTAATGTCATATACCAAACGTAAATAATTTAAATAACTTACTTAAAATATGACGGATTTGATTGATTTTATGAAGAAACATAATAAACTAAAATGATTCAATTAAAATATAAGGACTTATTGAATTTTGGTACAAGCATAAAGGATTCTAGAGTGCATCCCCTTTTAAATAACGGACCATTTCAAACTGTTTAATTATACATTTGACTTCAGTCGAAACCAATTTTTTTATATTAATTTCTTACATGAATCAAATCGCATGGGTTATATAGCTTTCGAATACATTAATTTTATGGATTAAAAATCGAGATATTTCCGTTGACCTTGGATACCTCACATAGATATACTTATGGTTTTTATTTTTAATTTAATTTTTTTTTTCACTAAGACTTGAAAAATAATATAATTAAAGGAAAGAAGTAGAGAACTTACAAAATAAAGAAATATATTAGATTAATACTCTGAAATATGTTTACACGATGGGAATGAGAATATTTACAACAAAGTGTTTAAAGATTTTTTCCAAAGAGAATTTTGTAGAGTATCTACGACTTAAGTTTCTGCTCTTGTGTTTTTTTCATGTCCTCCTCTAGAGCTCATCTAAGGTTTATATAAAATTCCAATGGACCAGATATATCCCTGCAATAGATTCTTTTTAGAGGAGAAAAATATAAAGGTTTCTATCTATAGTAAATAGCATAAGAATTTATATTTTTACGCAATGAATATTATAATAATTTTGCTAAAAGTGTCTAATAGTATGTGAATTATTTCTCCTTACAAAGTTGTCTTCATAATAATTTTGGTTTTCTAGAAAGGATTCTCATCATGTATTGGTAAAGTTAGAGGTTTGCATTCTAGAATTCATTATTCAGGTGGACAACTTTAGTGAATAGTTAAAAACTATTCGTTTTCTGTCATTGTCTACAAGAATGATGTCTTATGGCTTCTCTTGTCTACAAAAATTATTTCTTCTAATCTCTCTTCTTCTCCTTTTATCTTTAAGCCTCCATTATCGAGTTTAAACTTTCTTAAGTGAAATAATTTTTATATATTTTTTTTATGGTATCTATGGTTTTAGTTTCTATGGGTTCTTATAAAACTTGATAGTCTTAAGAAAAGATATTGTAAAACTTATTTTGAAAAATTAAGAAACAATTCTGAAGCTGATATGAAATTTGAGCTAATTGATAATTTATCTAATTTTCAATTTGTAACTAAAGCCTTTCTACAAAAATATTCATTGTTTACTTGATTTTTATTGTAAACCCTATGAATTTTACATTTTAGACTTAGAATTGAATTTGAAGAACCAATGATATTTCTTAGGCTCAATCAAACTGAAGAAATTAAAATTGACAAAATTTTAAATCAGAATCTTAAAAACGAACTCGAAAAACCCTAATTACGTAGAAAGACTCTAAATCCAATTATGCATGAACATAAATTAAAAATCCAAATGGAATAAAAACTCTATACCCTAAAACCTAGAGTTGTAAAATCTTAAATTAAATTCCAAATGCAATGAAAATCCTAAATTAAAACATTTAACTTGAATTACATAAATTGCATAAACTTGATAACAAATTGTAAGAGATATCTACAAATGATAATGATAAATCAAATTTAAGTTAATTAAGCTAATAAATTAACGGGATTATTAATTTGCCCCAAATGATACATTTTCTCTACAAATAAAGTTAAAATCGTAAGCGTAAGTTCAAAGCCCTCAAACCCTCATAAAACCCTAAAAGTAGGAAGCTCTAAAACGAATTGGAAACTCTAATTTAGTGTCAAAAGCCCTAATTGAATTAATAAACTTTAATTATATGGCCACATCATTAAGTAATTACTAATAATTTGCTAAATTGCTGGAATTAGCTCAATTTGCCTTTTGAAATCGTAATTGATTAGCAATAATCGATTCTAACCCTTAGAAATCCTAAATTAATTGAATAAAATGATACAATAGGCTTGATTAACTTAATTAAATATGAAAAACCCTAAACTATGTCTAACTATGGTCATCTACACTACTAATTGGAGTTGTAAACTTAAATTGCACTTTAATCATTTACATGCATTCATGCATTATAATTAGATAATGATACTCACAATTAATTATATAGGATAAGATAATTAGTTGGGAAAACAAGAGACCTCTCACCTTTAGTAGACAAAACATTGCCTCAATTGGCAAGAATCATAAAAATCAAATTGGTCATTACTTGTGCTTGTACCATGCTACCAAGAATGGAAGGGATTTGTTTCCTACCATACAAACTCAAAATCAACCCCTTCTTTGACCCCTTCATCTGCATTTTACTCATTCTTCTTCTCTATAATAAATCCTAGAAATACTCTCTAAACACACAATCCAAAAATAAAAGAAAAACAAGAAGGAAGGAAACAAGAGTAAACTTCTTGGACCTAGTTGCATACCTGAATGCCTTAAGCTTGAACTTGCCACCACCATCTCTAAATGACACAAAACTACTTACATTTGAATTCTCTTTCATCCCCTTTTGTTGTCGACAAACATTCTTGACCAAAAGGGTTTGTTTTGTTTGCAAAAAACAAAGTGAAAAGAGACACCCTTCAAATTTCCATCAAGGTAAACTTGCACCTTTTTAACTTTTTTTCTAGTTTGAGTTTATGAGCATAGTTCTTAGGCTTAAAAACTAAGGAAAAAATTATTAAAATGCCACATTTATTTACCATGTTTACATGTCCATACATATGCATTTTCTTAAATTTTTAATGTAGTAAACATGTTACATGTAACTTAAAAGCACATAAGTTGTAGTAAGATGATAATTTGAAGAAAGGTAGAAAAATTATCATCATATCTTCACTCCTATGCTAAGGCCAATACATATGTATGTATATCCCCACTATATTTTTTATTTCTTATGTTTATTCTGGTAGGAAATGGTTTTAAGTATATTTTAGTGGTCATTTGATGCATGTTCTAGCAAGTTAAATACATCATGTGTAAAAAGCCCTAAAAAATCATCTTAAACCACCTCAAACATATTGAACAACATGCTGTAAAATGTTTATTAATGGGTTAATCACATGATTAATTAAAGATAATTAGGATTTAAGACTTAATCTTGAAAGATAAGAGGCTAAATAAGGTCTATAGTGAGTAGTTAGGCTTAACATGGACATTAGGTTTGGAAAAACTCACTTGAAGCCCAATAAATCATTAGTATCAAATCTAAAACACTTAGTAAAATGGGTTATTTAGTGGACCTATTGAGATATTTGGTTGATTGGAATAAGTTGGAATCAAGTTTAGGGTTCTAGAATCCAAATTAGGCATAAACTAACTTACTTAATAATTAGGGCCTTAGAAATATGATTAGGAGCTCAATAAATAAAAGGAATAAGATTTGAATCCTAATAGAAAATGGACTTCTCTTAAGGTCTTTGATGGGTTTAAGCCTAAAATAATAAGTGAAGTTGGGCTTAAGGTTAGAAAATGCAAGATAAGCCCAAAAGACCTCAAAAGAACTAAAAATAGAGCTCAATAACTTACTAAAAAGGGCCTATTTAGGCTATAAGAGTACTATTAAAGCCTAAATTGAAAGTTACGGAATTTAGATAGAAATTTAAACTTAAAATGCTTAAAGAAAAGCCTTAAAGGTCAAGTGTGAGGCCCAATAACTAAAATTAAGCCTAAAGCCCGAAATTAGGCTAAAACACTAAAGTAGTCAAACCAACACTATTGACCAACGAATTTGTTTTACCCAAACCGAATTCTTCCAAGTTTAAACATAAAAAAATAACTTCACCAAATGAAAAAACACTTGAAAATGATAAAAATAGACTATAAGAACATGAAAAATGGACTTAAATTGAAGAAGTTATAGAAAAGCAAGTTTAAATAGTACTCGAAGATTTAGGGTAGGTTTCAATAATTATGTTGGCTTTTAGGTTCTTAAAGAAATCCTCTTCCAATTACGTACATATTATTATTATTATTATTATGTTTTAAGTAACTTAGTTTCTAATTTAAGAACCTTGAAGGTTAGGATAAGTAGGTAAGTAGGTCAGGTGAGGGAGTTTTAATGAATTGTTACTTGCTTGTGTTTGATAATTGTTTAATGTTCTATTGCTTGCCTTTGGTTATTTGTTGAGTGACTAGTTGTTCTGTATGCTTACATCCATATAATTACCTTATTAAAATTGTTCAGTTTAAATATTTGCCCAAACTAACCGGATATACCTATTGCATATCTATGATCCATTAGTTGTGGATTGGAATGTTTATAGCTTTGCCAAGTTTTCAAAAAAAAAAAAAAGAAAAAAAAATGTGAATATGCATTTTTTTAAACAACTTACGATTCAAAAAAAGATTTATCAACTTAGTGAGTACTCATAATAGTTGCTTATGAGATTTCGCTTATTGAGGCAAAGCTAGTAGACCATCTTTAGTTAATTGATAGTGAGTTGCCTGAGTTAGGACTCACATGGTTTAGCCCATGGGGCATTACATAAATTTATTCATAGTGAGCTCATGGGGTATTGTATTGATTGTTGATAATAGATAGCTCTAGATGGGATTCACCTAGTTGATTAGTGTAGTATTTTTGACTAGGGTAATAGTTGAGTTCTGTCTATTAGGATGGTACCTATAGATAGCCTCATGCGGATAAGGTAAGGTGCCCTACGCGGTTATCAAGCCATAGTTTAATAATGTTTGTTCTATAAAATAGTATTCGTTTACATAAATACTCATTTACATACAGTTATGCAATTAATAGTAGATAATATAATCATCAGTTTAATTATCTCAATTTAGGCTCATAGAACAACAAAGGGGTATTCAAACCCTGCCACACTTAGTCTTTACCCACATACATAGGTGGATATAATAATACGTTTTCCTTTAAGTTCTTTACGCCTAGAAAACAGAGTCTAGAACCTAATATTTTAGTTGTGTCGTCCCATGTGAAAGTCTACTAGGGAAACCTCACACATGATCAATAGTTGCCCCTTTAGGGATCTACCATTGTGGGCCCTTAGAGTGGGCAGGTCAAACAAAACCAGCAATTAAGTTTAATTGGGTCAAATATAAGTTAGTCCAATTTGATTACTAAGTCTTATCAAACACAAGCAACAATTAACACTACATACTTGGAATTGCTCTAAGATTGAACACTATACTCTGGTCTCAAACCGAACAAAAGTCAGACCTTGAAAAAAGGAAACCGAACACCACAAATCTAAAAAAAAAACAAGTAGCATGTTAACCCTTAAGCATTCTAAAGCCAAATCCTACTTAGGAGTTATCTAAAAGCTTATGATCTACTCAATTAAGGTCCCGAAAGAAATCGTTAAGTTAAATAATAGTAATAACATAATATGAGTAAACTAAAAAGGGGACATAACTATATATATAAGATTACTTTTATAGAAACTCATAAAGCACGTAATATATATACATATAAAAGAAGGTACAAAATGAACATATAATTAAAGTACCAAAATATATAGATTATCAAATCGATATGGTAAGTAAATACTAAGTACTTAATCAAAAATAGTAGAACTTGTGAAAACTCATAAGTAATGACAAAATAATAATAAACGGATAAAATGGATATACTATATAATATATGATATGCCACATATATATACAGTACTAATGTGATAAGATAATTAGATTATGAAAACATTGATAATAATAACAATAATAAATCGTACTAATAATAGAAAGATTTATAGCATACTAATTGGTAATAGGGACATACGTAGAGCACGATTGTTAATATACTATATAAATAAATAGAAACTTGGCCCTAGCATACATATATATCTATAATCAATATATTGAATATGATAAAATATTCTTAATAATGACTCTTATATAAAATGAGATTATATAACATGATAATCAATAATTTAAAAGTAAAAAAAAAAAAAAAATCGAATACTAACAATACTTGATTCAATACTATCAACGAAAATAATAAATAAAATAATAGTAAGATATATGCTAGGAGTATGGTACCGAATACGAAATCGAAAATGGATCGCAAAGTTAAATCGAGATAAGGTCATTGAATGATACGAACGAGTACCTAACATAAACAATAATACAAGAATTATAATATGTAAAATAATATATTCAAATAATTAATTAATGGCATTTACCCAATTAATTAAAACGTATAGGATGCTACCCAATCGAGAGTGAGAAGCCAAAATTGAGTTCGTATGAGCTTATTTCCAACAATGAATTTAATTGGGAAATGGGTTTGCTACTATAGACTTCGGAAATTGAGGGGAATTGTGGAGAGTAGGGTTCGGTCGGCTTAATGAAGCATAGGGAAGCAAGTTGAATTTATGAAAGGGAGAAATGGAAGGGGATTAGAGAATTGGGTAGTCAACAATTGGAGGGGAAAAAGACGGATTGGGGGAAGGAAGCTGCAGGGGGTGGGGTTCGATTGGAATTAATGATGGGAGAGAAAAGGTGAGGGAGAGAAAGAGCAGGGGAATGGGAATCGAGACGAGGGAGAGGGAGAGAGAGGCTGAGACAAGAAAGAGACAAGGGATAGAGGATTGAAGGGGGTAAGATGAGAGACTGATTGGGATGAGAGAGACGATGATAGGAGTTAGAGAGAGAGTGAAGTCAGGTGAGGAAATGGATGTCGAGAGAAAGAAAATAAAATTTTGCAGTTAGAAAAAAAAATCAGGAATAGGGTTTGGGGTAAGGTTTTAGGGTAGATTATTTTAGAACCTTTTGGAATGTAGGGTAGCATTAAAATATGGAAAAAGAAAATAAGAATATATATATATATATAAATACTGCGTAGGAAAAATAGATTTTTATATAATATCACAAAGTAAAGTATTAAATAACAAAAAATTGTTGTATCCCATACATAAAATATAAAATTTACTATGCTCGCTATATACGTAAAATAAGGATGTAAAAACAAATAATTAAATTGGAACCTTAATTTCAATTTCTAATTACATTAGCTTAAGGAGTTTTCAATTTAAAATAAACCACTAAACTAGTTAGGGTACTTCATTTATGAACTTGGTTTACCTTCTTTGTGACATGCTTTTATTATTCTTGTTTTTATAGAACTTAACAATAGCTTCACAGTTAGTTCTTACTAGGATTTTGGTTTTATTAATTAAAAATAGTCTAAAACTATTTAATCCTTAAATAACTGCAAGAATCTCCATTTCTATGCTACTAGTTAATTATTTTTCCTTAAATGTTCCACTATTATATTTACAAACTTTCTCTTCACTTTTTGGGGTGTATATGTGAGGTTTTCCTCTTAAGATTGCTCCCCATTTATTTTCTATTTCTATCTTTTTCTACAATTAAGTAGTCATTGTCTAATGGTATCTTTAAATTTGGAAATTTTCTTACCAATTCTTTTATTTGGTTTCCTTGTTTTAACTCTTTTATGTTTAAAGGTTTAAAATTACTAGTTTTTTGATATAATTGTTTGATATATTTTTCTAAATTTTTTATAAATAGTCTAGTATAATTAACTAATCCTAAAAATCATTGTAAAGTTATTTTGTTAAATTCTTCACTAAATTCTAAAACCTTTTTAGAAATATGAGATTGTAGTTTAATTTTCCTATTTCCTATTTCTATTTCTAGAAATTTTATATTTTTTCTATAAAATTGGGCCTTTTTACTACTTATAACTATTTTATTTTTAAGAAATTCAAATAAAGTTATTTTTAAATGGAACGTATGTTCTTTTTTAATTTTTGAATATATTAAAATATCTTCTATACAAATAAGGGAATATTTTGAAAAAATCTCATCCATCTTCCTTTTAAAGATTGAAGGAGCATTTTTTAATCTAAATTGCATGACTAACCACTCAAAGTGTCCTAATGGACATGTAAAAGTAGTCTACGGAATTAATTCTTTATGCATTCTAATTTGCTAGAATCTTGATTTATAGTTAAATTTACTAAAAATGTTATTACCTTATATTTTATTTACTAAATTTGTTTTGTCAGGAATATCATATTATATTATCATTTAGTCATCTATAATCTATGACTATTTTACTTTTACCTTAACTATTTCATCATGCTTTCTGACAATAAATGTTGGGCTTTTATAGGGATTATTTAACTTTATGATAACTCCTAATTTTAGTAATTTTTCAATATGCATTTCAAATTCTTTTTTATCTAAATTATCATATTCTATTTTCTTAGATCTTATTTCAAATCTAGATTAAGTATATCTAATTTATAATATATTTTATTTCTATCTCATAGTTTTATACAATTTTCACCTATAACTTCTTTTTCTTTTTTTTTCTAATTTACTAATTATATTATCTATTTCTGGTATTCTTGTTTCTATGAAATTATAAATTTTTCTATAATTTAAATAATTATTTATCAATTCTAAATCCTCATATTTTTCTTTTACCTATTCATACAGTTCTTATTCTACTTCTATGTTTTCTTGTTTTTCTTTTTCTACTTTTTTATTTACTATTTTTATCTTAAATTTGCCTTATATATCACATTCATATTTTTCTTTCAAAAGAGGTACTATAAGAGAAGATAAAAGTGTTAACCCTTGTGTGCTTAAACTAAATTCATAATTGTCATTTAACAAAAACTATAATCCTATTATACATATGTGCCTACAGAGTTTCGTATCTCTTATATATGTTTTAGAGCTATATAAACTATTTGTTCATCCTTTATTTGTTTCTAAAGCTATTTTATGTTTTGCTATTATATCACAGTATTGATGTAATCTACCATCCATTTGTTTTGCATATACACAATCACTTGTTGGTAACTTTTTAATATAATATTTTAGGATTTGTTTACTATCTATGCATTTATTTGATGCTCTAGCATCTATTAAAGCTTGTGTTTCTAGGATAAATTCTCTTATAATAAATCTTACATTTATTCACACATTTATTATTAATGATCCTAAGTTATTGTTTATTTCTTTTTTAAAATATGTTTTAGCTGTATTTATATGGTTGTCTTCTAATTACTTTCTAATTTTTCTTCTATTACCATTTCTTTTCCTATTCTTTGCTAGTGTTTTAATTCTTTATTTTCCTTTACGTCTAATACTTCTTCTATTTATTTACTCTTTTTTCTAATTTTATCATCCTTCTTTCAATTAGATAATTACTATCTTCTTTTTTAAAAAAATTTGTTTTAGATTTTACTATTTCTCTTTAACTATCTAAACAAATTTTATAGGCTTCAATTAAATAATTATAATGTTGGCATCTAAGCTTTAATTGAGAATATCTATTATAAAATTTATAAGAATGATCATTTGATTTTGATCCTTGATTTCAACTACGATTGTAACCTATTTTATCATCCACAAACTCTTGAATACTTATATTTTCTAGCATTTTCTCTACCTCATTTATTCCTTGTAATGCTTCTATCCCTTTTTCTGCTCCTTTGATTTCTTGAATGAAACAATCATTATCTTCATTACTGTCAATTTCTTCTCTGTCTTCTATGCTAATTATGCCATACATGGTTTCAGTATTATTCATAAATTCATCTATCTCTAAAATATCTTCTTCTATACAGTTAATTAATGTGACACATTTATCACGGATATTATGTCTTCTATCATAGTCACTAGCTAAATGTCTTTCTTTTTTACAAGCAAAACATATTAATATATTCTTATAATTTCTATCTTTATTATATTTTCTTACATGTCTATCTTTATTTAAGTAAGGTTTTCTTGTTCTACTTCTTTTAAGATAATATCTTTTTATAGGTTTCTTTTGTCTTGGCCTATACTATCTCTTCTTAGGTTTATTATTTTCTTTGTCTTCATATCTTGAGGTGTATAAATATTTCCATAAAAACAATATTCTCTTTTTAATTGTTTTGTTATTTGTATATTTGTATATTTGTACATTTTCTATTAATTTTTCTATCACAAATTATACTCTTGTACCTAAATTATTTAATTTTATAGGTAAGGTGGGTTCTTTTTGTTCTTTAAACTGTTTATAAATTTGTTGTCCTAATGGTTCTGGTAATTTTAAAAACAATTTGTCTATTATATTCGTTTCAAAATAACATCCTACTATGTTACAAGGATAAAAGAAATCATTTAAGAATTTTTTAACATATCTCTAATCCTTTACTTGTAATTGTTCTAAGGCTCTCATAGCATCCATTTATACTTGTAAATCATTACCTACATTGGGATGAGTACTTATTACTAACATAGCAATTTTATTCGTACAATTATAAGAGTTAATTCTTAATTGTAAATTCGTATGATATTGTTTTGAAAATTTTCTTTTATAACTTTCCTATAGAGCACTACTACTGTCTCCTAAAATTTTTTTAAAAAAGTTATACATTATTGTAACACTATTACTTATATTACAATTGTCCAATTCTCTAGTTACTAATTGAGTCTAGGTACTTAATATTTGTGGCCAAAGTTGGGGATCATAAGTTGCTAAATTAATTATCCTTTCATTGTCCACTAGATGTCTTTTATTGAATGTTTTTAAGGGAATTCGTTTTCCTAAACTTTTATAGTCTTTATAAGGTTATCTATAGTATATATAAGGGGTTCTACTTGGTTGTCTTATGAGGTTTTCTACTCTTATGTTAAATATTGGAGTACCATTTATACTATTGGTATTTTAATTCATAAGTTCTAAAGGTTTTCTATTATACGTATATTATGATGTCATTAATTCATTTTCTAGTGATCTTTTTACTTCTCTTACTATGCCTTCTAAAGGTTCTGGTTCTTGGGAATCTATGAAACAGCAGTCTAAAAATGTTTTCATTATCTGTTTTTTTTTTCTTCTTCTTTTTCATTTTTTAATTGAATATTGTATTTTTGTATTATTTCTAATTTTTTTGGATGATGTAACCCACTATGTTTTATATATGTTTTTCCTCTTAAGTATACATATTTTCCACAAAATAATATTTTTCTTTTTTTCCTAAATATTCCTTATTTTCAGAGTTTTTCCATTGCCTCATTAATCTCTTCCCAATTTTTAATTAAAAATCTCCCATTACTTAGACTTTCTATTATACCTCAATACTTAGAATTACTTCTACTAGCATCTAACATCATTTTCGTTCTACTTTCTAAGTTTTTATTTATTGATTGTTCTTCATTTGATATTGTTTTTTCTTTATAGTCTAAAAATCTTAATCCATATGATCTATCGGGATTTCTATACATTATACTATCTTCAAGAACTTTACTTGTATTTAGACTTTCTAAGTGTTCCATTCAAAACCTTCTAGTTCACTACTCTTTATTTTCATGGGTTGGATAAACTTAATTCTTGTATTAGCTATTTCTTGTATTATACTGTCTATTTTTAGTTTGTATTGTGTATTATTACCATTTCCTATAAATCCAATATTTATTAATATATTTTCTCATATACGGCTTTCGTATCCTTTTCTTTGTAATCCAATTTCTAAATTTTTTACATTATTTACACTAATCATAAAATTTGGTGCACAATAAAATATGCCTTTATTATTGTTCATGTTTATTTCTATTTTACCTACCATTGCTTTTCTAGTATCATTTTGCCAAGATTTGTCTATTATTACTAATAACAATTTTGCTCCAGTTTGTTTTTATTTCCACTACTATCATTCCCAGATGTACTAGTCTCCTTCCTTCTTGTTTTAATTTTTTAATTACTGTATCACTTAATAACTTTATATCAACTAGTTTAGTAGTTATTGAGATGGTTTCTTCTCGCTTTGTTCTTATCAATCCTATTTTTATTGAGTTTAATCATCCTACTATATACTAGGATTTAACAAATCAATGTTTCTATTATTATAAATTTCTACGTCTTTGTCTATGTCAACTATATTTGCTAGTTGTTCAATGTGATCACCCTTTATATGTCTACTTGTTAATCTACTATGGATTCCTCCTTTTATGGAAGTCTATTCTCTACTTGGGTTGTCTTCAAGTGTTTTGCTATTTCTTGTGAATGGACCGGTTTTTATCCTTTAAGCCATGATCTTTCTTTAGTTTTCTAATGGTTTATAAATACTAAAAATATTGCTAGGTTTTTTGACCTTTTCTACTAGTTTTTTCGAGATTTTTACTCCTTAAAGTTGTCTTATTATATTTTCTAATTCTTATGAGTAATCTTTTTCTTCTTTTCTTTTATTTTTAAATTCTAATTTTATTTGATCTAATTTTTTTTAAGTAGAGATAACAATAACAAGATTATATTATTATTTTTTCTAATAATTATTTTATCTTGTTTAGCAGGATCATTATATTATCTACTTAAATCTAAGGCATTATTATAATTAGTATCTGATTCTACTTCTATTATGAAATTACTACTCATTAACTCTATACAAAATGTTTTATCTCTTTTGTTAAACTTGTATCTTTCTATGATTTTGTCGTATTTCTTGTAGCTTTTGGTTTATTTCTATATGTCCTTTGTGTGATTTTATGTCTTTCTTCCTCTATTTGACTTAGTTTTCTAATAACAGAGCTATTTTGTTATTTAATATATTTTTGGTTTTCTTTTATCTCTTTTGATATATTATTTTTATCTACTAAAGAGCTTTACATGTTTTTCTAGTGATTAAACTTTCTTAATTCCTTTTGAGCTAAAGATTTTGCTAAAGTTATGTGTAGTTCTATGATATTATTTATTTGTTTATTACTACCGTACAACTAGTATTCAGCTTGTTGAAAGTAACAAGTATGCTTAAATTGTCTTGTTTTTTCTATCTTTCTATTTGGATTATAAATTTCTAATCCCAACCACTCTAACTTTTTTGTATTCTTAATTTTTGCAACTAAAGCATGAACATTTAGTTAATCTTTCCTAAAATAAATATCATATAAGTAAAAGTTTTCTCCAAATCTATGCTATGCCTAACTGATATATACTAAAAACTCAATAGCATTTTCTAAATAGCACACAAATTTTATAAGATCATTTTCATCATTATCTTTTCTTTATCAAGACATGAATATTTACAAACTGACCTAATATGTATGAGTCTAACTTGTAATCTTCAAATTCAGCAGGAATTTTTTCATGAGATGAGGAATATTCTTATATATAGATGTTCTAAATATTTAATTAGTAAAATTGTGTAAATAATTAAGAATACTTCAATAATTTTAATCGTGTCCTAACCTTCTAAGATAACTTTCTAATGAGATGGGATGATTACTTTCTAGGTTCCTGAGATATTATCTAAAAGCAATTAGCAGTAAGTAGTAAAACTTTTCTCTTGCTATGTAGCCAAGAATATATATTACTTTTTCACATTCTTCTATTACTAATCTATTAAGGGAATCTAAGTTTAACTCTATTTCTTCTCTTATCCTATGAATACAATTATTAACAACTTCTATTTTATCTAATTGTATGTCTTCAATGGAGTCAACAAGATTGTCCAGATTGTTCATTATTATTTTCTAAAAGAATCATGTTTATAAATAAATCTTTGTTATAATGTTATGATAATGTCTAATATATTTCTGAGTTGATTCTAATTCTCTCCTTGCTCTATTTAAAAGTAAAGATGCTTTTGTAATTAATTTTTTCTTTTATAACATATAGGACTTTTAATAATATTTTCTAAATGCTTAATTTGAGTTTTTTTATCTTATTTTCTCTTTCCTTAAACTAATATATTGCTTATTTTTGTATTTTAACGATCATGTAATACTACTCATAACCTCAGTATTTAATGTGAAAGACTTTTTTAAACTCGGTACTGTAGGCATTCATCTTATTGCCTTCCTTTTCAATTTAACTTCCTTTTAATGATTTCAGAATCTATGTTCAATTTTTCATAAACTAAGGCCTGTATCTAGCTTGTTTTTGTCTTTTAATGGGCCATGTAATTCTACTCATTACCTCAATATTTAATGTGAAAGACTTTTTTGAACTTAATGCTACTCAAAACTGTAGGCATTCATCTTTTTGTACTTATGTCTTTCCTTTTCGTTTTCAATTTAACTTCTTTTTAATGATTTCATAATCTATGTTCAATTTTTTATAAACTAAGCCTTCTACTCCTTCGTCAGACCATTAACCTTAAAATAACAAAATGCCTTATAAATGCTAATCCTAGGAAATAAAATGGGCAAACAAGGCTAGATCTCGTAGGTCTTATCAAAAGATTATGAAAAACTTAAACCAAGGCTCTGATACAAAAATAAGAAGGATTAGAGCCTTGGTTAATTTTTTTTTTTTTTTAACTTGCTAGGCTTTTTTAGTGAAACATGGATTGAGTTAATTTTAGTACACATTTAAAAGGGTTGTTGATATCATTTTGTATATCAATTAGTAGACTATGTGGGTCTAATAGACATCCTAGTACATGACTAAGACACTTGGAATGAATTTGTAATACCAAAAGTTAACTTGAGTCTCAACATAATTGAGCCTTCTCATACCATTGCTATTGCCCACAATCTAAGATAATCATTTTTAAAGCATAAACTTAATTAGTTTCTATCGTTTTGAATTGAATGTCACTATTTGGTTCAACAATTTTTGCCAAGTATTAAATTTTGGTTTAGTTGTGTTGATAGGTCATTTTGGACTCGGTCCCTAAAGCCTAGTTTGAGTGTAGACCAAGGCCTATGGGCTATGTAAGGACCTAGGTAGCTATTTGAGCAACCTGCCATTGTGTTGAACAAACTCGTTCAACATCGGGTCTCCTGCTCAATCTCCCAAGCACTTCCCATGACCTTGAGCACTTCACTTCTGTTTAAGCAACTCTTCGATTGCTTGATGTCCTTGATTGTTGTGGACTCTCTTTAACCCTCATGTATGTGCTCGCCTAGCTAGGGGCACCCTCTCCCTACGAGTACATCATAGAAGACTAGTACATTACTTTGAGCTTGTCAAATGTTTCTCATATGGAGCATTTTTGTCCTTTTCTTCTCCTTGTCTCTTCATTAATTATCTCCTTAACATCTGTGGTATGGCCAGTACACCTAGCAGCCATAGAAATGTTAGCGTTCTAGGTTTTAGACATGGTTGCTAGTAGATCTATGGGTGACCAACCTACACGGCCATTCTATTCCCCCTCTGTAATGCATGAATCTTACAAATAGTTAGTACAAATGAAACCCAGTTCGACATGCATCCTTAGTAAGTAATTTCCTTGTGTAGTACTATTTATAGTACAAGGAGAAAAAGATATCAGATCTTCTCTAGACTTTCTGAGCTTCACATATACATAATCGATCGAGCACTCTTACAAACTTCGGAAAGAGCGATTGGACCTCTTTGCACACATCTATGCACTCACTTTACCTCTTCTGATTTCTTCCTTGCTAACTTAAGCATCAGGTTGGACCAACCTATTGGGAACTTCTTATAGGTGATCATGAGCAAGGAGTACGTTCAACATCAAAGCCTATTGAAGTCCTTTGAACTTGGTTACACCAGTCAACATTTTGGTACCCACCTTAATTGGTCAATCCATTCGACATGGCAAAAAGTAAGAATACTTACCACAAGCATCACACCAAGTAGACAGTAATAGATCATTACCACCATTGCCATGATGGCGCTCACTTCTTTTGGCTCAAGGCATCCAAGCTTATAAGATGTAGAGACTCAGAGTGCTTTTCCACTAAGTGTTGGTAGATAACTAAAGGACCTATGAAACTAGTACTACACTGTATAAGGAAGTGGCTGCCTTAAAAAAAGCATAGGAGAAGTACCACCAAGAAGAGGCAATATTTAGTTCATCTACATGACCAAGTAGGCGAAGAACACACGAAGGGAACCCATTGCATCCACACGACTAGGTTTAGTACGATCACCATCCCTTCGAGGACCTATGTGATTGGTTGAACAACAATCATGATAAGATGCAAATGCTGGGTAAGCGCTTCGGTACAAGTAGAGTGCCTAAGGAGCTATCCTTAAGATGTTCCCAAAAACTATTTAAGGACATGAATGTCTAAGAAATAGACGAACACATACACTGCACATCTAGCATGTGCGACTAGAAGAAGGTGGAATCTTCAGCTTGCGTCTTTTAGCTTACCATAGCGAAGAGCCCAATTATACTAATCATTCTTAGGGAAACACTCCCTTAAGATGCTAGACTCCCTCAACTTAACATGTACCATGGAATAGGGGACCCAGATGACCACCTTGTGCACTTTCACACAATGATAAGACTCCATAACTTCATGGATGCCATCATGTGCAAACTTTTCCCTATCACATTCATGAAGGTTACTTGGTTCAATACCCTACTTGACAACTCGATTGGCTCTTTCAATAAGCTGACGATGAAATTCTAAGTTGCACTTCCTCTGCTCGAAGGTTCTACGTAAAGAATCCTCTAAGCTATACAACATTAAGCAATGCCCTAAAGAGATGCTACAAGCTTACTTGGAGTGGTTCAATTGGATAAAGCTCCAAGTCTCCAAGTTAAATATTAAGGTCGTACACTAGGCCCTCTACACCAGAGTTGACCCTATAGGGAAATTATTTGACACCATTTTACTTAATTGCCCTGACTTGCTTGATAAGTTCACGCGAGTGGTTGAGACGAATTTAGCTCAAAAGGATACCATGTGGGCAAGATTGGAGATTGATAGTAATAGATGAAGCTTGGTGAAAGACTGCCTCGAGCTGAGAGATACCAAGCCAGCCTTCTCCTTAAGCAACAAGAGAGGCAAAAACAAAAGTTTGCCGACTATACTACCTATATCAGGTTCAGGGACATCTTCCCCGACCCCTTAAGTAAGAGAGACATTAAAGACCATCGGATTTAGAAAATACTGCCATTATCATCAAGTGCATAGACATAACACTAATGAATGCTACTACTTATGAAATGCATTTGAAGGCCTTGTCTATAAAGGCTTCATTGACCATCTTATTGTAGAAGAAAGGAACTAAGTTTAACAACCCACTCAGTGTTGTTAGATTAAGTAGGCATAATAACAATAATAGCAACAGTGATAACCAAGAGAGGACCTCTTCGATGAGCAATAACATTGAAGCAGGAGAGCTAGGTTAATACCATCTTTAGAGGCTTCGGTTTTGTAGAAGTGATGTCATCCACATTGGTCAAGTATAAAGTTTACCTCATTCAAGAGAGAAAAAGGCTAAAATGGACATTACTGTTAACTTCTCTATTGAGGATAAGGAGGGCATTAATTACCCGCATAATGACACATTGGCTATCAATGCAAAAATTAGATACTTTGACATCTCGAAGACTTTAGGTAATGGTAGAAGCTCAGCAAACGTCGTCTTTTACAATGCATATGAGTAGATGAAGGATGAACTTGATGAGCTCCTACAGCTATATAAGGACAACCTCATAGGCTTTAGAGGTGGTAAACTTGTGTCAACTAAGGGATTCATCACTCTATCAATCTAATTGGGTAATGGTGCACACATTGCTATATAGTCGATCGACTTTATGGTCATTGACTACTGGTCACCTTATGGTACTATATTGGGATGACCTAGTATTAAAAAGTTTGACATGCTAATAAGTCAAAGATGCCTTAAGGCAAAGTTCACAATACTGACTAGAGTTAGTGAAGCATTGGGAGACCAAAAGCTATCTAGGTCCCTCTTCCTAGAGGCATAAACCTGGGACAACATCATACACATTGAGTCTAGCCTAAAAGAGAAGCCAAACTCTCAAGGAGAACCAGTCGAGAAGATTGAGGAAATCAAGTTCAAAAGTACATCGAGATTGATAACACAGGTTGAGACGTCCTTACCTAAAGACGAGAAGAATGAGCTCGTCCGTTTCCTCTGCGCCAATACTAATGTCTTTGTATCTATGCCCGAGGACATGCTAGGTATAATCAACATCCCTAAAGTAACACATTACTTGAATGTTGACCCCAAAGTATGGCCTGTCAAGTAGAAAAAATGACACTTTGCACCCGAGTGATAGGTTGCAATCAAGTAAGAGGTGTAGAAGTTGCTTTGAGTTAGGTTCATTAGATAAAAAAGGTACCTTGCTTGGCTAGCAAATACCATCCTTATGAAGAAGGGCAATGGGAAGTGGTGAATGTATGCAGACTACACCAACCTCAACAAGGCTTGTCTAAAGGATTGCTTTCCTTTACCTCGCATAGATCAGCTCATCAACTCGACATCGGGCAATGCTAGACTTAGCTTCATGGATGCTTACTCAGGATATAATTAGATTCGCATGGCCCCATAAGACGAGGTCTACACCTCGTTTATCACAGACCTTGATATATACTATTATAAAGTCATGCCCTCTAGCCTGAAGAATGCTGGGGTAATGTACTAGAGATTGGTGACAACCATCTTTAAGCCCCCACTCAGGGATGACATGATCACGAAGAGTAGAGAGTAGAGAGCCCATAAATGCATCTTTGGATTGGTATTCGGGGAAATTTTTAGGTTTTATGGTCATCGAGCATGGCATTTAGGACAACCCTGACAAAATTAAAGTAGTTAGTGACATCTAAGCCCCTAAAATTGTTAAGGAAGATTAGTGACTTATAAGTAGAATCACCGTGCTCAACCTCTTTGTGTCTAAGAGCATAGACAAATGTTCCAAGTTCTTTAGGATCTTGAAGAACCCATCTGAATTCAGATGGACTGACCAATGTTAAGAGGCCTTTTAAAAAATGTAAGAAGTTCCTCGAGAGCCAATTTATGCTCACCAAACCTGTATATAGAGAAGAGTTATATTTATACTTCGCTGTTAGTGACAAAGCAGTTTCTTCGGTGTTCGTTCACGTAGATGGATGGGAATAAAAACCCATCTATTATGTAAGTTACATCTTATAAGGCCTCACGATTAGATACACAAAGATTGAAAAATTTGCCCTGGTCGTAGTGATTATTTTATGAAAGTTAAGGTTGTAAGGTTGTACTTTTAGGTCTACCCAATTGTTCTCATTAACCAACCATTATGAGCTATCCTATAGAAGCTAGATGCCTTAGGTATAATGGTTAAATACTCTTACGAATAGAATGGTGAAATATTCCCTTAAGCTTAGTGCCCATGGCATCCAATTCTATCTTAAGTGGGTAGTTAAAGTGTAAGTCCTCATAGACATTGTAGTAGAGTTTATTGGAGAGGAGGAAGCACTATTAGACATTGACATACTAATGTGGACTCTCCACGTTGATGGATCTCTACTTAAGAGGAAAGGGGGGAGTAGTGTAGTAGGCCTAGCGTTATAGGGACCATATGGCACCAAGGTGCTCTATGTACTGAAATTTAAGTTCTTAGCAAGCAACAACAAGGTTAAGTACATGATATTCTTTACTAGTTTGAAAATAGCTAAGGATATCGAAGTAAAGAAGCTAGAGATCCATTTGAACTCTAAGCTAGTGGTCTAACAAGTGAAGGGAAAGTAAGGAATGAAGGAAGAGATGATGGTGAAATATCTCTGAATAGTCTAAGGAATCCTCTTAAGCTTCTCTTCTTGGAAGATAAATAAGGTCCCTCGAGTAGAAAATTCCAAGGTTAATAGGCTGTCTAAGTTGGCCTTGACTATTGTCTCGACACCATATAGTAGCAATAAGTTGCTCTTCATTCAAATGTAGTACAGAAGAGTAGGAGCAAGAGATGTTAGAGATCTAACCTGCATAGACTTAACCTTATTAGATGGACCCCATAATCAAACCCCTAAGGACTGAAGCACTACTCGTTGATAGGGTTGAGGCTAAGAGGATGGCCTATGCCTTGGCAATTTATACCCTCATCATTAATGTCTTATACTGCCGAAGGCATAGTATACTACTCCTCGAGTGCCTCAGGTTGGAAGAGGGGCACTATGCCTAGCAAGAGCTTTATGTCGGGGTTTATAGCAACCATATCCAAGCCTAAGCATTGTACATTAGAGTGCTCCATCTTGGTTACTACTGGCTAACTCGAAAAGAGAATGTGAAGGTGATGGTTTAGAAACACCATAAATTCCATAAGCATGCACCCGTCCACCACATGACGAGCCCATGACCATCCGCTTAATGGGAGATGGATGTCCTTAGACCCTTCCCCAAGGCATCTTAAGGTTTCCAATTCATTTTGGTAGCTGTAGACTATTTCACGAAGTGGGTCGAGGCCTAGGTAGTCACAAGTATCATTACCAGGATAACTGAGGTATTTGTCCTCACAAACATCCTTGCTCGATTTGGGGTCCCATACACCCTGATCATAAATGATGGGAGATAGTTTGATTGTGCCATTTTCTAAGAATTTTGTAATAAATGCCACATAAGGCTCCACTACACCTCAGTAGTACACCCCCTAAACCAACAGTCAGGTGGAGACAATTAATAAGATCATCCTTAATAGCTTGAAAAAGAGGGTAGAATGCATAGAAGGAAATTGGGCAGATGAGCTCCTTGACATTCTTTGGGGATATTGCACAACTCATAGAACCTCCATGGGGGAAATCTACTTTTGCCTCACTTTTGGAGCCTAAGCTGTCTTACCCATTGAGCTTGAGTTGCCTATGAGCAAAGATTATAACTTCGATGTCAATACCAACTACATAGCCCTCCAGGCAAGCCTTAACATGATTGAGAGGTGCTCGACATTGTAGGACCTTGAATGGTAGCTTACCAACAACCAGTGGCCCAATATTATAATAAGAGGTCAAATGCAAGGTCTTTTAACTTAAAGACCTATTATCTTGAAAACTAGAGGCTATAGGTTCTAGAGAAGGGCAAGGCAAGCTTGCCCTCAATTGGGAACGACCTACACAAGTGAGAGAGGATGCAAGTAATAGAGCATATAGACTTGAAACATTAAATGGATAACAAAATCCTAAGACATGGAACACGAGTAATTTGAGGTTGTATTTTGTTTAAGTCTTGTGATCAACTTGCTATACTTGTATAAACTCGATGAATTACCTAAAAGATGAGTTCCTTACATTATCTAATGCTTTCTTCTCTTTGCCGATCTACATTGCGTGCCTTAACTCTTTGGTTGATCCCTATCCTTGAGACTAAACCTTAAGTCAATATTAACATTGACACCTACGGGGATAAAGGCCCTAGAAGTCTCACAATGAGTCTCCTCTATGATGCTTAGGCACTTACATGGCTCTCAAATACTAGAATCCCCAATTACCTACGCAGTTAAGACAACATATGGCCCTAGCTTCAGATGACCCTGGCAATGCTTACACTTGAAGGGTAAGGAACAAATGGCCAAGTACACTAGCCTGCTTGGTACACTTACCTAGGCAACCAATGGGGAAATTGCATTGAATATAGTGAAATCTAGACTCTAATGACTACATGTTTGAGTGGTAAATTCAGTATGAATGAAGACAAGGACTAAAAGTTATAAATAGATGAAAAGACGAGAAGACGAGCACATCGGTAGATAAAGAAAAGTCGGAATTTTCATTAATTCAAAGGCCTCACAAGGCTTTAGGGGCTAGCATCCTAACCCTAAATACATGTAGAAAGAAAGTAATGAAAAGAAAAATTACAAAGAAAAAGATACATCAAAAGAAGCTCTTTTAGTTGATTGCTTAGTCTTGACTCCTGCACTTGCTCTCCTCGACAAACTCCTCCAAAAGATTCCTGTTTGAGCCACCACTAGGAGACAATCCGACTACGACGATCTTCTTGTCTACTGACTGAGCTAATGGTTACGGTCATTTAATGTTAGCAGCTTTAAGGAAAATTCCCCATTTGTTAGATGGGCTAACCTTCTAAACGAGCCCCTAATACTGGCCCTTTAAATTGGGTTTACCCACTTCTTATGTAGGATCCAAGAGATTGTGTGCATAAGTGATTGCAATGGCTTCACCTTAGCCACCTTCTAATGGCACCATTCCATTGTGGCTTGAAGAAGTCTTTGAGACCTCCTGCGTTGTCTTAGCTAGGTACTTTCAAACTGTAGGGAAGTTCCTTATAGTTGTATATAATGTTATGGAGAGTGTGCATGCCCAATTAGGACATCAACGCACTAAGATCATTGAGTTGCCATCCTAAGGTCATTGGTTCGCCTAGTCCCTTAGGCCCAACCATGCATTTGCAATACACATTAGATTTAAGCTGAGAAGTCCTTAAGTCTGGTTAATTTGAACTAGTCTTATAAGCATAAAACAACATACAATATTTTGTACCTGACTAAATGGAATGTTCATATTTGAAAACGATCCTTTCACAACCTATTCACAAGAAAACAAAACACTTCTACTTAGTCTCATCACTTATCTAACGTTGTCTCCTATTCTTAACAACACCAACCCTTACACTTGCAACTTGTTCCACTTAATGAACCTAAGATCATCACTATGGTAGATTCGTTTGTAAAACATTTTGATTGAAGATTCAAGTTTATAATGATGTTAGAAAGATTTAGGAATGAAAAACAAGGCCTGAAAAACACCTATAGATGAGGGAAAATGTTGTACTCATAAGAACACTTGGCATTTAGATGTTCCTTTGCATGGTGTCTAGATGCTAAGTTTCTAAGAAAATTTTCTCACTTGCATCTAGACTACTTCAACATCCACTACTTCTTGTGTTTTTCATGCATCAATAATCGAAATTCTAATCCCATTTTTACACCCTTTAACATCAAAATGAAAGTCCACCATCCATTAATTGACTAATACCATAAAATCACTCAAATCTTAGGGAATAACATAAGTATGAAGAATTCAATAAAAATCTTACCTTTAGGATGTATAACCCTACACCATGCTTGGATTCTTGATGCTCTAAATCACCAAAACACAATTTACAATTCATTCTATAGTGGACCATAGTCAAAAACGAATTTCTTTAGGTTTACCTTAAGAGAAACTTATCAAAATTTGGGTTTTGCATGACTTACCTTGATGCATTAATCTCAATGCTTGTGGAGACAAATGAATCTTTTGATTGATGAAGGAAGCATAAGGAAACCCTAATCCAATAGTGTTGTGCGTAAGGAGCAAAATTGAAAAAAGAGGCTCCTAAAGAATCCTCTAGTTTAAATAGTAGGGTTATGATATTTCGTTATGCTTAGAAGTAGCCCTATCACTTTTCAACAATAGCAATTTACACCCTTGCTTAATAATATTTATTTGTTTTTAATCTTGTATTCTTTTTCTCCTTTTTTGTCTATTTTTATGATTCTCCCCCCTCCCCCATAAAAACTTTCATCCTTGAAAGTTGAAAGTTTTATATACCTTATTTTTAAAACAACTCTAGATACTTTTTCCTTATTTCTTCCTCTAACTCCTAAGTTGCTTCTCTTTCATAATGTTTTGACCATTATACCTTAACATAGGGTATATGCCTACTTTTCATCTCATAGACTTTAGTATTTACAATCTTATTGGGTCACTTTATAGTGTACAAGTTTGGTTGTAACTCTAAGGGTTGTAAATCCACCACATGTACTCTTTGCTGCTATGCTTCTTGCTTCGGCTTAAGCTTGAATTTCCTCAACATCGATATATGGAAGACATTATGGACTCCTTCTGATCTAAGAGGAAGCTTCAATCTATATGCTAAATTTCCAATTCTCTCAATAACTTTGAAAGGATTGACATACCTTAGAGTCAATTTTCCTCTCAACCTAAACTTGAAAATTCCTTTAGTAGGGGAGACTTTCAATAATACCTTGTCTCTAACTTGAAACTCTAACGAGTATCATTCGCTTGTCAACTTAGCTCTTTTGATGGCTTTGAGCAGTTTGTGTTCTCTACTTAATCAGTCTCACCTTGTCTACAGCCATTTACATTAACTCTAGACCTATAACCTGCCTCTCTCCTACCTCATCCCATTAGATGGGTGATCTACACTTTCAACTATATAAGGCTTCGTAAGGAGCCATTGGAATTGTCACATGATAGCTATTGTTGTAGGTGAATTCAACTAAAGGTAGTTGTTCATCTCAGTTGCCACAAAAATCAAGTACACAAGCTCGTTGTAAGTCTTCAAGGATTTGTATAGTTCTTTCAGATTGCTCGGTAGTTTAAGGATGGAAGGCGATACTAAATTGAAGCTTCGTAACTAAAGCCTTGTGTAAGCTTCTAAAAAACTTACCAACAAAGTAAGTGTCTCTATCTAATGTAATCTTCACCTATATGCCATGCAAGCTCACCACTTCCTTAATATATAACTTAGCTAAGTTTCTAACGAGTAACTGATGTTAATAAGGATGAAGTGGGATGACTTCATTAATTTGTCTACTATTATCCATACCGCATCATGTTTGCTGAGGGTCTTTGGCAGAGTTGTAACAAAATCGATGATGACATGCTCCCACTTCCAATCGGTAATGGTTGTAATTCACTTGCTTGTCTATGTTGCTTAATTCTTATATGTTAATAAGTTTGAAGCTTTGATACATACTCCATGATCTCCCTCTTCATATTGTTCCATTGATGGTGAGCTTTTAAATCTTAGTACATTTTTGTGCTACTCAAGTGTATTGTATATTTTGAGTAATGGGCCTTCAACTGGTCACTTTTCAACTTTGGCTTAATGGGTAAACATAATCGGACATTTTATTTGAGTACTCCTTTAGCATCCACTGTAAACTTGATTGCTTTTCCCACTTCCATCTTCCTTTTAATCTCTTGTATACCTTCATTGAGCCATTGTAATCTAGTTTACTAAAGTGGGTAGAACTTGCAAGCTAGCTAACTTAGTGCTTACTTCTCTAGTTACAACTTCTAGATCTAGTCTTCTCATAACTTTTAGTAAAGGCCTCTGAGTTGCTATTAGATTGGCCAAGTTCCCCTACTGCTTTTTACTTAAAGCATCAGCTAATACATTAGTTTTCCCTGGGTGGTACTAGATGTCCAAGTCATAATATTTTATTAGCTTTAGCCAACTTCTTTGCCTCATATTCGAATACCATTAAGTAAAAATATACTTTAGGCTCTTATGGTTTGTATACACCTTACATTTTTCCCATACTAAATAATGCCTCTAAAGTTTTAAGGCATGGATTAATGTTGCTAACTCCAGGTCGTAGACTGGGTAGTTCTTCTCATATGGCTTGAGTTAGTGCAAAGCATATGCTTTCACCCTACCAATTTTCATCGAAATGCACCTCAGTTCATGAATTGGGGCATCACTATAAATCACAAATTGCTCTCCACTACGAGGTAAATATCGCATTAGAGTAGTCACGAGTCTTTTCTTCAATTGCTGAAAGCTCTACTTATACTTGTTATCCTAATGAAATTTAACCCCTTTCTAAGTTAACTGAGTCAAAAGCACTGCCAGCCTAGAGAATCCTTCTACAAACTTTTTGTAGTAACTTGCCATCCTTAGACAACTTCTAATCTCAGTTACTATCTTAAGTCTTGGCCACTCTATTACTGCTTTTATTTTCTCCAGACCTACTACTATACCCTATACCCTCACTATTTACCATATGACCCAAAAGGTTAACTATTCTAACTAGAATTCATACTTACTAAAGCTTCTTAGCTCTCAATTTGCTTAGTACAATTCTTAGATGTTACTTGTGCTCTTCTCTAATTCTAGAGTAGATGAGGATGTCGTCAATGAAGACTACTACAAATTTGTGCAAGTACTCTCGAAACACCTCATTCATAAGGTCCATAAATGTTGCTAAAGCATTAGTGAAACCAAAAGGTAAGACTAGAAATTCATAAAGCCCATCTCTGGTTCGAAAGGTTGTTTTCTCCACATCCTCTACTTTTACCTTTAACTAATAGTAACTTGATCTCAAATCTATCTTCGAGAATACTTGTGCCTATTGTAACTAGTTGACCAGATCATCTATTCTAGGAAGTAGATATTTATTCTTAACTATCACTTCATTCAACTCTCTATAGTTTATACACATCCTCTTACTCCCATCTTTTTTCTTTACAAATGTATAGGGGCTCCCTAAGATGATGAACTTTGCCTTATAAAACCCTTATCTTGCAGCTCCTATAGTTGCTTCTTTGGCTCAATAAGCTTAGTAGGTGCCATCCTATATGATGATTTTGAAATAGGTTTACTGTCTGATACCAAATTTATTTTGAATTCTACTTCACTATCTGGTGGTAAACTGATTAAATTATCTACGAAAATATTTAGAAATTCTTGCACCACCAGTACTTATTCTCGCTTCTAGTTTCATCAACCTTTGTCATCAAAGTCGCTAATGTAAGCTTCTCCCATAAGTCATAGGTAATACTCTTTGCAGGCCTCTAAATTTCTACAAGGTACTTAAAGGGTACTTTTCCTGGAGGCTTATAAGTAATCATTATGTTATAGCAATCTATAGTTATATGGTGCCTTGACAACTAGTCTACCCTTAGAATTATGTCAAAATTTGACATATCTAATACCAGTAAATCTATTGATAAGGCTTTCCCTTCTACAATAATCTCAACATCCCAACATACTATACTCAGATTGTTTTGCTTCCTAAAGGCGTATTAACGGACAATGGTATATTCAAAGATACAACATATAAGTTGTACGTATACACAAGATACTTAGCAACATAGGAAAGAGAAGCTTTAGTATCGAAAAGAGCATGACTACTCTAGTTTAGAACAGTAAGCATACCTACTATAGTGTCTACCTTTGTAGCCTCCTAACTCTAACTCTGATGCTGAAGAGGAAAGACCTAAGTTGGAGCTCTTTGTTGAGATCTCGACTGTGTCGAGAAACATAGGTAGTGTTTTGAGAAGTATTCGCTTGAGTAGCTTAACGTGTTTGTTTCGTTGGATCTTTACAATCTATTACTTGATGGCCTTTCTAGTTATACTTGAAATAGAAGCCCCAGTGCATTAGAGTCAGTTCTTTACAATCCTTGTTAACATGCCTAGTTTTACTACATAAGAAACATGCACTTGGAGTCTATTTACATTTTGATATGCTATTTAGTCTAAAATAATGAGTGCATTAGGCTAGCATTAGCATTAGTAATTGGCCTGGTGCTAGACTTGGCCACATAACTGGCTTGGATGGTGAAAATGGTGGTCTACCACCTTTTCTGATCATGATACCCTGGGTTAGTCTCTTATACCTCTCAAGTGTCGCATAACTTGGCATAGGTCTCTTACTTAGAGCCTTTTTCTCTCTACGTGCCAATAACTCATCTTTCCTCTTCATTCCTTATTGTAGACTTCTAGTTGTTTCAACTTTCTCTGTATAAGTGGTGACTCGAAACCTTGAAATTCTATCTTGCAACTTAGCCTTTATCTTAAAAATAAATCTCTTAACACAAGATCTCTCATCCATCCTTATTAGTTTTGGTATAAAGCGAACTAAGTGGTTCAGCTTTGCCTTGTACTTTGATACTAACATATTGCCTTATTGTAAGGTTTGGTAGGTAAGCTCCATCTATTCCCTAATGTTGTTAAGGAGGAACTTATCAAATAAGAATTGCTTGAACCTTTCTCAAGTAATAGGACTAATAGCCTCTTTGTTACTTCAAGGAGCATTCTCCCACTACTAGGTTGTAGAACCTTTCAGGATAAAAGTGGCATAAATTCCCTTCTTATTCTTTGGTACCTCAACCATGGCAAAAGACTTTTCAACCTTGGTAATCCATTCTTTAGCTCCCATTAGGTAATTGGGTCTAAGGTTTAAATCTTTGTTTATCTTGGCAAATCTATCAAGTGTTTCTACTCATATGACAACCTATAATAACTTTTACTGTAGCTTGCCTCCCCTGCCTCTAGATCTTGGCATTAGCTTGAATCACTTGCATATCTCTTTGAATTTGCTACTGTTGTTGTACTAATACACCAATCATAGCATTCATGGAGTTTAAGACTTGTACAACCATTACTGTATCAAAACTGGTCATTCTGAGTCTGAGTTTGAGTCTAATTCTAAATGGGCATGCCATATGGAGGATAAGTTTACTCCTGGCCTTTATTTTGTTGGGCCTGAGTTTAGCCATGTATAGGTAGGCCTTGAACTGGTGGTGGCTATCTCTATCCTTGTGGTGGCAAATGCGCCTTAGCTTAATTTGGTAGAGGAATGAGGTTAGAATTAGTGCTTTTATCACCCTGAGGATGAGAGAAGGAGCTGGATGTAGCGCCATGTCTAGGCATGTTACAAAAAGTAACACAGGAATAGAGGTTATATAGGTATAACTTAAGCTTATAAGAAAGGACTAAAATTCATATGGTATGAAATGGATAACTTGCTAAGAAGCAATTGCTAGGAATGAAGAATAACATATATAACTTCAATCAAACATTCTCAACATTACATTACCTACTGCATGATCTATACTTACAATCACATTATCATATTTCAATCTACAGCTTATTCCTTTTGAAAGTTCATGCCTATATTGTCTAGGATTAATAAATCTAAGGCTCTGATACCACTAAAATTGTAATGCTCTAGAACTTGGGTTGTCACAGTTTGCCACATGTCCTTATAGCCTACCGATACATTAAACATCTTAAAATAAATCTATCAACTTCTCTTTATAAATAACATCCACCAATAACCTGTAACTCCATATCCTTAACATCATTGATGTTCTCTAACATCCAAAAATCCACTCACAATTTTAAATGAACAATTTCTATTGTTTCTTTATTCAAAAAGCATGAGGTACTAAACTTTATTCAAAATAGTTGTCTTAAGGGAAAAACGAGATAAATTATTCTAAAATTTCTTATTCTCAATAGTCATCAAATGACACAAAACTCAGGACTTTGACCAAAGAAGTCTTAGATGACTTCTCATGACCCAACAATAGATTAAAAGTAAATAAAGAGTCTTAATACCAAATCATAACCAAAACAACAAGTTTAAGCAAAACTATATGGAATTGCTCCCATCATCATAATAATAATCATATAATCCTACTGTGTCATCATGGTACTCATAATCACCACAATAACAATATTAATAATCCTTACAACCTGCATCTAAAACTAAAAAAAGAAGTCCTCGAGGGGTGAGCAAAGCTCAATACAAGATAATTAACCACATGTGCATGATCATACTGTATACACACAAGCACACACATTTATAGTCTCTACATGCAACAACAATAGGTTCTTAACTTTTATTTAGTTCAACAACCAGTATAGTTACAACATCCTAAAACTTGGAATAACTCACAACTTTGGCACACAAAATGTATATATAAATATAAGCATCAGTGTTGGGTCCTCCCTAATACCTTAGGAACAAAGGATCACCCAAATCTACTCAGATTATTTCAAAGTGAGACTCCAATCAGGTCAGCATCGCACTAAGATCATTGGGTTACCACCCCAAGTTCATTCGTCCTCTTGGTCCCTTGGGCTTAGCTACGCACATGCAACACTCATTAGATTTAAGCAGAGCAGTCATTAAGTCCATTTCACGTAAACTAGTCCTAGAAATACAAAACAATATACAATACCCTGTACCTAACTCAATAGATTGCTCAGATTTGGAAACGATCATCTCACAACTTGTTCATAAGAAAACAAAACACTTTTACTTAGTCTCAACACTTATCTAACATCACCTCCTACTCTTAACAACCCAACCTTTACACTTGTAACTTGTGCCACTTAAAGAACCTATGATCATTATGATGGTAGATTTGTTTGTAAAACGTTTTCATTAAAGATTCAAGTTTAAAATGATGTTAGAAAGGTTTAGGAAGATAAAACAAGGCCTAGAGAACATCAAAAACAAGGGAAAACATCATTGTACGTGTTAGAACACTTGGTGTCCATATACTACTTTGTGTGGTGTCTACATGCTAAGTTTTTAGGAGAATTTTCTCCTTAGCGTTCAGATGCTAAAAGGGGGTGGCATCCGAACACCTGATGGTAATCTATAGATTTCTACAGACTTCAGCAACGTTTCCCCCACTACATCAAAACCCCTTCCAAACCATTTCGATAGCCACCACTTCCTGTGTTTTTGATGCATCAATAAGCGAAATTCTAACCTCCTTTTGACACCCTTGAACATCAAAGCGAAAATCCACCATTCATTAATTAACCAATACTACAAAATCACTCAAATCTTAAGGAATAACACAAATACTAAGAATTCAATAATAATCTTACCTTTAGGATGTATAATCCCACACTACGCTTAGATTCTTAATGCTCTAAATAACCAAAACACAATCTACAACTCATTCTATAGTGGACCCTAGGAAAAAATGAATTTCTTTAGGTTTACTTTAAGAGAAACTTATCAAAATTTGGGTTTTGCATGACTTACCTTGATGCATTGATCTTAATGCTTATGGAGATGAACAAATCTCTTGATTGATGAAGGAAGCACGCAGAAACCTTAATCCAATAATGTTGTGAGTAAGGAGCAAAAGTGAAAAAGAGGCTACTAAAGAATCCTCTAGTTTAAAAAGTAAGATTAGGATCTTTCGTTATGCTTATAGCTACCTTTATCACTTTTCGATAATACCAATTCATACCCTTGCTTAATAATATTTATTTATTTTTAATCCTTTATTCTTTTTCTCCTTTTTTTTTTTGTCGAGTTTTACACCATCACATGAGTTTCTTAAGAATTTATAAGTAGTACGTTTTGTTCTATGTTCACAAATTTATTGTAGATTGAAGTGATATTGATGAAGATTATTAATTATTTGTTTTCTAAAACTACTTTTATTTTATGTTTTTTAGATACTGATTTTGAAGTGGACTTGGAAGTGGGAAGTAATAAGCATTTATAATTTAGTTGAAGAGCTTATGGAAAGAGGGATTTGAAAATGTGTTGCATTTAATTTAGTTAAAAAACTATATTTTTATAGAGGAACTATTTTTTTTAATAATATTGGTGACTAAGTTTGTTAAACAATCCTTATAAGGTTGTAAAAGTAGGTTTAACTTCACGAGTAACATTTTGCATAATTAATAGAGCTACATCTTACATGTAGTTGATATATTTTTGACAAGGCATTTCTATGGAAGAAGATACAGATTTTTTTGTGCACTAATGTTTGAAAATAAAATGCTTAAACAAGTTAAGTTGAAAAATAATTCATCATTGGAAATTTTGCTACAAGCTATGATATTCATCTTGGTCTTTGGGTTACTTTATTAATCTCTCACATGCCCTCATGCTTAGAGAGTTTAGCGTAATCAATATTTCTATACAGGTAATCGAATTTGGAATTGGAAAGCTTGTGCAATAGGATATGTATTATTCATTGGTTTTGTCATTTGTAATTATAAGTAAATCGGTGTAAAGTTACTCTTATAAGCTTATATAAATTGCAATATAAATTCTAAAGACAACTTTTCTTAAAGTTGTTTTTCTTTTTTTACAAAATTAACTTTTATTATGATAATCGAGTCGAGCTTAAGTTTATCAAGTATCGTTTCAAGCCAAGTTAGAGCTTTCAAAATTAAGCCTGATTGAGTTTAAGTTTCGAATTTTTCATTCAAGTCGAGTTCTAACTTAATATTGTGTTGTATCGACCTGACTCATATACAACCTAGTTCTAGCCACTCTCTAACTTGCTTGTTACTTGTTTAGTTGTCTTAAGCCCTATGGACTCTCTCTGACCCTAAGCATGTGCTCACCTGGCTAAGGGTACCTTCTCTCTATGGCCATACTACAAAAGACCAATGTATTGCTTAGTGCTTGGTAGCGTTCCTCCTTTGGAGCATTTTTGTCCTTTTCCTCTTCCTCTCTCCTCATTAATTATCCCCCTAACATCCACGGTACGACCAGCACACCCAATAGCCCTAAAAGTGTCAATGTCCCAAGTTTTAGATATGGCTGCCAACGTATCCATTGTCGACTAACCTGCATAGTTGTTCTGTTCCTACTGTAGTGTAGTCTCCTACAAATGGTGAGTACGGACGAACCTCAGGTCAATATGCATCCTTGGTAGGTAAGCTTTTTGTGCTATTTATAGCACAGGAAGCTAAAGTTATCGGATCTTCTCTAGACTTTTTGGGCTACACATATACACAATTAACTGAGTACTCTTACAAACTTTCAAAAGAGTGCTCAAACCTCTTTGTGAACACACACATACTCACTTTATCTCTTCTCAACTTTTTCTTACTAACTTAAGTATTAGAGGGCCTTCGTGAACTAACTCACTAGGGGCTTCTTACAGGTGATCATGAGAAAGGATTATGTTTAGCATCCAAGCCCATTGAAATCCCTTAAACCTAGTTGGTTACACCAAGCAACAAGTTCGATCTAATTTATGGATAGAACCATATCTTATTATTTAAGAAAGTGTATTTACATAAAATGTTATCTTATATGATAAGTACTAAGTCAATTAATATTGACATATATTAGTATGATATAGAAGTCAATATTTAGACAACTAAAAAAGTTCAAATGTCTATTAACAAATAATTTATTTACAAAGCTACTATGTTGTATAAGTTTTGAATTAACCTATACATTTATATAAATTATGGTCATAAAAGTAAAATACATAAAGATATCAATAAATGTAAACTAATCTTTTTTTTTTTTTTTTTTTCAATTTTATGTTCTATGTTATAACAAAAAGGATTTCTTTAGAAACAGTACCAAGCTTTTTTTTTTTTAAAGGGGAAAGCCAAACTTGATGGCGAGCTAAAATATGATATTGCTGATACCGTGGATCTAGAGCCTTGTTTTACTCTAAAAGTGGTTAAAATAGGTAATGAATGTCATAAGAACTGCAAAGACAATGAGACTTCATGGGGAACATATCAGACTTGAAATATATAGATTTTATCAAACTATGTTCGAGACAACTGCTACGTTCTTAATTAGCATTTATCTCATGTTCTTGCTTCTATATAGCTGTTGTTGTTTACTCCATTTTTGTTGCTGTGTCAGTTGGTTTAGTTGCTACTGCTGCTATTTCAATTCTTTTCAAAGCATTCCTATGTTGTCATCTTCTCTTCTTTTTTTTGTTATTCTATTAGCTATAAAGTTGCAACAAACTCTTAGTACATATTTGATATTTAGAATTGAAACTGATTGCAGTAATACGACCAATATATATATGTGCCTGTATATATATTAAGTACAATTTGACTATTTATTGTTTTTGGTACTCTTTTAATAGTAAGAACTATGATACTTGATGTTGAACTAAAAAAATACTATAAGTTATGGGATATATTCTACTTCTTCCTTTTTGATAGACAGGCTCCTTTTTGGTCCTGAAAAATATAGTTATTCTTAGAAAAAAAAATTGCAAAGATCATAGTTTAAAATATAAATCCATCGTTGTGAGCAGAGGAGAAACACTAAGATATAATTGGTGTGAAGTGCTTCTTTGTGTTCTGCATGGTGAATTATTATTGGATTTTACAGCTCCTTAAAGGTTATTAGACCGTATAAGTATCAAAATGATATCAAACGTACATATGTGATCTATAGAAAAGTAGGTTTCATGTCATGACTGTATCAAAAGAGCCAAATTTCTCTTCCTTGACAAAGGCATATAACTAAGGGAGAAATGCAAGTGCACCCCCTACACCATTGGTAAGACATGAGGTTACATTAACTTTCGAATTATAAATTCACCTTTTTATAACTTTGAAAATATGTCGTTACCAAAGCCTTAAAACTGCCACTATTCATAGTCCATTAGTGATAGTGTTAGAGCTATAATAACAACTTTAGAGTTATTAATCTAGTTTTCGAAGTTATAGGGAAAATATTTTTTAAGAGTGACCAATAATCTATGTATTTATAATTGTCCTTCTAATTAAATATTTTAACTTGTTGTGATGGTAGTTTTCCTAGGAAAAATAACAAATTTTAAGATGAGTATCACTGCTATTTTTCTTTTAAATTAATTTGAACAGCACTTGTTCTTGTCTTCTTATATGTTTATTTTTCCCCAATAAATCTCATCCTATGTGTTGTTGAGGAAAAGATGTCTACTTCATTGAATGAAAAGGCTTTATTAGCTAAGAAACTTGATGATTACGTTAGATTGATATCTATTTTGTTTTTATTCAATCTTATATTGTATGATTTGGAATAGTGATGTAATTGAGATGGGTTCATGACGGTATTATTTATAGAGTTTAGCACTTCTCAAAACTCTATAAAAATCTTACAGGATTTTTTTTCTAGTGCTATTACTAAAACCCATTCCTATAGGTTTTAGGTTTTCTCATAATACCATGAGGTTTTTCTTCCTATTACTAAAATCTACCACTAAAGTTATTATGGATCAAATACTTGAATTGCCCTATTTTGGTTACACAAAATATTTTTATTTTACTTTTAATTTTTTAAGTTGTTGTTAGTATATTTTTATAAATGGGTACTTAATATACTTATTAATCTCCTTAATAAGAAAAATATAGGAAAAAGTTAATGAAATAATTTATTATTTTTTATTGAGTTAGGTTTCTGATGAAGTTTTTTTTTATAGTAGATATGAGGGTATAGGTGTAAAGGTCATGTGTGTGTCACGTGTTAAGTTACGCTACATGTGACTAAAAAAGTAACGTGAATCATATGCATGGAATTATCAAGTGAGATAGAGAAAGGAAGAGGAGAGGTGATCTCAAGAAGGTTTTAACACTTGTGGTGACAAGTGGAGTAGCCAAGAGGCATCAAACTCCACTATCAATGAAAAATGAGGTGATGTTCTTGAAATATTTAAGTATTTGATTTTTCGAGACAAAATTTCGATAGAATAATAGCGTTTGTATCAAGATTTCTTTTGTCTAAATGAGGGAGGGAAAGAGGTATTTATAAGAGTTGGCCATTGATATCATTTGTATGTTCGTTTTATTGATTAATGGCCAAGATCAATTCCCTCCCTTAACGGATCCCTTATGGGCTCCTTTGAATTTAGGCCTAATGAAAGCCTTATTCTTAATGCGAGTTGATATTGAAAAGGTCAGATCGAAAAGGCCAAATCGAAAAGACCGATCCAACAAACCTTACTCTAAGCCTACCATGGTAAGACTCCCTTGATAATGTCGAGTACATTGAATTGACTCTTTAGACCTTATCACCTTAGCTTAAAAAGTCAAACTTAATTAATTAATAAGCTTAAAACCTAATTTTGAATTTAGCCCTCTAACTAAAATCTTTTGGACAAAGTCGAAGGAGTTTTGACATTGAATGAGTCTTTTAGATGACTTAAGTGTGTATGTGCTATTGAATAGTCGTGCCATTACCAAATTCATTTGAGAATTTTCTTAGTGTGTGAGTTCGTAGCATATCTTAATTATGTATCATGCCTTACTTAGATTGAGCTATACATTGCCTCAGTTGGATTGAACTATACATTACCCCAAAGGCAGTACTTTGAAATAAATCTTTTTTAAGTTATCTCTTTGTGAGTTGATTTGTTTCTTTAATTTGATCTACATGCATTATTTGTCTCGTTGGGTTGGACTTTGCACATTAGCTCCACATTAGTGAGTGACCTTTATGCGTCAATATTGTCTTGATTTTCTTTAGATACGAGAGAATTCCTTTTATAAGATCTTCATAATATGTAATTGTTGAATGCCTTGAACTTTAGTTACGTGACCCATATTATAACAGAGTACAATATTTTGGGAGCTCAATTTTAAAAGTGAATTTTTAGGGAAGTCTGTGTTGAGAGTGGAGGGCGAAGGTTGATCTAACCCTTTTTTTTTTTTTTTTTCACAAAAGACCCACACCTAAGTTCCATAGCCTTGGATTTGCTATCCCAAACATACCTCTATAGGGAAAGATCCTTCTCCTTTTGAGCTGGTTGTGGGTAAGGAGGGATTCAAACCCCCGACATAGCAATTGGACCAGATAATACAATTGCATTAAAAGGTCATAATTGAATAGATCAAGTAAGTTCAAATTGACGTAACATAAAACTTGTTAGTTCGAAAGTACTGTGGGGAGCAATAAAAGTCTACAGGCACTAATAAGTAAAATCTTCTTGTGCTTCATGATCCTATGGTAACAACAAAGAATGACTATATCTAGATATTTATAGTTCAAAAATTCATTACTAAGTTTAGCCAAAACTTGATCTTATGTGAGAATTGTATATCTGAATAGGTTTGGAAAAAAACTTTTTCCATACTTTCAAAAACTATTTTTTAAACATGTATTTCGTGTCTATTTATTAATATCTCAATCGGTAGTTTCTAAATGTTTTTTTTCAAAATACAATAATTGGCATATATCAACATTGTGCTGCCCCGAATTTTCATAACGCTATATCCCAGCCAATTGTAAGTACATCATACCAGGCTCTTGAATAATTTTTCACACGTAGGGGCCTGCCTACGACCTGCTCGTACCCTTTGCTTTAGCCAAGTAAAAGACAAAATAGGACATATATATATATATATATATATATATTTGTCCTTTCACTCCATAAAAGTTTGACACCCGTTCCTTACTTTTTCTTCTTTTTACTTCTTTGCTACCCAAAAACAAACAGCTCGACAGCTCCGCCAGACGCGATAGCATATAGAATTTCCTTTTTGTTTTATTTTTTTTTTTGGCTTTTTCCTTTCGTCGTCATCTGTCTTCAAACCCATAAGATAAGGTTTCGCATTTCTTATCACGTTAGGGTTTCTTCTTCCTCTTCTATTTATTTGTTTATTTTTTTTAAAGTTGTCACGTGGCTGGTGACGGGCTTGGGATCAAGCTGCTGTTGTTGTTGTTCATCTTTGGATTCAGCTGGTAGTCAGTTCTGGATGTCTCGCTATTCGAAACTTAGAAACTGGACGCAGCTGTTCAAAGATCATCTGCGGTGTTCGGTGGCTACTCGTGTAGGCTTTGGTGTATTCGAATATTCTAGCTGACAAGTCTACTGTAGTGTGCTCGATAAATATTTGAATAGCACGTGCTGCTCGGCTTTTGTTCAACTGCAGCTTGGAGATTAGATATTAGGGTGCTCAACAACTCGACAAGAGACTTGAAAAGAAAGAAAAGGAAAATCGACGAGGCTTGGTTCAGTAGTTGCTCATCCGAGAATCTGTTCGGACTTCATAAGTTAAAGTGCTCGGTGGGAAGCTGGAGATACTGCTTGACTACGTGAGTAGCTGTTTGTGGCTGTCCTCTTGTAAGTCTGTTTGGATGTCGAGCAAAGAGTAAGTTTGGTTAGATCTGATGTGAAGGCATTGACTGCTATTTGGTCGGTCAAGGTTGTTATTCTTCTACATTGCTTTGTTCACCAAGTTCTCCTCATCGCAAGAAGTCATTTAAGCTGCTTCTTCAAGTTTCAGCTGTCTTTGGTGCTCGAAGTTACACATAATAGTTCAGGCTTGCTCGTGTTCAGCTAGCTGTTCATGTGTTCACTGTAATTGCTCAGCAATTGTCTAGACTTCCAGTTGCTGTTGTGAGTGATGGTTGATCGGGTGTTTTGTTTTAGGGCCTGCCATGTTGCTGCTATGGCTCCCCTTCCTTTTTTAACATTCTATTCTTCTTCTGCTTTCAAAGTAAATAAATGCGAAGAACAGAGGAAAACTGTATAATGGGGTTTTTTATCTTTGGATGCTGATAAAGTGATTTTCCCTTTTCAGGTTGTAATCTTGGCTGGAATGAGCTCTGTTCTTCCATTTGATAGTTGGTATTTGGTGCTCTAACTTAGTCAGATTTGTTTCTTCCATATGATTAATAAAATGTCTACGTGAGATTCCTTTTCATTCTTTCTCTTTTTCTTCTCTTTCGTTTGTAGATATGAATTGTAGATATTTATCCATAGGCCTTCACCAATCTTTGTCTAGTAGCATTAGTGGCGGCATGTTCAAGTGAATAAACTGATATCCTTAGGTAAACATAACATAGCAAGTAATTATACTATAGTAGTAGTCAGTTGATTTGCTTATTCTCACAGTAGCATCGTATTCACAAATTCTCTTTATTGCATCTTACTAGTGTGCACATACTCTTTTAGCTGCTACATGCCGAAATTGAGAAATGCACTGTCACATTTTTTTCTATTTTGATGATGATAATATAAAGCACTTTTAGGTAGAGCTTTTGTGCTGTCTAAAGTCCTCTTGATGCCTTCACATGTGTGTGCTCTAGAATCAACATCTCAAGTTTGATGTCAGCTTTCTATACTCATACACCTATTATCTGGCCAAGATATGTAAGTGTATATGATTCAAAAGTATACCTTGCTAGTTGTTCCCGCTTCCCCCACATCACTGCTACCATTCACATATTATCTTGCATAGCATACAAGTTGTAGCTTTGTTTCTCCTTGTAATCTCTAATATATCTTATTATTGACCATTATATCTTCTATCAAATTTCTTAATGGAAATATCTCTTGATAGCTAGGCTTAGTAATTTGGAACTCAAAGTGTCTTAATGATTGGACTACGACATGCTTTAATAAAGTTTACTAAATAACATTTCACTTCCTTTTAGTTGAAAATTTATAAAATTTCCAAAATCGATGTATAATGGTTGAGCTTGAATTCATTGCTAAGTATGGTGACTTGCTTTATGGATGGTTGTACATAACTTGAGCATGTGCTTCAGGCTCCAAGATATGATGGAATCTACTTTTCTTTTCCTTCTCATGTAACAAATAATGAGATAGCTCCCACCATTTAATGCCTTTGTTCATGTAACTTTACTCATGCCTTCATGTGTGTTTTTAAACTCATATTAGCCTTCATGTGTATCAATACCATTGATTCTTGCATCATTCTCTTCTTGCATTGTGCAACTAACATTTCCTCATTATAGGTGTTTCATAGGTGGCAAGATCAATATTTGGGAGTTCATGATCGCATTTTGAGTGGCCACTATCTATAACTTATCGCAGTAAGCAAATTGACACGATTTAAAGAAGATCTCTTTACCATTCGGATTGCTGTTGTTTGCAACCGAGGGTCAAAAGTTTGCCATTGTAACTTAAGATAAGATCTCGAACTAGCAACAGTTAGTAAATCAGCACAGTTTAAAGATGGTATACTCTTTATCGCTTAGATCGTGACTGTTCGCTAACTAAGAGTTGAAAGTTTACTGTAATAACTTGAGGACTAGATCTTATACTTGCAATAGTTAGCAAATCGGTGTAGTTTAAAGAGAGTAAACTCTTTACTGCTCGAATAGTAACTATTCACAAACCGAGGGCCAACGAAGACCAATCTTCATCAATAGGTGACGGTGAATTGAACAATTGCAATTTATAAGATGAATTGGTCATGAGTCTCGAGTTGTAAGCACATACATGGAGGAGCACATGAGAATCAAGTGTGAGTTGAACATATATAATTTGAACACGATTCTTAGACGTGAGCATATGAGAGTTAAACACCTCAATTGAACATATCCCTTTAACATAAGGGCTTGTGAGGTAATATGTGAAATAAACTTGACTCTCCCTTAATACTAACACTTGTGGGCTAAACATGTCAATTGAACATGAAGTTTCCATGTAAGCATAAAATATGAATTTAAACATGAGCCTTGGACATGAGTGCACAAGAGCTAAGTATGAGTTCGTGAGCTGAGCATGCATGACTAGACATAAGCTTTGTGCATGAACACATGAGTATCAAATACTTAAATTCAACACAATCCCTTTGACATGAGCACAGGACAAGAGTGCACAAGAGCTAAGCGTGAGTTCGTGAGTTGGGCATACATGACTAGACATAAGCTTTATGCATGAACACAAGAGAGTCAAACGTTTAAATTCAACACAATCCCTTTGACATGAGCACTTATGAACTTCTGACATGAGCACTTGTGAACTTCTAATATGAGTATGCATTAGTTTTGTATATGAATTGAACGTGACACTTCTGGTGTATAAGTTGAATATGAGTCTCGTGATATGAGTTGGACATGAGCTTTGGAGCATGAGTCTTAACCATGAGTAAACATAAGAGTTACATATGAGCATTGAATATGAGAGTGAACACTTGTCTTGAGCATGAATTAACATGAGAGTTGAATATGAGCCATAAACATGAGCCTTGAATATCGAATAAGTTTTGAACATAAAATGAGTCTTGAACATGATATAACATGATAATACGATGCAAGGCTTGACGCGATGCGAGGCTTGAACACAACACTAGGCTTAAGCGTGATGTAAGGCTTGAACATAACATAAGCACTAAACATGATGTGAGGTCTAAACATGTTGTAAGGCTTGAACATGACATGACTTCTGAACACCACATGATGCTTGAGCATTACGTGAAGGTTGAACATGATATGAGTACTAAATAGGATGCGGGGGTTGAACATGACATAGGTCATAGTACCATAGGCTAAACATGGCGCTTGATATGTGAGCTAAACATAGGTAATTGAATCATGAGCCTTTTTAATGTAAATGTGAATAGACATGAGCCCATTACATGAGTTGAATATAAGCCATTGAATGTTAGTCTTCTAACATGAACACATGTGCTAGAACATATGAGTTAAAGATTATCATAAACATGTGAGTTAGGCATGGTATTACTAATCTCATGTATGTACTGCCTATTGTCATCGTGTATTACAAGAGCCCTTGTGTATGTATCTTAACTCTAGTTTTTAGAACTAGATGTCATATCTTCCAAATGCACCTTATTCTTACTAACTTTCTTACTTCCCTTCACTTGCAGGTGGTCACTTCCTTTCATACTTGCATATAGACATCGCCACCGCTTATAAGGGTCATTGACGTGGGCAAAGAATCTGGAAAGAGTCATTCTTAGAGTAGCAATGTTGACAAGAACAATGAAGTGTTGGCATATCATGAGGATCACATTTCGATAGTCCTCTTACCTCAAGATAAATGGCCAGACCTAACTATTGAATGTGACTTCTTTTGGCAAGATATAAAGAGGTAGGATACGCATCGATAGCCACTTAGGGATGGTAAATTACATTTTATAAAACAAGAACCTCTAGTACATAAGAAGGTGGAGATAGAAGTGAATTCTGTGTTACATTTTAGAAAAGTGAAGAAAGAAATCCCTCTTTCAAAGGGTAGCTTTGATGGCTCAAAGCATATAGTAAATGGCTAGTCGTCTTGGGTGATGTACATTTGTTAAAGGCATATTTTACTCATGCTTTAATGTGTAAATTACATAGAATTATTATTGATTTTGTAGAAATCATTGAGAAATGCTACTTAAGTATTCTCATTTGGATATTTCAAGTCTTGGAGGATTTAAAGTGGAAATGTGATCAATTTAGAGGAGTTTTATGGAACCAAATGAAGCCCGAATTGATCTATGACACTTTGGAATTGAAGGCGACCGGCCTTGGGTCGGCCTACACTCTATATCGATGGCTTTGAGGTTCCACACTGTTGGCCTTGACTTCTATACCGCCGACCTTCAGGAAGACGACATCCATTCAAAAGCCAACCTTTCTTTTCTTGATAAATAGTCATGTGATTGATATTTTAGGAGGGACTTTTTCATCTTCTTTAGTATTAGAGAGTCTTAGAAGCAGTTAATAGATAGTTTTGAATAATTTTTCTTTTGAATTTCGTGGATCGTTGAGAAGACTTCGCTTTTGTTATGGAGATCATCTTTGGAGTTTGCAATTGAAGTTTATTCATCATAATTACATAATTGATGATCTCTATTCTATTTATATTTATGCAATTCTGTGATTTATTTTTATTTCTAATTATGAACTTCTTTACGAATTCAATTGTTATTTATGCTTTTATTTTAATTTCCATGGTTAGCTAAGTTTAATTTGTGGGAAATTGTTGAAACCTTAGATAGATAAGATAATAATTGTATTCATGTTATAGGATTAATGGATGTATGGATGATTCATGATTGCAATTTCTATGATTTCAATTATTATTATTGAATTGGTTATAATTGTTAGAAACACTATTGATATGGGAATTGATATAGGGTTTGTTAGAAATTCTTGATTAAATTAATTAGCTAATGTGGGAACTGCATTAATTAGATCAACTAGAAATTATCTAGGAATTAATGCAATGTTTTGAGTTAATTATTTGCTAAGACATTAGTGATAATTGATTTATAATATTAGATGATCATAGCATTAGGAGGTGTATGATTATAATTTAGAGTCCATTATTAATTAAAGATACGGAAGTTGATCGATTAATTAGAGATTAAGTTCTTAATTTTAAGGCATGATAATTTCACTTGAATGACCGTATAGCTATTAATTTATATAACATAATGACAATTTGATTTGCATAATTAGAGTGGATTCTGTTTTTCCCACATTTTCAATTGATTGCTTAGTTTTAGATATTTTATTGTACTTTTCTTTCTGACAGTTTTAGGGTAATTATTAGATTAGTTAATTTACAATTCAATTTTGATTGCCTGAATATAGGATTAGTAATTTCTTCGTTCTTGAGGGATTGACAACCTTACTCACTTTTTATTACTTGATTTTAACCCAATATACTTATTGGAGTATTTGCAATATTTTTATATATAGTTTAAGTGAATCAAGTTTTTAGTGCAGTTGCTGGGGACTAGAGATATTAAACCTTTTAGTTCTGTTGGTAATTTAGGTACACTTGATGATGTGTGTTATTTCTTGTTCTCTTTGTAGGTGTTTTATGCATAGAGTAGAAGTACTGAAATTTTACCACTAGATTCTGGAATAGAGCGTAGTTTGCATCAGTTGAGGTGAGAGAATAGAAGAAGAAGAAGAGAAGAGATGGTAGGCAATGATGATAATAATTAGATACAGGGAGTCTTGTGAACACTTTGGGACTATACAGTACCTACAGTTATGGGTTCTGCCATAAAGAGGCCTACCATTCAAGCCAACAACTTTGAGTTGAAACCATTGCTCATTCAGATGGTTTAAACAAATAAGTTTAGAGGATACCCAAATGAGAGTCTTGATGAGCATATTGCAGGATTCCTCTAATATTGCAATATTATAAAGATGAATAATGTTATAGACGAGGTTATCGAATTATAGCTCTTTTCCTTTCCACTAAGGATAAAGCTAGAGCTTGGTTCCATTTACTACCATAAGAGTCTATTACCACTTGGGCAGATCTTTCATCGAAGTTTCTAAGGAGATTTTTCCTACTAGCTAGGATCGCAAAGTTGAGGAATGACATCACCAACTTTACCAAGTTTAGTGGTGAGTCACTTAATGAGGCATGTGAGAGATTCAAGGAGGCAATCAGAAAATACCTAGATCATGGCTTGCTAGATAGTCTCCTGATTGAGATCTTCTATCTCAGTTTGGATGAGATATTGAGGTCCTTAGTAGATGCTGCAGCTAGAGGTGCTCTAATGGGTAAGACTTATGATGAAGCAAGTGTATTGATAGAAGAGATGGCCTCTAGTGCACATAACTGGCAAAATGAGAGAAGCAAGTTAAGAGTGGCATCGGTCAATGATAATGATACTATGTCTTAATTAACAGCTTAGATCTCAGCTCTCATTACCCAAGTAAGTAAACTAAACCTCAACAAAATCTTTTCATGCTAATCTTATTACTTTTTATGAGTTATGTTCAGGACCACATTTAACTCTTGAGTGCCTATTCGGGAATTCATTAGCTTCAACTAGTAAAGAGCAGGTGAACTTTGTCAACAATTTCTAATGGGGTAACTAAGGACCTTATTCAAACACATATAATCCAAGGTGGCGCAATCATTTAAACTTTTCATAGAGGAATAAGAATAATGCATTTAAACCGCCACTTAGATTCTAGAAGCAAGGTCCTGCTTAGAATGTTCTACCTTAACAGAATTAGTCTAGAATGGAAGAGCTCATGTTGAGCTATATGTAAAAGACTGACACCGTGTTATAGAATCAATAGGCTACTATTTGGATTTTAAAGAATCAGATTAGTCAGATCTCTCAATAGTTGAGCAATATACCATCTGGGTCTTTACTTAACAATATCGAAGAGAATCCCAAAGGTGTCAATGTTATTATGTTGAAGAGTGGAAAAGAAGTTGAAACAGTTGACAGATGAGTTGAAGAAAAGGAGGAGAATCCAAAGAAAGGAAAAAGGAAGCAAGTGGTAGAGGAACTAAAGCAGAAGTCGGTAGAAGTGAAACTGTATGTTCCTCTTGTCCCCTTCATAGGAAGACTGAAGCAATAGTAGCTAGATGCCCAATTTGCTAAATTCTTAGATGTTTTCAAGAAGTTACAGATCAACATTCCTTTTGTAGAGGCATTTTAGTAGATGCCTTCTTATGCTAGATTCATGAAGGATTTGCTCATCAAGCAGAGAAGGATTGATGAGAACGAACCTATGATGCTTAAAGGGGAGTGCTCTATGATCCTCTGGAAAAATTTATTTGGTTTACCAAAAAAACAAAGAGATCAAGGGAGTTTTATTATTTCTTGCACTATAGGAAATTTTCATTTTGATAAAGTTTTTATTGGTTTAGGTGCAAGTATAAATTTAATGCCTTTGTTTATTTTCAACAAGTTAGGACTTAGAGATTGCAAGGAGACCCATGTTACCTTGCAATTTGCTAATAGGAGTATCAAATACCCAAGGGGTATTGTAGAGAATGTCCCGGTAAAGGTGGACAAATTTATCTTTCTAGTTGACTTTGCAGTCTTAGAAATGGAGGAGGATAGAGAGGTACCTATGATCCTTAGCAGGCAGTTTCTTACAAAAGGTAAGGCATTTATAGACGTGGAACATGGTAAGCTTACTTTAAGAGTTATAGATGATCAAGTAACATTTAATGTTCATGAAGCCATAAAGCAATTTGATGATTGTAAATCCTGTTACTTTATTGATATTGTTGATGAGATCACCTGTGAGTCCATAGAAGAGAAAGTAGGATTGGATACCATGGAATCAGTTCTTAGGGAACTAGATGATTGGAGTGATGATGATGAGCTTGAGGAAGAAGGTAGGGAACAAGTGTTAGAAATCAAAGCTCGATACTATAAGGAGCTAACCATTAGTGATAAGAAGCCAGTCCCATCATTGATACAACCCTTAGTGCTTAAACTTAAACCATTACCTAATAATTTAGAATATGCTTATCTTGGAACATATGATACTTTGCCAATAATTAACTCCTCTTCTTTAACAAGTGATTAGGAGGAGCAACTTCTAAGAGTTCTGAGAGAGCATAAAGAAGCCATCAGGTGGACCATTGCTAATATCAAGGGGATCGGTCCCTTAATTTGCTCTGATAAGATATTGTTAGAGGTTGAGTGTAAACCTATAGTACAACTACAAAGATGACTTAACCCATCTATCAAGGAGGTAGTAAAGAAAGAGGTGCTCACATTGCTGGATGTAGGTATTATTTACCCTATCTCAGATAATAAGTAGGTTAGTCCCGTTTAGGTAGTGCCAAAAAAGGGTAGTATGACTGTGGTTAAAAACGAGGCTAATGAGTTAATCCTTATTTGCCTTATGATTGCGTGGAGAGTTTGTATAGATTATAGAAAACTGAATAATGCCACCCATAAAAACCACTTCCCACTCCTTTTCATAGATAAGATGTTAGCAAAACTTTCAAGGTATGATTATTATTGTTTTTTAGATGGTTACTCTAGCTATAATCAAATTCACATAGCACCCGAGGATTAGGAGAAAACTACCTTTACATGTCTTTATGGTACTTTTTCCTTTAGGAGAATACCCTTTGGTCTTTGCAATGCACTTGCAACTTTCCAAAGATGCATGATGTCTATATTTTTTAACATGTTAGAATATTTTATTAGAATATTTATGGATGACTTCTCGGTTTTTGGGAAGTCATTTGACTCATGTTTGACTAATTTAGGCTGTGTGCTTAAGAGGTATAAAGAGATTAATCTATTTCTAAATTGACAAAAATGCCATTTTATGGTAAGAGAGGGAAAAGTCTTAGGTCATAAGGTGTCAAAAAAGTGGATTGAAGTTGACAAGGCAAAAGTGGAGATAATAGAAAAGTTGCCACCACCTACTTCAATTAAAGGAGTCAGGAGCTTCTTAGGACATGCTGACTTCTTCAGGATATTTATCAAGGACTTCTCTAAAATCTCTAGACCTCTTTGTAATTTACTTAGAAAAGATTTTACCTTTGTTTTTTTATGACAGTTGTTTGTAGGCATTTAATTTATTGAAGGAGAAGCTTATATTGGCTCCAGTGATCGTTGCACCTAATTGGGAGCTTCCTTTCGAGTTGATGTGTGATACCGGCGACTATGCTATAAGAGCAGTACTTAGGCAGAGGAGAGGTAAGTTATTTCATGTCATATACTATGCTAGTAGAACCTCGAATGAGGCTTAGAGAAACTATGCCATAACAGAAAAAGAGCTTTTAGTGGTTATATTTGCATGTGACAAGTTTAGGCCTTATCTAATAGATTCTAAGATCATAGTATACATAGAACATACTACTCTGAAATATTTGTTTGCTAAAGTTAATGCTAAACCTAGGTTAATTCGTTGGATCTTACTACTGCAAGAATTTGACCTTGAAATCAAAGATAAAAAGGGAATTGAAAACGTGATTACTGATCATTTATCTCGTTTAGAATTTGACTGTTTAGAGCCACCCATTAATAAAAAGTTCCCTAATGAACAGTTATATGTAATAAAGATCTAAAGATTACCTTGGTATGCTGATATAGTCAATTACCTAGTTAGCAAAATCATACCATTTGATTTCTCATTTCAAAAGAAAAAGAAGTTTTTACATGATGTGAAATTTTATTTCTAGGATGAACTGCATTTGTTTAAATGTTGTGCTTACTAAGTAATTATACGTACGCCTGAAATCAAACAACTTAGCATAATTTAGTACTGTCATTTTAAAGAAGTAGGAGACCACTTTGGTGGGGAAAGAACTGTAGCTAATATTTTATCTTATGGATTTTATTGGCCTAGTTTGTTTAGTGATTGCAGGAACTATATTATGTCTTGTGCTTAATGCTAAAAACCGGAAATATTTCTAGGAGACATGAATTACCACAAAATAACATTATGGTAATTGAGCTTTTTGATATATGGGGAATAGACTTCATGGGTCCTTTTCCCTTATCTTTTTCAAAAAAATATACACTTTTGGCTATGGATTATGTGTCAAAATGGGTAGAAGCAGTTGCTCTACAAACTAATGATGCTAGGGTTGTAATTAAATTTTTGAAAAAGAACATATTTTCCAGATTTAGAGTATCTAGAGCTATTATAAATGATGGGGCATCACTTTTTTGCAATCGGTAGTTTGAAAAATTATTATCAAAATATGGAGTCACTCATAAAATTGCTACCCTATATCATCCACAAACATGTGGACAAGTTAAGGTTTCCAATGGGGAAATAAAGTGTATCTTCGAGAAGACTGTCAATGCATCTAGAAAAGATTAGTCTTTAAAACTTGATGATGCATTGTGGGCTTATAGAATAGCTTTTAAAACCCCTATAAGAATGTTCCCATACAAAATTATTTTTGGTAAATCATGTCACTTACCCGTAGAGCTTGAGCACAAGGCCTACTAGACCATAAAATACCTTAGCTTTGATTTATAAGTTTTAGGTGAAAAGTGGTAGCTCCAATTGAACCAGATGGATGAGTTTAGAGAAGAAGCATATGAAAATGCTAGGATATATAAGGAGAGAGCCAAGCGATGGCATGATAGGAACATCTAACAACAGGAGTTTGTGCTTGGTTAAAAGGTTTTATTATACAACTCTTGACTGAAGTTGTTCTTAAGTAAGTTAAAATCTCGATGGTTTAGGTTATTTGAAATAGCTAATGTTTTTCCTTATGGTACAGTTAAGTTAAAGATAGGAGACAACAACACTTTTAAGGTAAATGGCTACCTCCTCAAACACTATTTTAAAGGAGAAAATATGGATAGTGATGCCACTATCATGGCGGGTGCGAACCTATTGTAAGGACTGGAAAAGTTGGGTTAGTGACTATAAACTAAGCGCTTTATGGGAGGCAGCCCATGTTTAACTAAATTAATTTTTTTCTTTTTACTTTTATTTCTATATTTTTATTTTAGAAAATAAATGAATAAATTTTAATTAAAGTTCGGCTAATTGAACTTAAGACCGTCGGCCTTTAAAAAAAAAGACAGAAAAAAGAAGAAAAAAAAGAGACGCAAGAAATTTTACTTTGTTGTTAGGTTATTTTTGTTTAGTACCCACCTTGTTGATAGTTAGTTTTTGCTCATCTAATATACTCATTTATTCAACTGCCAATATGCCGAGTAGTCCAATCTCTCGGCATACCTAGTCGGCATACCACTAGATAGATGACATACAGCATTTCTACCAAGTAGAATAAATTCGTTTTTGGTTTAAATTCAAGTCCATGGTGCAAACGGTTATTACAAGCATGATTATATTATATAACCGCCTACTCTCCCTACATATTAAGAGAGATGGAAAATCAAGAAGGTTCCACGTGTCTTAACAGTTATTTCGTAACTACCTTAGACACTACAACCACCTATAAATATTGGAAAGAAACTTTGTAAGAGCACTCTAAGACTTTTTACTTACTCATATATTTTCCATACAAGTCACCTTACTAACTTAGGCATTGGAGTGGTCGTACTGTACTGGCCCTAGCATTAAGCATTTTACTTTCTTTTGTAGGATTTCCCCTCATCCCAAAATTCACCAACAATATTTGGCACCATCTGTTTTTCCTAAACACACCCACATGGCTAAAACAAGAGTGTCTAAGAGTGCAGGTGCTGGCACTACCTCCTAACACCCTAAAGGGGGGAGTCGGTGTACTGATGAGTAACGATTGGCCAGACTTAAGTAACATTGCCTCGATTTAGCCAAAGAAAATCAAGAATTAAACAAAAAACATGAGCAAGTCCTTAACCTCCTCCATAGTAATATTCACCCAAATCCAACCTAAAATGAAGACCAAGGTGATTACGATGCTAAAAAAAGTAATGATTCCATTTATTCACCTAAGTTCCAAAAAAAACAAGTCGAGAATATCATAGGACCTTCTGCTCTTGCATTTAAAAGGAATGACAAAGGCAAATAACCTCAATAGTTGCACCATGCGGGTCTTCGGCATGTCAGCACCCCTGTTACCCAAAGCAAGCAGTTCCAAATTAAAAAGAGTCCCTTTGTTCTATAGATTCTAGAGGAAGTGATACCTCGGAACATCAAGTTGCCATAGTTTGAGACTTATGATGGAACAAAAGACCTTGAAGACCACTTGGAGTACTGTCGTATGTTGGCTAAGTTGCATGGTTTGAGTGATGCAATGGCATATCAAGCTTCCCCTTCAACATTGATGAATGTAGCCAGTACATGGTATAAACATTTAAAACCAAATACCATTTTCTGTTTCGATGAATTAGCAAAAGTGTTCCTTTAATACTTCTTTGCAAGCAAACTTCTAGTTAAGGACTCCTCAATCCTTAACACCATTAAACAAAAGCCTGATGAGTCAATCAAGGACTATTTGGTTAGATTTATGGTCGAGATGGTTCAAATCCTAAAACTGGATATAAGTGTAGCCTTTAACATTGTAATCGATGAAGTCAAGCCCCATGGAGACTTTTCCAAGTCTCTCGCAATGAATAAGCTAAAAAATTTCATTGAGTTTAAGGCTAAAGCTACCTCATACATCCTATAGGAAAACAACATAAAGGCACGACGAGAGGCCAATCAAAGTAGAAGAGATGGAAAGAATGACAAGCCAAGAAGTACGAAGGATAGACTCTGCATGGACAATGACCACAGTTCAGATGCTGAAAGGAAGAGAATGAGGATCTTGACATACTCATCTCACACGCCTGTTAATCATCCAATCTTGGACATTTTGATGGAGGTATGTGGGGAGAGAGGCATCTTCTAGTGGTCGGAAAGAATAAGAGGAAATCCCTTAAGGAGAAACTCCAACAAGTACTGTGATTTCTACCGTGACAAATGTCACAATACAAATGAGTGCATTTAACTCAAGAATGCAATTAAAAATGCAATTCAACTTGGGCACTTGTGCAAGTTCTTAGCACATGATGCTAAGAGTATCGAGAGACAGTCTCAGAGGAGACGTGAAGAACAAGAGAATGACATAGGTCAACAGTAGCTGTGAGAGATGCAAGGGACGTGAATTTTAGCAGAGCACCTAATGGAGTGATCAACACCATTGTCGGCGGACCTACTATAGGCTAATCTAGTTCTTCGAACTCGATTAACACCAAGAATTATGTTTGCAATATTTGAAGGAAAAAAGGTCAGGATTGACAGTACACTATCTTTTGGAGAGGAAGATTTTGAGGGCATTTGGAGGCTATATGATGATGCACTTGTCAGCAATGCAATAGTTGCCAACTTTGAAGTCAAGAAGATTCTTGTTGACATAAGAAGTTTAGCCAACATCATTTTCCAACATACCTTTAAGCAAATGAGGCCTAAGATCAAAGCGCAGCTACGATCTTATAAGTATGATCTTTATGTCTTCAACAATCAACCGGTCCAAATAGCTGAAGTTATTTCTTTGTCGATACAGATCATTGATGATGAGCATATTGCAGAAGATAAAGTGGACTTTCTCGTTGTCAAATGTTGGTCCCCTTACAACATGATAATGGGACGGTGGTGCCAACATCTATATGGCATTGTCCCTTTAATTGCACATCTTAAGGCTAAGTTCCCTACTCTTACGGGGGTTAGCGTATGTAAAGGGGATTAGTAATTGAGATGGTCCTTATACATAATGGCCTTAAGACAAGAAGAAGTATTTCAAGTTTAGTATGCCTAAGAGCTCAGTTATCATTAAGACTTATCGAAGCAAATTTGAACTAAAATGGGTCATTCAAGGTATCGAAGAAAATTAGAGGGAAATGGATCACAGCCAAACAAGAGTAGCTGATGTGAAGTTGCTCGGAGGATGTGACTCACCAACAAACATAGCATGACTTGACACCACACTTGATGTGATGCACAAGTTGATGTTAAGGTCCACTTGCTACTAATCCTGAGCTACCTAGCAAGACTAGATAAGAGTGTGTGAAATATGGACTTGAAGAGAGTTGTCTCACAAGAACGGAATATTCAGTATTAACATGTAAGTTGTTTGTGGCTTACAAAAGAAAAGGACTATTTATAGTAAGTCCCTAGGATAGCATTACAAATAATGAAATGATAAGAAAGTATATACAAAAAGGGGATTCTTAGTACATATCAGAAAGGGTAAAAAGGACAAAAGACCAAAAATCGAAAAGTAGTACAATGTTAGACGAGGTGGACAGGTGGCAGTGCAATATTGGTCTCATATGAATATTCTTTGAGTACAGTAGTCAAGAGGGTCAAAATGTTACAGTAATAAAGGGCTGGGATAAGACGGCTGGTGGCATGCTGAGAGAAAACTACTTGGCCGCTTAAATGAGTCTTTCATCACCTGGTAGGAACTTTTTGGTAGTAGTGGGTTGGCTTACTCGGCATAAGGTAATCGGCAAGTGAATGGTTGGCATCATCACTACAGAGTGCTTAGATCAATGTATGACAATTAGGGGAGCTCAAGGAGTTCAGCCACATTCTTTCGACGTAAACTTTCTCGTCATTAGTAGGTTGCTGAGAGAGAATTCGCCGGGTGAGGGATTGGAGTCCTCGGAGCTGTGTGCGAGTAATGGGATTGTTGGTTAGTAGTTCATCAAGGTTGAAACCTATCTGGAAGGCAAGTTAGTTGACATCGAGGAAGTCGAGAGTGATATTGAGGAAATTCCTTTGGGGGATGACCTAAGGAAAACAACGAGAATTGAGAAACCCTTATTAGCAGACACTCGACAAAGTTTGATCAACTTCTTGTAGGCCAACGCTGATGTGTTTACATGGTCTCCCTCAGACATGCTAGGCATCCCAAAAGAAGTTATGGTAAGTAAGCTCCAAATTGATCTAAACGTAAAGGTTGTCTAACAAAAGAAGAGGCATTTTGCACTAGAGCGACAAGCAACAATGGAGGAAGAAGTTTAGAAGTTATTGAAGGCAGAGTTCATTTGGGAAGAGCCTTATTTGACTTAGATAGCTAATTGTATGTTAGTCAAGAAGTTTAACGGCAAGTGGAGAATGTGTATAGACTTCACGAATCTTAATAAGGGCTGTCCCAAGGATTGTTTCCTACTTTCAAAAATTGATCAGATGGTAGATGCAACCGCTAGACACGCATTGCTTTCCTTTATGGATGCTTTCTTTGGTTATAACTAGATTAAGATAGACAAGGAGGATGAGGTTTATACGTCTTTTGTCACCAACTTTGGAATGTATTATTATATGGTGATGTCCTTTAGGCTCAAGAATGCTGGCGTAATATATCAGAGACTTGCTATTAAGATGTTTAAACCTTAAATTCATAGAAATGCCGAAGTATATGTCGACGACATGATTGTGAAGAGTGTGAAGGAAGATCGGCATCTTGCCAACCTGGAGGAGCCATTTGCCACATTGAGGAGATACAGAATGAAACTTAACCTACAGAAATGTGTCTTTGGTGCAACATCAGGGAAATTTCTTAGATACATGGTTACTCAACGTAGTATTGAGGTTAATTTGAGAAAAATTGAAGTCATAAGGAATATGAAATCACCTCGTATGGTTAAAGAAGTGTAGGAACTCATTGGGTGAATTGTTGCCCTCAATAGGTTCATATTGAGAAGTTCATATAGGTGCACATAATTCTTTAAAATTTTAAAGAACACAAAAGAATTCACCTGGACTGGCGATTGCGAAAGAGCTTTCAATGAGCTTAAGAAATTTCTTGCGTTACCCTCGATACTCTCAACACCTATTCTTGGAGAAAATTTATATTCGTACCTGTCGTTCAGTTGCCGAGCTCTTTCTTTTGTATTGGTTTGAATTAATGGTAAGGAATATTAACCCGTTTATTATGTGAGTCATGTTTTGTAGGGGCTAGAGCTTTGGTATACAAAGATTGAAAATTTTATATTAGTAGTGGTTCTCTCAGCACGAAAGTTAAAGATGTATTTTGAAGCTCATCAGATCATTGTTCTCATCGATCAACCATTGTGATAAGCTTTGCAATGGCTTGATTCCTTGAGGAGGATGATGAAATATGCCTTCGAGCTCAATGCCCATGGTGTAGAATATAAACCCAGAATGGCATTAAAGGCTTAAGTACTGGCATATTTTGTGACTGAATTTATTGGTGAGGAAGATTGTTTAGAGATTATCGAGAAGTTGATTTGGTTCCTTTATGTAGATGGTTCTTCGATGCGAGAAGAAAGTGGTGTAGGCTTAGTTCTTCAAGGCCCCTATAATGTTAAAGTTCATTACGCTTTGAAATTTAGACTCTTAGCTAGCAACAATGAAGCAGAGTACGAAGCTCTAATTGTCGGATTGAAATTGGCAAAAGAAATTGGTGCTGAGAAACTTGAAGTGTTCTCTAATTCCCAACTGGTGGTAAATTAGGTAACCGGGAGTTACGTGGCAAGGGAAGAAGAGACAAGTAAGTACCTATTGGTGGTATGAATGCTCGTAGAAGAATTCTAATCTTTCTCCATTTACAAAATTCCGAGAAGCAAGAATATTGCTACTGACAAGTTGTTAAAGTTGGCTAGTATGGCATTCCTTAAGTTGAGCAAAAGACTTTTCATCGAGTTTCTTCTGTAGAAAAGCTTATCCACTCTCTTGTAGAGCTATGAGTTGGCTCTATGGCCTAGTGAATTATGTAAAAGTTGGTATTCTCCCTGACAACAAAAAAGAAGCGCGAAGATTGGCATACTAGGCCATGAACTATACATTGATTGATGGTCTGTCGTATAAACATGGAATATCACAACCCTATCTTTGATGCCTTCCTTCGGAGATGCTAGAGGTTTTTGTTTGAGCTACATGGTGGTGTATGTAGTAACCATGTAAAAGTGTAGACGATATATGTCCGGACACTATAACTCGGCTATTATTGGCCAACTATGAGAGAAGATGCAAAGGAGGTTGTTCAGCACTGCCCCCTAGTGCCAAAAGCACGAGTTATTGAGTCATGTGCTTGCAATAGAGTTATGTAGTCTAACTAGCCCTTGGCCTTTTGCCCAGTTAGGGCTAGACATTCTTGAACCCTTATCGATGTCTACCACCCAGTAACAATTCATCATTGTCGTAGTGGATTACTTTTCCAAATGGGTAAAGGTTAAGGCTGTGGCGAAGATCACTGAGTAGAAAATGGAAGCATTCACCTTTAGTGTTATCATATTAAGATTTAGAGTTCCCTACATGATAATTACAGATAATAGCTCGCAGTTTGGCAATAATAAATTTCGAACATTTTGTGAAAAGTACGGCAATCAGCTCAACTATACGTTTGTAGCGTACCCTCAGACGAATGGACAAGTTGAAGCCGTAAACAAGATCATACTGTACAGCCTTTGATAGAAAGTGGATTAAGTTAGGGGGAAATGGGTCGATGAACTACTGAATGTTTTATGGGGGTACCGAATCAGCTATAGAACTGTGACTAGGGAAATGCCCTTTAGGCGAGCATATAGTACGAAAGTCGTGTTGCTGATTGAGTCGGACTTGCTTAGTCTGCAAATGCATAATTTTGATGTTATGCTTAATCAAGTTGGACCGACAGCGAATCTGGACACTATTGATGAAGTTCAAGACATTGCAAGAGCTAGGGTTGCAACATGCCAACATAGAGTAACAGGGTATTACAATCAAAAAGTGAAGCGTAAGGTTTTCCAACTTGAAGATTTGGTTTGCCGTAAGATGAATGCTACTGGTGTGCAAGTGACTCAAAGAAAGCTCGACAGGAATTACGAGGATCCAGTCAGGATTTAGGAAGTCGTCAGTGAGGGGGCCTATAGACTAGAAAGGTTAGATGGATCTATCATCCCTCAAGCATGGAACGCCGAGAATCTAAAATTATATTTCAATTAATCTGTCGGATGATTTTTATCATTACTCATTTGGCGATAGCCAACTTGTTAGTAAGATTACAGTACCTATTTGAAATTTATATTTAAAGTCTCATTATATTTGTTTTCATTACGATTGCCGAATTAATGAGTTCTAGGTTGTATGGTAAATGAATTGATCTAGGTTCTGATAGGAATCAACCCCTTGAACTGATCACAAGAAGTCGAGTTAGAGGACTTCAAGGGCTTGTACAGAAAATACTAACTCTAAGCCATAGCTGAGATGGGGACTCTTATCCTGACTGACCACCTGCTAACCTGTCTCTCTGATCCTCATGTATGTCTAACATGTTCCTGCCCAATAAGTAAATAGGTAACAACCCTAAGGTGTATAGCAGCCTAACCTATAAGACAATGCCCTTGAGAGACCCTATGGCTAAGGCAATTGAACCAATTGTTTAGTTTGACCATAGCGAGCTAGAGGAGTAGTGGGCCAAGTTGCTAGATGAAGATTAGAGTTAGAGGAAATTGAAGAAGAAGATGAGGAACTAGATGTTGAAGAATTTGGAGAGGAAGGAGAGGAAGCTGACTATTACCCATTATTAGGACGCAGACGCTGAGCTTCTCGAGGTCTAGATAATGTTAATGTTCAAATCCCCCTGTTCAATGGAAGTGGAGATGCCAATGAATACTTAGAATGGGAAGAGAAGATTGAGAAGGTGTTTGATTGTTACGGATATACGGATACTGTTAAGGTCCGACTTGCTGCATTGGAGTTTACTAGGTATGCGATAATGTAGTAGAAAAATTTGAATGCAGCCTTAATAAGGGATGGAAGATGAGGTTTTAGGACTTGGAATGAGATGAAAAGGTTGTTAAGAGGTAGATTTGTGCCTAAAACTTATCTATAAGATACGTTTGCAAAGTTACAAGAGCTACGCTAAGAAGCTAGTTTGTTGATGACTATGTGAGGGAGTTCTAGATGTTAATGATTTGAGTTAACCTAGATAGACATTCTCCTTAGCTCCCGTATTGTGCTGACCTGTTCAAGTTGAGTCGAGGAAGGAAATGATTGACTTAATGAACATCGAGTAGACTAGCAGGGCCGAATAAGACAATCAAGCCGACCCAAGGCTAGGCCAACCTCGAGAACATATGAGAAGGGATAAACCTTTGGACGAAAGATTAGCGAGGTGAAATGCTTTAAGTTCTTAGGTTTTGGACACATGGTTATTGAGTATCTGAATCGACGCGTCGTGGTGCTCCGAGGAGATGTAGTGGATATCACCAATGAGAGTGAGCTTGAGGAAGATGTTGGGAAGCTCGAGGTTGTAGAGGAGGAGGAGACCTATATCTATGCCGACTAGGGAGAAATAATGACCCTAGTCCTAAGACGAGTCTTGAGTTCCTTGCCAAACTCTGAGGAGGACTAGAGAGAGAATCTGTTCCATACTAAGTATACCGTCAAAGCCTAATTGTGCACAATCATCGTAGATGGAGGAAGTTGTACTAATGTCGTTACACAGTCTTTTGTGTAAAGGTTGGGTTTGCCAACCTCAAAGCATCTCCGACCTTATAAGCTACATCAGCTTCATAATAAGGGTGCTTTGCATGTAATTGAATAAGTGACCATACTGTTTAGTGTTGGGAACGTGTACAGGGATGGAGTAGTGTGCGATGTTGTCCCTATAGGAGTTTTACATCTACTGCTTGGATGACCTTGGTTGTTCAATTGACGTGTCACTTCCGATGGGTATAAGAACACCTATGCCTTTTTCAAGGATGAAATGAAGATAGTGTTGCAACTACTAACCCTATCCTAAGTAAATGAAACCTATAATCAGCTCACTCGAGCTAGTAAGAAGAAAGCTCTAGTGATGAGCCATAGAGAGCTCTGATTTGTTGAGAAGGCTGATGAACCAATGTTCTTGTTGGTTAGAAGATTGATGGGGATGAGGGAATTGCTTGATGCCCTATAAGAAATCCGAAGATTGCTAAATGAGTTCTCCAACTTGTTTCTGGAAGAACTGCCTAAAGGACTGCCACCAGTCTGAGGCATAGAGTATTGTATTGATCTACAATCAGGCGCTGCCCTACCAAATCAACCTATATACAGAATGAACCCTAAGTAGGTTGTTGAGCTGAAAAGACAGGTGGACGAACTCATCGAGCAAGGATATGTGAAGGTGAGCATGAGCCCTTGTGCTATACCAACTCTGCTTGTTCCAAAGAATGATGGTTCATGGTGCATGTACATCGACAATCAAGCAATCAATCGAATTACTGTCAAGTATAGATACCCGATACCGAGGCTCAATGACATGTTGGATGAGCTTCATGGTGCTAAGATATTTTCAAAGATTGATCTATGGAGTGGCTACCACCAAATTTGCATGAGGCCGGGCAATGAATGGAAGACTACCTTTAAGACTAGGCATGGGCTTTATGAATGGTTGGTTATGCCATTCGGCCTTATGAATGCACTGAGTACATTCATGAGGTTAATGAACCATGTGATGTGCCTTCTACTTGGAAGATGTGTGGTCGTGTACTTTGATGACATATTAGTATACAGTGCTGCCCTAAATGACTATGTTTGACATCTTCGTAGAGTATTTGACATTTTGCGAGTTGAGAAGTTGTATGGGAATATGAAGAAGTATACATTTTGCCAGGGTGAGCTTATTTTCCTAAGGTTTATAGTGTCAAGGGATAGAATTTGAGTAGATGAAGAAAAGATTTGAGCTGTTTTGGAATGGCCAACGTCAAAGAATGTCACTAAAGTTCGAAGTTTCCATAGCCTAGCTTTTTTCTATAAGTGATTTATTAAAGGCTTCAGCATAATAGCTACCTTATTGATCGAGCTGACAAAGAAGAATAAAGGGTTTAGGTGAAGTGATCAAGTTAAGCAAAGCTTCAGCGAGATCAAGGAGAAACTCACCTCAGCCCTTGTCCTGTCATTACTAGATTTTGACAAGCCCTTTGAATTAGAGTGCGATGCATTGAGAATTGGAATTGGTGCAGTCCTGATGCAAGAACGATGACCCGTCGCTTACCACTGTGAGAAGCTTAGTGGTCTTGCCTTGAACTATTCTGTGTATATGAAAGAGTTGTACTCTCTTTATCTAACCCTTATTGTTTGGCAACATTTTTGTTACCATGAGAGTTTGTTATTTACACTGACCACAAATTGTTGAAGTATCTTGAGAGTCAGAATAAGCTCTTGAAGAGGCAAGCCAAGTGGTTGGAGTTCATGGAAGATTTCTCGTATGTCATCCGACACAAGAAGGGAAGCGCAAATGTGGTCACCGACGCTCTATTACTATGGCAAACCTTGCTGGCCACTTTCCAGACAAGATTATTGTGATTCTTACTAATTACCGAGTAGTATGCTCATGATTCTCACTTTAGCCCTATCATAGGACGGTGCAAGGACATAATTGTTGTTAAGGGATATTATCTTAAGGATGGCTATCTATTCAAGGACCGTATGCTATGTATTCCAAACTACTCTACACGTGAATTGTTGGTCTAGGAAGCTCACAATGGTAGACTTTCAGCTTGAACTTTATTTGTTCTTAAGTATTTGACAATTTTTAGACTAATTTTTTTAAATTTTGGACTTCTTGTTTGGACTCTAGAGATTATACAAAGAAAAATTGTTGATAGCATTTGATTATGATTAGCTTGAATAATTGACTCACTAGGGTACCCTACTCACCATTGTTGTGATTTTTGTACTTAGTTAAAATTAATTAGTTAAATCTTTAGAAACCTAATTTAGCTAGTTTTTAGCTTTGGAATTTGAAGTTTAAGAGTCAATCGAGTCCTTAAGTGAAAAGCAAACAGGTTTACTTCTATTTAAGGTTAGTTAGTATATGTTCTTTTTAGTTATTCTAATGGCACTTTAACACTTAGTAAAAGAGGTAAGTGAAGCTTTATACTTAGTGATTCCTATAAAAGAAGTATGAAAAATTTTAGTGAGCATTCAAAAAGTTATGAAATTAGACCCTTTACTCTAATAACTTAAGTAATTGAGCTAAGGGTATTCTAACTTGAATGTTAGAGTTAAGAAGAGTCCGCAGGGGTCCCTTTAAAACTTGGTCACTTAGGTGATGAGCTCGGGATGTGCTACCTCAATGCACTCATTATAATGAGAAGGGCACAAAGGCAAAGTTCAGTATTTGAACTAAAAAGAAAAAGAAAAAAATGGGAATGAAACATGGAAATTTTGAATGCAATTCAAGAAATGAATTAAGGCTTGTAATAAAAAGGAAGAAAACCTAGGGATAAAAGCTGATACCATATGCTTTCACTACCTTGTTAACTTGTTTGTTGGGATAATTAGAGGGATAATATGCCTACTAATAGCTATTAAGTTTAAATGGGTATTTTTCCTTCTCGGACTGAGTGTCTACTTTTGAAATAGAAATCTTAGGCTAAACGCTTAGATTAAAATTTGTTTTCTCTAGAGTGGCTGTTTAATTTCAATTGTAGTACTTTGATCACATATTTCGATATGGTTCGAGCGGTAGACATTACAAATTAATGAGTCTAAAAGTGTGAAATATTAGATGCTTAGATTTACAATTGGAAAATTTGTATTTTCAATGATAGATTTCTTTAGTTTTGTTTATTTTGCTTGAGAACAAGCAAAAGTTTAAGTATGGGGGAGTTGATAAAGACATATTTTACTCATGTTTTAATGTGTAAATTATGTCAAATTATTATTGATTTTATAGAAATCATTAAGAAATGGTACTTAAGTATTCTCATTTGGATATTTTAGGTCTTGGAGGATTCAGAGCGGGAATATGATCAATTTAGAGGAGTTTTACGGAACCAAATGAAGCCTGAATCAATCTACGGCACTTTAGAATTGAAGGTAGCTGGTCTTGGGTTGGCCTACACTCTACACCGGCGGCCTTTAGGAAGATGACATCCATTCAAAAGCCAACCCTTGTTTTCTCTATAAATAGCCATGTGATTGATATTTTAGGGGGACTTTTTCATCTTCTTTAAAATTAGAGAGTCTTAGAAGCAGTTAGTAGGTAGTTTTGAATAATTTTTCTTTTGAATTTCGTGGATTGTTGAGAAGACTTCGCTTTTGTTATGGAGATCATCTTTGGAGTTTGCAATTGAAGTTTATTCATCATAATTACATAATTAGTGATCTCTATTCTATTTATATTTATGCAATTCTGTGATTTGTTCTTATTTCTAATCATGAACTTCTTTGTGAATTCAATTGTTATCTATGCTTTTATTTTAATTTCCATGGTTGGCTAAGTTTAATTTGTGGGAAATTGATGAAACCCTAGATAGCTAAAAAAATAATTGTATTCATTTTATAGGGTTAATAGATGTATGGATGACTCATGATTGAAATTTCTATGATTTCAATTATAATTATTGAATTGGTTATAATTGTTAGAAACACTATTGATATGGGAATTGATATAGGGTTTGTTAGAAATTCTTGATTAAATTGATTAGCTAATGCGGGAACTGCATTAATTAGATCAACTAGAAATTATCTAGGAATTAATGCAATGTTTTGAGTTAATTATTTGCTAAGACATTAGTGATAATTGATTTATAATATTAGATGATCATAGCATCGGGAGGTATATGATTATAATTTAGATTCTATTATTAATTGGAGATACGAAAGTTGATCGACTAATTAGAGATTAAGTTCTTAATTTTAAGGCATGATAATTTCACTTGAATGACTGTATAGCTATTAATTTATATAACATGATGATAATTTGATTTGCATAACTAGGGTGGATTCTATTTTTCCCACATTCTCAATTGATTGCTTAGTTTTCAATATTTTATTATAATTTTCTTTCTTACAGTTTTAAGGTAATTATTAGATTAGCTAATTTACAATTCAATTTTGATTGCCTAAATATAGGATTAGTAATTTCTTAGTCCTCAAGGGATTGACAACCTTACTCATTATTTATTACTTGATTCTGACCTAGTATACTTGTTGAAGTATTCGCGATATTTTTACATATGGTTTAAGTGGATCAACATTTTCAAGAATTCAACGTATAAATCTATTTTGGAAGAGGCGGGGGTCCGTTAACTCATATGGGCATCTTCCCTTTTAACTTTACATTGCCCATAAGAAAAAGAGACTTGGCAAGCTATCATATCTTGTTGGAGTACTCAATCATATACCTTGTGATGACATGGGATGAGATCACTTCAACATTGGTGGATGTTGTCATCCTCTTAAGCCTTCTTGATCATAGATTGATTGATATGACCCTAACTTCAATCTCGAAAAATGATCAGGTACTGATTGAACTATTAGAAGTGGACAAGAAAGAAGCTTTAGATACTCACAAACAGGGTATGCTTGGTGCATGGATCAAGCATTTCTTTAGGCTAGATAAGGGTAATAAGATGGGACCTTGATATCATTACAAGTAAGTTCCAACATTTTGATGTAGCATTATCATCATGTGCCCTTTTATGTTGGCATTCACCTTATAAACCTAACCTAATCTATCTTCTTTCACATTTCAGGCATGAGTTGGAAACCTTCATTGCTTGTTGGTTGTCATTGTTCATATTCCGAGGAGGTCTAGAAAAAGGGGTTAGTCTTTGACTCTTCTATTGGGCTATTTGCATTATGCAAGGGGAACACTTTGCTTTTGCAGCTTATCTACTTCGGTTCCTTATATAGGCACTTGGACCTTTTTCATGAGGCTTTGGTACACTCATAAGGGAGATATGTGGTAGTGTCGTATGTAGACCTAGTGTTTCTCCATATATTCTTTCATGAGCATTATAGGAGGTATTGTAGTCTTTCGATTACACATTTTGATATTTTTAGGCCCTGAGCTTGGAGATGGGTGAAAAGAAAGCTCCTAACTACATTGAAGAATGTCATGAATGCTTGTCATGAGTTTAGCTTTTGATTAGTAATGTCGCTGTAACATGTACCTTTAGGGTCAAGCTCAACAATGATGTGCCTAGGAGTTAAGTTATCACTTGAGCTTACCATTGGGTTGAAATAAGTCCTTTGAAATATTGAAGAAAAGGCAATGGAAAGGGGTAGAACTTCAATAGCTTTGTGAAGCTATTCAGTGGATATGATGCATCAATGAACATAGTACGACTTGGTCTTTACTTCATATAACTCATAAGTAAAGAGTCAATGTCTACTTACCACTAATCTCGAGCTATTAGTAAGATTAGATAAGAGTATGAGGGTTGTAACTTGGAGAGGGTTTCTCACAAGACAGAAGAAAAGGAAATATTCATTAACTAGAAGCTGATGATTTTGGTTACAATGGATAAGGGACTATTTATAATAAGTCTTTAAGGAAACAAAAGAAAAGAACAAAATTATTAAAAGGATAGTGCAAAATAAAGATTCCTAGTACAAGCTAAAAAGAGTAGATACGATAAACAAAACAAAGAGAATATAGTACAATAATGTAAGAGAAATGTTAAGACAAGTGGTGTACTACTATAATATCCGTACTTTAGAGTAATGGGGTACTGGGGTCAAGTTGTTTTGATGTGGTAATAGGATGGTTAGGTAAGGTTTCGAGGTTAGAGTCAAGGACATCAACATTAGGTAGGTTAGCCATATTGGTTGTGAACTTGGCATTTGTACTTACAATAGAGAAGAGTAAGGTGCATTTAAGCTGGGCACGTAAAGAGTTCAGTAGTAGGCCTTCTTGATATTAGAGCTTGTCCTAGGTGAGATGAGAAGATTGGATTCTTCTTACAAGCCCTTGTAGACCTTTGAGGTGAGCTTAGGTTAGTGGTCTTGAGGTTGGCAGTCCATCAAAGAAGATGGAAGTTATTATGTTGAGGCTCAGAAGGTGTTGGGAAGTCAAGATATTCTGGAAAGATATGAGCTACTCACAGTCGAACTTATGAAGGCCGAACTTGAGAGAGAAAGGTGCCTTGGAGTTACTCTTGCATTTTTGCACTTTTCCTTACATAGAATGTATGGACTTGTTAAGCTTAGTATGTATTGTCTTGGTTTTCACTTATTTGAGATCCATTATTTGTTGATATGTGCTCATCTTTATGTGGATTATCATGAATTAACATGGGTTATTTATTGATTTAGCAAGCTCATAAAAGTTCGCATTATTATGTGCTTAGAAAACAAAATATTGTATTTTCTTAGCAGCACTTTACAGGATAAAAGATGATAATGAAACATTACTTCTAGACTTGCTAAACTTTCGAGAAAACCTTACACATTGGAAGTGTATTCTCATTTGCAAGTAAGGGTTCAAATAAATGATTCAATAATATGGTGATATCAATTGCAACAAGGATTATTAGTTCTATTGGATAATCATATCGTGAGTTAAAGGGGTATTACCCACTACTTAATTATTTTAGCGAGCTTTGTAAACACATACTCAAATAGTGTGAGTCATTGTCTTATTTGATAAAGCATCATATCATGTGATTGGGAGTCAATGCTTTAACTAATTAGTAGCCCATAAGATAAATGTATATTGCACACTTGGGAGACAAGTCTTTTACTAAGTAGTAGCATTATAAATACTAATACTTCATCTTGCTTTCATCTATTGCACAATGCATGAAAGAGATAGTAGTAGAAATAGATATGCAAAACATGCTAGTATAACTCGAGATGCAAATTCCATTCATTTAACTTTAGTGTAGTTTCCTTTTTACAAATGGAACTTTTTGATATATTGGAAGTTGATAGGAGCAATAATTGCATCCATCCTGGGATTCTTGAGTTTGCAATATCTACTTTTGTGTACTTCCTTAGCTGTGACAGGTCCTTCCCACTTAGGTGTAAACTTAGGCGCTAGAGTATCTCGGCATACATGCTCTACTGCACGAAGTACAACAACACCTTATTGGAATGATCTCTTTCTCACCAAGGGATTGTAGGCTACTACAAGTCTATGTTGATAATTGATAATATTGTGTTTAGTAGTATCATGCCTTTTGTTTAATGCTTCTAAATCCATCATTCGTAATGTGTTAGGTTCGAGCTTGACGTTTGCGGCTAACCTAGTAGATGGGATCATGATGTTTATAGGAATTATTGGCTCAGCCCATATACCAAAAAGAAAGGAGTTGCTTGTGTTGGCCTTCGCATTGATGTCCTATAAGCCTAAAGAGCTAATGGTAGCTTGTCATGCCATTCCTTATGATTATCATGAACTATGAGATTGAGTACTTTCAACAAGCTTTTGTTAATAGCCTCAGCTTGTCCATTTCCTTTTGGCTAGTAAGGCATTGACTTTATATGATCAATATTATAGGAAGTTAGTAGTTGACAGAAGTGTGAATTGATGATAGAATATGAATTGGGATTCTAAACCTACATATGATATTTCTCCTTCATAAAGCTCACAACTACTAGTCTTGTTGCCTTTTTTTAAAGGAGTTGCCTCTACCACTTTGTAAAGAGCTCCATTCTTGCTAACATCCAAATGCATCATCTTGATGGCAGATGTATAGATCAAACACCCATTTGTGAAAAGGCCAAGGAATCATAATACTATAGAGTGTGACTGCAGGGGCATGAATGGCATCACCATGCTGTTGGTAGGGAGCACACTTCCTAACAAAGTTAAAAGTGTCAATTCCATCATGGGCCAATAGAACCCTTTATTGAGTAAGTGATAATATAGCTTCCTTCCTCCTTGATGTTCCCTACACTCTCTAGTGTGCATCTCGGTCAAAATTGTTTTTGTTTCAAGAGAAGCAATGCACTTTACGGGTTTTCCCATAAACCATACTTTGTAAAGCTTGTCTTCATGCATGAAATATTTCCTAGCCTTTCGCTTTACAACTTTGACATCCATACTATTTGTAGTAGCACATTGTTTTTCTAATAGTTAATGTACAGGCACCTTTAGTCTCCAGCATTATATACCAAATTGCACTCTCTTTGGTTGGGGAGCTTAGAACATTTAGGGCAATGTGCTTGTACTTAAAGTACATCTTTGCCATTGATGGCCAATAATAGCCTGCATGTTAAATAAGACAATATAGTGGTGACCCTCCCTCCTCGCACTAGATTTAGTGATACTTGTCTAATTTGAGACAAGCTTCTATAGAACCAACACAACAAGACAATAAACCTTTTAGAAACTTATAATATAACATCTCATTAATTTTGAGAAAATGCTTTAAGGTTGAAACAAAAGTTGCACTATGGAGCACTAATTGTTCCATAAGTAAGATGTACTAATTATCTTACATGTCTTCATCCACAACGACAAAATTCAAAGTCGTAGATGGTATAGATTTTTTTGACTACTCGAGCATTTACACTATCAATTGCATCTTGAATTGGAATTTTGGATGCTAGTATGGCTAATGTATCAGCATATCTTTTTTGTTGATTAAGTCATATGCTCATATTGTACAGAGTTAGATTTTCTAACAATAGCCTACATTGCAGCCTTATAAGGTGCAAGTGTAGGTTTCTTCAATCCAAACTCACTCATGGCCTATTTAATAATCAAATTTGAATCACCTTGGATACATAAATGACATGCTCTGACATCTCGTGTCGATAATAAACTGGGTAAAGATGCCTCATACTTAGCTTCATTATTAGTGCATCTAAAATCAAATTTCAATGCAATGGTATCTCTCAATCTTCAGGTGATGTTAATATGACTCTTGCTCCCCAACCGTAGAACCATCAAATGAAAGTGTCCATTTACCATCTACCTGGACCATTAAAGAATCCTCATAAAACTTAGCTAGTATTGTATTTGTAGTTGAGCTCTCTTGGGCATTTGGGAAGTATGCTAACAAATCAATCAAGACTTGTGACTTGATGTCTTAGGGGATTATATTGAAATGTCAAACTCTCTAAGAAGAAGTAGCCACTTAGCAACCTGTCCTGATAAAGTTAGTTGTGATAAGAAGTACTTGATTAGATTTGAATAAGTCACTAGATTGATCTTATGAGCAAGAAAGTAGTGTCATAATTTTTGTATGGCAAATACTAGTACAAGACAGCGCTTCTCACAAGTTGGGTAATTGACCATGCTCTGTTGAAGGGTTTGACTCAAATAATACATAGGTCACTCTTGACCATCTATTTCTTGCATGAGTAAACCTTCAATAGACCTATTGGTAGAAGTAAGATACAAGATCAATGGTAATCCTTTGACAACATGATTATGATTTGAGGGGAGGTCAAAATCGTCTTGATCTTTTGAATTGCCTCCTCATGGATTTGATCCCATTCAAGCAAAATTCCTTTTTTAAAAAGTTGATGTAATGGATATGAAATCTCAGCAAGTGCGAGTATAAACCTTGTGACATTCAAGACCTTTCCCATAAAGGTTTTTAGTTCCTTTAAAGTGATAAGGGATGGCATTAATTTTATAACATTTAAGAGGGTTCATGTGAAGCTTGTACATCCAACATCATTTAAAAACCCTTTATAGATAAATCATGTGATTAGGTACCTTCTAGATTTGTTGACTATGTCATTGACACAATTCTCCATGGAGTCACGCATTATGTCGTGAAATATAGCGATCATTACCCTTTGATAAGTGGCGCATGCATTCTTAAGTTTAAATGCCATGACAGTGTAATAAAAGTTCTTCGTTGGTATCCAAAAGGTGGTACACTCCGCATCCCCTATTGCTATCTTAATTAGATTATAAATACTGAATCTGTCCATAAATGAGAATAGGTTATGGCTTGTGGTTACATTTATCAAAGTATCAACATTTCGTAAAGGAAAGTCATCTTTAAGGCAAGCCTTGTTTAAATCCCAAAAGTCTACACATACCCTTATTTATTCGTTCTTCTTTCTTATAGGAACAATGTTAGCAAGCCAAGTAGGATGTTCAATTGGCCTTAATCTAGCTTGTAACAATTTATCAAACTCTTGCTTGATTTGCACTTTAAGGATGAAGATCCTTTGTCCTTGCTTCACAAGTGTAAAACTTGGAGCAATATTCAATCTGTGCACTATGAGGCTGGGATCTTGTCTTGGCTATGTAATTCTCATAGGTTGTTAGTCATGTCTCAAATCTCGATAAAAAACTTTATGGGATATTACCCCACAGGGTTTTTATCAAATGAGTTAGTTGAGCATTCTATAGCAACCTGCCCAATTACATCTCAAATTTAGAATGCCTTCAAGTAGCAAAGGATACAAATATGAACTGAAAAAAGTAATTTTCAAGAGATTGAAATTATTAACATGATATAATGATGCCATTTGAGGACTAAGATGCATAACTACAAAAAAGAATAAGTGAAATCAAGTCTAAATTAATGGGGAAACATAAATTATTTATATAAACTTCAAACTTAGTATCATTTAAAATTTTAAAATGTGATTTAACTTGCTTAAAATTTGATAAATTAATATATAATGTTTTAAAATTTGATTTTAGCATGGAAACACCCCTTTGAATTTATTAGTGTATGTTAATGCCCATTAAACTTTAACTTCAAAGTGTTCTCGTTTTAATTGAAAAAGTAAAAATTTTTTATATTACTAATTTATCAAAGTTTAGGTAGTATTAAAACATACCTTGAACATTTAGAAGGAATGACCATATTGAGGTCAAGTTTAGAGAATTATTTGCAATTTTCACCCTATTAATGGGAGATTTTGAATGTGCATCCCCCAAGCTCATGTTAACCTAAAAAGACCATCGATTGACCTATTCTGGCCTATGGCCAACCTCATTTCACCCTAATCGACTTTTTTCCGTCCTGTGACCGTCTTGTATGGAGCTCTAATAGATGATGAACTAAACACTATTTAAAGGTCGATCTCTTTCTTAGGAGGCCTTCCTTTCAATGTCTATACTGCTTACCTAAAGAGTATGGCCGACTTACTTAGGAATGTGGGATTAGGTTAAAGGTAAAAGACTAAGAGTAGACAAAGGTTGATACTGGATTAGAATCATCCACTCCTTAGATTCCTGGGTTAGGACCATATGCATGAAGTCCACTCTCCATGCTTAGCAGATGCACTTTCCCTTCATAGTAGAATCGTAGCTCCTAGAATCTCTCCAACTCATCATTATAAATAGGAAAACTTCACCAACGATAAATCACCTTCATAAACTCATACTCTCAAGCTCTCTTGTGCTCTTGTTCCCTTTCTCTCTCTCTCTCTCTCTCTCTCTCTCTTTTGAACATGTACTAACTTAAGTATCGAATAGGCCACCTTAAACAACACCTCTATGCCCCTCGTTGTGTTGTCTTGTAAAAGCCCAAAGCCAAATACTTAAAGGCCTATTTCACCTTATTACACTCTATCGGCATAATCCTATAAACAACATACCCAAATTTATCAAAGGCATATCATCTTAATGACTACATTACATATGCTAAAAACAGAGATGTATAACTTTGATTAGTAATTAAAATTTAACTACATAAGTTATATTACTCAAAGTTGCCATGCATTATTGTTATACTCTACCATTTAGAAAATTGTATAGGTGGACTGTAAATACATTCATTATATTTTCTCTATGTATACATATTTTAAAATTAAATGCTTAAAATGTTAAATCCTTGTTAAGACTATTATGGTCTAATGGTATGAATATCAATATTTCAACGGATGTATTGGATTCTATTGCCTTGACAATTATAATGGGCATTTAAGTTGGACAAAGAAAAAGTGCCAAATGCTCAAAAACGAGGGAAAACCACTTTCTATTTCTATACATAACCGTTTTCTCTTTTGAAACATAATATAAGGCTTTTAGTAATTTTTAAATTATTCTATATAAGGAAAAAAATAATAAAATAAGATCTAAAAATACTTTTATTAAAGATATTTGAGTTTAAATACTTAATTTTAAAAATAAGGAGTATATAGGCATATGAAGCAAACATAAAGGATGCTTGCAAGTTTGTCCATAATATACGGATTGTATTGGTAATGCAATACTTACTAAGTGGAATTTACCACCGTTCTGCTTGAATTAGCTCATTAATTTTCTATGGATAGTAATGATTTTACCTTGTCGTTGCATATCTTTTAAATGAAGAGAGATTTTGCAAAGTTTTGAAATCTTCATTGGTAGTGAAAAGTGTTTTATCGATGAGAAATGCAGCATTTATTGAAACTATTGAAGAAATTAAAATGCTGATTCGTCTTGAATATGGCTTTGTGATTATTGACGATACTATTACTGATGCTTTTATAAGTTTTCAAATTTAAACGATTAGTAACATGGTCAAGACAAACAACCTATGATTAGGTAGATAAGGACATATTACTATCCCAATTTGTAGTGAAATATATTAAGGCATAATTAATATTTGAATTCTAGTTTATACGTGCACATTGAATTATGTAATAAGTTTCATGATTTGACCTAAAATAAGATTACATGGATGAGTATCAATTTAGCATCTAGTGACTTCGAACTTGACTCAATTAAACTTATGTAGGTTTGAATCATATGGAAACTATTTATTTTTGAATAAAAACAATACCAACATGTAAACTTGATTCTAAACTCAACAGTGAGGGTGCGTTCCTAGAAAAAAAATGAAAAAAGGGGTCTTAAGAAAAAAATTATGTTTAGGGGGTTTTGCACTAAAGGTGCCTTTCCAAAAGGCGCTTTTAGTATATTTTACTATAACTGAAGGCGCCTTTTGAAAATACGCCTTCAGTTTTAATTACCAGAGTGCTTTTTGAAAATGCGTCTTCTTTAGAAAAACCTACACTCTAGTGTGAACTATGACCAAGAATAAATAAGGTCGGTTGTTGGATGGGTCCAAACTTGTAGAAAGCTCGAAAGAAAGTGATGATGTATGTGTAAAAGGACAAATGTGAATGAAGGGTAAGCAAAAACCCATGAATAGCTTTAGAGGATATGACGTACCAATGGAATTTCCAAGGACTTACGGTACAATCTAATATGATACACGAATTGGTCTGGTGAGGTTACTCGCCACTTAACCTTACTAAGGGTTAGGATAAGAGCGATTCTGAGAGTAAACAAATAGTGTTTACACAAGGAAGAAAATACGAAGTGTATTAATGGTAATTTGATTTTGCTTACAGTTATAGGTACAGGGGTATTTATACTCACAAGTTAGGGCAACTTACTCAAAAAGGAAAAGACAAAAAGGGCATTTCATAAGAAAGTAATATAAAAGATATAAAAGGATAAAAATGAATATATAAGGAAAACAATTATTGGTGCAATAGATTTTACACATGATTCTGTACATGTGGCAATGTTGTATTGGTGATGTTATTGGAAGATATAGATAAAAAGGTATGGATAGCTTACTCATCTGAGTAGGGGTGGCTTGGTTTGTCCAGACTCTTTCTCTTGGCATCTCGATAAGGGTACGACCGAGTAACTAATTGGCCAAGCATGTGTGAGAATGAAGATGGGTTGTTGTCTCGGCTTTTTTCTTCTCAGCATACAACATACAAGAAATAGGTAGTCATTCGGCTTAGCAAGCAGAAGGGTTTGGCAAGGAGATACTTGGCCTCCGCATGAGTCGGCCGGAATAGGAGGATTCGTCTTGCTAGTCCCTTTAGTCTTCGAGCTTGGCTGTCGTCAGTGGTTCGGTAACCTGATTCCCATCATTCTTCTTAAGTTGTTTTGGATTTGGGATCAAATCTAATTGGTCATCGTTCAGCTCTTTGTCAGGGTGATACGGGCTGAGCTCACCAATGTTGAAGGCATCAGAAACTCCTATAATACCCTAGAATTTCGAGCTAGTTAAATAATCTTAGGATTCAAGTCCCTAAATTTAGGGCGCTGGACTAAGTTATCAGTTTTATTTCAAACTTCATAGTAAAGTTAGAAAAGTTAGACGAAGTAATTTAAGTAAAGTTAATTTCTTAAAATAAGCTATATGAAAATATTAATTTGAGAAAAACGTTAATTTATCGATAAAACCATTAATTGTAAAATTCAAACTTTTAGATATAGCGAGATATTAGAGATGATTTAATTAACTTTCAAAATTAATAAACGAAGTTGAATTATATGTATTGTACATGTATTAACATGGAATATTTATTATGTGTATGAAATATACATATATAATAAGAAATTATTATTGAAATAAGGTAAATTAATATAAAAAAAAAAAAGCAAGGATGAGTCATCCCATGATGTGGCAGCTAAGGATTAAATTGGATTGATGAGTTAAAAGGTAAATAATAGGAAAATGACACCTCATGCTTTGGAAAAATAAGAAAATGACATGTATAAGCCACATGTCTAATTTTTACAAATTCTTATCCAATTAGAAAATATAAATAGGCCTTGTATAATTCAAAAACAACATTTTGGAAGTTTGAAAAGAACAGAAAATCACTTAAAAAAATTTCAAAACAAATTAGAAAAAAAAAAAAGAAAATTAGATAAAAAACAAGGTACGAAATTTGATCAGGCTGGTTTAATAGGCTATTAGTGTTCAGTTGTGGTGGCCTTTTGCAGTCAAGGAAAACACCACTAAAGGGGATGTTTTGATAAGTTTGGGTAGCTGGAGGTGGTCGGTTCAAGTGAACCAAATTTTTGATCAAAACTTTGTCATTTTTCTAAAAATATCAAATAATGTTATTTAATTATAAAACTTCGTTTTCTAGAGTTATTTTATGTGTAAATTAATGTAGTAATTTTATTTTAGTGAAATAATGATTGGAAATATAAGGTCCTTAAGAAATGGCTCTGTTTGGACGAAAATTGAATTAAATTTTAGAAATAGTAAATAATGTTCTTTCAACTTGAAAATTTGAACGTGATATACTTAATATATATATTTAATTGTAGTAACAATAATTTTTTAAAATAATCATGTTTACTATTTATTGTAATTATTTTAGATAAAATTGACAATTTCACTATTTTATAGAATTAATTGGTTTTTAACAAAATCAAAGAATGAGCTCTTTATATTATGATTCCTTAAAGTTCATAATGATTTTTGGGACATTTTAATTTTATCTTGTGATTAAATTCACTTGTTCGCTTAGTTTTTGCTAATTTTGAGTTAAAATCATTATTTTCATAAAAATATTTAATAGCTAATTTAGTATAATTCATGGTCAATAATTAAACTACATATTTTTGTGAGTCTATAGGATTTTTTGTGGAATTAATCGGGCTTGTATACTATTTATTATGTATTTCCTTAATATAAACCTATATATTAATCTAATATATAATATACTAATTAGTACTAATGTGATACTCATTAAACGTGTAAAGGATTTGTATTTTTGAGTACATAATGAATGCTGACCATCTCGAGGAATGAGGAATTTTATGACTTTCAATTTAGATTTAGAATTTATTTGAGTTAATTACAAAGTAATAATAACGTACGGTTGAATCAGTAATGAAAGGGTATTTTTGGGTTTTTGAAAATGTTGATTAGTTTTGATTCTTAAGATATATCAATAGTACTTGAAATAACGATCGTAATGATATAAAGTTTACTGAAATTGGATAATAAATGAGTAAGATATGGTCAAATGAAGTTTAAAAACGCGAAAATTAAAGCTTATAACAGTTCGGGTTTGACCAATACTTGATTTGAAGACTATGTTATATTTTCATAGGTGTAAGAAGTAAGGAAGGACCAGTCGTGAAGTTTAAGATTTTGCGTTATTATTAAGACTAGGTAAGTGGATCTAACTCATGCTTAGAGTAGATATATTGTTATTCATAACATTTGCGTGCTGTTTGATGCTGTGTTGATTGAATATTGGTATATTTTGGGTGAATTGACATGCTACTATAGTGGATGCTGATGTGGTGATTTTGAATGACAGTAAATGTGTCTTGGTTAAACTGTTATGTTGGTATGTTGGGTGGTAATTTGTGCTTACGAATGATTGTGTTAACTAGGGAAGTTGAGTGATAGCTAACTCAATTTTTTAGGTGTTCACTTAAGCGAACCCTAAGTAAGATATTAGAATTCTGCTAGGAAGAGTTTGAAAACTAGAATCAAATCACTAGTTTGAATAAAACTTGAAGATTGATTATGCTGATTGATATTCTTGAGTTGCTATTGCATAGCATGGCACAAAAAGGGACCTACGGGTCAAAAATTTTTGAATGAGGCTTCCAAATGATTATGAAAAAAGCATGGCTTTATGAACTCAGTTTTTGGAAGCATATAGATTGTATTACTTGAACATTGTAACTATTTTGATAGTTAAATTTGGGAGACTACAGTATGTGGTTTAATTTAGTAGTGTTGCCACTTTGATTTGGTAGATTACAGTATGTGGTCTAATTTGGCAGTGATGCCACTTTGATTTGGTAAACTACAGTGTATAGTCTAATTTTGTAAAGTTGGGGGTCCTATTCCTAGGCAGCTCCTTATTGCCCTTTTTGAAAATGGTAGACTACAGTGTGTAATCCAATTTAGTGAGGGTCTTACTTTCAAGCAGCTCCTTATTGCCCTTTTTGAAAATGGTAAACTATAGTATATAATCCAATTTGATAGGGGTCCTACTCCCAAGCAACTCCTTGTTGCCTTAGGTTCCTGGACATTGTATCCAGATGCCTGACTATGTTGATTAACTGGAAGAAGTTTAGAGGGCATAGGATATTGGTACTGATGCATGCTACGTGTATGAGCATAGCATGCTACAATGTTGGCAGTAAGTGCGGTTACACCCTTGTACCTGTACCTGTACAAGAGGACCTTGATGCAAGAGCTTTAATACAAGTAACTGCACAATTTCCTACAAGAAAAGAGAAGAAATAGCTGAAGCGTTATTAGTTTTTGAGTAGGGCGCAAAGTGTGCCATTTTGCTAAAACGATCCACGACGACCATTATAGAGTAGGGCACAAAGTGCGTCAGATAACCATGAGTAATTGGTCTAAGTCCTCAATAAACACATCTTCTTCGATTAGCTCTTTCTTGGCGGGGACCTCCTCCTCCTCAAGTTCCAAATCTATAATGTTTACTTCGAGCTTCAGGACGTCTCCTTTGATGACCATTGTTTTTCAATTCAGGCACTAAGCAGCCATATGTTTGAATCCTTGGCACTTAAAGTACTTGATCTTGCTCGTTTTCCTGCCAGACCCTTGCCCCTTCTCTTAAGTTCAAGTTGGCACTTCATCATATGGTCGGCCTTTCTGATCAACTCAGACATCCATCTTTCAGTTCAGCTTGGTACTCAACTGAGCTTGGTGACTTGCTTGTTCGGGTTGGCTAGTCGACATCCTTATCAGTACTCGACTCCTTCTTTGCCTTTCTACTTATTGGGCTATCCTGATGGCTTCATCTATTATGGAAAAGTGTTAGAAATCCCCAATGTCTCGAATATCACCTCTTAATTTAGTGATGAATCTTGAGACTGTTTGAGCCAGTAGTTCTTTTACTTTACAACGGATCATAAGCACTTGAAATTCTTGAACATACTAGTCAACAGTTTGGCCTCCTTGTCTCAGCTTTTGAAGCCGAGTGAAAGTATCTTGGAGTATTCTCTTCGTCTCGTGCTAAGTATTAATCTCTTGGTAGTCCTCTCGTCTCTTTATGGTTTAGAAATTCTTCCACCACATGGTGGCATATCTAGAAAACTCAACAGCAGCAGTTCTTACTTTTCTGTAATCTTCGTATTGATAATAATAAAAAATACGCTCCACCTTCTCTTCCCATTCTAAATATACATCAACATTCTTAGATCCATTGAAGCTTGGCATTTGAAGCTTCACATGGTCATATGCTTTAGGGGCTCATACGCACTCTTCTTCAAAATATTCTTGCTCATCCTCTTCATTAAGTTCTCTCAAGTCTATCCTTCGTCTTGCTTGTTCGCTTACTCCTTCATCTCAAACTGGTCGAGCTAAGTTTTGAACTCTAACAGGTTGGGCAGCTTATGGGGTATTTTGCATAGCTTCAGTTGGTTGATAAGCCAACGTGTGAACAGCTCAGGTCAAATCAACCAAGAGGCTGGCTATCTCATCAAGTCTCTCGTCAGTGCTTCTCGGAGTCCCTTGAAACTGTTGGCTATAGTGGATAACTCTACTATTGTCATCTCCCATACCAATATTCACACTCAAGTCTGTCATTTTCTTCACAGATTCAAAGTTTAAATAGACACTTCAGGAAAGTAATAGCTAGCGAACACAGCAGCTAAGATGAGCATAGTAACTTGCTTTATTTCACACATACAAAACAGAGTATAAGCAAAACTTCAAAAACTAACTACAGCTTAAACAAAACCTTTGCTCTGATATCAAGATGGTGTGAACTGTGACCAAGAATAGACAAGGTCGGTCACTAGATGGGTCCGAGCTTGCAAAAAGTCGAAAAAAAGTGATGGGGTATGTATAAAATTACAAACGTGAATGAAAGGTAAGCAAAAACTCACGAACAGCTCTAGATGATATGACGTACCAATGGAACTTTAGAGGACTCATGACACAATTTGATATGGTGCACGAATCGGTCCGATGAAGTTACTCATCACCTAGCCTTACTCAAGGGTTAAGATAAGAGTGATGTTGAGAGTAAACAAACAATGATTATATAAGGAAAAAAATACAAAGTGTATTAATGGTAATCTGATTCTGCTTATAGCTACAGCTATAGAGGTATTTATACTCACAAGTTAAGGCAACTTGTCTAAAAGGATAAAAATGAATATACAAGGAAAACAATAATTGGTGCAACAGATTCTATATATGTTTCTATATACGTGGTGATGCTATATTGGTGATGCCATTGGAAGATGTGGACAATAAGGTGTGGACAGCTTGCTTGTCTGAGCAGGGGTGGCTTGATTAGTCTGAACTCTTTCTTTCGGCATTTCGGTAAAGGTAGGGTCGAGTAAGCAATTAGCTAGGCATGTATGAGAATGAAGATGGGTTACTATCTTGGCCTTCTACTTCTTGGCACACAACATGTGAGAAATAGGTAGTCCTTCGGCTTGGTAAGTAGAAGGGGTTGGTAAGGAGATACTTGGCCTCTATATGAGTCGGCTAGAACAGGAGGATTCATCTTGCCAGTCCTTCTAATCTTCGAGCCTAGTTGCAAGTTAATAATCTGGTAGCTTGATTCTCATCACACTCGATAAAAGAAGTAAGTCAAAGCACTTCCTATACGCATAAAACATAGTGGAAGTAGGATTTACAATGCAACTAAAACCTAGAAACTTTGAATCCAAACCACTTTCTTGCCTCTTGACACATAGCTCTAGCATGTGATGATTTTCATTGCTCTACATCAAATTCACATGCCTGAAACCCTAAATCATTTACAACTACGATAATGCAAAAAGTAAAACATAAGGCGTACAACTCATTGAAACTAGCATGAAAAAGTTAGACCAATATTAAGATCTATATAAACACAAACGTCATGAAGTCTAGCTTATAATAGATACAATATTAATGTCTTCTAGACCTAATGAAAATTTGGGACACTTGAGACGCTAGACACTCGTTGTGTCTCCTCTCCTCTAGAATAGGCAGAGCCTGGGACTTTTGGGTCCATAGTAGCTATTGAGGTGGGTTTAAAAATTATTTGGGGGGGTAGACATCTCATTTTTGTCCTTTCCCCCTTTATAGTTTAGCATTTCATGAATTAATTAAAAAAAATGGAAAAACATAAAAATTTTTTTAGGAATGATAAAATTTTGGGGTCAGTAGTTTTGAATTTAATTTTAGGTTTAGTTTTTTTTTTAATATTATTATTATTTTTCTTTTCTCCTTCTTTTTTTATTATTATTGAAAAAGGGGGAAGGGGATTGAACCAGGTTTAACTTGGTCTACAAAACAAAAGAGTAGGGCCGAAGGCCCTTGTCTAAGTCTACATTGCAGCAAATGCGTAGGTACTTGCATTTGATTTTTGCCCAGGCATGTATGGCACATATGCTAGCCTAGGTGCATTTGCATGTGCTAGAGGTGAAATTTTCTCCCCCATTCCATCTATTTCTTTGCATTTCTAGTCCTTTCCTTAGTGCTTTGTTGCTAAAAACAACTTGGTGGCTTATGTTTAAGCTACCTTTTTGGGTATTTTCCACAGAATTGCATCTAAATTAATGTTGAAATCATGTGGTACACATAGCCTAGTTTTTATTTTGTCTAAAAACATGTCTAGATTCAAAAGTTTACTAGATCAAATTCATAATCACAAATTGAAAAAAAAGAAGAAGAAGCTTAAATACATGCCATTGACTTGAGCTTAATTCAAGCGCCAATAATGAGAAAAGAAGCTTCCTCTTTATCTTTTGAGCATGTTCAACTGCCTAAGAAGCTTCTTTAGTTTGTAATTATAGCTGAGTTACACTCAATTGCATTGGATTTGAAATCAAAGCTCAGTAAAAAATCCATTGATTTTCAATCTTTGAGTTTAATGTGATTGTGGACTTGCCTTGCTTGATTCGTGGCAAAAATCTATAAATAGGGACTTTTAGATTCAATTCAACATCAACGATCCCTGCAATCAACTCAAGAACACACATATTATTCTCTCTCTCTCTCTCTCTATAGCACGAATCCTCTCTCTTTCTCTAGAGGTAGCACCCTTCATGGTGGTTTTTTATGAAAACTACCACTACCATCCACTTCCCCATCCTTGAAAACATAAGAACTAACTCCCCTCTCATTCCTAGCAACCACCACTAATGTCATGCATAACCATTGCCAACAACCAGTCTTTAACCACTACTCAAACGATCTCCTCACATCGAGGCACTCTCCTTTTAGCCCTATTCCTTAATCTGAAATACATGAAAAACCCATTATCCCTTCATTTAGGTGTCTAGAATGACTCGGATCAACACTCCATTATTGCCTCTTCTTCCTTTTCTTGGTGACCTAGATTCAAGGTCGACTAACCTGAACCTCCAACCTAGACTCGTGCACCAGTCAACCTAGTTTGATCTAGTGTTGCAGTTGGTCCGCCCCACGTCGAGTCTAAGTCTAGCCCTTTCTTTTTCCTTTTCCTTTGTCTCGCATTGTACTTTGTTGTATTGTATTTTCTCTTTTTTTTTTGTTCTTTTCTCATTTTTTTTATGATTGTGTTCTATTTGTAATAAAAACACCTAAAAGAAATCTGAAAAAAGAAAAAAAAAAAGAAAAAAAAGGAAAGAAAAAATGAAAAACATATTTTTGTTTTAGTTATTTTTGCTTTGGTAAAAAAAAAAAATATAGTATAAAATTTTGAAAAAAAAAAAAAACATTTTGTTACTTAGAAAATTCAGTCCTTTTCAAAATTAGGATATTTTTGGAATTCTTAAAAAATAAATACACCAAATTAAGACCTTTATAGAATTTTTCTTAAATAAAGTTAATTGATTAAAAACATAAATCTAGTTATTGTTTTTAAAATTAAAATAAACCAACATATATAAAAGTTTTCCTAAATAAACTATGAAAAGTTTAATTCTTATTAGAGGATATATAGGCACTTATGGGGCAACTTAAAATAAGAAAACTTTTTATTTTCCCTTTTGTGAATAAATTCTATTTTTCTTTATGTATAAGTAGAATTAATCCCATTTTTTAGAATTATTCTTTCGCGTTAGAAGCTGTATTTTGAAAATGAATTTATGTTCGGAAAGTTAAAACTGGTATCTAATTAGGGTTTAATAGGTTAACCTTTGGACTCAAATCTTTAGTTTTCAAAAAACAAATTTTTTAAAAATTGTTCTTTTACGTAACCCAGCATCTAGATTAAAATCAATTTGCCTAATTGGTTTTAATCTAACCCTTTTCCTAACCTCAATTGGGTGGCGACTCTAAGTATTTTTTAATACATATTTAAAAACCTATATTTTCCTTAATCTTTAGTCAATGATTAGTATAAAACAAGTTATGGTTTAACACTAATTGAGTTAAGGAAAATAAAAATAGAAAAAATTCAAGCTTGACGGTAGTTACTAGGAAGAACTCTTTCCTTGAGAACTAACCGGCCTCCTCCCTCTCTTAAATGGTGCTAGTGGTGTGAAAGGGGGTTAATCCTGGATACCCGAAGCTAGGGTCTCAAACATGCTCCCCTTATGTATACCCTCAGATGACCCCTTTATAGGGGGTAGAGTTGTCTTGTCATCGCTACGATGACCCTATCTTCGAGTACATCCAACTCCCCTTGTCCTAGTTCATCTACTATGCCTAAGGGGATTTAGAGGGTTAAACTCTACCTAGTTGTCTTCTTCTGGCTCCTGCACCTGAACCTGAGCTAGATGGGGAGGGTAGAGAGTGACTGGGAGATGATCATGCAACAATTGAATCCTATGCCCAATAGAGGATTGAGCTGCTTAGTAGTTGGCCCCATCGAGTGATATCCTAATTTGCCAAAACTCTTTAACTTGTAAAGAGAAGAGGTTTGAGACATCGTAGAGCAATGAAAGTAGGAAAAAATAGTCATGGTTGAAAGTGGTCTCACCAATTATCTAAGTAGTGCTTTGGTTTGGCCAATGTATCGATAAGTGATCCTCCTGTACCACTGTCAGTACATATACTCTACTCCTCTGATTCCGTTAATTTGGATGACCTAAAAATGGTGATCGTTCCAAGTGGTGATGTAGGGAAGATGGTGTGTGATCTAATCCACATCTGTCCACCTATGCAGGTTGATGTGGTGTAATGCCTCCTCTATATGGCATTTAGGTAGAATCCTCTGTAATTCACCAAACTATCTAATGATACGTACGGGAAAGTGCCACTCAATAATGTGGAAGCATATGAGTGGCACTTGAGTTGTTTAGATGTATTGGCTACTATAGCATAAATTAAGTAGTATCTCTAGAAGCTTGTCTGGATACAACTGCCAAGCGACTTAAAAGACATATTTGTTATAATTACTATAATGACAAAGCATTGAAAGAGTTAGTAATGAAAGTACAGGAAAAATGTGTACCTGATCCGGACTCTATCTGTCAAAAGCATTTTGGTAGGCTATCACGATATGTGTTGGGTGTGTCCTTGTGTCAAGATTAGTCATCTACCTAGCAGCCAATGGTATGTTGCTGTCTATGACCATGTTATGCTTGGGAATGAGAGCTATGTGTAGGAACCTAACCTACGCCCATACTTTAAGGAGAATGACTGCACCCCTCATCTCATAGGCTGCCTGTATATGTTAATGATTGTGCCCTAGGGTAATTATTGGATATTATTATTATTATATTTTATAGATTAAGAGGCATTCATTATTATATTGTTTACATGTTTACTCTCTAATAATATCGTTGAATAATCATTTAGTTATTTTAAATGTCTTTAGATGCTCATTATTGTGTGAACAATAATGAATTAAATCTAGTATGAGGTTTGATGATAATCATGAGGCGTTTATTTGTATAGAGATACAAATTAAACTCATAGGTGCATGTTAGAGAACTACGTACTAGACCAATTCGCTATGAGGTCACTACATGGATTAATATCATAAGTGATTCTCATTATAACGATGTCATTGCATCCTTAAACCTGAAATCACCATGGATTCCAACATGAGAAACGTTATGATTCAACTTAATCAAATGTTATCTTTAACTGGATAATTATGAATGTTGTGATTGGGCATAGTGTGAATCATGTAGAGGGAGATGAGTGATTAAGATGGCATTTGTTCATCTCACTATGAGATAAATATCTTTGAGCCCCTTGATAAGTGAGATTGAGAAATGCATAGCTATGCTTAAATGAATTAATAGTATGATAAATGTCATTTGTCATATCCGTCTACTTAGAGATCAAGAAATGATAAGGTTGACACTATCCATGCCTTATGTTCAGTCTACATATCATGTGATAAAATAATTATGACATAAATTATGGATTAGGTAAAGTTAGATTGCTAATCTTCGCTTAACTTAGGTAGACATAACTTCTTGCTAGAGGCCATTATGTCTTGTAGGCTCGAAAGGATTTTAGGCCTATTGCCAACATTAAATGAACCTATAGGGTTGCATATAAGGAAAGAATGAATGAAATATGCTATAGATTTATTTTGATTAAACCTAGCAGGAAGTATTAAAATATTTATTATTTTTAATGATTTAAGAATGATAAATAACTATGTTTATTATTTTTGATGAAAAATAATAAATAATGTATTTAATATTATTAATATCCATTAATATCTTGCCAATCTCATAATATCTTATCGAAGATATTTTCACTAGTTTATATATAGATATAGTCAACTCTCTATTAGGGTTACGCTTATGTCATATTGTCAACATTAGACCCATAGAGAAACCTTGCATACTAAAAGTAGAGAGTGATATGTGAGATATTTTTAGGGTTTCTTGCATTCGATTTTTGGTGCTAACACATTGTAGTCTATTTAGTGTGTTCGTTCAAGTGTGGATATTGTAGAGGGGGCTTGTAAGATCATAGTGCCCATAGATTCGCATCACCAATGCGACCTAGATTCACATAAGATAATAGATCTAAACTCATATCAATTTAATTTATCTCATGGATCCATTGGCATTTTAGGGATTTAGATTTGTTTGAAAAGAAAAAATATTCTGCTGCAAAAAGACTTTTTTTCTAATCCCTAAATCCCAACAGCATAGCTATGTGAGGTACATTGACCCTCAATTGTACTATATGACTCTCTTGAAGTCATCCAATAGAGGCAGGAACATGGCATGCACTAAGTTGCTGAATTTGTTGGCAAATACGAACCCTCCTACCATTTGTACGATGTAAGCTCTAGTGTGTCGTCTAAATTGCTCATCATCCATCCACTTAGGTAAGGAAGTAAAGTGGTTAGCTAGCAAGCCTATACATAAGTGCCCTACTTAGGAATCAGCAAAGTCCTTTAGAACTACCCCAAGATATGTAGTGCTTACCTATGGCCGCGTCTTATACGTGCTCCTTGTCACTCGTAATCCATTAACTCTAAGGCCTATTTGAACCTTGACATCCTAGAGTGTAATCATCAGCTCTGCATAGGCCATGCAAAATGTATGAGCATCCGTCCTCCACCTCTCCACTAGTGCAGCGATTTAGTGTTGATCTAGCTAAATGTAAGGAAAACAGCTTAGACTTGTGAAGTTGGCCTGATTAAGGTAAGGCAGCACACGGTTGTCCAATGGGATCTTGTAGACCTACTGGTTTTGCTTGAGTGTCCCTTACGTTGTTGTATATGTAAAGCCTCCATGTCTTGCCAAGGATATTAGTTAGTATGTTATGAGTAAGTGGAGTTGTTTATGTTAGAAAGAAAAGTTAGTGCTCTTACATATCCTACCCATATGCTTGTAGACCTGTGTTGTCCTGTCCAATTAGAATGGATCCATCAACTAGTTTGGGCTCCATCTAGCTTACAAAAGCACAAAATAACTTGGTTATTACAACAAAATTAGAAAATAATTACTCATAACATGCTAAATAGTCAGTTAATAAACAAATCAAACCATGCATAAGCTAATATACTAAGTTTTAATTATTATCCTGTTTATTCCTCTGAGGACATGTTCATCCATTGTGACCTTCCCTCCTACAAAACATATAAGTCATTCTATCTGGTTGATCTCTGACGTCCATCTCCGTATGGAAACACTTAATCCTAGGCTTACCCTTCTTTCACTCTAACTATAGGTTCGGTCATACATTCTGGAGGCATGGAATCACTAGCCAACTCAACTCATCATCAATTAGGAAGAAGTGGACTCTGTACATTTACACCTGATACGCGGACTTATACCAATTGCTGATATTGGATATCATGTTGAAACACTTAGAATCAAGAGTAGCAATAGCATGTGAGTAAGGAATCTTATATATTTGCCACTTATTGTGTGTGCACATGCACCTGTTGAAGTATACTATTTGCAACTGCCTACCTCCCCTCATGTCATTCCTTATATGCTTGCTTCCAATCTTAACCTCATAAATTTTGCTATATTGACTGAAACATACTACTTAATGAGAATATGCTTGCTTGACCTACTCCTTTAACATCTCTGCCGCGTATTTGGTGTATGCTTGGTTTGCACATACTTACTTAAGCGCTTCTTCATGTCTCTTATCCTAGTGGAATATGCAATTGTAGAAGATCTTCTTCACAAGCGACGTTACTAGAAGACCACGAGCATGCTTCAACACTGAATTATATGCTTTCATAAGGTTGGACGTCATATATCCGAACCAATAACCCTCATCATGAACAAGTGTTCATTGTTGTGTCAATAGAGGACGAAACCAATCTAGTATGCTAAGCTTGATACTATGAACCTTCTCTAAGCATTTCTCAAACTTTGAGGGTTGAGCTACATGGTTGCGAAGGTTGACCACTTCTTACATGGTTAGCTCTTATGGACCTTGTTGAAATTACTTGTAATATGTCATATGCACCATCGCCACACCACAAAAGAGAGTTTCCATCCATTCTTGTTTTTATCCAATGTTTAATGAATGCCCTTCCCTTTGTTAGATATCAAGCATATGGTTTTACGGCCTACCTTATCACCACAAATGTGCTACCTTAGATTTCTTAAAAATCGGCTCCATGCATTGGTTGTCTCATCATTGACTAGTTTAAAAGCAAGCGGGACTATATGGTTTGTATTGCCTATACTAGGGGCAACCAATAACTTATGGCAGTACTTTTCGTATAAGAACGTTCCATCAATACTTACTATAGGCCTATAGTACTTTTATGCCTCTTTACATGGGCTAAAGGACAACCATACCTACTTTAACTTTATTACCTCTGGCCGACTTGATTGGTTCCACATCCAATCTACCTTCATACTAGGGTTAGTCATTAAGATTGCATTGAGAAGTCGAGGTAAATCATTGTATGACCTCTCCCAATTTCCATCCATGGCTTCAATTGCTTTCATCTTCCTAACCTACACCCTTCTATTGCTGACCTGGTATCTAAACTACTTCTCAATAATAGTGTGAAGCTAAGGAATTTTGGTGTTATGATCTTTCCTAATGACATTCAATAACTCCCTTACCATGGTATTACTGTCCAACTATGGTGATCAAGATTTATTATGGGATTGACACATATGTGAGGCTCTGCCAATCTTGTAATCACAAACACACCCTTTAGTTTCTTCTTACGGGCCCATAGCCTCCATTGGTAGCCATCATCATGCTTGGTACAAAGGATGGAATACTTACTTAGCTTTGATTCCAGGGACTTGAAGTTGGCATGATGTTTGATATCGTAGCACTTAATAGCTCTTAAAAGTTCTTCTTTTGTGTTGAATCTCATACCTATACAAAGATCTTCATCGGCCTATAGATTATTAAACTCTTTATTCCTATCCCATTTGAAGTTCAAGTGACCATCCTCCCCAACTTTGTTGAAAAAGGGAATTGCATCCCCTACCCCTGTTTTTGACACATCGAACTTTGAAGTTTGCATTGGGGCTGGTGTTGGAACCATTGAACTTGAACCCAAAACGTGTGAGTATACAACAAGCATCTTTAGATGGAAGTTTTGAGTGGTAGGCACCTCAACACAATAGAATGTATAAGAGGTGTCTCATTACCATTATCGCCATTGTACTCATTCTCGTTGTCTTTTCTAAGTAAGCCTCCCATTCGTTGAACTACAGGATCATATGGAACTTTCTTTTATAAGACCAATTCTACAGCCTCATCCACCAAATTATCATCATCCTACATGGGTGCAGACATATGCAACAACTCATATTCATATGCCATTTGCTCATTCTTCTTGACTGGTGTTACTCTTTCATTCTCCTCCACTAGAGGTACGTATGTTTCTTGTGCAAGGGGGTCTCCTTTTGCTCCTCCAATCTCGACATACAATTGATGGATATAGGTCTGCTCAAATGCTTTTTCCATCTCAAAAAGATTCTTAACTTTATTGTCATCCTTGATGGCAATAAGCGAATAATTCACAACACTCAAGTACATATTGAGATGTCTATACAAAATCTCAATCCTGGCACTTGTATTCACTCCAATAACTCAGCAAACCCTTTGAAAGAGATCCGAGAAATTTGCATTAATTCTCAACTTCAATAACTTGATTGGATTATGGTCATATTCCAACTTGAAACTTCCTCGTAGAATGCTTCCAAGGGCGAAAATCATAAATTTCACTATGGTCACCATTTTTAACCTATTAACATGATAATTATTATTTCAATTAGCACATAATCGATGTCGCCCTATTCAATGTGACTGTAAGCTCTATCCTATTTCTTAAACTACACAACTCTTTAACAGATATTTCATTGAACACTTGGAGTGCACATTTTAAAACAATACAATTTCAATTCTACAACGCAAAATCTATACGCCAATATACAAATTGTTTACATATATTGCAACAATACGATATAGAATACATACTATATGAAATTTGTGAAATTGATGTAGATCAAATCTCAAGAATGCAGATAATTTTATAGATAAATATGAATTATTTTCTAATATTATTGTTGAAGTCGGTATGATCTCTACTTGATCCTCTCAACTCTTTACTTTTTTTTTTTTTATTATTGGATCAACTTCTCTATCTGAGTCTAACAATACTGGTACATTAATAAACCTTTCTGTAATGTTTAGGATTCAGCTTAGTATTATATTGATGAAAACTGTCCAATGAGAAATGCCAGTAAGATAAAGTTAGTTAATTTTATAGCATTGAAATCGTAGAAGCATACTTTAATATGGATATAAGAATATAATAACCCATATAGATCTGTGCAAGAGCTAATTTCGAATCATGAACCATTTCGGCTTGGAAATTGTTGGGTTAGGACTGCCCCATGAATTGCTAGGCCCTAAAGGCCCAAGCGGTTCCAGAGGGTTTAATCTCTTGAATTAGCGGGCTCGATCAGCTCACCCCCTTAAAGAGAGAGAGAGTGTGTGTGTGGAGGCCATTAAGTTGGAAAAAATAATTGGATGATATTTATTAGGTTATGGTATGTTAAAGCTAATTCTTTGCGATGGTGAATGATAAGTTTTTAAAAATAATATTATCAAACTAATGATAAATGACTAATCATAAGTTAATTATGTATTAATGATAGATTGAAAATTCAATTTAAGTTAATGTAAATCTTTTTTGTAAAACTTATCAAATGTTAAAGATTTAAATATGAGAAAAATATAAAATTTGAGAGGAAAAAAAAAATAAAAATATTGGAATCATATTGAGTAAGAAATTAATGAAAAAAATTAGAAATTATTAATGAATTAGTACACTGAAGAAAAGAAAAAAAAGAGATTAAGTTATTAGAAATTATTAATATATTTAAAAAAATAATAAAATTAATAAAAAATTAAATATAAAGAAAAATGGTTTAAGGATTGAACTGGCCCGAAACAGTCCCTCACAAGTCGGTCATAGTTCAACCGTGATCGATCCTGTGAATCGATGGTTTCGAGCTAATTTAAGACTGATTTGACTTATTGGTTAAGTTTAGACCATATAGGCAATATACAAGGTTGGATTGTGAAAAATAGAATGGATTCAAATTGAAATACCTAGCAATGTGGCGCTTATAATCGTGAGAAGTTAAATGGACGAGGCATGTGCATCATTTTTTTTTTTTTTGTACTTCTTCTTCTTCTTACAAAATCACCATATATAACAGATAAATCAGCAACAAATCAAGGGATGGAGTTCTGAAGAACCAATCCACAATAAATGCATCTCTTCCATATCTCATATTGTTGAAAGATCTCTTTTATAAAATAAATAATAAGGTAAGCGACCCTTTTTACTTGTCGAAATTAACAGGCGCATGTTTCGAAATTGTATTCTGGATATAGCTAAAACCAACCAGTGTCTTGGGAAAGGTTGATCATAAGAGAAAATCGATTTTGGAAGCTCTTTATCAAAGAGCTCCAATAGGATTGGAAGCATTAAGGAGACAATCACTGGTGTGAAGCTTACTTCTTGTAGTTAGTATTAATTAGTTATTTACGATACGTCAGCCGTACATGTAGGATTTTCCTGCTAACATTTGTCATCTTCTCATGTAGTAACAAACTGGGTAACTAATTCATTCACTTTTCATCTCTACAACTGTTTCATTCCTCGGTACACACTTGTGCACTGCATTCTATTGGAGGAAGTCTAGGGTTTGCCGATTCTCAACTGGAGTCATTAAAAAAATGATTCGTACATAAAAGCTTTCTTGGGAGAACACCATTTTAATCGTTAAATCGCTTATTGTTTAATGTCTATAGAGAATCGAGTAAAGTGACTATTTGAACACAATTCCAATGATCAATTGTAAGAAATCAATATTCCTTCTCGTATGGATGTTAGATCGGAAAATCAATATCTGAGAATTAAATTGTAATATAAGATATTTTAAAAGCAATACCGATTAGATTAGGTAAGGCTTTGAAGACTTTCCTTTCATGGATCTAATTAATTATTATTATTATTTTTTTTTTGCCACTCAAACAACTTATAACTTCATTCAAACACAGCCCAAAACTAGGCAAAAATATAGCTTACTAATGGCAGGGAATCAGCAGAAATCAAATCTTGAAGAGGGCTATGGGGGTTTACTAACCCAATCTATAGGACACAACCCCTTTCTAACATGAACCGCTAACCAGTCCGTGACCTTATTAGCATCTCTCTTTACAAAAGAAAAGACTATGAAGGAGTGTTTTTGTTCAAAGATTTAATTTGGGACACCGGGATATGACTGCCAAAAAACTTCCATTGTTGAAGAAGTCATGCTGTGGAAGACATTGAGGGCATCCATCTCTATTATAAGAGACCACCAATCCTTTTTGAAAGCCAACTTTACAGCTGCTAAAACCGCTATTGCTTTCGCCATTTCCGCATCAGCAACAACTTCACTAAACACCATTCTATCATTACAGTTCCTTGCTGCAATCGCTATAAAGGCGTCCCCTCCATGAGAGTCAATACAACCGTCAACATTTATTTTCAATTTTCCTTTTTCAGGTGCTTTCCGTTTGGTCCGCCAGTTATCTGGTGCAAAGCTATGATTGGATTGTACTTCATGCCTCCCACGGAGAACTCTATCCGTTGATGTCAAAACATCCCCAAACAAAGGATTATCAAAATTGAAAACAGGCCCTCCATTGACTGAGCAATCATCGCCATACACCCAGCAAACAAGGGATTCACAAAAATATGACAGCTTTGTCTTCCATCAACACGGCAATCTGCTGTAGTTTGTCCATCCACCATCACGCTATGCTGCTCTCTAACAAGATCGTAGCAGCAATATAAAGCCTCACGTGTAGCTGCTCCATCCGCCATAGCTGCAACATCTAATTCCTCTTCAATTGGATACAGCCCACTCTTCAACCACTCATGTACTATTCCTTTGACCACCGTTGCATTAACATCTGTTTCCTCTACATTTGGACACGGAAATCTATTCAAAATCTCTTCCCCACTATTCGGACCGTTATCCAAAAGTGAATCTATCCAAGCCATTTCATAATTCACGTCTTTCAATATCCCATCGGTTATAGTTGTAGACATGAAGCCTCCTACCTGTTGATACACCTTATCGGTGCTGAACTTTTCCTGAACGACCTCATGAGCTTCTACATTCAACACTTCAGCTGTATTAGCCACTGACGCATATGGGAAGACACTTCCATCTTTCTACCCCTGGACAGCATCGCTGCCATTGCATATTTGTCAAAGCCAAGCATTTTTATTACAAGCCAAGGCATTGGTTGCTCTCTTTTAAAAGCTGCTCGACATCTCTCCTTCAAAACATTCCATAGACAGCACAACACATCCACACCATAGCTTCTATTATCACCCATCTTTGTCTCCTTCACCACCCTAGAGATCTATCTATTTAAGGATGTCAGCTTCCTTACATCAATAACCATTCCTAGGCATTGACTCCAAACCTGTTTAGCCAACTCACAAACAAGTAGCAAATGCTCGATATTTTCAACACTTCCACAAAATCTGCACTTATCATCACAATTCACTCCTCTTCTTGCCCGACTTGAGAAAGTTGGAATAAAATCACAACATGCTCTCTGGACAAAATGTTTGATTCTAGGAGGACATTATTATTCTAAACAGACCTCCAAAAGGACTTCGGTATGGTATAAGATGATGAAGGTCTGTCTATTGAATCCTGCAAATCACAACAGTAAGAGATGAAATTATATGCATATTTTACAGAGCAGAATCCTTCTTTTGAGTGTGGCCAAATAAGTTCATTGTCAACTTCACCACACAAAGGCCTCAATTTCATGATCTCTACTTGCTCTTCGCTTGACATAACATGAGATATTAGAGCCAAATTCTAGGAATTTGAATCAATGTTAATAAGTTCTGCCACTAGCATATGAGAATTCTTAATTTATCCGCCTGGGTGCAGCTTATTATCCCTAGTACAAGGCAACCGCTTATCTTGCCAAACCCTTATTGACCTGCCATTTCTTAAGTGCTAGATTGCACCTCTCTTGACTAAAATCTATACCCTCTAGGATACTCCTCCATCCCCATGAATTCCATGAACCCCTTTTTGCTTCAATGGCTGTGACCGAAGGGAAATATCTACCCTTCAAAATTCTTGCCCACAACGCATTTGGGTTCTTCAGCAATCTCCAAGCTTGCTTAGCCAGCAAAAACAACGTGGATTTAAGGATGATAAATAGCATGGCAGATCACGAGGATGACTTTAGGCTTGCACTACAAATCTAATGCATTGGACAATATGTAAAGCATCTTAAATGTGAATTGTTGTTGAAAATCTAGTTATTCCATGGATAAATTATTTTAAGACAACAGGAAGCTAAATGGGAGCCACATATGGTTAGAGTCATACAAACAAGTTGACCCCCAATGTATTGGTCCACTAAACTCATGATTTAGAGTGAACCAGTCTATTATTTATTGAGTTGGTCTACTTATCTCATTAACAACTCTTATATTCTCATGAGAAACGAATCAATGAGTAACATATGCTATGTATTATGCATATTTGATATATAAATACTAATAAAATATCAATATACATTGACGTATACAAATTATGGATAGTAATTAATTTGGAAATTGTCCTTTTTATTATTATTCACGTTGATATTTTATTGGTATTTACATGTTATAAGTACATAACTCGTGTTATATAATACCTACTGAATCTTTTTTTTTATTCTTATGACTTAGAGTAGACTAATACATAGAGTTAATCTACTTAAGCCATTGAATCCATCAAACCTATTAACTAATATTTTTCCAAATATTCCTTAAATTGATATAAAATAATTTTATAATCAATTAATTTCTATAAGACAACAATTAAATTTTGTGTTACATTAAATTATTTAAAAAATATATTTATTTTGAGTAGATTGGTGTTAATCTATATAAACAAAAATAAAAGCAAGTTAGGATTAGTTTTTTTTTTTTCAACATATACTATACAAACTCTTTTAACTTACGGTTAGAGCTAAGTAGTCCATCACTAGCCAAATTGGCATCCTTAACTCACCAATGACCCTTCTTTTTTGATAATTTATAGTGGATAAATAGTAGACTAGCTCATAGAATAATCTACTTAACCCACTAAATCCTTTGGACCAATTAACCAATATTTCTTCAAATCATCATAAAATTGGTAGAATATAGTTTTATAATTGATTAACTTTTAGAAGAAAAGTAACAAATATGTGTTATATTAAACTAATTGAAAAGTATCTTTATATTTAGTGTATTGATGGGTTGATCCATTTAATCTATCAATTTGCGATGGAATTGATATCAATATGATAGGATTCATAAGCTTACTCACCAAGAAGAGCAAGGTTGAGTTGTAGCCACAAGAAAAAGCCAAGGAAAGGGAGCTTAAAGAATCAACCTGATGGTAGACTGAGATACTAGATTGATGGAATTGCAAATAGAAACTCATATGATGAGTAAAAGAGGTGGGCTCACCAACTTGTCGATCTAAGGGGCAAGTGGGCCTACCTATTTCGGTATTTCCCTAAACTGGCCTACCGGTCTTACTTTAGTATAGTGTAACTCTTTTAGTTTTATTGATTTATTCGTGTTTTTAATTTGTAAATATTTGCTAAAAAGCCACTAGTGCTAGGCTAGGATAAATAGAATCTTTTCTTAGATGTAGGGACCTTTTATCATTAGAAGTACTCTTTTATTATTCTCCATTGGAGTTAATGAAAATTTAGCTACTTTAGTTATTTCTTTATACGTCTTATCAATCTTTTACTTATTTTATTGGATTGTGGTGATTCTTAGCTTGTCTACCTCATGAGTTTATTGAGATTTTTCAAGCCAACTTATTGAACTTCCAATATCTGTGAGTAACATCAGGGTACTTTATTAACTTATCTCTGTTTTAATTTGTGAATATTTGTTAAAATGCCATTAGGGCTAAGTTAGTATAAAGAAGCTCTTTTCTTTAGATGTAGGGACCTTTATCATTGAAAGCACTCTCTTATCATTCTCCATTGGAATTAATGAAAAATTTAGCTACTTCTTTGTGATTCTTATCAATCTTTTATTTATTTTATTTGATTGTGGCAATTCTTAGCTCATCCACCTTGTGAATTTTATCAAAGTTTTCGTGTTAACCCATTGAACTTTCAACATCCATGAGTAACATTAAGGTAAGGACTTCAACAACACCATGTTAGACATACCATAATAGACTTGATAGTAATCCTAAATTGGGGCATTTCACATTATGAACAAGTGATGTCTATGACATGTTTAGCGAATAAAGAAAATCCTAAGTTAAAGTTGTTGATGCTATTGAACTATATTAAAGACAATAGCTCTATGCGATTCATCAGCAAGCAGAAGGTGATAGTTCCATAAAGAACATGAAAACATGTTTTATGTTAACTGGAGAATGAAATGCCTAAGACCACCTAGACTAATTTAAAGGAGCTTTTGGTCAAAAGGCAAAACGCAGAAGGCTATTCATGTGATTGGGCTTTTAGCCTAATTCAATGTCATGGACAAGGTTTTAGGATGGTGATAGGGTCTAAGAAATTGAGCCTAATTAAAGGATGTTAAAGGGAGATTTAGCTTAATGAATTTGGAACGGGGATTGCTATACTAATTTCTACCCTCTTAACTTTACTCAATTGTCTCCAATGTAAAAATAGGCTTAAAAGCTGTCCTTTGGAGCTCATTTTAGCTTTATTTAGCCTGAAATAACTTAAAAGAAGCAAAATAAGCTTTATAATAAAAGTGGGCTTCTTTATAAAAGAATTAGGCTTTCTTTTATATAATACAAGTTATTAGGTTTAACAAGCCCAAGTATAGGCTAACCTTTAAGAGAGCTTATATCTATGGAAAGAATTTTGGTCGTTGAAATGTAAGAATATATCCTATAGTGATTTACAACACTTGATCTTAGTTATCCAACTCAAGCCATCCAATGGTTGAAATCCATAAATAAGAGACTTACTTTCTCTTTTCTAGACATCATTCCATATTGCTAAATTGAGAACAATGTGAAAACGTTGCCAAAATACCTCCACATAAGATCAAAGCAACTACTAAGTAAAAAATGAATTAAGAACATTTAAGCTTATTGCATTTGATTCACTTTCACACACATGCACAAGCAACATCAAGTTTACCTATTTCACATCTCACATCTCTCTTTGTGACATCTCTTTATGTATCCTCAAATCAAGATTTCTTTAAAGTTAATCGATAAACTAGCTACATGTGATTGACTATAAAGTAACCCCCAATGTAAAGTATATTATATGGAGCCAATCAATCTAGGATATAGTCATTGAAATTTTCATTACACTAGTCCCTATGATCATTCAACTCTCAGATAATGGATTGAATAGCCTTATTGGTAAAACTGTAGAAGTCTCTAATTATAATTAGTTCAATTACCATTGAATAAAGTGGTTAAGTACATTGTTGGTTGACCAATTGCATGCCTAAAATTGGAGTAGTGAGATTATTTTGTAAATTAGTCTAGTCAAAATGATATAGACTGAACTTGAGCTAAAGCTCAACTTGAGGTTGATCGAGCTTTTCACTTTTAGCTTGCAATTGACTTAAATTAATTAATATTTAACTTGATTTGAGCTCAAATAGGATTATAAGCTAGTGAACCAAGCATTATGAAATTTGAGTTCAACTATATAAATTATTTTAATAGCTTAAGTTTGAGTTTAACCTACACTCTATTGTAATCAAATCTAACTCAAGTAAACAATGAACTAAACTCAAATAGCTCATAAATATGTATAGCTCATTTATACTCTTAATTTATCAATCTTAACAATTGTGTATTTAGGCGTCTCTTAATTAATTTCAATGTCACTACTTTTAAGATTAATTTCATCAAGCATCTTTTTAGGTTATATCCAATGTGTGATTGTGGAAGCTAAATCCTTTCTTCAAGAGAGAAAATAAAGTTATAATTTCTTATACATCTATATATATTCTAAATTTTTGAACAATGGTAGTAAGGTTCTTTGATATTGCAACTTAGAAGGTTTATAAACTTAACTAATTACATTGATTACTCATTTACTTAAGCTAAATGGAATAGAGTTATAACATAGTAGCTATTATCGAAAAATGGTATATAGTTATAATAAGTTCAAATTGATTATTACATTGTTCAATTGGATAAATAGAACAAAAAAAAAATTCACTTAATTTGTGAGACAAATCAAATAACCTAATTAATTAAAAAAATGTACTAAAATTCCCTATTTATAATTATATAATTGTGCAATTATGATCACAAAAAAAGAGGAAATACATATAAACAACATAGGTAAAATGGTATATACATCATGTATTTATTATATATTGTATATTTGTATAACAATACATCACATTACAATTAAAACATATATAATAATTAGGGATAAGAGGGCAACTCTATAGTACATGGTTTCTACTCGTACCATACTTGGCTAGTAAGTTTTAGATGCGTCTTCAGGATCATATGGTAGGTTTTGGTTAACAATTTTCTAGAATTTGCTCCTATGAGGTAGGGTAAGGGTATTGATGTTTTCATATCTTATACTTACTTTAGATCCTATATTCTAACATATATAAGGGACATGTTCTAATGTATTGTATACTGACTTCGTAAATTTTATTGAATAATGAAAAATAAATTTTATATTTTATTGTTAAGAAATTAAGAGAGTAAAAACCATATAATATTTATGTTAAAAAGAATCATTCTAAGCTTAACACAAACCTAATCCTAAAGCTTGCCCTCTCTCTGTCTCTTAGCAACTTGACTTTATGTTGCTTCTCTTTTACTGTCTTTCTACCTCTTTTTACTTAAAAGAAAAAAGATTTATGTATGAACTTGAAATTTATTGTTTATCCACATTCTTGTTTGTTGCTACATGCAACTTCTCCGCCGGTCGAATTTGTATCTTTGATGCGCTTGAGAACGGAAATGTTTGCAGGTTTTCTATATTCTTTTTCCATATTCATTCTTTTTCTCCCTTAGTCTTTATCTTTCAGCATTTTCATTTTTTTTTACTTTTTTTGAATTTTTATTAGTTTTATTTAATTTTTTAATTTTGTTATATTATTTATTTTATATAATTACGTATATTAGTGGAGTTATGCCACGTATCATTCTGTAATGGAAAATTTAATACTATTAATAAAATGACTTAATTTGCAAATGTTTGTAAATGTTAAGGACTTGAGTCCAAAAAATAAATAAATAAAAGTTTAGTGTTGAAATAGAAAAATACAGAAAGGCTAATATGTAAATTTGTATTGTTCCCTATTGTAAGCCTTCTTAGGCCTCCTAAAGCCAAAAAAAAAAAAAGAAAAAAGAAAAAAAAGCACAAATGAGCCTAAGAGGACTTTTTCTAAGCCTATCTTTTGCATGTAAGATAACCGTAAGAAATCCAATTGAGCGATCCATGTTGAGTCTATTAAGTCAGATTTCCTTAAAACATCCCTAAAACTAAATCTAGTTCATAGGCCTTTCACTAGCCTAAAAAATTGATATAAGGCATTAAATTAGGGTAAATACTTAATTACTGAAATGACTATATGATTATATTACAATACATGGATACATACATACATATATATGAAATATATATTATATATGAAATATTTCTAAGCATATACATAATGCTAATACTGTATATTACTATAGCATTACATATATATTTGCATATGCTATATATATATAAGTAAATGCACACAAAAAAATTTATACAATATAATATACACAATAGCATATATCATGTACAATGCATACCGTGGAAAAGTTCAAAACAAATGTTTAAGTCCTTTCGATGGGGGCTACGCTGTTATGGACAATAGAAACTCAACAAGGTACTAAACTAGAAAACGCATCTCTTCATCACTTCACTTACGTGAGGAAACTCAATTTACTCTTTGTTTTTCATGCACCGAATGTATAGAAGATACCTCTTGCCGCATAAGAAATGATTTGAAGCGGCTTTAGGATTGGATAATACTGCATTCATGGAACTGGGACTTATACTAAGAATAATAAAATAAAGTCTTCTACGTATATTATTGACCCTTCTCTTTTGTCGCATGAAATATTTGGATGTCTAAATTTTAGGTCCATTTCTCTATACATAAGAACGATTATAATTTTTTTAGAGTGTCCTAGCAACCAAATTGTTTCTTCTTTTCCAATTTTGTTTAGAAAATTCTCCATCCAGGCCTTATTGAAAATTACAGCTAAGCCCGTTGGCTCCATGCCCTATTGTATTGGGACTCTTGTTTGAGATCCTTCTCTCATAGATTCCCTTCACCAAGTCATCCCTAGTAATATGATTAGTTTGGAGGAATATATTGAATTGAATAAAAAAATCAAGGGGTTTAGAAAAAATTAAGTAATATTCCACTTTTAGTTGTCATAACATAGTATCTTAAAATAAAAATTAAGTATATACTTATTGAAATGTATATGTATTTGACTTTTATGACTTAGGAGTATCAACATATGCTTATAGATCGACTAAAATTTATAGCATATCCTAATTATATGAATAAAATTTATCGTCAAAGGATCTTTGAAGTTTTTTAATTGTATGAATATTGACTTTATATATAGTGTCAACGCACATTACTAATAAAAAAATTTAGCCCTATAATATGAGATCACATTCAATATGTTTAATTTATCTTGTATTATATAGAACAAAGTTTTATTAGTAAGCCAAATGTAGCTAAATTCTAGTGGAAATAGATGATAAGCCAATGAACTATGGCTATATCTTTATCGAGAAGATGATGAGAGAATTCAATTTATACAAAAATGTTGTTTTCCAAAATTTGTGTTCTTACAAAAATTATAATGCTTCATAAATACAGGGGCTTCCTAAATTTACACAAATCACCTTGTTGATAGATCATGTTGGGCTTAGGCTCCCATGGTTTAGCCCAAGTTGTTCTAAGCCTAATCCACATACCTCAACTTGCTCGGATGTCCCGGTTAGCACCACAAGATGAAGAGACTAGTCTTGTCCAATGCATTCGAACACTTAGCTATCTAGCTTGTTTGGGACCTTTTTGAGCACCTCAACTTGTCCGGTCCATCCATATGCTAGTATGACTTGCTCCTGAACACCTTAGGGTCCTTAGAGAGCTTGGCTCGACTCCTTAAGCTGTAGATTTTCCTATCCTCTCAAGCACTCACTAAGTGCACATATCTCGGTACCTACAATGCTTTCACATCACAGTCTCTCTCATTAATTGCTTTTAAAATCCGAGTACAACCAATACACCAAGCAGTCTTAAACATTTTAGCATCCTAGGTTTCAATTGTGGCTGCAAGAGTGTTCACAGTTGACTAAGTGACAAGGTCCCCCTTGCAATGCATGATTCTTGCAGATAACATGTACAATTGAACCCTAGGATGATACATGTCCCTGGTAGATAAGATCCTTAGCTTATAAATAGGATAAGGAACCAAAAGTACTAGATATCTTCCCTCTCTTTACACACTCTACTCTCAAGCACCCTAAGCACTCTCTACATTCTCTCAAACACTCTTCTTGCAAACACACAAACAGTCATCCTTACTCTCTTTACTAACTTAATCATTGGAAGGTCCTTGTGGATACAACTATAGAGAGCTTTTTACACCTTGTTTGCTGAACAAGGAGAATGAGACACTAAAAGCAATCCACGACCAATCCCTCACGATTTTCGCAATCACCACACCTAATTTTTAACTATGGAAAGCTAGTATACCCATAATTAACACACAGCAAAGCAACTATGATTCCTAGAAACAGTTGTGTCCTAATCAATTAACTAAAAAGAAAGACGAGAAAAAATAGATAAAACACAGTATACATGTAAAATAAATGTGTTTTTCATTATTATTATTATTATTATTTTGATATGTCCAGAAAAACAACATCCAAGATTACATTTTTCAATAAGCAGCCTCCAAAATCATTGATAATCAACGGAGTATAAGGGTGGAAAATGCACAACCGGCTTGATAAAGAAAAAAAAAAAAAAGAAGAAGAGAAAGATGGAAACGAGGAAAAATTACGATAACGAATGTGAATGAAGAAGTTTGCAAGAGCAACGTTGATGAGATCTAATATGAGTTTCAAGTTTACAGTTTTCAATTTGTTGTTCAAATTCTTTAAATAAGATCAAAGAAAACCCTGCAATTCAGCTTTCTTGGGGCTGGGATTTATAGTTATTTGTACAACCCTTTTCTCTATTTTGTATTTTTTTCAATAATTTTTGTAAAATTATAAAATTATGTATGATTAATAATATTATTCTATTAACTTAATCATGATAGACCAATGAAACAACTAACATGTATCTTTGGAAGATGGATAGTGATGGAACACAGATTATAAATTTGTTAGATGAAAAACAAAACATGGGTCAATTTATTATAAAAACTCCAAAGCACATATCATATTTTTGTCTTCGGTTTTTTATTTCTAAAATCAAGTTTTAAACCTTTCTTAAACATAAAACGAATTCCTCAAAACGTGCAACCAAACTCTATATCTTTTCTTGCCAAAAGAAAGAAAAAACTCTAAATCTTTTAATTTTTACAGTTGAGTTCGAAAAATATAGGTTTCGGCACATGAGTTCTGGGTAATAAATAATAATACTGCTTGTTAACATGCGTTTTGGCTACAAAAGAATTTAGATAATGACATTTGAGGGCTTTGATGATTTAGTAAATTCATCGAAGTTGTTAAGATTGATGTTTTAGTAAACAAGTTGGATTTTATGTGAAAAATCAATCGTGCAGTCCGACAATAATTAACATTAGCTGGTGATAAAAGTTACAAAAATATTTTAGGTTGGAATGAAAACATTCCTCTAAAACTAGAATGTTTAGGCTTAATTGAGCGTTGTAGAAAAAGGTCTAGAACTTGATTGCAACAATTGAAAGATTAAAGATTTATTTTTCATCTAATAAAAAAGTTGCGGACTTGATTATGAAATTTTAAAAGGTTTAGAACCTCAATGAAATAAATAGGCTCAATATCATAATTTATACCCAAATTGGATATATAATTAGACAAGTGGTATATAATAGTAAAGAGTGATAAAGTTGAGGCATAAATTATGATATTATCCTAAAAAAAAATGGTTAGTGATTTTTTTTTCTCACTTTCCAATGATAATTAAGAAAAGATACTTTAAATTTGAAAAAAAAAATCATTACTAAAGCGATTATAATTTTTAAATGTATTTTAGCTAAGGATGTTACTGGAGTGAGTTTAGAATGAGTTTTGCAAAACTTGAACTTTACCTGGTACTCTATAATGCTTCTTAAAACCCTATACCCTATAAGATACATTATGGGGTTTTCATCCTATTTCCATAACCTATTCCTATAAGATTTTGAAAAACCCAATTAAAACTTGACCTAATTTGTGATGTTAGTGAATAATCTTACTCTATTAATTTTCAAATTTAGCTCCCATATGTAGAGTTTCTCAACTTCTTCCCATGATTTTTTCGAGGAAAAAAAATAAAAGAACATAAATTGTGGAAGAAAAGAAAATTATGTCTATTTTCAATTGAGACTAATAGTTGTCCTTTCTAATTTACTAAATTAAATATAAACAATGATATATAAATTGAGATATATTACATAATTTACATATATAAACAAATGTAGTCGGTTGATATGGGTTTTAGGAATGAGATTAAGAGTTTCTGTATATGTACATATTATTATTTTAAAACGGGTTCGAGTTTTTCGTCGGGTTTTTCCTAAATTTCAAAACTCAACCTATAACCCTATAGGGTTTAAGAATTAATTGTAGAACCTATCTACTCTATAGAGTTTTTAATAGCTCGGATGGATCGAAAATCTTATAATAATTGGTCCAATGATATTTCTAATTTTAGCATAAACTACCGGACCTTCTTCTGGCCTATCCCTGGATGTTGATGGTTATGTTTGGTAGATTTATTTTATTATTATTTTTTTTTTCGGTGCAAAAGAGCTATGTTTGGTAGGTTTGAATTTCATAGTGATGAAAAGCAAATCTTGTCCTTCTGTCCATCTCCTTTTCTGTTTTTCCTTTTCTTTTTTTCTTCTTCCTCACGATGATGAAAAACATCGTAGCTTTCAGTATATGCCTGCCATAGTAAAATGGTTTGCAAGTTCATATGGTTTATCATCGGAGCAACTTTTTTCTGGTGGTTGAATCACTAAGGACACCTCTGAAAGTGCTGATTTTCGTTCAGATTTTGGGCTGGATCTCCACACGCTTTTCGGTAATATACATCGAAATCGGACATACATTTGTGTTCCCACAAATCATGGAGTTTATTACCATTGTCACAGTTTAATATCATGAATTAGTCCAGATGACTCAATTTGTACTTGATAGATACTTAAAGTTGCTCAAAATCGAATACAAATCCAACTCAATAGTAATTCAATCAAACTCAATCGAACATTGAAGTAAACTCGAGTAGCTTTCAAATTGGCTTGACTCAGTTATACTTTTAATTTGTCCGGCTTCAACAGTTGTTTGTTCAGGTGCCTGTTCATTAATTTTTGGCATTGCAAGCATACTTCCAATGGCACAGCTTTTCATAGAGAAGGATAATTATGGAAAGGATTATAGGTTTTTATACACTTGTATAGTTGTATATACGACTGATTTCTAATCAGTAGTATTGAACTTCCTCCATTCGAAGGAACTTTAGACTTAAAAAAGGATGCTTTAAAACCTCTTAACATATTATATGTGAGTGGGTGGATATCCCTCCAGTGAAAATGTTAATAAGTTTTTCCAACTCATTTAGTTACTTCGTTTATTACTATATTCCCATTATAAATCCAAATACTTCTATAATTTCACGAAGATATGCTGAGATGGTTAGAATTTCAACAAATTCTATCGGTCTAACGGAACACACTCCAATAGATGGAAAGATAATACTCTGTCGCAATTCGAGCATCACGTAAATTTCCAATCGTTAATAGAACAACTAGTAATTATACCATGTTAAAGAAACTCCAAAGAGGGAGGAATGTATAGACATGTTTTATTTTTTTTCCCCCATCAATACAAGGAATTTGTTCATTACTTTAATCGATCTCAAAAGGAGTACAAAATGAATATCTAACTGTCACATCCCGCATAGCATGGGATGCATCATCACATAAGAATACTTGTTGAAAACTTAACTGAACCTGCTTATTCATCAAAAAACAATATTGTTTACATAATAAAAGGGTTTCTATATCGGAATTCAGCTGTATTTCCTATTATAACTTATGTATAAAACATAATATTTACACCAAAACATGAACCGGCTTTTTTGTTTATCGTCTTCATAGTAATAGGATCATTGACTTAGTATAAGCTCTATACAAAAGTTATTGACTTCGACTCACACTCTTAGTATATATATCTCCCCTTTATATTGGGCCTTTCATGGTGCTATTAATTTGAGGATAAAATATTTTATCCCCTTAGTTACTGAAGGTAAGTGAGAGTAGATAACAAATAACATAATATATATAATATGATAGACAATATTCTATATCACAACTAAAACATTTCGGTCATAACTTGCATGTTCAACTTCACATATGCATTCGCCCAACCGAGCATTTACTGCTAGTAATATAACATACTATGCTTATGTGTGTGGCATGCATCGGTACCGATATCTTATTCTCTCCAAACTTCTTTCGGGTAGTTAATATAGACGGGCATCTAGATACAGCATCTAAGAACCTAGAGCAATAAGGAGCTACTTAGGAATAGGATCCTCGCCAAATAGGACTACACATTGTAGTTTACCATTATTACAAGGGGCAATAAGAAGTTGCTTGGGATTAGAACCCCCAACTTTACAAAATTAGACTATACACTATAGTGCACCAAATCAAAGTGGCAATGCTACTAAATTATACCACATACTGTAGTCTACCAAATCAAAGTGGCAACATTATTAAATTAGACCATACTGTAGTTTACCAAATTTGACATTCAAAATAGTCATAATGTTCAAGCAATACAATTTATATGCTTCTAAAAATTGAGTTCATAAATCCATGCTTTTTCCATGATTATTTAAAAGCCTCATTCTGAAAGTTATGACCCATAGGTCCCTTTTTGTGCTATGCTATGCCATGTTATGCAATAGCAACTCATGAATATCAATCAGCACAATCAATCTCCTAGTTTGATGAAGGGAAAACAAGTCTGTATACTAAGTAGTTTTGCTAGGGACTTACTTAAGAAACCTATGCTAGAGGCTTAGTCGACCATTTTGGTGAGAAGAGAATAGCTGAGCTGTTGAAAGAGCACTTCTATTAGCTTGGGATGATGAAGGGTGTGTGCAAAATTCTCGAACGGTAAAAGGTGTGTAAGTGAGCTAAAGGGAGAAAGGAGCCATATGGAAAAAACGCACTTATGCCCATACTTAAGCTGCCATGGACCGATTTGAGCATAGATTTCATGCTCTGCCAACTTAGAACATGATAAGAATTAACCCCTTGAACTGATCATACAAACCCAAGCTAGAGGACTCTAAGGACTCAATTGAAGAATACTGGGTCGAAGCCTTATTCGAGATGGAAATTCCTATCTTAACCTTTGTTTTTCCCTTTTCTATTGACCTGACTGCCTAGCCTTTACGTATGCTAGACCTATCGAACAAGTGTGCTATGATAGAACATTCAAGCAAATAGCCCCACGACTATTCGAGCTAAGTTACTAAATCGACAACAAATGTTTGACCCTAAGCCAAGCTGACTACTCTACGGTGGGATTAATTAGGCCCTGACATGATCTAGATCAGGTTATCCCTTGACTACAAATTCTTTTTCCCATCTTCTTTGTACCATATTTCTAACATCTAGCCACCGAATGACATATGTCTTTTAGTATGACATTCCAAAAGGATTCTTTACTTTTTGTATCGAATATTCTTTGTCTCTTTTAATATTTTTAGTATGTATTGCATAACCTAATTGCAAGAGTACCCTTTCATCTTTTTATATATGTAAAGTAGCTCTAGTGGATGGGTATATAAATCCCTACTTAATTGTATGCAGACAATTAATCCTAAACATTACAATATTATCAAAGTTTCCTTTGAGCAACCCTAGTTTTCTCACTACCCTTTAACTTTTATCTATTCCCTTTAATAAGGAATAGTGGCAAGTGACCCTTTAGTTCAAATCAACGAGTCATATCTAATTGATTATAGGCCTAGTAGGAGTAATTGGAGTATCATATCTAATTAGTAGCTGCTTAGGCTTTACTAGCCTTTTCCTTCTTACTTGCTTTGTTGTGGTGTTTCTCCATGTGTTTGACTTTGGAGACGCATTAGCTTCACTAGTATTAGAGTGTGGTTTCAAGTGGGAGTATATGAAGTTGCAGTGAAGTTTGGTTGCTTTGCTGTTAGTGGCTGTTGTGTTCCTTCCATAGCTGTTGCAATGTGTTAGAGTAGAGTAAGTCTAAAGTTGTGAACTATGTAGCGAAGATTTATGTATTGGTAAGTGTGGTTTCATTATTACTCTATTTTTTCACTACAAAAGCAAAGCATGTTCATTTTTGTTTTGTTTGAATGATTATTGGGTGTTAAAGTTGTTAGTGTGTTAGCCAAAGTTTTGGATAGTATAATAGCATTGTGTTGTTAATTTGTTTGAAAGTATTATACCATGTCAGACTCTAGTGTTCAAGGTGTTATTGGAGACTAAGTTAGTAGTGCTCAACCTAATCGTAGTCATAATGAAAGTAACACTCTTGGGTCAATTGATGTTAAACTTGATAGACTTACTAATCTTGTTGAGAGTTTAGTCACTGTAATGCAAGTTAATAGGCAGCAACCCTAGGGTATGCTATAGCGAACCCACTTGAAAATCTTCTAGAGAGAGGCTATGGCTAAGTTAACCGAGCTAATAGCCTAATTTGACCCCCTCAAGCTAGAGGAGTTATAGACCAAGCTACTAGATAAAGATTGGAGTTAAAGGAGCTTGAAGAAGATGATGAGGAGATAGATGCTTGGAGTATGAAGAAGATGAAGAAGAGGATGGTTGTTACCAAGCATAGGAGCTAGGATGCTGAGCTCCTCTAGGACTAGATAATGTTAAGGTCTAAATCCCACTCTTCAATGAAAGTGGAGATGTAGATGAATACTTAGAGTAGGAAGAGAAGGTTGAAAAGGTGTTTGACTATTATGGTTATATAAGCGTTGTTAAGGTTTGACTTACTACACTTTAGTTCTCTAAGTATGCTACTATGTGGTGGAAGAACCTAAATGCAGCTAGAGCAAGGGATGGAAGACGAGGAGTAAGGACCTAAGATGAGATGAAGAGGTTGTTAAGGAGTAGATTCATGCTCAAGACCTACTTATAAGATACATTTGCAAAGTTGCAAGAGCTTTGCTAAGGAGGTTGATCTGTTGATGACTATGTGAGAGAGTTCTAAATGCTTATGATTTGAGCCAATATGGAGGAACTAGAGGTTCGCGTAGTATTGAGGTTCATTTTTGGGCTCAAATATGAGATTTGCTACATTGTGGAAGTATAGAGGTTTTACACCTTAGAAGAGGAGATTAAGATAGAGAAGAGGGTAGAAAAGTAGAGGAGAAGTGCTCCGAGCCGACCTGAGCCAACATTCTCCCAAGCTCTTATTCTGCGTTGACCTATTCAAGCCAGGCCAAGCCAAAGAAAGGAATGACCTATCTAAAGATAATTACACAAGTCAACGAGATCGAGTAGGACAGCCGAGCTGAATTGAAGCTAGGGTAACCCTGAGAATGTAATAGTGAAGATAGACCTCCGGATGGAAGACTAATGAGGTGAAGTGCTTTAAATGCTTAGGCTTTGGATATATGGCTGCTGAGTGTTCGAACCAACGTATCATGGTGCTTCGAGGAGATGTAGTGGATAGCATCAATGAGAGCGAACTTAAGGAGGAGAAGAATGTTGGAAAAGTTGAAGTTGAGGAAGAAGAGGAGACTTGTATCTATGCCAACTAGGGTGAAGTAACGACTGTAGTCTTAAGACAAGTATTGAGCTCCTTGCTGAACTCTAAGGAAGATCAAAGAAAAAATTTGTTCCATACTAAATGTACCATTAAAGGACAATTATACACCATCATAGTGAACGGAGGAAGCTGTACTAATGTAGTCACACAATCCTTTATGCAGAGATTAGGTTTGCTGACCTCAAAGCATTCTTGACCTTATAAGCTACATTGGCTTCATGATAAGGTTTCTTTGTACGGAACTAAACAAATAACCATACCGTTCAGTGTTGGAAATGTGTATAGGGATGAGGTAGTATGTGATGTCGTCTCTATGGGAGCTTCACATTTGTTACTTGGAAGACTTTAGTTATTCAATCGACTGGTTACTCGCGATAGGTATAAGAACACCTATGCCTTTGTTAAGGATGGAAAGAAGATTATGCTACAACCTATGACCCTATCCCAAGTAAATAAGACTCATAATCAGCTTACCCAAGCTAGTAAGAAGAAGGCCTTAGTGATGAGTCGAAGAGAGCTCTAAGCTATTGAGAAGGCCAAAGAGCCTATGTTTTTATTGATTAGAAGATTACTGGAGATGAGAGATTTGAAGGATATTCTAGATAAAATCTGAGGGCTGATTGATGAGTTTACTGACTTGTTTCTTGAGGAGTTGCCTAAGGGACTAACCCTAGTTTAAGGTATAGAGCTCTGTATTGGCTTGCAATTTGGTACCACCCTGCTGAATTGATCTACATACAAGATGAATCTTGACTAGGTTGTCAAGTTGAAAAGATAAGTAGATGAGCTCATAGAGCAAGGATATGTGAGGGAGACCATGAGCCCGTATGCTGTACCAGCTTTACCCTTTCCTAAGAATGATGGTACATAGTGCATGTGCATTGTTAGCTGAGTAATTAATGGAATCATTATCAAATACAAGTACTCAATATTTAAGCTCGATGACATGTTGGATGAGCTCCATGGTGTTAAAATATTTTCGAAGATTGATCTATGAAGTTGTTATTACTAAATTTTCATAAGACTAGGTGAAGAGTGGAAGATTGTCTTCAAGACTAGGCATAGTCTCTATGAATGGTTGGTTACACTGTTCGGACTTATTAATACATGTGACGTACCCTTTGATTGGAAGATGTGTTGTTGTGTACTTCAATGACATATTGGTATACAATATCGACCTAAACAATCATGTTCAACATCTCCAAGTAGTTTTTGACATTTTGCGAACCAAGAAGTTATATGGAAATTTGAAGATTTGTGCATTCTACTAAGATGAAGTGATTTTTCTTAGGTTTGTGGTGTTAAGGGAAGGAATTTGAGTAGATGAGGAAAAGATCCGAGCTATTCTAGAATGGCTGACATTGAAAAATGTCACTGAAGTTCAAAGTTTTCATGGCTTAGCTTCTTTCTATAAGCGATTTATTAAAAACTTTAGTACCATTGCTACCCCCTTGACTGAGCTGATAAAGAAGAGTGATGGGTTCAAATGGAATGATCGAGCTAAACAGAGCTTTAGGGAGATTAAGGAGACTAAGGAGAAGCTTACCTTTGCCCTTATCATATCACTATCAGATTTTAACAAACCTTTTGAATTGGAACGTGATTTGTTAGGCATTAGAATTGGTGCCATCTTAATGCAAGAACGACAAACGATCGCCTACTACAATGAGAAGCTTAGTGGTGCTACCTTAAACTATTTTATGTACAAGAAAGAGTTGTACTCTCTTTTTCGAGCCTTAACTATTTAGAAACACTATTTATTGCTACAAATGTTTGTTATTTATACTAACCATGAATCATTAAAACATCTTGGGAGTCATAACAAACTCTTAAAGAGATAAGCTAAGTGGTTAGAGTTTATGGAAAGATTTTCATATGTGATCTAACATAAGAAGGGAAGTACAAATGTGGTCACTTATGCTCTATTACGTTAGTAAACCTTCCTGACCACTTTACAAACAAAATTATTGGGATTTTCGCTTATCATCAAGCAATATACTTGTGATCCTCATTTCGGTCCTCTTGTAGAGCAATGTAGAGATGGAGTCATTGTTAGAGTTTATTATGTCCAAGATGGCTATCTCTTTAATGAAAGAAGACTGCGCATACCAAATTGTTCTACGTATAAGCTGTTGGTCAGGGAACCTAACAGTAGTGGATTATCTCATCACTTTAGAGAGACTAAGACGGCTAATCTATTGAAGGAAAACTTTTACTAGCCTAATTTGACCAAGTATGTTCATAAGGTAGTTGGTAGTTATGACATGTAGAAGTGAGCTAAGTGGAAGAGAAAGCCATATGGAGAATACGTGCCCCTATTAATGCCAACCTTACCTTAGGCCAACCTTAGCATAAACTTTGTCCTAAGGTTGTTGTGGACATCTAGAGGAAAAGATTCTATATTTGTTGTCATGGACCGCTTTAGCAAAATAGCAACTTCATCCCATTCTATCGAACTAATGATGCTTTATATATTGATGATTTTGTCCTAAAGTTGTTGTAGACATTTAGAGGAAAAGATTCTATATTTGTTGTCATGGACCGCTTTAGCAAAATAGCAACTTCATCCCATTCTATCGAACTAATGATGCTTTATATATTGATGATTTATTTTTGCAGAAAGTTGTTCGACTACATGGAGCCATATGAGGGACTTTTAGACATACTTTTTCCTTAAACATCGAGAGTCGTAGAATAGTTTTTAGATAGTTTTTGAACAATTTTTTGAGAGAAACACTTTGATCATTGAGAGGATTTTGCTTTTGCTATGGAGACTAAGATTGAAGTTGCAATTGAAGATTATTTCTTTCCAATACAGAATTGATAACATCTATTTTAATTATTCTTATGCAATTCTGTGATTTACTTATACTTTCAATTATGAATATCCTTGAAATTTGAATTAATATTTATGTTTTTGTTTTCAAATCCATTGCTAACTAAAATTATTTGTGAGAATTGATGAAACCCTAGATAGTTAAGATGATGATTGTGTTCATGTTATAGGATTAAGAGATATATGAATGATTTTGATTATAATTGTTAGAAACCCTAATGATACGGGAGTTGATATAGGGTTTGTTAGAAGTTTTTAGTTGATTTGATTAATCAATGTAGAAGTAAAGTTAATTGAATTAATTAGAAATTATCTAAAGATTAATGCAATGTTTGGCAATTGATTATTCACTAAGACATTGGGGATAATTGATTTAGGACATTAGACAATCATAATATCTGGAGATATATGATTATAATTTAGAGTCCATTGTTAATTGGAAGATGTGAAAGCTGACTAATTAATTAGGGGTTTAAATTGTCAAGTTTTAAGGTATAATAATTTCACTTGAATGACCATATAGCTATTAATCTATATAATATGATAACAATTTGATTTGCGTAATCTAAGGTAGATTCTATTTTTCTATAATTCTCAATTCATTGCTTAATTTTAGATTTTTCATAGTTATTTTCTTTTTAGTAATTTTAGAGTAATTATTAGATTAAATATTTTAATTTTGATTGTTTGAATATTGATAAGAACTAGTATAGGATTAGTAATTTCTTAGTCATTGAGGGATCGAAAATTTTACTTTCTCTATATTACTTGATTTCGACTTAGTATACTTGCTGGAGTATTCGCGATTTATTTTTATATTTATAGTTTTAGCAAATCACACATAAAGCTAAGCTAGAGAACTCCAAGGACTCACTTAAAGAATACCAGCTCGAAGCCCTATCCGAGATGGAAATTCCTATTTTGACCTCTGTATTTCCCTTTTCTATTGACCTAATTGCCAACCCTTCATGTGTGCTAGACTTGTTGAATAGGTGTGCTATGATAGAACATTCGAGAAGACAGACCTAAGACTGTCTGAGTCGAGTTCTTAAACTGACAACAGATGTCTGACCTAACTTAAGTTGATTACACTACGTTGGGATTAACTAGGCCCTAACCTGATCTATATTAGGTCAACCCCTGACTACAAATTCTTTTTCTTGTCTTCTTTGTACCATATTTCTAACGTCTAGCCACCAAGTGACACGTGTCTTTTAGTACGACATTATAGAAGGATTCCTTACTTTTCGTACTGAATATTCTTTTTCTCTTTTACCCTTTTTAGTATGTATTTCATAACCTAATTGCATAACCTAATTACAAGAATATGTTGTGAACTATAACCAAGAATAGACAAGGCCGATCGTTGGATAGGTCCAAGCTTGCAAAAAGTTCGAAAAGGATTAATGGGGAAAAGTGCGAAGGGGTAAAAATGAAGAATGAAACAGTAAGTAAAACCCATGAACAGCTCTAGAGGATATGATGTACTAATGGAACTTCTGAGGACTTACGGTTTAATTTGATATGATGCACAAATTGGTCCAGTGAGGTTACTCGCCACCTAACCTTACTTAAGGGAAATGATAAGAATGATGTCGAGAGTAAACAAGCAGTGTTTACGCAAGGAAGAAAAAGTACTCAAAGAGTGTATTAAGAATGATCTGATGTTCTCACAATTATAAGTATAAGTGTATTTATACTTATAAGTTAAGGCAACTTACCTAAAAAAGAAGAGACAAAAAGGGCATTTCCTAGGGGAGTAATATACAAGATATAAAAGGGTAAAAATGAAAATACAAGAAAAGCAATCATTGGTGCAACAGATTCTGCACATGATATTGTATACATGGCGATGTTACATTGGTGAGGTTGTTAGAAGATGTGGAAAAAAAGTACAGATAGATGGGCTTATTTGAGTAGGGATGGCTTAGTTAGTTCGGATTCTCTCTCTTGGCTTTTCGGCAAGGAAGATGCCATCGGTTGGCTCGGTGTTGAAGAGTAATCATTAACTCAACATATTATAGAAAAGTGGGTGATCATACAACACGGCATGAAGGGTGACTCGGCAAGGAAGCATTCGACCTTAGCAGGGGTTGGTTGGAATAGAAGAATTCGTTGTGGCAACCCCTCTAGTCCTTAGGCTTAGTTGCAGGTTAGAGGTTTGGTAACCTGATTCCCATCAAATATCCTTTTGTCTTTTCAGACATGTAAAGTAACTCTAGTGGATGGGTGTATAAACCCCCACTTAATTCTATACTGACAATCAATCCTAAACATTTGAATATTATTCAAGTTTTCTTTAAGCAACCTTAATGTTCTAATTACCTTTCCACTCTAATTTATTCCCTTTACCAAGTAGTATTGGTAAGGGACCCTTTAGTTTGGACCAGTGAGTCATATTTGATGAATTGTAGGCCAAGTAGGATCAATTGGTATGTCATATCCAGTTGGTAGCTGCTCGGCCTTTACTAGCCTTTTCTTTGTTTTCTTTCCTGTTTGCTTCATTGTAGTGTTTCTTCATATATTTGATCCCGGAGACACATCAGAACAACTAGAAAACATGACTCTATTATAGTGGTAGTTGATCAATTAAGCAAAATAAGCTATTTCATCCCTTGGTACAAAACCAATGATGCTTTATTTGTTGCCAAGCTCTTTTTATAGGAGATCGTACGACTACATGGAGTACTAAGGAGTATTGTATCTAATTGTGTTTTGAAGCTTATAGGCTTCTTCTAGTGAACCCTATGGAAGAAGCTTGGCACTAAGCTCATGTTTAGTACTTCTTGCAATCTACAAACAAATGACTAGACGGAAGTTGTGAATAGAACAGCAGGCAACCTTCAAGCTATTGTTGGGAAGAATTTACATGATTGGGATCTCTATTTAACCATCATTGGGTTTACTTACAATTGCTCCACTCATAGCTCAATAGGAAGGATTCCTTTTGAGGTCATCTATGGACTTGACCTAAACTTTTCATTAGATATAATTACCAGCTCAACTACCCAAGGAGAAAGTCAGACCGGCCTATAGCATGCCAAGGAGTTTCAAACATTGCATAAGAAGGTTGTTGAACAATTAATCAAGATAGTAGCCCAATAGAGAGAGTAAGGAAACCGAAGTAGATGGAGAATCATTTACAACCAAGGGGATATTACCTCGATTCATCTTAAGAAGGAATGATTTCTAACAAGGAGGATAAACAAGCTATCACCTAGGTTAAATGGTCCTTTCAAGATCCTTCAATATGTCAACGACAATGCCTATGAGATAGAACTACTCAATGGATATGGTGTGTCTCTTACCTTTAATATCATTGACCTGATGCCTTATGTACTAAGAGAGGAAGAAGAAGACCAAGGTTTGAGGGAAAATCTTCTACAAACCTAAGAAATTGATGGATTATCGACCTTCAGATCCCTCACTTGTGCTCATCTCTTTGGCCTCCAATATCTTACTAAAAGGATTATCTTTCGTCAGCCTACTAAGGACAAGCTCTTGTATGTAGAAGAGTTGTAGGTGAACTCTTTAAATTCTAAGCTCGGATACACTTTGCTTTGTTTGAACCCTTGCCAAGTTGCTAACTTGCAATTGTTGAAGTTAACCTACTGAATGTTGAGTCTGAGACTACTACATGCCTAGCCCTTCTCTTCCAGCCTATAAAGATGATGAATGTCGAGGTTGAGGTCACTATTCACTGATCTTTACTCTCCCAGTGTATAGAATTGTAGCATCATCCAATCACTTCGGTAGCTTCAAGCATAGATCAGCTTTAGCGGCCCTAACATCATTTCAACCTAGATACAATGCCTTAAGATCCTTGACTAGATACCTAATGACAAGCTACCACTTGTCTCTTGCTTTTGTGACAATTGTACTATATTCCTATGTCATATTTACCCTTTTTCATACATACTAGGATTCTTTTTCTTACATTGTCTCCTATGTAATTTTCCATATTGTATCATTGCCCTAAGAGACTTACAATAAATAGTCCTTTTTATTATAATCGAAATCATCTTACAGTTGATAGATATTGAATATACTTGTTCTTACAAGATACTCTTCTCTAAGTACATTCCTTTTACACTCTTATTTAATCTTGGTGAGTGGAACTTATTATTTAGCTTATGAGTCATATAGGGCAAAGTACTAAGTTGTGTCATCTTCATTGGTACGCCATATCCTCTAAGCTGCTTCATGGAACTATTGTGTTTGTCGACTTTCCATTCCTTCATTTTTTGATACTTCAAAGGACTTACTTGGTTACAACTTCTTCGATAAGTCTTAGTGACCAACTTAGCTCCTAAGCACATCATAAGCTACCTAATGTATCCTCCCTTCACCTTTCCTTTACCCCCACCAAAACTTTGCTATAAGGAATTAACCTCATTACATTACTTTACTAGGAGCATAAAATAGGATACAGAATACATAAGAATAGTTGTGGCCATTGCCTTTGTGAAGATTTCTTGTACAACTTCATTAAGTAAATGTCACAACCTTGAATATGACTTAGTAGTGATAGACTGCCATGTATAAATTAGAAGTGACTATTCACATACTTGAAAACTTTACCGATTACTTCCAAGAAGTACATGAAGCATCAACACCTAGAATTTTATAGAGTGTCATAGACTTAATAACATAAAATAGAGTCTAAATATTATTACTTAAATATGAAATTACAAACTTAAATAAAATACTTCAGAAGTCTTTCAAACAAAACATATTACAATTAACTTAATATATTTCTTTCTTTATTCATAATTTAAATTTCTTGCTTGCTCTCCTCAACCTTGCTACTAAGCTTTTAACCCTTACTAAAGGTTTGGATCTTTTAAGATAGATTCAGTAAGGTTCCTGCATCAAATCAAAGCTATTAGGATATAAACTATAGCCAGCTTAGTAAGATACCAACTCATACCACCTTTCAAGCAAGTTAGTTAAACAAGTAAATGCTATGCAACAATTAAATAGACATAGCAATATATGTGGCGTTTTTAATTTCCATCCCTTACCCACACCCCCTCCCCTCTCCTTCCCCCCACCCTTGGCCTTGGGATGAGGTTTTATAGTTCCACCAGTGTCCAGGCATCGAATTTAGCATAAAAGTCACCTAGCATAACATCCTTGGCCTCCATAAAATGCCCGTAGAACCTTAATACTCAACTGAACCTAATGTTAGTAATGATCAAGAGATTCTGTCCCTTGATCGGTCCTAAGTGAACCAAATGGACTTATTCTCATTGAGCTCATGAGAGAACCAATCTCTTGGTTATCTAGAAGAACCAACAAAATGTTTAACCTAGAATTCTCATAAGAAAGATCTTCCAATTAACCAAAGGAACCAAAATAAATGTTCGTAGAGGCCTTATAAATAATCATAAGAGAGGGATCTCTTGATTGGTCCTTGAAAGGCCCAAATGAAAATAAGAAATAATACCTTCCCTAACCACCAAATGACCATGGATTGATTAGATCTTTTATCAACCTTCGAATTTATGTAAACTCAAAACATAGGAATGGACACGACCTCATTTAATGCATGACCATCCTCAAAATCACTTAGTTTGCAATAAATGAGGTAGGTTTTAGCCTTTCCATTCCATGTGTGACTATGGTGGCAAACAAAAGGAGTTTATGCAATATGTTATGCATGACCACTTTAATGTTTAGATTTCAATATGCTTTAATCTTCATTTATTTTAGTGATCACCTAAAACATCATACAATCATAGGAACCACATCACATCACAATCATCAACTTTATTTATGGAAGTAATTCTTATGTGTCTTAACAGCCAATTTAAGCGCATATGTTTCCCAAATACCCTAAATAAAACACTTCAAAGTCAAAAGGAAGCTTAGGCTTTTATGATTTGAAGAGGAAATATATAAAAATGATGTTGTATGTACACAAGTAGTCCTAAAATGGAATTTGTTGTTAGCAGTGAAACCGAGAAGAATAGATAAGGTAAAGAAAGATATACCCTCTAATTCTAAGGATAAGCAAGATAAGAAAGAAAAACACTCCACCTATACTTGCATTAAAGAGAGGACAAACCATGAAATGAAAAATGTGCAAGAGGTCACTTCAAAAAAAAGATGCTTTGACTTCCTTAAATAAAACATGTGAAGGCTTATTGGATATGCATGTTCTATGTGCAAAATATGGTGATAATTATTTTAAAAACTATTTATTTCATTATTATGTGTATCAAAATTTTATTAGCACTAACGTGTCATATATATATACAAATCCATACACACATACATAAATACATATACACATAGAGTGTGTAATACTTAATGGGTCTTTTTTCCCCCCTAAAACCTAACCTAATTTTATTGGTTATCAAATGTATAGAGAGTTTACATGTTACTATGACTACTATTTGTTGTCAAGTGATTTTGGGGTATAGCTTTGATCCTGCAAAAGCACAAGTAAAGGTTAAGTGATACTAAGCCTAGTTTGGTGTAGCTACTTTAATGACTAAATCAGTGGTTTTTTGAGGAAAGAATGCATGTAAGTATAGAGTTGAAAGGCATAAGAGAGTTATTATAGTGTTTTCCTTCCCTTATTTATTAGCGTATGCTGAGTGTTTGTAATTATAGTTAATCATTGGTTGTAGACTACGTAGCACTCCAACAATTAAGCACATGCTTAAAACATAGGAGTAATAGGTAGTTGTATAATAGGATCATATAAGATCATAATTGTTTATGCCACTTTCCTATGTTCAAACCAAATATATGAATAAGTCGAGCTTCAAGGCCCATCAGATGGGCTAAGTCCTTATTAGCCTTAGCTAGAAATAACATTAGTCGTCCATTCGGTAGCTAAATTGCTAAGTAAAATGTTAAGGTGAAATTTGAATATCAACATTTGCCCCCTAACTCGATAATCAAGGATTCGATTATAGGAGTGAATAAGATTCATTACTTAGTCTTGAGTGATCAGATGGTTAAGATCAATTCCAGATGCTGAGTGATATGCCAAAATTTGGGTTGTCTCCCATGTGTGATTTTTTATTTTGAAAAGCATTGTATCAGATCTTAAGTGAAAGGTCATAACCTTTTAACTTTCTTGCTCATCCACTTTCTAGCAACAGTTTGTGTGATAGCTATTATACTAGTCATTATTGCACCACTTGCTATTAATTGTCAATGATACCATATCCCTTAGATATTTGACCTTTGATACACATCATCCATCTGTTCCTAATGGTCTAATCAGAGCTTGAATCCCTATCAAAGTGCATTTGAATTCCGAGAAGGGACCACTTATGTATTAAGCTTTTTCATTTTGACTCTCACTTCTTGCTTCTCTCTCATTCATATCTATTTTTAGAATCTCTTTGCCTTCAAGATTTCTCTCTACAAGTTCTTGTGCTAATGAGTAATCTTCGACAACTTAAAACTTCAATAGGTATGGTACGAAGCGTTATTCATCAACTTGTTGTTTCAAATTCCAAAGTGATTGTGTTCTCCCCCTTACCCCCTAAAAAGGAATGGTTCGACACCTTCATCTAATAATTTGATTGATAATACGATGGAGCAATGGGAAAAAATTGCTAATATCAATGCTCTTCCTGTAGATAACTACTTCGATGATAGGGAAGGAAGGCCTGTTGCCAGGTATTTGTACATTAATGTAATTTATAACGTTGATTCTCCAAATGGAGTAGTGAGTAACACCATTAGGACACTCATTTTGAAGTATAATAAGCATTGGTAAGATCTTCCCAATGCATAGCATCTGCGTAGGTTAAAGGAGGATGAAAGGGTTTGTTTTCCAATAAATTGTGAGTTCCATATATATTTGAAATATCTTGATTTTGGGCTGCATTTCCCATTTTCCACTTTTTTGAAGTATTTTTTCAATTATTTCCAAGTTATGCCAATTATGTTCTCCTTTAATACCTATAGGCTTCTCATTGCATTTCAGATTATATGTGAAGAGATCAAGGTTAGGGCTACACATTAATTATTTAGATTCTTTTTCTTAATAAGGAGGTGGCTTGATGGTTGGTACTTCATTGCGGCTTGGTATGGGGGTAAATTATGGATGGGTTAGAGTCTAAAATTCATAAGTGGCATGACAAATAGGTCGGATGAAGATTTGGATTTTTGGACTCAATGGACTGAGCCCATCCATACCAAAGACATCGAATTGTTGCTGAATGATGCCGCTACTACCAGGAAGATTCAAGAGCAGCAATGGAATAGGATGTTTTTCTTGGAAGCTGAGTAGATCATAAACCAATATGAAAAAGGGGAACACATCCTCTCTAACAATGAAGGTAGGTATTGGTCTACCTATCGTATTAATTAGAGCTACAATAGGAAAGCCAATCTCGTAACTTGGGGAGAGAATAGTTGCCTTTGAGCTTTGCCCAACACAGACGTATAAGTTTTTAATTCTTTCCTTTCCTCTTTATAGTACTCTTTTATTTTCCTTTTGTAGACATGGGTGTTGGGGATGTGTATCCCATGAAATTGCTAGCCGAAGCTATGACCAGAAAGCAAACGCTTGACAAGTGTGTGGTTGCTAAAGCTCTTATTAGTTAGCTACCTACATCGAAAAAGACCTCCTAAGAGCAAGTTCTAATAGAGGTTGTTGTTAAAAAAAAAAAGAAAAAAGGAAACTCCTCCTGCTGATAAGGAGTAGGGTACTGAACAATTGGGAGCTGCTGGATCTATACAGCTTAAGGTAGTTCCTTCTATAATAAATACTCCTTGAGCAAAAGTGTGGGGAATGGCTAACTAAGATATTGCTGGTGAGACCAGTAATGAGGTTATTCCTTAAGAGCAAATAAATGATGAGTTGAGCACCACAAAGAGAAGTGGGAAATGTAAATCTTGCAAATTTAACCTTTTAGATATAGTGTCAAATTCGAGTATCATAGATATTTTCCTAAGTCGGCAAAACCACATAAAATGACAACTAATTAAAATTTTAAATTCGAAACTTAAAATGAATATAAAAAACCTTATTATACGATTTGAAAACCCCAATCACATATGAAAACCATAATCCTTACATTCATATACTTTTAAAAATGTGAACCTAAACTTAATATAAATTGTAAATATTAAATTGTAAAAATTTTAAATTCTATAAATTATTTTAATGCTTGAAAAACCATAAATCAATAAAATTATCATTAATTTTAATGAAATTGTATGAAATTGATAATGAACAATCAAAGATAATTTCAAATAATAATAAACAACAAAACTAAGCTAGTTAAAATAATAAATTAATAAATTTACAAAATTAATTTTCTACATGTATACATAAGTAGTCTCATAATATGCATAAATATACTATTAAGCAATTTCTTCTCTTTTCTTAATATATCCTATGATATATATATATATATATATGTGTGTGTGTGTGTGTGTGTGTGTGTGTGTGTGTGTTACATAATAAAATGTGTAAATATACCTTTTTCTTACTAATACACTAACCAAGCATAATATATTATTATTATTTTCTCTTATTATTAACTACATGTAACATATGGTGTATATTGTACTATACTTATACTAAGTATTATACATGTGTTATACTAAATATTTTGCTTCATTCTAAGTATACTCTAACTACCCCTAACCCCTTACATTGTCCCATTTGAAATGACTAGACCCTTCTTTTCTTACAAGGTTGTACCCCATCATTTTATCAAGGACAAAAGACAAGTCAAATCAAATCAACATTATTCTTTTTCCCATTACACCATTGGTTCATTTTTCTACTCTTTCCTCTATTTTATTTATTTATTGTATTTTATTATATTTTCTTTGCATAAACTAAATGCGTTAAAACATTCTTCTTTGTCCTTCGTAAACCCCATAAATTTCCTTACTTAGTTCGCGCTATGAAATCGGGTACCACGAGTAAATTATCATAACACATTCTTAAGAATAACAATCCTAAATATTAAGCCAATTGAATCTTAAGCTCCTAAGTGTAAGTTGAATACTCCTGAAATTGTGAAAAATCCTAAAACATACTTAAACTCACTAAAATCCTAAACCTTAGGATAATAAAGGACTTATGACCTTAAATAAATAATTAAAAATATAATTTGAATAAATTTTATTCAACTTTAGGAAGTTATAAAATTTCTTAAGAAGCAAATCACAACCCATGAATTAATTTAAGAACCAAGCCCTAAAAGAATTACATTTAAGACAATTCTTTTATTTTCCCTTATAAGCTATGATACATATGGATAGGTAAACTAATTAATCACATTAAATAATTTATCATTTGGGAGTTAGAATTGCCTATCGCTTGATAACCTATTAAAAGCTAGTGATAAGACACTTTCCATATTCACTATAACCTATACTACATAAGAGTAAGTTATCATATTATTTTATCAATTCAATTTTTAAATAAATGACAAGACAACATAATGCCCTATTTGTCCCCTACAATGGCCTGTTGAAAAAGAAAGAAGAGGGGGGCCATGCCTTGTCATTTATCCATCAAACTAATTGTTTTTCACATCTACTATTTACCCTATATTGCTTACATCATCAAATCATTATAAAGTAAGACTTTTATGACAAGTTTCAATGCATTAAAAGGAGCTTTATGGATGCATTTTCTCACCCTTTTGAACTGGCACTCTCTCTCCTCGTTTCCCTCATCTTTCATTTCCTTTTTCACACTTCAAACACAGGACAAAAGAGGAAAGCCAACCCTACAAAATCTACACATTGCCACCACTTCTTTTGCTTCCACACTTACGACACAAACATTGTTTTGTTGCCTTCTTTGTCAACTTCAAAAGCCATTTTAGGAGTCTTTAGAATATCCCCAAAACCTACCCTAAACATCAAGATCCTAGTTATTAAAAGAACTTGTAAGAAGAGGAAGGAAAGCAAGGAGCTAAAAGGACTCTTAGTTGTACAACCACCCATTTTTACACTTTAAGGACGAGTAAGTTTATTTCCTTGTTAAAGTGCTTTAGTAAGCCATGTTAGGAGATCACATTTTTATGAAGATATTAAAATGAACAAAAGGAGATAAAATAGCTAGACCCCTTTAAGAAATAAGCTTATGAATCTCTTACATAAAAGTTGAATATGAGTATGCTAAGTTGGTATTTTGTAGGATACATGTCTAGCACTTAAAATAGAAGCTTGTAAGTTGAGAAAATCATAAAATATGTGTATGGAAGGGGAGATAACATACTGGATGTATAGAGTATGTAGGGTATTTAAATGTTATTTTTGACTTCTTGTAGTCACATATGCTCAAATCTAGCTTTAGGTAAAGGAAAATCCGCTACATAAAGTTTTTATGAAGAAACCAACTTTTTGAGATGTGAACTATGGCATAGAGTTTATGATAAGTATGTGATTTATCATTTTTATGTAGTACATATGCTAAATAATCACCTCATGGAAGAGAAGTTGAGTTAGACTTAGAATATGAGTAGTATAAGTTCATGATTTAACACTTAAACTTAAGGGAATGATAAAACAAGTTGAAAAACCAAGTGGGTAGCCTTTAAACCAAACCGTCTAAACCTGGAACTACAAGAAAAAGTTACTTAAAAATATGATAAAACCAAGTAAACAAAATGAAAAGACCAACTAAAGCAAGTATAACAAGTGTATAAAGCCCAAAATTCAAAATTGAGCTTAAAACACTCAAAGCAAACTTAGAACTCTAAGTTGGACCTTCACCAAATTTCTAACCAGCACCTTAATTTATCAATGAAGGTTGTTTTGAAGCCCATAAGAAGCCCACATAGTACTCCCCAACCCCAACAAAGTAACTAGCCTTAGTTTACATAAAAAAAAAAGGCGCCCATTTGACCACTTAAGCATACATAATAGTCTAAGAAAATGTTGATAGCACTACGGGTGTAAACCAAGGATGGAAATTTGATCTTAGAGAGTGTATTATGTTTAGAATAAAGTCTTAAGCCTAAGGCCAAAAGATTTCCTAAGATGACATAAAGCCCAATAACTAAACTAAGCCCAAAAGAGTTTAAAAACTTGAGGACTGCTACTATTCTGATTAGTGGACAGATTTGTGTGTTTTATCTTGAAAATATAACCTCACTATATTAAAGTACACTTGAAAAAATAAAAATCTACTATAAGATCATAAAAATTGGATTTAAAACAAGAAAGTTATATGCAATTGAAGTTTTAGTACAACCGGGAAGAATCTAGGAACTAAGTTAAAACTGTAACTTAAAAGATATTAGGAATGCTTTCTAATTTTATTTCAAATTCTTATAATATCATATTTATGATGTTTAAGGGACCTTATCGTTAGAGAAGACTTAGCCCCAAACTATTACGACTAAGTTATGGCTGAGTGAATGATTCTTGATGACTTCATGCTTAGTTTTGTTTGTAGTGTAGATGTATTTCAATTTATATAATGAACTTGAATGCATATGGGATATGGGAAATGCATGTGTGTGCTATTGTGATTGAACCCCATGATGTGCTAATTAGAGAATGAACGAAATTATTTGTGATGATAGATATGTATTGTTGATATGGAATGCAAGTGTCTAATTATGATGAAAAATGGATTAAGTAATTATTTGATTAAAGAATTCAATGAGTAATGCATTTCTCATATTTGCATTATAACTATACTGACTATTACCTTACGTAGAAGATGGGAAGGGGCTCACAGGAGTAGAGTCTTTTGTTGGGATTAGGCAAATGTGTCACTTATATTATTGAGCCTTTGTCCTAAGCTTTCGGGCTTACTAGGTTCTAGGGGACACTAACAGTTAGTGAAGGGCCGTGTCTTATAGCTTTGGTTTAGGGTGTATGATGTGGATTGTAGAGGCCACCACATCGCTAAACTTAGGAATTTTAACTTAAAGTTTGGTTTTAAAAAAGAAAGTATATTTTCCATATGAAAAGTAAAGTTGTTTATATTACATATAAGTTTGAGTTATTTCAAGCACGTTATATAGAAACCCAAGTGCAAAAACTTGGTTGATGGTTTGTATTGGTTAATTATCTCCAATCCCGATTATAAGGGGTGTAATTTTGAGTTGTATGCAACTCCTAGGTCGCTGCATATGTTGTTTGGCATTCTAAGTGATTCATGCATCCATATGGTTATACATTTAAATAAATTATTTGTGTTACATGACAGAAGGATTAGCTCACTAAGCTCTTATAGCTTACTCCCCTACAGTTTTTCCCTTGCAGGTTGATCGATAGCTGGGATAGGTATAGGAATCGAGTATAGAGTGCTACCATTGAATAAGTATGATGAAAAGCTTGTGTAATTGATTTGGAATGCTTTAGGAAACAACTAAGTTTAGTATCTTTAGTAAGTTTAGGATTTTCTAAAATTGTTTATCTTATTTCATTATTCTAGTAGGAGATGCTGATTCTTTGCAGTTTTAAGGAACTGTAGAATATTGAATATCTATAGTTATTTATATTATACAATGAGTTAATGAACTAAAATCAAAGATCCTAGTGATTAATTATTTAGAGTCTTGTAATATTTGACTTCTAAGGCAGTTTTCTTATTATGGGTGCACACGTAATATGGAAATTTTAGGTAATACTACTAAGCCCCCTATAGAGTCCTTATAGGAAAGAGCTTACTGACTAAGATCTATCTAAGAAGAACAAAGGTTTGGATGAGAAGATGAAGGAAACTCTAAGAAATAAAGCTCTTAGCATTAGTTCTATTGAGTTTATCCCTAACTAAGAAGTGGGTGAATATTTCATGCCATGTTGGAGCTACAACATCTTGCACATTGATTTTGCTTTGGGTGATAGGACTAAGTCCTTAGCCTTGAAGGAAGGAGTCATTCTACTTAAGGATAGGGATATTGTAAAGAAAGATGTAGATAGAGTAGGCAATTACAATAAAGGCCATATTGTTGCTAAGTTGTATGATATGAGTAATAATCATGACCTTTTTCATTTATGGCTTATGTCGTACTGTTGACATGATTTCGTTTGTTTATAGATTAGTATCCATGTTCTGACAGCTTTGGATGGGGTTGAAAAGGAAATGAAGAAGGTATTATCTAAATTTTGTTACTTTGCTAAGAAACAATTAACTCATTCAACTTTGTTAATTTATTGCAGAAAGTTGAAGAGGCTTATAACTCCTCTAAAGTTCAAATCGTCACTGCTAAGAACATGAGAATTAAGGCTAAGATAGAGGCCAAGAAGTTGCAGGAAGAGCTCTCTATTCAAAGTAAAGCTTTAGGTTCTCAGCATTCTATGCCCAAGGCATAATTGTTCCATCTAGCCTTTCAAGTCAATAGGCCATGTTGCCTACGACTTCCCAAATCTTGATAGGATCTTCCCAATCTGAGTTGAGTTTCTCTTAATTCCCTTACATACCAATTGCTTTTAATTTTTTGCAAACCAAATCTTTAGGCTAAAATACCTTACGTTTTACCTTCTGATTGTATTACTTAGCCGCTTTATGCTGATATGTAGCAACTCTTGCCCTTATGATATCCCTAATTTCCTTGATTATATCTAAATTGGCCGTAAGGCTGACTTGATTTGCCACAATATCAAAATTCTATGTTTAAATGTTGGGTAGATCCAACTTAGTTAGCTAAATTGCTTTTGATTTATACGCAAGCCTAAAGGGTGTTTCACTAGTTGAAGTCTTATGGGTGGTCCTATACCCTATTAAAACATTCAATAGTTTGTTGGCCTATTTACTCATAGCTTGATCGAATCTTCTCTTTAAACTATTTAGGATGGTCTTATTAATAGCTTCCACTTGCCCATTGGTTTAAGGATGAGCTATTGAAGTGTAATTCAAACAAATTTTGTGTTTTTTACAAAATGCTTAGAACTTATCATTATCAAGTTGTGGTCCATTATTAATATGTATCATAAATGGAACCCTAAACCTTGAAATGATAAAGTTGAAAACGAAAGCTTTGACCTTTTGTTTGATGATTTTAGCCACTGCTTTGGCCTCTACTTACTTAGTAAAATAATCTACAGCAACTATGACAATTGCCATTGGGTTGTAGACTTTGGAAACGGTCCAAGTATGTCCAATCCCCATTAGGCGAAAGGCAAAGGGCTGGTGAGGCTGTGCAATTTAGTAGAAGGCACATGACTTAGTGGCTTATGTTTCTAACATTATAGACATTGTTGGCTAATGATAGTCGAGTCTCAATATGCTAATATATAGGGTCTAACCCTTTACATGGTTGCTACAAACATTGCCATGTAACTTAGACAATATTTGTTAAGCATCTTTTTGTGGAAGGCATTAAAGATAAGGTTGGGAGAAGTTACGTTTGTATAATTGCTCATCAATTAGTATATAGTTTATAGCCTGATATATTAACCTACAAGCTTCTTTTTTATCATCAGGAAAAACACCATCCTTCAAATCGCAAGTAATTGGATCCACCTAAGACCTCCTTTAGGTAGGGAGCTAACTCATAGCTCTACCCAATAGTTTCTAGGCTTTTATTGGGGAGATACTCAATGAAAATCTTGTTATTTAAATCAGAAAGCACTGTACAAGCTAACTTTGATAGTTTGTCGATAGCAATGTTTTTAGTCCTTGGTATTTTCTCAATTGAAAAAGATTGAAATTCTTCCTTGAGCATTTGTCCTATTAGTAAGTACTTACTCATCACTTCTTCTTTCACTATGTAGCTCCCTTTGACTTGATTTACGACCAACTGTGAATCGAAAAAGACTTTGACTTTCTCGACACCAACTTCCTTTGCTAGCTTAAGTCCAACAATTAAGGCTTCGTACTTGGCTTTATTATTGCTGGTTAGAAACCCAAATTTTAATGCATAGTTAACTTTCACATTATGAGGCTCTTGTAAAATGAGACCTACTTTGCTTCCTTCTTTAGTGGAGGAGCCAACAACATATAAGTTCCATATAAGTATGTCATGGAGCTTTTAATACTGATCCGGGTTTATATTGAACACTATAGGCACTTAGCTCCATGACATACTTCATCCTCCTCCTCGAGGAGTCTGGTCGCTATAAATATTGTCATAGAGGCTTATCAGTAAGGACAATAATTTGATGTGCCTCAAAATATGGCTTCAACTTCCTTGTTGAGAGGATTACTACCAAAAAAACCTTTGAATCTCTGTACATGGGTATTCTAGCCCCTATAAGACATTGCTTACATAATAAATTGGCTAATGTTCTCTATGTTCTATCTTGACCAAGATAGATGAAAGAGCTCTATTATTGACCAGTAAATACAAATACAAATTTTCTTTAGGAATAGATGTTAAGAGTATTGGGGGTGATGTGAGAAACTCCTTCAACTCATCAAATGCTTTCTTACACTCATCAGTCCACCGAAATTCCTTCAAGTTCTTCAGCACTTTAAAAAACTTTACGCATTTATCTATGCTTCTTAACAGAATCTATTTAGAGTGGCTATCTGCTTAGTTAGCTATTGAACTTCCTTAACTATGCTAGGGGACTTCATATATCGAATAGCATCAATATTTCTTGGGTTTACTTCAATGCTATGCTGGGTGATCATATATCCTAAAAATTTTCCTGAGGTAGCATCGAAAATACACTTTTGCAAGTTTGATTTCATATTGTATCTCCTCAAGGTTCAAATGTCTCCTTACGATTAGTAAGATGTTGACTTTCCATCATGCTCTTTAGAATCAAGTCATCAACAGAAACTTTGACATTTTGATGGATCTAGGGTTTAGACATCTTGGTTATAAGCCTTTGATAGGTTACACCAACATTTTTGAGCCTAAAGGGCATCATCGTATAACATTATGTTCTAAAGTTAATGATAAAGGATGTGTGGACTTTATCCTTCTTTTCCATTTTAATTTGATTATAGTTGAAAATGCATCCATGAAACATAGTAAAGGATGTTTGGTGGTTAAGTCAACCATTTGACCTATTCTCAACAAAGGGAAACAATCTTTACGATAAGCCTTATTCAAATCTGTAAAGTCCATGCACATGAGCCATTTGCCATTAGACTTCTTGACTAACACATAATTGGTTAGTCAAGTCAAATAAGGCTCTTCCCTTATGAACCTTACCTTTAATAGCTTTTGGACTTCTTCTTTAATGGTTGCTTGCCGTTCAGGGGTAAAATGCCTTTTCCTTTGCTAATTTATCTTTGCATTAGGATCAATTTGAAGCTTGTGCGTTATTACCTCTCTAGGGATGCCCTATATACTTGAGGGAGACCAAGACCAACCAAATACATCGGCATTATCTTGCAAGAAGTTAATTATACTTTGATGAGAATCTATCGACAAAGGTTTCCCTATCTTTGTTTTCTTCTCAAGATTATTTCCTAGTGGGATTTCCTCTATCTCTTCCTTGACATTTTCTACACCAACTAACTTCTATTTTAGACATGTTTCAACATGCAAAACTTCTTCGTGCCATAGTGTTATTAGATACAGGGATCTGGTTAATTGCTGGTCTCTTTTACATACTTTAACTCTAATGGGAGTGGGAAATTTCGCCTTAAGATGTGTAGTTGAATGAACCATGCCGAATAAATGCTAACATGATTCATCCATAGTCATATTATATGGAGACCAACATTTGACAATAAGAAAATCCACTTTGTCTTCCATAACATGCTTGTAGTCTCCGATTTGAATTGGGAGAGAAATAACTCTGGTAAACCTAAACGGGTTGATTATTGAAAGCATATAAATCATAATTGTAAGATCTCAGCTGTGCTTTACTCTTTGGCTTCATCTAATTGAAGGCGTGTTGGAAAATATTATTTGCTAAACTCTTAATGTCAACTAAAATTTTTTTGACCTCGAAGTTGACAATCCTTACACTAATTATGAGTGCATCATCATGGAACATTTGAATGCTTTTCAAATCCTCCTTTGTGAAAGAAATTGAATTGTTGACTTTGACCTTCTTGCCTGCACATTATAAACATAGTGTATGGCATTAGTCGAGCTCGAAGAGCTTGATCGACCTAAGGTGGAAGGTCCACTAACAATAGAATTTATTATACTATTCGCTGCTTTGCTGCTACTTCCATATCTCATATCTCTTCTAGCCTAAGAAGGCCATGTCACATTTTCTTACCAAAGACATATGAGTTGGTCATCCAATATTCACAGCATCATGGGCCAAAAACTTACTCAGATTAGATTACATCCTCGATTACGTTTTTGAGTTGAATACACTCATCAGTATTATATCCTCTGTCATGATGAAAATCACAATATTTATTAGAGTTTCTATGTGATGGATTTCCTCTTATTCTTTCTAACTATTACAATACCCCTTTCTGATTGTGTACTTCCATTAAAATGTCCACAATTAGACGATTGAGCGGTGTGTGAATAGAATAAGTTGGGATGTGTAGCCTCTTTCTCTCACCATTATTTCACTTAGAACACTAATCATCGTGTATTCTGAATTGATCTTTCGTGTTCTTCTTCTTGTCGCCTTTTTGGTCTCCTTTACTCTAGTCAACCTCATGTGGAGCTTTAATATTGTCTTCTTGGTGAATATAAGATGTGACCTTAGCTTTAAACTCGACAAAAATTTTTGACTTATTTTTGGCCAAAGAATTAAAAGAGTTTCGATTAGGTTTAACTTCATCAATTACAACGTTAAGAGCAACGCTTCTGTCTAATTCCAGAATCTAGACCATCGCAGCCATGAATCGAGCCAATTAGTCCCCAATAAATTCATTTGATATTTGTTTTATAGTGTTAAGGATAGAAAAATCTTTAATTGGAAGCTTACTTACAAGGAAGTGTTGTAATAACATTTCTGCTAAATCTTTGAAGCATGAGATCATGTTTAGTTTCAAATGTTTAAACCATGTACTTACCTCGTTCCTCAAGGTTGAGGGGAATGCTTGATAAGCTATGGCATCACTCAAGCTATGAAGCTTAACTAAGGTATGGTAGTACTTAAGATGGTCTTTAGGATCCCTCGTTCCATCATAAGTCTCAAATTAAGGTGACTTGACGTGCCGTAGTATTACTTCTTCTAGAATTTTGGGGATGAAAGGAATCCTTTTTATCTAGAATTTTTTACTTGTCAAAGTAAGGGTACTAACATGTAATGGTTCTGCATAGTGCACCTATTGTGGTTATTTCCCTTTGTTACCCTTTTTGAGAGCAGGGTTTGAAGGTCTAAGTGTAACTTTGACTTGCTTCTTAGGCAATTCAAGAGAGTAAATTGAATCATTAGAGCACTCGGCATTATTATCACCATGCTCTTTGTTTTGTTCTTGCTATACATCCTTACAAAGAAGACTAAGGATTTCATCATGCTTCTTGTTATGCTCATGATTTTCTTTGGCTAGATTAGTTGAAAGTTGCTCTAATTTAGCCAAACGTTAATCATCAGTATGCCTGCTCCCCCCTTAATTGGTGTTGGGGTGATCAATCAGCACCTGCACTTTTTGTTATTCTTGTTTTAACTATGTGAGTAGGTCATGGAAAAATAAACGACTCCAAAAGTTGTCAAGTAATTTTGGGGTAAAGCTTTGATCCTACAAAAGCACAACTAAAGGCTAAGTGGTATTGAGACTTGTTCGGTATAGCCATTCCGATAGCTAAGTCAGTGGTTATTTGAGGAAAGAATATGTACAAGTATGAAGTTAAAAGGCATAAGAGAGTTCTTATAGTACCTTCCTTCCCTTATTTTATAAGTGAATGTGGAGCATTTGTAATTGCAGTTAATCATTGGTCGTGGATCATGTAGCACTCTAGCAATTAAGCATACGGCTAAAATATAGGAATAGTAGGTGGTTGTGTAATAAGATTATACTAGATCATACTAGATCATACTATTCATACCACTTTCCTAAGTTTAAACCAAATATATGAATAGGTCAGGCTTCAAGGCCCATTAGATGGGCTAAGCCCTTATTCACCTTAGTTAGAAATAACATCAATCATCCATTCAGAAGTTAAATTGCTGAGTAAAGTGATAACGCAAAATCTAACTATCAAGATTCCATGTTTTGTAAATACCATCATGTATCGAAAAATTGTTGGATTTTACTCACCAAAAGTATATATGGGAAGTGTGTATTACTTAATAAATCTTTTTTCTCATGTTATGGAGCCTGTTTGAAAAGAATTTGTAATTTCCACATCCATACATATACATTGATGTCTTTCTTTAGCAACATATACGATGACTACCCAGTTGAATATAACAACAAATGTTTAAGTCCTATGGATGGTAGCTAGACTCTTAAAACATTGGCCATACATCTAAAGACCAACATCAGTTGAATGGTTATGAAGAAGTTGTATGTGGATAGGGTATATTACTTTAATAGGATGTTTATGGTAATAAATAATGAGTTCTTCAATGTGTATTATTGATTCATTTCTTTTGTGGTATGTAATGATTGGATATAATAAATTATAGGTCGATGTGCTTAAATCTATAAGAAAGAATTTAGCATAAACTAGATGCACAACACAAAAATTATTATTGTATTATTTATAGTAAGATGAGAAACAGATAAAACAAAGGGATATGAACAACTAAGAATTCAAATCTAATAGTTGAACTGGGAAAAAATAGGCCTAATCTGATGGGAATCAGGTTATTGGACCCCTGACCTACAGCCGAGCTTGAAGACTAAAGGGCTGGCATGATGAATTTTTCTGCTCTAATCAACCCCTACTAAGGCCAAGTACTTCCTTGCGAAGTCACCCTTTATGTCGTGCCGTATGACCTCCTATTTTTCTACAATATGCCAAGTTGATGATTACTCATTAGCATTATGCCAACTAATAACTTGGCATCTTCCTTGCCAAGAAGCCGAGAGAGAAAGTTCGGATTGACTAAGCCATCTTTACTCAGACAAGCCCATATGATCGTACTTTTTTTTCCGCATCTTCTAATGACCTCACCAATATAGCAGTGCTATGTGTATAGTAACATGTGCAAAATCCATTACACCTATGATTATTTTTCTTATATATTCATTTTTACCCTTTTGTATATTATACATTACTTCCTTATGAAATGACTTTTTGTCTTTTCTTTTTTAGGCAGGTTGCCCTAACTTATAGATATAAATACCCTTGTACTTGTAACTGTGAAAACATTAGATCATTCTTAATACACTCTTTGAGTACTTTTTCTCCCTTGCTTAAATACTGTTTATTTACTCTCGACATCACTCTTATCCTTTCCCTTAAGCAAGGTTAGGTGGTGAGTAACCTCACTAGACCAATTCGTACATCATATCGAATTGAGCCATGAGTCCTCGGAAGTTCCATTGGTGCATCATATCCATTGGAGCTGTTTGTAGGTTTTGCTTACCATTTCATTCTTCATTTTTACCCTTTTGTACTTTCCCTTTTAATCCTTTTCAAGCTTTCTAAAAACTTGGACTCATCTAACGACCAGCCTTATCTATTTTTTGTTACGGTTTGCAACATCTTAATATCAAAGTAGAGGTTTTGTATGAACTATAGTAGCTCTTCTTGAAGTTCTGTTATACTTTATTTTGTGTGTGTGAAACACAACACGTTATTGTGTTCAACTAAGTGTTGTGTTGTTAACTTTTAATTTCCTGAAGTATTTGTTTGAGCTTTGAATCTGTGAAGAAAAATAATAGACCCAAATATGAATGTTGGTATTGGTGATGATAGTGGAGTTGTCCACCATAGATGACAATCCTAGGGAACTCCTAGAAGTACTAACGAGAGACTTAATGTAGTAGCTAACCTTTTAGTAAATCTAACCTGAGCAATTCATATGTTGTCTTACTGACCTACTGAAGCCGTATAAAACACTCCACAAGCTGCCTAACTTGTTAGAGGAGATACCAGCTCCTCCCATTCGAGGTGGAGGAGTTGGCGGATGAGTAAGGTGAAGGATAGACCTGAGAGAGCTTGATAAAGAGGAAGATGAGTATTTTGAAGAGGAGCATGTATAAATCCCTAGAGCATTTGACCATATGAAGCTTCGCATTCCGAGTTTCAACAAATTTGGGAATGTTGATGAGTATCTAGATTAGGAAGAGAAGGTGGAGTATGTGTTTGATTACTATCAATATGAGGATTATGAGAAAGTAAGAACTGCTACTGTTGAGTTCTTTGGATATGCCGCCATATGGTAGAAGAATTTTCAGGCCATGAGAAGATTAGAGGGGTATTGAGAGATTAACACTTGGCCCAAGTGAAGAGAGTGTTTAGAAACAGGTTCGTATTAGAAACTTTTCTCTAAGATACTTTCAGTTAACTTTAAGAGATGAGACAAGGAGGCCAAACTGTTGACAAGTATGTTTAAGAGTTTTAAATGCTTATGATGCGTTGTGAAGTAGAGGAACCACCAGCTCGAACAGCCTCAAGGTTCGTTACCGAGTTGAGAGGAGACATTTGAGACATTATGGAGCTCTAATCATTTGACACCATGGATGAGGCTGTTAAGATTGCCTAGTGAGTAAAGAGGCAAAGAAGGAGTCGAGCACTAGCGAAGATGCCGACTACCTAACTTGGATAGGCGAGTCACCAAGCTCAGTTGAGTATAGAGCAGAGTAGAAAAACTGACCTAATGGTAAAGTGTCGACTTGAACATATGAGAAAGGGCAAGGGTTTGGTAGGAAGACCAGCTAGGTCAAGTGCTTCAAGTGCTAAGAGTTCAAACATATGATTGCTTAGTGCCTAAATCAACGTACTATGGTCATCAAGGGAGATATCTTAAAGCTCGAAGTAAAGAGTATGGATGAGGAACCCAAGGAGGAGGAGGTTCTTGCTGAGAAAGAGCTAATTGAGGAGGACGTATTTCCTGAAGACTTGGATCAGTTACTCATGGTTGTTCGATGTACTATGAACATGGAACCCTAACGGAAGGAGGAGTATAGAGAGAATTTGTTCCATACCACTTGTAAGGTGAACAATCAAATGTGCGCCCTCATTGTCAATAGTAGAAGCTACATCAATGTGGCATCAGCCGATCTTGTTTCAAAACTGAAGTTGTTGATTGTTTCATATCTGAGGCCATATAAGTTACACTAGTTGAGTGAAAAAGGAGCATTACATGTCACTTAGAAAATACTATTGCCGATCACTATAGAGAATTACTATGACCAGATTCTCTGTATCGTACTACCTATATGTACTTCCTACGTATTGCTGGGTAGGTCATAGTTATTTGATAGGAGATTTATGCATGATGGCTACAAGAACACATATATGTTCGAGAAGGATGACCAGAAGATCATACTGAATTTGATGCTGCCGAGAGAAGTTAATAAGCTACAGACAAAACTTGCTCGTAGATTGAAGAAGGCTTTAGTGATAAGTAGAGCTGAGCTCTACGAGGCCATCAATTCTAATTAGTCAACCCTCTTGTTGGTTAGGCAATGGTGGGAAATGAGGGAGTAGGGTGAATTACCCTAGGAGATCAAGGAGTTATTGATGAATATGCCGACTAGTTTCCAGAACAACTACCTAAAGGGTTGCCCCTAACTCGAGGCATAGAGCATTACATTGACTTAGTACTTGATGTTGCATTGCCGAATAAGCCAGCTTATTAGATGAATCTCGAGTAGGCTTCTAAACTCCAACATCAAGTTAATGAGTTGTTGGAGAGAGGTTATGTAAGAGAGAGTTCAGCCCTTGTGCTGTGCCTGCACTTCTAGTGCCAAAGAAGGATGTTACTTAGCAGATCTATGTTGATAGCCAAGTCATGAACAAATCACTATCAAATATAGGTATCCGATCTTGAGGCTAGTAGACATGTTGGATGAACTAAGTGGAGCCAAGATTTTTAGCAAGATTGATCTTAAATTTGGCTATCACCAAATCCACATAAGACTAGGCAATGAATGGAAGATTATGTTTAAGACTTGACATGGACTTTACGAGTGGATGGTCATGCCCTTCCGCTTATCAAATGCCTCGAGCACTTTTATGAGATTAATGAACTATGTGCTGAGACATCTCATCGGGAAGTGTGTCATGGTGTACTTTAACGACATCCTGGTCTACAATGCTGACATACCGAGTTACTATGAACATATCAGAGCAATCCTAGATGTCCTTTGTGTTGAGAGATTATTCAACAATTTAAGGAAATGTTGCTTTTGCCAAGAGGAAGTGGTATTCTTGGGCTATGTAGTCAATGGAGGAGGCTTGTGAGTTGATGATGAGAAGATCCAAGTAATTGTCGAGTGGCCAACTCCTACTACTTGTGCCAACATGAGAAGTTTCCATAGACTGGCTTCATTTTACGGAAGATTTATTAGCAATTTTAGTACCTTCACTGTGCTACTTATTGAACTAACGAAGAAAAACACCGACTTCTAATTGGGAGAATAGGAGGAGAGGAGCTTTGCCGAGGTAAAAGAAAGGTTGACCTCCACCCCGGTATTAGTATTACTCGACTTCGAAATGATTTTTAAGCTGGGATGCGATGCATCAGGCATTGGAATAGGTGCTGTCCTAATGTAGGAAGGCTGACCAATTGTCTTCCATAATGAGAAGCTCCAAGGACTACAATTGAATTATTCTATGTATAACAAGGAACTTTTTGCACTAATCCGAGCAATGCAAGTTTGGCAACATTATTTATTACTGAGAGAGTTTGTCATATATACTGACCATGAATCATTAAGGTACCTTCGAAGTCAGGTCAAGTTATCAAAGCGGTTAGTAAGATGGGTTGAATTCCTTGAAGGATTCAGTTTTATGATAAAGTATAAGTAAGGAAAGAGTAACGTAGTTATAGATGCTCTTTCATGGAGATATGTGCTTTTATTAGAATTATAGATTAAGCTATTTGGGTTTGCAAGTATCAAATAACAGTACTTCGAGGATCTGCACTTTAGACCCATAATTTCACGATGCATCGATGGGAGGACAGTAGATGAATATCATGTAGAGGATGGCTACTTGTTTCGAGGTGGAGAATTATGCATACCGACTTGTTCACTAAGGGAGCTACTAGTTAGGGAAGCCCATAGTAGAGGTTTCTTCAGACATTTTGGGGAAAAGAGGACTTATGAATTGATAAATGGTTACTTCTTTTAGCTGAGAATGAGGAAAGATGTGCATCGAGTTGTTCAAAGCTATGTCGTATGCAAGAAAGCAAAGTGCTAATCTGAGTAAGGGAAAGCAATGCCCTTGCTTATTCCGACGAGGCTGTGGATTGAATTGAGCATGAACTTTGTTCTTGAACTGTTGCGAACCACCCGAAACAAAGATTCTATAATGGTCATTGTGGATTGGTTTAGTAAGATGGCACACTTCGTGCCCTGCACCAAGACTAACGACGCTTTAGCTATTACTCTTCTTTTCTTGTAAGAGATTGTGTGGATACATGGTATGCCGAGAAGTGTAGTTTTTAACAAAGACCTAAAGTTCTTGAGCCATTTCTGGAGAACCCTATGGTGTCGGCTAAGAACCAAATTACTCTTTTTGTACCTCATATCACCCCTAAACTAACAACCAAACAAAAGTGGTTAATAGTATTTTAAGGTTACTACTGTAGTAGGCAAGAACTTAGCTGATGGGATGTCTGCCTGCCAGTGGTTGAGTTCGCCTATAGCTGAACAATACATGACACTACTAAGGAGACTTCCTTCGAGGTGGTCTATGGATTCAATCCTGAGTTGCCCTTTGACCATGCCCCTATACCAATACCTGTGGATAAGGACCTTGACACAATGGTCATAGTACAATCCCTTCAGCACATTTATGACAAGGTCACTCAGTACATCGACTAATTTGCTAAAAGAATGCGAGAAAAGACCAAAGGTAGGTTGACCAAGCAATTTCAGCCGAAAGACTTACTATGGCTGTATCTTAGCAAGGAACGGTTCCCGAATAAGAGGAAAAACAAATTATCTGTAAGAGTGGAAGGACCTTTCAAAATCTTCTAGAAAATCAATGACAATGCCTACAGGTTAGAATTGCCCAAGGACTATCGTGTTTCTAATGCCTTCAAAGTTGTCGACCTCAGTCCATATCACCTTGACGGAGAACTGAGCGAACACCATTTGGATTTGATCCTAAATCCAAAACAACCTTAAGGGAATGATGGGAATCGGGCTATTGGACCCTTAACTTGCAGCCAAGCTCAAGGACTAGAGGGGTTAGCACAATGAATCCTTTTGTTCCAACCAACCCTTGCAGAAGCTAAGTACTTCCTTGCCGAGTTACCCTTCATGCTGTGCTATATGACTACCCATTTTTCTACAGTATGCCGAGTTGATGATTACTCTCTAGCACCATACTGGCCAATAACTCGGCATCTTCCTTGCCGAGAAGCTGAGAGAGAGAGTCTGGACTAATTAAGCCATCCGTGCTCGAACAAGCCCATTTGTCTGTACTTTTTTATCTTCATTTTGTAATGACCTCACCATTGTAGCATCGCTACGTGTACAGTACCATGTGTAGAATCCGTTGCACTAATGATAGTTTTTCTTATATATTTATTTTTACCCTTTTGTATTTTGTACATTACTTCCTTAAGAAATGACTTTTTTGTCTTTTCCTTTTTAGGTAGGTTGCCTTAACTTATGGGTATAAATACGCTTGTACTTATAACTATGACAATATTAGATCATTCTTAATACACTCTTTGAGTAATTTTTCTTCCTTGTGTAAACATTGTTTGTTTACTTTCGGCATCGCTTTTATTCTTTCCTTTAAACAAGGTTAGGTGGCGGGTAACCTCACCGGATTAATTCATGCATCATATCGAATTGAGCCGTGAGTCCTCAAAAGTTTCATTGCTTCATTATATCTGTTGGAGCTATTCGTGGGTTTTTCTTACCGTTTTATTCTTCATTTTTACCTTTTTGCACTTTTCCCTATTAATCCATTTCGGGCTTTTTGCAAGCTTAGACCCATCTAGTGACCGGCCTTATATATTCTTGGTTACAATTTGTAACATAATCAAAAGGCCTATCCTACACAAGAAAGGAATAAAACCTTACTTTACGTATGACTATTGTTTTTTTGACAAAAATTCAAAGGTGCGACCCTTCTTTCATTTCTCTTAAACTTTCTATCTCTATTTCTCTTTGAAACTAAGGGTTTTAGATCTACTAATTTTTGAGAATCAAAATATGAATTCCATCACAGTAAAAAAGATCTTTATTTCGTCTAGTATCAATCGATACTAATGTGTTTTAGTTTTGGTATGAGTAAGGTGAGAGGTGGAAATTATCAAGAAGGAAGAAAGGATTCAGGTTATGAGTAATGAGTGACTCCTAAAACAATATAAGGCTATTTTTACAATAGGGGATCTTTATTTCTTTTTCCTCTCTTTCATCATATATACTTGCACAATTTTATGTTGTAATCTATTATAGACAATTAAATACTAACTATTTCCATTCATATAATTTTTGAGTCATTATTATTTGCTATCTATTCTCTTACTTATTACTAAATATAATCCTTAAGATAAGTTGGTTTCCTTAGTCTCCTTTTTGACTTTATCTTAGGTTGTTCCATGTCTTCGGTTGACATAACAATTTCCTTGCTCTTGTAAGACCTTGTCCCCAAGCTCAAAAGAAGGACAATCTCTTCGAAACTTTGACAAATCAATCCATGTTGCATCTGCTGGATATAGTGACTCTGATTGTACTAATAACTGTGATAGTCTCTACCTCAGTTGATGTATATCCCTCACATCTAAAATGGCTAAAAGTTTCACTATAAGATGATTAGTAAAATCATTAACTAGTAGTGATCTGTGTACATTCATGTTACCTTTAGCTTTTTTTAACAAAGAGATATGGAAAACTAAGTGTGTACAAAATCCTTCTAGTAGATTAAGTTTATAAGATATAGATTTAATCCTTTCTTTAACAAGAAATGGACTATAGTATCTTCCAGATAGCTTATAAGATAATCGATTGGCCAAGTAGTTTGACGGTAGGGTCGCAACTTGATATAAGCATAATCCCCTACTTTCAACTCCTTATCAGTCCTTCTCCATTATGCTAAGTTTTTCATTCACTTTTGTACTTGAGGTAACTTCTGTTTCAATACTCATAAGATGTCATCTAGATCAATTAACCCCTGATCAACAACATTTATGGAGCATAGTTCCCTAATATAGTCAGGTAATTTAGGCAGTTCCCTTCCATATAAAGCTTGAAATGGGGTCATGTTAAAACTTGTGTGAAAACTTGTATTGAAATAGAATTCAACCCAAGGAAAATACTTTAGCCACTCCTTAGGTGTATCCATCAGATTGGCCCTTAAATAATGTTCTATACATTTATTGAGTACCTTTTTTGGGCCATCTATTTATGGTTGGAAGGTCGAACTCATCCTTAATTGTGTACCATTATGCTTAAAAAGTTCTTGCTAAAAGTAACTCATAGATACTCTATCCTAATCACATAAAATAGATTTGGGTATACAATGTAACTTCACCATAATATCTACAAATAATCAAGCTATTGTTGTGGCTATGTAAGTTGTTGTTAAAGGGCTTAGATGACAACATTTAGTTAATTTGTTAATAATTACCAATATAATTGAATACCCCCTAGAAATTTGTAAACTAGTTATAAGGTCCATTAAAATATCCTCAAATACCTTTTGAGGAATAGGCAATGGTTGAAGTAGGCTTATTGAACTTGTTGTTAATTACTTAACTTATTAACACACAAATGGCAAGTTGGTGTTTGGAAACTTGGTTTATTGGATGAATGTAATGAAATAGTGGTTATTAAAGCTTGTAAACTATATGATTTTGAAATAAAGGTAGGTGTAGAAGATTTAGTAGGAAAAGAAGAAAAATTTTATGGTTTATTGAATGAAAAGGTTTTATCATTTATCAAGTATTGCAACATGGATTCATGTAATTTAGCCAAGTGCATAGCTTCTAAGTAAGAAGAAGATCTTGTAGGAATTACCTTAGTTTAGATTGTAGAGTCAAGACTAGAAATGAAACAACTCTGAATGAAGATTTCCAATAACCTAGGAATGTGATTTAGTTACGCTTCAAACTCATTCTAATAGTCAAATATAGTGCTTGTTTGTACCAATTTGGATAACTTGCCTTGATAATTTTCAAAAGTAGAAGGGCCAAATCTTGTTTTTACAGCTTTTTCAAAAGTATACCATGTAAACAATGGATAATTCTTTGTTAACTACAAAAACCACTAAAGAGACTCATTTTCCATGGAAAATGATGCTACCTTCAAGCGTTTTGAAGCAAGAATCTCATGGAAATGAAAAAAAAATTGATTGACATTAAACTCTAATGTAGTTAGAACTTAAAGTTATGGTAAGTGATTGATTTCTCTCATTTTTTTTTTAAAATTTGACTAGAAATAGTAAATGAGTTCCAAAAATTATGGAACTTGGTTTTCCTAAATAATTTTTATTTTCTTTTTGTAAAATTAAAATATCAACCTAGATTTTTAAAATTTTAAGTGCATGTATAGGTTCTTTAAGAAAAATGTCCTATCCACCGATTTGCTTCCACATTTTCAAAACTCAAATGATATAGTTTTAGCCTAAATTTTTATGTGTGAGTTCCTTAAAGATTGTACATTCCCACAATGTAATTGATCTTTTAAGATTGACAAGTTTGGTTTTGGATAAATTTTGATTTTTGATGAAACTATGCGCTGGATGTGTTTTTCTTAAAGCAATCTTTCATGATCTTGTAGTACTTTTGTTATGGAATGAAGAATTAAAAGTTCTTAGTGATATTCATAAGAGAAGGACCTTTGATTTTAGATGGAATACATGTTTACAAGTTGATCATCAAAGTTAAGAGACCAAAATACATGTTTTCTGCTAAGACTATATGTTTCTTTACTTGACCCATATGTTTTTCTACCTAAATGTACTAATATAAGTGTTAAAGTATGGTTTTGAATGATATTTTATTCTAGTCTACTATGAGAATGGTGATATTAGTGTTAAGGTAGCGTAATTTGTTGATTTACTAAAGTTAATGGGTGGTCAAAACCTAAGCTATACTAAAATGTATATCTTAAAGTTGGTTAGAAGGTAGGTTAGACAAAATAGGCGAGTTAGAAGGTTGGTTGGAACCTAAGCTGTATTGAAATGTATATCCTAAAGTTGGTTTAAAGAAACATTAAACTAGAACTACCTCAAAAGTTAGGTCAGAAAGTTCCAAATTAAAGCTTTATATTGGAGTTAGCACAAGAAGTGAAGTAGAAAGTGAATAAGATGGTAAGTTAGAAAGTACCTGGAATCATAGGTGTAAGTATCTTTTTAAGATAATTTGTATCCAATTTATGAGTAGCTATTGCATATATGCTTTCTAAGTGAACTAGGTAAAGAAGGATTTTGTGCCCTAGCATATGCCTTGAGTTATCGATAATTCCAAGTGGATTTCTTTTGTGCTAAGCGTAGATTATATCTACTCATATGATTTTCCAACTAACTTGGCCTTTATAGATCTTGTTGACTTATATGTGAGTATGATGAGTGGTGTAGCTAAATAAGAAGTGAATTGACATTATAGTACACATTAGACATGTATTATGGTTAGGCCTTGCATTTTGGAATTGCTTTAGAATGTTAAGTAAAGTAGATTTTTGCATCTATGAAGTAATGAGTTGATTAGAAGCTTAGTCAAAGGGTGTACTAGGGGAACCTTCTAATGAAGAGGAGAGTAAGAGAGTTGATTAAAGGTTATCCTAAATAAATTTATTCTACAGGTCATCAAAACCATATACTCTATACATGAGTGAGTTATTAATTTAGTTTACATATAGCATATAAAAAACTTAAGTGTCATATACATCATGATTATGTGATGTGCTAGAGGAGGAGTCGTAGCAAGAAGCTTAACATTTGGAAAATTATTAAGTGGTCTTGGTAAGTAGATATTTATGTTTTAGAGTATATTATATCTACATATTGTAATGTGCTCTTTTAACTTACTTTGTTGTGATTGACTTGGTTGAGTTTATGTATAAGTGCGATAGTTTGATTGATGAGTCATGAGATGTTTTTTGGTCTCTTTTGTATACATTGTTAGATGAATTATGCTAAGTTGTTAATTGTGATGATTATTGTTATATTGTTGATTAGTTATAATTTGTGAACTAAAACTTATACTAACTGAATAAAGAAACTAAGTATTAACCCCACCTCTTAGGGTGTTTCCTAAAGTGAACTTGATAATGAGATTTTAGGGATGAAAATGTAAATAAATGAAGTAAAAGCTTAGATTATAAATAAATGAGTAAACTTGCTTGACATTGCTTGGTTTCTCTTAGTATGTGAATGATGCATTCATGGCATGAACATGACCCATGGATTAAGTTTTCTAAAATTGGGATTTTGCATAGCTAAGCATTATTTTGAAAACCTAGATTTTGTTAAGCAAACAGTTTAGTTTTTGAAAACTTGGTTTTATAAAGCAAATAGCTTGGTTTGTGGAAATAAATTTTTAAGCATATAGAGATTTCATAGCTTTTGTTAGGTTAAGTTCTTTTCTAATTTCCTATATAGATTATCCAAATGCCCGAGAGTTCAACTAACCAAATGGTCTTAGGCTTAGGCTAAGGCTAGGTTAGATATTAGTACCAATGCATGTCTTACTTAACATTTTATTAAACATTGAGCTATGTTGATTTTGTTTTCTTACTTTATAGTTTAAATATTAACAATAATCGATTACATGTGAAAAATTTACAAGCAAATATTTACAACTCCTATGACATATGAATTTCGGATAGTCATTCAATTTTATTCCCTTTATTCATTTTGTTAGTAAAGGTGAATTTTTTGATAAGTTGAACAAATGCAAATGTTGGAGTGACATTGTGGTTAAGATGGATGCTTCTAATGTGTTCAATAGTCTTGTTAAGTACTCTTATGTTGTTGATTTTTTTTTTTTTTGAAATTCACTTCTCTTGTTCATCAAATTAAGCTTTTAGTGACTAGGCATCCCTTTACTTCCTCTTCATTAGTTAAGTACGTGGTGAATAAATGTGTAGATTGGATCATATGTGAGGTTAGAAGGGGTAGGTTTCCTTTAGATTAAGTTAATATAATCAGTTCTCCATTATTAGATCTTATTATTTTAGAGTTACTAATATCTATCGTTAACAATGTATTGTTTGCCTTACTTAATATGCCCACTTAAATGAATGAATGTTTCTATTGTCGTGGGGAAAAGAAAAGTTGCAAGAAATAGTAAAAATGACAATGAAAACTTCGATTAAATGGTAAATGTGACAAACAAAAAGTTTAGGTTTGTTATTGCAACTTAGTTTAAAGTTAAAAGCAATATTTTTAGCATTATTCTCTCCCTTTGTTCTTCTCACCATTCATAGAGTAGAAGATAAGTGCAATTGAAAGCATCTAATTTTGAGTACATTTCTCAAAATTTTTAACATAAAAGATATAAATTAGTATATTATAAAATTAATTAAACCATACTTATATAAAGTTCATTAGTCTCTCATTAGCATGGACCATATAACGTACACAAAAGCTAAAGCATATTTATTTTCTTACTTTACTTTTCTACATATGTTTGTTATAGTTAATAGTTTAGTCAGTTAGTTAGTAAGTTTATTAGGATAGTTGTTTTAGTTTGTTAGCTTCATTTCTATATAAGGAATTGTAATAGTCAAAATACTTAACTCTTGATATATAATTCATTTTTCCTCTCATTTGTTACTCTCATTCTCTCAAGTATTTAATATTCTTTCTTCTCAAAAAATTAGTTGAGCTTGTAAATAGATCAAAATTCTAAATGGTATTAGAGTAGGTTTGGGAGATTGCAGATTGATTCATGAATTGCACGAATCAATTGAAAATCACAGATTCAATTGGAATCAGCAAATTGATTTGTAAGTTTCAAAAGCCATTCATAGATCAAAGAATCAAACATAAAGAATAAGTTCTTATACTTTCATTTATAGAATTCTATAATCTACCAAGAGATGATCATGAACGACGAATCCAAAGCTGCCTAGGGTAAATAATGAAGTTATGTTTACTGATCCTTACTATATTTCTACATCAAATAACCCTAGAGTGACATAGGAACAATATTTTTTAATGGAAACAATTTTTTAGCATGGAGTAAAGTAGTCAAAATGGTGTTAGGTGGAAAATTGAAACTATGTTTCATAGACGGATTCGTGATTAAACCAGAGGTTGATATACCTAACCTAGTGAAATGGTTGAGGTGTGATTAATTAGGTGCTGGATAATCAATTTTATTAGTCTAGATATTGCTCAAAGCTTGATGTACATGCAATCAACTAGAGAGCTGAGGTTAAAAATCACAAAGCAATATAGAGTTGCAAATGGACCACTTATGTTCCAATTGCAACATGAGATAAGCAATATGAAACAGCTTAATCAAATAGTAAGTGTATATTATAATAAACTGAAAAAGTTAGGATGAGTTGCAGCAATTACACACGTATCCTTCATGTACTTGTGGAAAGATAGAATATTGTACCTACACCTTGAGGAGAGAATCTTAGAGCTTGAATTTGAAATACGACTCATGAAGTTCCTCATGGGACTAAATGAAATGTATGATGTAGTAAGGAATCAAATCCTCTTGATGCAACCTTTGCCCAGTAGAAATTGTGCCTTCTACCTTGTATAACAAATTAAGAAGAAAAAAGAGGTTTCATCCTTGATTGCAATTGATCTAGATAGTTCAGCTTTACTTATTAATAAGACTCAAGGAAGAGTGGAGCAAGTAGTTGATTGAAGGAAGAATAAATAGAGGATAACATGTAGATATTGCAAAGGAGAAGGTCACTCTATGGATAATTGCTTTCAAATAGAAGGTTATCTTGATTGGTGTAGGGGTAAGAAGATTGTTAGAGCCAAAGCAAACACAGTTGCTTAAAGTGTACTACTAACACTTTTATCAAGCATATTATTGATACTCCTTTTGATCAACTGTTGGACTCAATTGAAACATACCAGGTAACTAGATCTAAGAATTAGGTTGATAAGGATCTAATTTAGTCTGTTTGTCAAGAGTTTGTGAAACAAATGGCTCTTAAGGATCAAGCATTTGTAATCAATCTAATGTAGTGTGTAGGTATGTGTTCTTATGCCTATTGTTGTATTAATTCTATCTATAACAATATGGATTATTGAATGATTGATACAAGAACCATAGATCATGTATATTTTAATCTATTGTCCTTATAAACTATTACCGAGCTCACTTTTCTTGTTAGAGTTTAATTACTAGATGGTAGACATTTGGTTGCTACTAAGTCCGATATTATTATTTTGAATCACCTTTAGTACTTTCTAATGTCTTGTTTGTACCTCATCTTAAACACAACATGTTGTCTATTCCCTAGCTTATAGCATGTCAATGATTGTTTGTTATCTATTATCATGAAACATGTTCTTTCTAAGACTAGAAGACTAAGACAATCTTAGATATTAGAAGGTCTATATGTGCTTAAGTCAAGTATTGGTTTTAATGCCACTGTTAGCATAATAAAAGATACTATTGTTTTTGCCTCTCAAGCTTCATCAATAAATGTACAATTGTTACATAAACATATGGGGCATATTTCGATTGCTCAGTTGAAACATTTATTACCATGTAAAGTCAAATTATAGAGTTATATGTGAAGTTTGTCAACAATCTAAGTTTCACCACCTTACTTTTCATAGAAGCAACAATGAAACTACTAAACCCTTTCCAATTGTTACACTTAGAGGGCCATATGTAGTAGAATCCATCATAAGTGCACATTTCTCTCTAACCATTGTTGATGACTGTACATGTACAATATAAACATTTATGATGCAACACAAATCACAGCTTGTTCAATAATTTCAAACTTTTTCACATACATTAAGAATCAGTTTAATGTTGTTCCTAAGACTATTTACACTGATAATGGGATAGAATTTCTAGCTTAAGAATGTGTAGCAATGTTCAAAGGTTTAAGAATTGAGCATCAAAGGATAGTTATATATATATACCTCAATAAAATGGACGTGTAGAGAGAAAACTTTGCCATTTATTAACTATAGCTAGAGCTTTGCACATTCAAGCACATTTGCCTAAAAGATTTTAGAGTGAATGCATTCTAACTACCATTTCATAAATAGGATGCCTATGGAAAAGTTATCTTGGAAATCTCCTTATGAATGTTTGTTTAGGAGGCTACGAGATTATAGTACATTAGGGGTTATGGGTTGTTTATGCTGTATAGTAATTCAGCCAAAGCCATTAGACAAATTTGAAGCAAGAGGATCAAAGGGCGTCTTTCTTAAATATGCTTATGGGCAGAAGGGATATAAGGTATATGATTTAGCTCAACACAAAGTGGTAGTTTACAAGGATGTTATATTTTTCAAAGCCATCCTTCCTTATAGTTCAAATGATGGTTCAGAAATCAGTGATCCTTCACCAAATACATCTAAATCTTCTCTACCTCATGTCAGTTTTGAAACACTAGAGTTGCATTAAAGTATTTCTACTCATGATTTTGATAGTATTGGGTCATGCACTTCAGAACAACAACTTAGGAGGTCAACTAAGACATATAAAACTCTACAGTGGCTACTTGACTTAGTGCATACAATCCATACTAATACTGCTATGCATGATGGTTTTTCTTAATCCATTACTAATACTACTTCATCTTCCTTAACTCCTTATCTATTGCTTAATATTACACATTTTCATTCAATTCCACATTCCATTATTGTTTCTATGGCTAATGTGTTAACTATTCAAGAATCGCATTGTTATAAACAAGCTATTAAACAGCAAGAGTGATAGGACGCAATGTAAAAAGAACTTGATGCCTTAGAGTGTAATCACACTTAGGAGATAACGACTTACTTAAGGGAAAGAAGGCAATAGGTTGTAAGTAGGTTTATAAGGTGAAGTTTAGGCCTAATGGTTTAGTTGAAAGGTACAAGGCTAGGGTTGTAGCTAAAGGATTTACACAATAAGAGGGAGAAGATTATCGTGACATGTTTTCTCTTATTGCAAAGATAAGTAGTATAAGGATACTTATGGCCATAGATGTAGCTTATAGATGGCTTATGCATCAAATTAACATTAATAATGCCTTCCTACATGGGCATTTGGATGTGGAATTGCAAAATGACTACTCTTTATTTACATAACACATCAGTCATGGCTTTGTTGCAATTTAATTGTATGTAGATGACACGATCATCATAGGGTCTAATCCTTCCTTAATATCTGACATTAAAGCTCCACTTGATGTAGCATTCACCATCAAGGACTTAGGACTTGCTTGCTTTTTTCTTGGTTTGGAATTGTGCTCTATAGATGATGGTACTTTAATAACTCAGCACAAGTTCCTTTTAGACTTGCTCTCAAATGTAGGGTTATCAAGGTGTAAACGAACCAGATTTCCTATGCCAACTAATCTTAAACTTGACAATGATGTAAGAGACTTGTTAGCTAATCTAGCTAGTTTTTGAAGGCTTGTGGGGTGACTTCTTTATACGACTATGACTAAGCTTGACATTTCATTTACTGTGCAATGCCTTAGTTAAATCATTTTTGCTCCATAAACACCACATTATCAAGCATTGGTTCATTTGTTGTGTTATCTTAAGGGCACGATAGGTCTTGGTTTATTTTTCCCAGTTCATAATGATTTTTCACTCCAAGTTTATGTAGATGTTGACTGGGGCTCATGTAGTTTGGATAGAAAATCTCTTAATGGTTATTATGTCATGCTTGGTTTTGCAATAGTCTCTTGGAAAATAAAGAAATAGTCTGCTGTTTCTATTTCCACAACAGAAGTAAAGTACAAGAGTGTTGCTTATGTTACTAAAGAGGCAAATTGGGTGTCTTACATTCTTCAAGACTGGGGTGTTTCAGTCTCTTTTCTCATTCCACTATATTGTGATAACAAGATTGCATCAAATCCTTGTATGCATGGAAGAACCAAACATATCAATATTGACACACACTTTGTTCAAGACTTAGTAGCTTCCAGATTCTTTAAGTTGATGCATATCCCTACACATTTGCCGCTTGTTGATCTCATGACGAAGGCTCTTAGGAAGAAGCAGTTGGTTGAATTTTGTACGAAGTTGTGTCTTTCATATGCTCTAACTTGATAGAGGGATATGATGTGTGCAAAAGCTGAAACATGTTTATTTTCTTACTTTACTTTTCTGCACTTGTTTGTTATAGTTAATAGTTTAGTCAGTTAGTTAGCAAGTTTGTTAAGATAGTTGTCTCAGTTGGTTAGCTTCATTGTTATATAAGGAATTGTAACAATCGGAGTACTTCACCCTTGATATACAATTCACTTTTCCTCTTGTTTGTTACTCTCATTCTCTTAAGTGCTTGATATTCTTTCTTCTCGAGCAATTAGTTGAGCTTGGAAACTGATCAAAATTCTAAAGATCAGGATTCAAACTCCTTCTCTCTCCTCTCCACCTCCAACCCCTCCCCCAACCACCAAACCCACCACCCTCCAAAAAAAAAAAAAAAAAAATGGTTGTAACATAGTTAAAAAAATAAATAAATAAAAAAGGTGATATATGTGTTTCTATCTACTATTTATTGTACCTACTTTTCAGAACATAAGGATTTGTATACCCGTTCACTCCTAAGCAACACGTCCGGAAAATTCTACCCCCGTTTATATTTTAACAAAGCATCCCCTTTCACGATCTGCATAGCCCATAGACTGCTTATTTAACATTTGTTTGCATATCATTTAAAGCTTATGAAACTTCTTTTGGTGCGAGCGCTACAATGACTAATTTATATTGATTAAAAAGAAAAAAACAAAAGAAAGAAAGAAACACAACCATAATTTAATTGCTTCGAATGTGGTGGAAATGCACGGAAGGAACCAACCACCTTAAAGGAACAAAAAATTAAAGAGTATTTTTATTCTTACTTCTACCAAACTATAGAAGAATACGTGGGAACCGATAAAATATGAATAGAATATTAGCATTGACTATTAAAATAACCCACACTCGGTCATCACTTCATTTAATATAATATGTTAAATCTCGATGCTACTTTTGGAATCTATGTTATATTGTACAAGTGCATAATTTTTTAGCACTTCTTTATGTAATGTTTTCTACAATATTCTTCTAATAGAATATATTATTATAATCTAGCTATGTAGAAAATGTTTTCTACAATATTCTTCTAATAGAATATATTATTATAATCTAGCTATGTAGAAAAAGCTAAATTCGATATAATATCATTTCTTTAGCTTGTGCTTGTGCGATTATCTTAAACATTTATACTATGTCTAGAAAGAGAGAAAGGTTTAGGAGGAAAGAGAAATAGGATGAAAGAATCAAAGAAGAGAAAAGTTGGGGAGAGAATGGGTTTTATGAGTATATTTTTCTTTTTGCATAATAATAATAATAAACAATAATAATGGCCTTATAATGATAAAAACAACAGAATCATGTAAATGCAAAATATTTCATTATTAATAAATAATAACTTTATAATATATCTTTTTATTAGTTGTACTAATGAAGAATCAAAACTTCATCATATGAGTGAATGTCAACAATAATTAATAAAACAAACATATTTGCCAAATTGTGAAATTTATTTCCCATTCCATTCATTTTCCAAAGAAATAAAATTATTTAAAAAACCCCACCTTCTTTCAAGTTTGCATTGCTTCCCTCGATCCATTCCATAGAAAGTTTTCAATTTTCACATAGCAAAATATATAAATCAACATTAAACAGAGAAAATAAAAATGATAAATATACTGCATCGAAATTATGTGTTTTTTGAAATGGTTTTCTATTAGAAGAATATGCTTCATATGTTTTTTATAATTATAAATTTCCATGTTTAAATTGATTTTCATACATGGTGGTCCACAAGACAATTCAAACATTTTCCGCCACTTTGGAAAAAAAAAAAGGTTTCCCCACAAGAAGCCAAAAAATATACGAAAAATATGGACTTAATCCTATTAAAAGAATAAAAAAATTAAAAAGAAAAAAGAAGGTTTTATACAGGGAATCAGGTCCCTGATCAGTTAGGGATAAAGTAGAAAAGATCAAAATTCCCTTAAGACTCCACCCTCTCCATTATTTAACAAGAAACTATTATTAGTCTCCCATGGCAACAGGATGTCTGTGTCTAACTTGACTTGAGAGAGAGAGAGAGAGAGAGAGAGAGACTAAGTCTATCCAAGTCGCTGTCTCCCTCAACCTATGAAAAAAAGATCATGTACTATGAAGCTACTTTTTTTCTGATATATATATAGTGGAATAAGAATCCATTTATTCCTTGCTTGCTATCCTTAAGCAACACTTTCCATATTCTCCTTGTTTTTGGTCTTAGAAGGTACTTGGAGCTGTGTCTGTCATGGGGGCTTTTGGTCCGACGCTGTTGTGCATGAAGACTAAAAGTAAAGGAAATGAAGAGGGTGGTCGTGGTGGTGGCGTCGTGTCCAAGAAGATCAGAGGGACCGTGAAGTTGATGAAGAAGAACTTTCTTGATGTGCATGACCTCAAATCCTCCATTCTTGATCGTGTATATGATTTGTTTGGAAAACGTGTTTCCATCCAGTTGATTAGTACTGTTCATGCTGATCCAGGTTTCTCTTCTCCTCTCTCTCTATCTGTGTCTGTGTCTGGATGGAAGAAGTTTCCTGAATTGCACGCATTAACTCCGATTGATAAAGGGATGTCATGTACATGGTTTGCTAAAACAAAAGGACAATGTTGACTTCTTTTTTAATTAGTTCAAGTTTAGCTTCATTAGTACAAACAAAGCATATGAAACCATGCTGATGACAACAACCCACCTTTTTATTTCTAAATCCAATGTTGCTTGACTGTCCTGTCCTAGGTGATACATTAGTACAGTAAGTGTTTCTTCTACAACATGTTTATAACTTTCTTCTACGTACTCTTTTTAAACAGTGTAAATACGGTCTCTCTATGATTACATGTTTCGATCAAATTTATATAAATTTTTCTTTTCTTTTTTTAATAATTACAATGAAGGAGAAAGAGATTTAAAATGGACTCATTATCGGTATATATGTTATTAGATTATAAGGTTATTAATAATTTTATTTTTAATTTAATATCTTAATTTTGTAATATATATATATATATATTAATGGTTGTCACAGGTTATTTATTAAGAAATTAAATAATAAAATATTAAATTTCATTTTAGAAAATGTATAAGCAATATTGAAAAGCATAAAAGTACGATGAGTTTCGTGTCCAGCGATGAATGAAGTAGCTAGAAGGTTGGAAGCATTTATTAGCGGAATCATTTTGCAAACATTTCCATTTAACATAACCCACTATAAAAAAGGCCAACCCAAAACGTACGCATGCCATGTCTGTTAAGTTGTCCAAACCTAATTGGAGTGGTGAGAGACATTTAATTAATTAGATTATCTTCAAAGTGAGATAATTAATAGTAAGTATCTGCAAGCGCATATTTGTACCATAATTACTTCTTTTACTGGTATTATGAAAACTTTAGTTGTACTACTAGTGGATAAGAGCAAAAAGGTATCGGAAAAATGTGAACAAGTGTCTTAATTGTTAAATTATTATTATATTTTTTAAATTTTTATATATTTACTTTCTATAAAGTGCATAATCAGCATGGAACTCGAACTCGTATTTCTTTCTTCGACTTTTAAGACGATGTGTAGCGTATGCAGCTAATGGGCTGAAAGGTAAGCTTGGAAAAGTGGCTTATCTGAAGAAATGGGTGAGAAAAGTTTCTTCATTGAGTGCTGGAGATACTGAATTCAACATTGCATTTGAATGGGAGGAGAAAATGGGCTTTCCGGGTGCCTTCGTCGTAAAGAACAATCATCACAGCCAGTTCTACTTAAAGACACTGACGTTGGAAGATGTCCCAGGTCATGGCACTGTTAAATTCGTATGCAATTCTTGGGTTTACCCGGCACATCGATACAAGGATGACCGGGTTTTCTTCGCAAATAAGGTCAGTACTCTAAGATGTGTCCCCTCCCCCAAGTAGTTAAAACTTACATCTTATAAAATTATTAACAAGGAAAACACTCGGCGCATCAGACCACTTGTTTTGATGCTAAATTCCACCCCCCCATCTCCCCCCCCCCCCCAAAAAAAAAAAAAAAAAAAAAAAACAGAATTACTTTACATTATCATACACTTTTTTTTTTTCTTTTTTTACCTCTCCCTCCCCTTCCCCATAAATTATGTAATTAATGATGGAAAGGGTGATGAGGTATCTTGTGACCTGTAACAAGTACCTCAGGATATTTGTTGATAAACCGAGTAATTTAATTACTTCGAGAACAATTAATCTTGAGAGTTGGCTTAATCAGAAGGATGATAATGATGATTTTATCAACACAATTACCAAGATATTGTCACTTGTACTGTTGGAAAGAAAGGTGCTTAGACCCTAATCTTCAACTAATACCGTAGCTACGAAATTGCATCATTGTATGTGTAGGAAGGAGTTTCCTTTACCATCTGCATCACCGTGTATCGCATTGCTATAGTATAGATGGTACTCGTGACCATCCTATCGATGTTACTCTATTTTTTTGTTTTTTTTTCCTTTAATCTTTATCGATGCATTATTGATTTGTGATAGTACACGACAGCGACAACATGTGAGCAGTACACAATACACTTAATTGTTGGACCAAGAAATTTTTGTCTATGATCGAATCATACAATTTGCTGATTGACGTGGATGTGAGAAAATCATGCCTATACAGAAAGGAAAATTGATGTTACTTCTACTTTTATTACGGTTATGAAAAGGCATTCATTTTGGACATTATGACGTGGTCATCTTTACGATAATGTCCTTTTTCCCCTCGATTAGGTGAGCTAGTTAATCTTTTTTCTTTTTGCCCTTTTCGTTTGGTACTATCTCATATTATGCCAGCAATGCCACGAAATGACTAGAATGAGGGAAAAGGTATTAACGTATTAATATCACGCGTGTTTTGAAAAGTGATGAATAATTGTCAATAAAATAAAATCACATGGTATGCATTTAGTATGCTAATGAAGTTTTGCTTTGTTTCTGAAACAGACGTACCTGCCATGTTACACACCAGAGCCATTGCGCAAATACAGGGAAGAAGAACTTGCTAATTTACGAGGAAATGGAACTGGCGTGCTCAAGGAATGGGACAGAGTCTACGATTATGATTGCTACAATGATCTAGGATTTCCCGACAAGGGTAAAGAATATGCACGCCTTGTGCTCGGCGGATCAAAGGAGTATCCTTATCCTAGAAGAGGCCGAACAGGCCGGAAACCAACAAAGACCGGTCAGTTTGTAATTATAAGAATCAGTTTCTGCATACAGCGGTTGAGTTACATCTTAGTTGGCGCGGTAATTCTGTTAATTCCTTAATGCAGATCCGAATTCTGAGACAAGGCTGCCACTAATTAGCTTGGACATCTACGTACCAAGAGACGAGCGATTTGGCCACATTAAGTTTGCAGATTTTCTTGCATATGGATTCAAGTCGATGTTTCAAATTGTGATCCCAGAAATCGCAGCCCTATTTGACAAAACTATAGATGAGTTTGATACTTTTGAAGATGTGTACAAACTCTACGAAGGCGGTCTTGATTTTAAAAATAAACCTGCGGTGAAAAGCCTCCAGGATCGAATCCCGTGGGAGATGCTCAAGGAGCTTCTTCGTACTGATGGGGAAAAGTTCCTCAAGTTCCCAATGCCAGATGTGATAAAAGGTTTATGAATCTGCCATGCCTTGACTCTTCTATTTAATTTAGTGCCATGTAGGCTTAGTTTAGAGAATTTTGCTTCGATTTTAGCCAAAATCGAACGTAATATGGGGATGAACAAATTGTACTGACATTGGAAGTATGTATGCACTGTTGCAGAAGATAAATCTGCCTGGAGAACTGATGAAGAGTTCGCACGAGAAATGCTTGCTGGGGTTAATCCTATCATCATTAGTCGCCTTCGGGTAATACATAATGATCCATCTATATAAGCTAAACCTCGCCCTTTTCTTCTCAATACCTCTGCTCTAACTTACATGGATCTTTAGGAATTTCCCCCGAAAAGCAAGCTGGACCGTAAGCTATTTGGGGATCAGGACAGTGCAATCAGAGCAGAGCACATTGAGATGAACACGAATGGACTCACTGTGGATCAGGTTCTAATAATTATTTTAGGGTCCTAACCTATGTCCCATATTTTTTAGTAGACACACATTTATAAGATACCGAAGGTTTATTAAAAGAAGATAATTCTGTTATAATGCAGGCAATTAAGGAAAATAAGATGTTTATACTTGATCATCACGACGCTATAATGCCATATCTCAGGCGCATAAACTCGACCGCCACAAAGATGTATGCAACAAGAACGCTCCTAATACTGCAGGATGATGGAACGTTGAAGCCATTGGCAATTGAGCTAAGCTTACCACATGCACAAGGGGACCATCATGGAGCTGTAAGCAAAGTATATATGCCCGGAAAGGAGGGCATCGAGGCTTCCGTATGGCAGCTAGCAAAAGCTTATGTTGCTGTAAATGATTCTGGTTACCATCAACTCATATGCCACTGGTAATCTAGCTAGCTACCGAGCAGTGTCTAGAGGTTGCATTGAGTTCATGGTGCGTGTCCTCACAGCATCAACCTTATTGCAGGTTGTGCACTCATGCCGTGATAGAGCCCTTTATTATTGCAACTAACCGACAATTGAGTGTCCTCCATCCAATATACAAGCTCCTACATCCCCATTTCCGTGACACAATGAACATAAATGCTTTGGCTAGGCAAATTCTGATTAATGCCGGTGGCGTCCTTGAGAAAACAGTTTTTCCTGGAAAGTTTGCTATGGAAATGTCTGCTGTGCTGTACAGGAAATGGAATTTCATGGAGCAAGCACTACCTGCTGATTTGTTCAAGAGGTAAACAAGCTAACAAATATCTCATTACTTTATATCTTTACATAAGCAAACATCTACATTTTTTCTGTTTGTGCATGAGAAGGGGAATTGCGATTGAAGATGAGAATTCACCCCATGGACTTAAACTTTTGATAGAGGACTATCCATTTGCGGTTGATGGGCTCCAAATCTGGTTCGCAATTGAAACTTGGGCAAGGGAATACTGTTCTTTCTACTACCCTACAGATGACTTAGTCCGGGGTGATCCAGAAATCCAATCGTGGTGGATGGAGATCCGCACGGTTGGCCATGGTGATTTGACGGACGAGTCCTGGTGGCCCGAAATGCAAACCCGAAATGACCTAGTCCAAGCATGCACCATCATCATATGGGTTGCATCTGCTCTCCATGCGGCTGTAAATTTTGGACAATACCCTTATGCTGGTTTCCTTCCAAACCGTCCGACCATAAGCCGTCGCTTCATGCCAGAACCTGGAACTAAAGAGTATGCTGAACTGGAGACAAACCCTGAAGCAGCTTTCCTCAAAACTGTAACTGCTCAGCTCCAAACACTGCTTGGTGTTTCCCTCATCGAGAGTTTGTCAAGGCATTCAACAGATGAGATCTATTTAGGCCAGAGAGATGATGGCCCCGATTGGACTTATGACAAGGAACCAAAGGAAGCATTTAAAAGATTTGGAGAGAAACTAGTCGAAATTGAAAACAGAATCATTGAAATGAATAAAGACAAACGATTCAAGAATCGAAATGGACCAGTTAAGATGCCTTACACCTTACTTTATCCGAATACCTCGGATTACTCCAGGATTGGAGGACTGACAGGGAAGGGAGTTCCAAATAGTATCTCGATTTGAATTGTTAATGTAAGTAATTTCTCAGGTAATGTATACTCAGTAAGACATCAACGACGTATCTTTTCTGCGAGGATTGCGATTCTCCCTTTGATCTTATATTATAGTCTTTTTGTCTATTTACAAGCATGATCCGCCAAAATGTTGTAATCGGTCAGATCAGCCAAAGTGTCTGAAAAGCTTTCGAGTGTGTGCTCTCAAACAATAAAGCGTCGGCAATCCATTGTACGGTTACCCTATCTAGATTTTTAGATATGAGTAGCCAATATATCTAGCAAACTAAACTTATGTAGCTATATACTTTTATATGTATATATCAATAGTCGGTATGATATCATCGTCTGCGATCCGACCTCTCAGGCTTTTCTTTATGAAATTTAGGATGTGCACAGCTGTTTGGTCCGAAAAATCCACTAAAACAAGCATGGACCAAATCAAAATTTTCGGTTTTATTCTGTTTGAACCTAATTGTAAATCAATTCATAGATAAATTAGATGCACTTTGATGACTATTATGAATATTATATGTGATAGGAATAAGCCTATAACTATCTTTAAGTCGAGGCCAATCGATCCCAAGCTGACATCGATTTGTTAGAAATTGAAGCTGTCTTGCTCTAACTTAAGGTCGAACTGTTCGAAGCCAAGGCCAATTAACTCTTCCCGAGAACGAGCTAATGCTAGAGGATTGAGAGGACGAGAATGAACCACTTGGCATCAAGTTTATCGTTTATCGAGAAACCGAGAGACCACGTAGCTTAGGTCTTAAGGCCATAGATCCACTCAGTACGATATGGAGAGATTAGTGTCGACTAATTATAGAACTCAATAGCTGTGGGTTGACATTTCAAGTATCTCGGCTAAGAACTGTAGGACTTTAAGGGTTCTTATCTCGACCTGGACATCTAGTTGTCGTTCTTGCCTAGTTCGGATCTTGCTCTTTTCAAGACAGCTCGAATGACTACATAACGACTCCTTCTGCCAAATGCATAGTTTTGTATTTTGTGAATTTTCTTTAATTTAATTATGGGCCCATTTTTTAGGATTTAAGCTTCGTACATTATTTACAATTTTGCCATTAGGATTTTTAGAACTTACTATAAATAACAACATTTGTAATTAACCAAACATCGAAGAAGAATATACGAACAAGAGTTTACACTTAAACATTGCTTTTTGAGTAAGGATATCCTTGAAGCCTTTAGAGCTTGCTTTTCGGATTATTGAGTGTTGATTAACTTTTTAATCTTTTTTGTGTTCTTATTAATTTTGATTTTAAGATTATGGTGAACCTTTCATTTAAGGGAGTTAGTGAGTTGCATTTAACCCTTATTTGAAATCTCGAGTGACATTTAGTATTCGTAAGTCATATCAAACCTTATTTCAAACTTAGCAACTAATTGTGTTTGTGTCTTAGTGCATGATATCCATACACATTCACTGTTAAAACGCCATTTTCACTTTATGTTCCCTATTCTCATTTGAATCCCAAATACCTCATTCGTGGTTTGAAGCCTCGTTGCATATCATCTTGGTATCAGAGCTTTAGGGATATAATGTTCTTTAAAGTTTGTTTTGTCATTTGAACATTTGTTAGTTGTCAATTTGTAGTATAGTGTGTTGTTTGTATTCTTAGTAGTTGTAGTGTTGTTGAGTTGAGTAACAGAAATTTCAAAAGTTGATTCTAGTTGCTATAGAAGTGTTTGTCAGTCATGGGAAGCTACAAACAAGAATATTGGAAGATAGTATCAATAACAGTAAAGATAGTCCTTGTGAAAGTTTGAGGAGATGCATTGATAACTTGGAATATTAGATTTAGAATCTCATTGATTCTATTTAGGAGCTTACTAGTTTAGTAAGAGATCACAAATGTGTTGGTCGAGATGAAAGAAGGGAAAAAACACCCACCAATAAAAGTGGCTCTAACAAGCTTAATAATAATGAATGACAGCTATAAAGGGCTGTTGAGTCGAGAATGAGAGAAAACCAACTTGTGTCGAAAAGAAGCAATGACAAGAGTGTTGACTCTAAGGTGAATCAAGGAGCCTAAAGAAGAGAGCTATGGCTGAGAAGAAATATGGTCGAGTAGAGCTCCAACAAAAGTTGTCGATCCGAGGTGAACCGACTAGCTCAAAATGCAAGGGATGAACACTGAGCACATAGCCGAAGACTTGACAACATCAAGCTTAAACTAGCAACCTTCAGTGAAAGTAGCTAACTTGAAGAGTTCCTTGACTAGATTTCTCGAGTCGAGAAGTTGTTTGAGTGCTATGAGTGCGATGATCGAACAAAGTTTAAGTTGGCTTCGTTAGCTCTTATTGAATATGCAAGTCTTTGGTAGGATAAATTGGTTGCTAAGTGAGATGTTGAAGGAGAAGAGCCGATTAGGACTTGGAGGCTTATGAAGCGTTAGATGAATTAGTGCTTTGTGCCAACTTACTTTAAGTAAGAGATGCTCTATGCCTTCTAACACCTGAGGTAAGGCTAAAACACTATTGAAGAGTGCTTTCAAGAGTTTGAGACTTCAATAACGAGATGTAAGATTGCCGAGCCATAAGATTGCCCTATTACTAGGTTCTTGAGTAGACTCCAGGATGAAATTGCCAACATAGTGGAATTGCCACCATTCAACTCACTAGATGACTTGATCAATTTAGCATTAAGGGAAGAAAGATAGAGGAGCAGGAAGCACTAGAGGCCGACTAACTGACCTTAACTAATTGGCCCTAAGCTTAAGAAGTATGTTGAGAGAAGGTTAGAGAAGAAGATGGAGAAAGGTGAGTCTAACTGACTTGATTAGGTCGAGACAAAGAAGGTAGAGAAGGAAAAGTTACTCAGCACCAAAGCTTGAGAAGTTAAATGCTTTATGTGGTTAAGCTACGGGCATATTGCTTCTCAATGTCTAAATAAAAGGGTCATGATCTTGAAGGGCGAAGGTGATGAACTGCCGACTAATAGTCCCATTACTCGTACATGGCTCTGAGGACTCCAATCCCTCATTTGATGAATTCTTTTTTGGTAACCTACTGATGATGAGAAAGTTTATGCTAAAGGAATGTGGCTGAACTCCTTGAGCTCCCCGAATTGCCATATGTTGATCTGTACACTCGGTAGTGATGATGCCAACCATTCCCTTGCCAAGGACCTTATGCCGAGTAATCTGACTAACCACTGTTCTTGCCAAATGATGAGAGACTCACTTAAACGGCTGAATAGTTTTCTCTCGGCATGCCACCATTTCTCCCAAGCTCTTTATTGTAGCAACGTTTTGACCCCTCTCGCTTGCTATGTTAAGAGAATATTCCTATGGGACCAATATTGTACTACCACCTATTTACCTCGTCTGACATCTTACTACTTTTCTATTTTTGGTCTTTTGTCCTTTTGTCCTTTTTACCCATTTTCATATGTATTAGGAATCCTCTTTTTATATATACTTTGTTGTAATTTCTTTATTTGTAATACTGTCATAGGGACTTACTATAAATAGTCAATTTCTCTTGTAAGCCGCACATAACTTACATTTTAATACGAAATATTTTGTTCTTGTAAGACAATCATTTCTAAGTCCATTTTTCATACACTCTTATCTAATCTTGCCGATTATCTTATAACCAGTGGTGAGTGGACCTTGACATCAATTTGAGCATCGTATCAAGTGACGTGTCAAGTCGTATTGTGTTTGTTGGTGTGTTATATCTTCCGAGTAGCTTTATGTCAACTACTCTTGTTTACTTTTAGACTATTCCCCTCTAATTTTCTTGATATTTCGAAGGACCCATTTCAATCCGATTTGCCATGGTAAGTCTGAGTGATAACTGAGCTCCTAGGTACACCATATATTCTTGATGTCAAAGCTTGAGGATGAGGTTGAGGTTGAGATTGAGAGTTGTGTAATAATAGTTAGTCTACTATTCAAGATATCGTATATATTATAGCCATTTGTGTAAAGTGTAGTTACTAAAATTTTGTGTTAGGAATATTGAACCCTAGTGTATAGGGAGAGATTCACGATGTTGAAAGTGATGCTCATGGTTATGGTCAAGTTGCCTAACAAACACTACGTACTATTGATGAGCAGATACAAGATCTTGCTGCTATTGTAGCCAATTTAATTGTCTTAGTAAACAGGGTCTTAGAGAATGGACCGTGTAAGAGAGTTATAGAGCAGGGCCAAAAAATGAGAGATAGGCCAAGGAGGTAGTTGAATGAGCGAGCTTCGAAAGCCTTTCTAGTGAATTATACACTATTGCGACATGTTGATAGAGTCACGAGGATAAGGTTAGAGTTAGAAGAAGTGGAAGTGTACAAAGAAGAAGAAGACTGGTATATTAAGATTGATGAGCATGTGTTCAAAGCGCCAAGAGGTGCCGAACATCTTAAGGTACAAATTCTAAACTTTAATGGGTCTGGTAGTGCTGATGACTACTTGGACTGGGAAGAGAAGATCAAAAAGATATTCGACTTCTATGATTATGAAGATGTTGTATGCATTAGAGTGGCAATATTAGAATTTTTTGGATATGCGGCAATGTGGTGAAAGAAGTTACAGAATGTTTGCTTGAAGACCCGATGCGGGATCCAAACATGGAACGAGATGAAGAGAGTTCTAAGGAGTAGGTTTGTCCTTGAACACTACGAATAGGACACTTTTTGATAACTCCAACACTTGAGGCAAGGTAATAGATCCGTAGATGACTATGTCCGAGAGTTTTAGTTGCTCATGATACGATGTGATATTGATAAGCTTAAGGCTCGAACTATAGCACAATTCATCTCGAGACTTCGAGCTGAGATTAGTCACGTCGTGGAACTGTAGAGCCTCATAACTTTAGATGAAACCATCCATATAGCTTAGAGAGTTGAAAGGCAATGGTGGAACTAGGTTAGCCGAATGTCGAATAACTGAACATTGATGCCTAATAGGGATGGCCTGCAGAGTAGACTAGGGAATGACAAAGTTTCAAACAGTTCTGACATGGAACGTCAAGGTCACATACCGAGCCAACCAGATAAGGATTGAGGTAAGGGCAAGACCGAGGAACCAGAGATACGAAGAGACCAGGGTTAGGGTTCAGGGAGGAAAATCTAAGAAATGAAATGTTTTAAATGCCTTGACTATGAATATGTGGCTAGTTAATGTTCAAACCATCGAGTCATGACCATAAAGGGAGACAAGCCCTAGTTTGAAGTAGAAAGTACGAGTGAAGGAGAGGAAGAAGTGCCAACCGATCGGATGCTGGGAGAATTTAAGGAAGATTAAGAAGCTGAGATACCCCTCGAGGGTAGAGCCATGTATTGCTTTGTTGATCGGTGATCTCTTAGTACTTTTGTGGCTAATGAGAATGAGCAAAGAGAGAACCTCTTTTATACGAATTGTCGGGTGAATGGCAAGCTATGCGTCATGATCATTGACAGAGAGAGTTGTACCAATGTCATTGCGTAAAGGGTAGTTAAGACCATGAAATTGCCAACTGTCCCACTGCCCAAGATTCACTGGCTAAACAAGAAATGGGGATTACATGTTTCTAAGCAAGTCAAAGTGCCGATTACTATTGGTGATAGGTACAAGGGCAAGGTGTTGTGTGATGTCCTTCCCATGTGTACATCTTACATATTACTCAGCTGACTGTGGCTATTTGACTTGGGAGTGTTACACGATGGGTATAGAAATACTTAGATGTTTCAAAAGGACGAGAAGAAAGTTATAGTGACACCTATGAGTCCTAAGGAAGTGTAAGAAGCCCAGGAAAAAGTTGTTAGATCTTTGCAGCTAATGTCTTTAGTGATTTCCCGAGCTCAATTTGCACGAGAGGTCAAGGCTGAAGAGTATGTACTCTTCTTGGTTAGGAGATTCTTAGAGATTAGAGAGACCGAGAACTTACCTACCAGAGTGTAGCAACTACTTTAGGGATATGCTGACCTCTTCCTTATCGAGATGTTGAAAGGATTACCTCCCTTGAGAGGAATTGAGCATTACATCAATCTTCAACTTGGAGCAGCTTTGGCAAATCGACCTACCTATAGACTTAATCCTGAATAGGAAGCCGAGTTAAAAAAGCAAGTTAATGAGTCAGTAGATTGTAGATATGTCCATGAGAGCACGAGCTCATGTGCTGTCCCAAACATGTTAGCACCAAAGAATGATGGATCATGGAGGATGTACATTGATAGCTGTGTCATCAATAAGATTACTGTTAAGTACCGATACTTGATCTTACGGTTGGATGACATGCTCAATGAGTTGCATGGTGCCTACATCTTTTCGAAGATAGATCTAAAGAGTGGCTATCATAAATATGAATGAGATCGGGAGATGAATGGAAAATAGCTTTTAAGACTCGAGATGGCCTATTTGAGTAGATCTGTTTGGTTTAACTAATGTACTGAGTACATTAATACGGCTCATGAATCATATGCTCAAAACATTGATAGGCAAATGCATTGTGGTTTATTTTGATGATATCCTAGTCTACAGTGCCAACCTTTTCATTCATGTCGAGCATTTGAGATTGGTGTTTAACATACTTTGTGTCAAGAAGTTATTTGGTAACTTGAAGAAATGTGTGTTTTGTTAAAACGAGGTTGTATTCCTTGGATATGTTGTTTCAGGGAGTGGAGTTCAAGTTGATGAGGAAAAGGTTAGAGCTATTAATGAATGACCTATGCTGACTAGTGCTGTTAAGGTCAAGAGCTTTCATGGCCTAGCCTTATTCTATCAGAGATTTATCTAGAACTTCAGCTCTATAACTGCGTCGTTGACTGAATTAATTAAGAAGAATGTTAAGTTTAAACGGATAGAAAAGGCTTAGAGGAGTTTTGAAGATGTGAAGTGTAAGTTGACGTTTTCTCCAATACTTGTCCTACCAAATTTCAAGAAGGTTTTTGAGGTTGAATGTGATGCGTCTAGTGTCGACATTGGTGTTGTCCTTATGGAGGAGCGCCAACCCATTGCCTACTTCAGTAAAAAACTCCAAGGTGCTGCCTTAAATTACTTAGCCTACAACAAGGAGTTCTATGCCTTTGTCTGTACACTTCAGAATTGGCAGCATTATCTATTGTTGAGAGAATTCATCATCTATTTAGATCATGAATCTCTTAAGCATCTTCACGAGCAATAAAAACTTTCTTGGTGTCATGCTAAGTGGGTCGAGTTCTTGGAGACCTTTTATTATGTCATTAGGTATAAGAAGGGAAGCAGCAACACAGTAGTTGATGTACATTCTCTCCGTCATACCCTTATTGTGACGTTGCAAGCTAAAGTGCTTAGATTTGGCACTTTACCTTATCAATATGAACGTGACCCACATTTTGGGCCTTTAATAGCCAATTGCAGTGATAGAGGAGTTGTGGATGGATTTTACTTAAGTGAGGGGTTCTTAATGAAGGGCAAGTAGATTTGCATGCTAAGTGATTCTATAAGGGAGCTATTGGTTCAAGAAGCTCATGCTAGGGCTCTAGCTGGTCATTTTAGGGAAAAGAGGAAGATTAAGATATTGAAGGAGCATTTTTACTAGCCTGGGATGATGAGGGACATACACTGAATACTTGAGAGGTATAAGATGTGTAAGTATGTAAAAGGAAGGAGAGAGCCCTATAGAGAATATACACCCTTACCAATTCTTGAGTGGCTATGGATCGATCTAAGCATAAATTTCATGCTTGACCTTCCCCACATGCCAAAAAGACATGATTCAATCATGGTAGTGGTCGATCGGTTTAGCAAGATAAGCCACTTCATCTCCTACCATAGAACTAATGATGCTTCATTCATCGCTAACCTCTTTTTGCAGGAAATTGTACGATTGTATGGAGTGCCAAGGAGTATTGTGTCCGACTGTGATTCCAAATTCACGAGCTTCTTTTAGATGATCTTATGGAGGAAACTTAGCACTAAGCTCTTGTTCAATACCTCTTGCTACCTTAAGATAGACGGCCAAACTGAAGTAGTTAATAGAACTATCAGTAATCTCCTACGCGCTACTGTTGGAAAGAATTCTTGTGACTAGGGTTTATGCCTGTCGATCATTGAATTTGCCTACAATAGCTCAACTCACAGCTCTATTGGAACATCACCATTTGAGGTTGTTTATGAACTTAACCCGAACCTACCCTTGGACTTAGTTAACAGTCTAACTATACAAGGGGAGAGTCAATTTAGCCTGCAGCGTATTAAGAAATTTCATAGGTTGCATCAAAGGATTGCTAAGCAATTGGACAAAACTATGGCCCGATAGAAGGAAACGAGAAGCCACGGAAGGAAATGAATCATTTATGCCCCTGGGGACTTTGTTTGGATTCATCTTAGTAAGGAACGCTTCCCTTGTATGAGATCAAACAAACTATCTCCTAAAGCAGATGGACCTTACAGGATCTTGAGGCACATTAATGATAATGCTTATAAGATTGAGCTACCCGAAGTTCTCGTTGTGTCTACCACATTCAACATCGCCGACTTAACTTTATATGTGCCCAAAGATGACGAAGACCAAGATTTGAGGGTCAATCTTCAACAACCCCGAGGAACTAATGAACTGTTGACCAACGGTCCCATTACCCATGCACAGCTCCAAGGACTCCATTCCCTTACTTGATAAATTCTTTCTCGGTAATCTACTAATGACGAGAAAGTTTACATCGAAGGAATATAGTTAAACTCCTTGAGCTCCCCGAATTGTCATATGTTGATTTATATACTCAGTAGTGATCATGCCAACCATTCCCTTACCAACCAATTGCTGCTAAGAAGTTCTTGTTGAGTAACGATAGACTCACTTAAACGGCCGAATAGTTTTCTCTTGGGATGCCATCATCTCTCTCATCTTGGGCCCTTTATTGTCGCAACATTTTGACCCTTCACTCGTTGTGCTCAGAGAATATTCGTATAGGACCAATGTTGCACTACAACTTGTCCACCTCGTCTGACATTCTACTACTTTTCCATTTTTGGTCTTTTGTCCTGTTTACCCATTTTTGTATATGCTAAGAATCCCTTTTTTGTATATACTTTTTTGTAATTTTTTTATTTGTAGTGCTGCCCTATGGATATACTATAAATAGTCCTTTTTTCTTGTAAGTTGCACATAACTTACATTTTAATATTGAATATTTTGTTTTTGTGAGACAACCTTCTCTAAGTCCATTTTTTATACACTCTTATCTAATCTTACCGAGTAGCTCAGGATTAGTGGCGGGTGGACCTTGACATCAACTTGTACATCATATCAAGTGAGGTGTCAAGTTGTGTTATGTTCGTTGGTGAGTCATATCCTCCGAGCAACTTCATGTCAACTACTCTTGTTTGTTTGTAGACTATTCCTCTCTAATTTTCTTTGATATTTCGGAGAACCCATTTCAGTTAGATTTGTCATGGTATGTCCTAGTGATAATTGTACTCCTAGGCACATCAGAAGGAATCCAAGCTCAAGTAGAGAGTCGAGTGACAAGAGTTCGAAAGATGAGTTGATAGAAGAAAATGTCTATGCTAATAATCTAGATGAACTCTTATCCATGATGAGTTAATGAGCTGACTTGAAAGTAGATCTTAGATAAAGCGAAAATTTATTTCATATTTGATGTTTGTTGAATGGGAAGACTTATTCCTTAGTTCTTGATGGAGGAAGCTGCACCAATGTTGTTTCTGTTGAGCTAGTAGAGAAGATGAAGATGTTGACTTACTCGCATCCTCGACCTTATGGATTGAAGTAGTTTAATGATAAGGGTATGGTCCATGTGCATAAGAAAGCTCAAATAGCATTCAAGGTTAGGTAATACGAGGATGAGATTGACTTTGATGTAGTACCTATGAATGCAGCAAATTTGCTTCTTAGCCGATCATGGGAGTACGATTGGAAAGTGGTCTATGATGGCTTCCTTAACACTTCTATAGTTCAGAAGGATGGAAAGAGCTATTGCTTGACCCCCATAAGCGTTGAGGAAATCTGAAGCCACTCGGCACCCATGGTGAAGAGAAAAGGGAAGAGAAGTTTGTTTGGCATCCAGGCTTGTGCTTATTGTTTAACTTTGAGGATGACTTCCTTTTGAACCTATAGTAAAGATAGGAATCAGCTTACAACTATCTTCTAGCCAAGGCCAACCTATCCCAAGCTAATACTGACCTGTAAGAAATTGAAGCCAACTTATTTTAACCCGAGGTTGAATTGTTCAAAGTTGAGGCCAATTAACTCTTATTGAGAACAAGTTGATACCAGAAGGCCGAGAAGAAGAGAAGGAGCCACTTGGCATCAAGTTTATCGTCTGTTGAGAAGCCAAAGGGACCATATAGCGTAGGCTTCAAGGCTATAGATCCATTCGGTATGGTATGGAGAGATTAGTGCCAACTAATCATAGAACTTAGTAATTGTCGGCTAACCTTTTAAGTATCTTAGCCAAGGACTACTTGACTTTAGGGGTTCTTACCTCAACCTGAACATTTAGTTACTAACCTTACCCAGTTCGGATCCTGCTCCTTTTATGATATCCTGAATGACTACATATCGACTCCTTCTACCAAATGCATAGTTTTGTATTTTTGTGAATATTTTCTTTAATTTAATTATGGGCCCATTCTTTATGGTTTAGGGCCTTATACATTATTTACAGTTTTGTCACTAAGGTTTTTAGAACTTGCTATAAATAGCAACATTTGTAATTAGCCGGACATCGAAGAAGAATATACAAACAAGAGTTTACGCTTGAACATTCCTTTTTGAGTAAGGATATCCTTGAAGCTTTCAAAGCTTGCTTTCTGGATTATTGAGTGTTGATTGTTGATTAACTCTTTAATCTTTCTTATGTTCTTATCAATCTCGATCTTAAGGTTGTAGTGAATGCTTCATTTGAATGAGTTAGTGAATTGTATTTAACCCTTATTTGGAAACCTAAGTGACATTTAGTGTTTGTAAATTGTATCGAACCTTATTTCGAGCTCAGCCACCGATTGTGTTTGTGTCTTGGTGCATGATATTCATACACATTCACTGTCAAAAACCCATTTTCACTTTCTATCCCCTGTTCTCATTTGAATCTCAAATACGTCATTCATGGCTCCGAGCCCCGCTGCGTATCAATATGGGACATTATATGTGTTAAAAGATCAAGGGGAAATAAGTTTCCTTAAACTTTGACTTAAGTGTGAATTAACTCTTTAAATTTTCAAAATGTACTTTAAAACCCCCTAAACTTTGATAAATTCATAAATGTTCCCTATGGGTTGAAAATAACCTTCTTGCACTTTGATTTTAATGCACAAACACTCTCGTGCACTTATCAAAAGTGCTTTAAGACCTCCCAAAACATTGATAATAGTGTGACTTTTTCTATATTTTTTTAAATATCCTTTATGTTGCAATTTATTAAAGTTTAGGGGGTCTTAAAGAATGCTTTGAAAGTTCAGGGCTTTAATCTGCATCTAAGTCAATATTTAGGGAGGTTTATTTGCAATTTATCTAAGATAAAATATTTTGAATTATATGTTATGAATGTATTGTATATATTTGGTTATATGTTTATAAATTGATGTTATAGAGTTATGTATATACAATATATATAATAACAATTGATTATATATTTACAAGACATAACATGTGGTATCTACATAATTATTCTACGCATTTGATGAATATATTAAAAAAAATCTCCATAGCTTTGCTTGAGTGGTAGAGAGAGGAAAAATTGGGCTATAAAATTAAGTGTGTCATGTGGTCTCTTTAGCCAATAACTAGTGGTATATATGCTATGGACTTTTTCTCTAGGCTATTGATAGGGATTAACATCCAAGGAAATGCTCTTTTGAGACTAAGAAAAATGGAAAACAAATGGAAAGAGTTACAAATGTTTGTGAAACAAGTTGTGTGAGACACGAGCATGAAGGGCTTGATTATGTGATATATGACCATGGAAGTCCATAGGCATGACATATATTGTGACATCCATAGACATGTACGTAGTGAAGTTTAAAGGCATGGGCATGTGTTGCGAGCGTGTATTGAGGAAATTCTAATCGCATTGCATCCATTAGTTCCACCGAAAGTTACATGACTATTAATGTGATTGTGTTATACTACATTTTCTTATTTATTCTATTTTGTCTTTATTAAGGTTCTTATTTGTTATCAAATATTAGTTAGGTCCAACTACATCTATGCCCTTAAGATTGTCAAGGACAAATATAATTACTTTTGTTACAGTAGGATTTTACTCAATCAATTGAGTTTATTTCTTTGAACACTTTTATGAAATATTTTGAGATTTCAATAAAGATTAAGTTTTTCTAATTGAATTGTTCTACCAATCTATTGAATAGATTGTGTCAGGTCTCTTTATTGATTATTGAGCACAATGCGTTATATCAGTATTTGTTATAATCAACCTTGTTGGAATTCTTAGATTATGTGTCATACCAATTAAGAATTCAATAACCTAGTTTAGACTATTAATTAATTTGGTTGATTAGTAGTTAATTTATCTTTATTTTTATTTGCGTCCTATTCATAAAAGTCTTATAAAAATCTTACCTTTGTCCATTATAAAACCATAAAAATACAAAATAACATCAAATCCTAAGAATTAAATTATACAACATACTCTTATCGAGATATTATTGTATCATCTTGATATCACGGTTTAGGTTTTGAAAACCTAAGATTTGAATAGAAATGGCTGAGATTTGGTTGTTAAGTTGAGATTTTTAAGTATAAGTTGTGGTGGATTCCTCTTTTAGGGTTCACAACAATGATCTATATGACATATCTGACAACTCAATTCATATGGGAGAGATTATGGATATACAAAGTCAGAAGTACAAGATTACGATCATTGTGTGGCATTAAGGATCCAAATCATCCCAAGACATTACAAGGTTGCACAATGAGATTATTGATTTTATGGTGCAAGAATAGCAAGATAATAGAATTTACCCAATAGATGCAAAGATCCATTGCTTGCTCCCAAGAGATTCTTGAATAAACTCAAGGTGACATAGAGTCATTCATAACTATTATTAAGAGCCTTGAAGCCTTATTATGAAAATGAGAAGGAAGAGGCAAAGGTTATGGGAGTGGCAATGGTAATGAATTTGGCTTAAGAGGTAGGTAGGATAGCTTTAGGCTAAGCAATGGTGATCAAAGACTGGTCCAACAACCCTAGGGGGAAGATGAAGAGTTAAAAGTTAAGCATCCTTAAGGTGTACAAGGAGTGGATAGCTAAACTAAAGATTCCATCTTTTGATGGATTAGGTACCTAAATGATTTTCTTCATTAGCTATATCACATTGAGAATATTTTTTATTATTGTAGCTATAAAGATCCCAAGCAAGCACAATTAGCTACTGTAGAATTTAGTAGATATGCCTAAGCATGGTGGTCTAGTTGTAAACCTTGTAGGTTTTCAAACTTACAAACAAAGCTAAAAAAGAGAGTCAATAGATAATCCTTAGAATTGCCTAAACTATAATGCTAGAAACCTTAGATAAAACAAGAAACCCTAACCTAAATGAGAAGGCTAGAAACCCTAACAAGAGTATAATTCTAAAACCCTAAGTATATGCATAAAACCTTAGAAACCCTAACATGCAAGAAATCTTATAATGACTAAAAAACCCTAGTAAACCTACTAAAACTCTAATTAAACCACCAAAAACCCTAATGTATCAAAGAAACCCTAATTATATAGAAAAATCACTCGCTAGACATAATCAATTTGACTAATTGCCTAAAAACCCTAAGTTTCGATTGTATACATGATCCCATCGCAAAAGATAGACTTAAGCAATAGAAAACCCTAAGAAATCAGATAATATAAGTTAATCAACTTAATCAAAGTAATAGAATATGATAAAACCCTAAAGCAACCTTAATTACACTTAATTTGTTTAATCTTCCTTAATCTTGATTAATTAACTTAATTACGCTTATTGTATCTTAATTAACAAGAAGATAAGGTTAATTAAGGACTAAAGGATAAGGATTAGTTGGCATAAAGCAACCTTAATTACATGCATGTGTGATAAAACTTAAAGGTATGGGCGTATGTTGTGATTAACATGGCATGAGCGTACATTGTGAAGACTCCAATCGTGTTGCATTCGTTAGCTCCATTGGAAGTTATATGAATGATAATGTGATCATGTTAGGCAACATTTTCTTATTTATTTTGTTCTATCCTTATTTAGGATTTTATCCATTATTAAATATTAGTTAGGTTCCGCTACATCTATGGCCTTAGGAATGTCAAGGGAAAATATAAATACTCTTATTACATTAAGGTTTTAGTCAGCTAATTAACTTTATTTCAATGAACACTTTTATGAACCCTTTTGAGATTTGAGTAGAGACTGAATTTCTCCAATTAAATTGTTATGTCAATCTATTGAATAGATTATGTTGAGTTTCTTTATTGATTGTTAAACACCACGTATCATATTGTTATTAGTTATAATCAACACTTTTATTTGAATTCTTAGATTGTGTGTCATATAATCAAGAATTCAATATCCTAGTTTAAACTACTAGTTAATTCATTGATTAGTAGTTTGTTCATATCTTTATTTGCATTTTATTCATAAAATTCCTATAAAAACCCCACCTTTAATCTTCATGAAGCCACATAAAACACAAAAATAACACAAAACCCTAAGAATTAAATCATAAAACATTCTCTCATTGTATCAACTATTTTTCTCTTTCTCTCATATTAAATAATAACATTTGATATGTAAAGCCTATGGATAAGGCATAGTCTATTTTCTATAATATTTTGGAACTACATAAATACAACAACCTTACTTAGCAAGTATAGTTGTAAATAATAGATTGGTATAGATAGTAATGATTGAATTTGGATAAATTTGTATCATTCATTTATAGAGACCTCTTTTATGTAAAGGAGTCCTCCTCTCATCTATAGTTCAATGAATACTTGAGATTTACATACTCTTATAGAGTGTTTTTTTCTCTCTAACATAATGATCCAAATGTTTGGAGAAATGATTGACTTTACTTCTATATATTGATTCTAAAGAGTACAAGTGATGATAATTAAAGTACTTTGCGTATGATAGATGGATAATGAAGGCTAGCATGCGATATAGGTATGTGGTTCACAAGTAGTTTAGGTGTTCACAAATTATGGTGTAGGTTTGTCAATTTGTAAGTAGATGGTTTAGGTTCACCTAAGTGGTAAACTATCGTAGTAAGTTAGCTAAGGTCTGTTAAAGTAGTTAGGTAAGGTGATGAGTCTGATAGATAGTGGCTATTATGTGAAAAGAACAAGAAGGGAAAGAGGTTGTAAATAGATTTTCTTAGAGTATGAGAATTAATTGATATTAATATTTCTATAATAGAGATGAATCAAGAAATGGCTACTTTTGCTGAAAATTCAAGTGGATGTAGTAATAACTATTCGATAAAAAATATGGTGGAATGGAAACTATTCCCTTAAAATGAATACAGCATAGGTATTACTCACAGATGGCTAGTGATATAATTTTGTAATCTTCACTATGGGCTTAAAGTTCATATGGAAGAGATTATTAAATTTACAAAACAAATCAATCAAACAAACAAATCAATAAGAATATAAGGGGAAAAAAAGTACATAATGATTTTATATGAATATGTCGAGTGTGACTCAAATTCTTCATCCTCTTAATTAGAGACTTTATTGCCTTTAAAGGACTGTAATGAATTATTGAAAATATTTGAATTTACATTATTTTCTCAACATTATAGCTATTTATGGTGTTTTAGTGCTTTTATAGGTAAAAATACCTAGTAAACAAGCTAAATCAAGGAACTAAGTAAACAGATAAGGAAAGTCATAATTTTGAGTATAATTTGAATATATATTGAAGTTGATCTAGTTTGATTGAATTTAATAGAGTTTAATAAATAAAAGTGAGCCTTATTCTACCAAAGTCCTTTGAAGAACTTTGGTGGAGTGGACTCTTATAATGATTATTAAAGTAATTGAAATTTGCAAAAAAAAAAAAAAATTCCTTAAAAGAAACCCTCTTTCATTGAATGCTAATTAGAGCATCCATTATGGAAACCCTTCCTATCCTAGATCAGGTTTATAAATCTTAGAAGGGAAACTCTTCTTATTCTAGATCAGGTATATGAAACTTAGAAGGGAAATTGGAAGCTTAAGCTAGTAATTTAACATGGATTATAGGCTTTAAATATCTATTTAACTAAGTTGTCCTTATTTTCTCTAGAATTCCCTTGTAGATTTGCTTCTTTGTGTTTTTACTTTTGTTTTGATGTTTTGGATTGTTGCTCTTAATGTCATTAACGAATTGATGAATCATTTACACTAATTTGTACATTAGGAATGACTCCAAAAAGATGGTTGTTATTAAGATAATCTCAACTTACATCCTAGTTATAATTGGACAAAGTAATAAGTAGGTGTAGGCAATCACAATGACTTTAAAGAGCATAAAGCACTTGTAGATTATCAATTTGCCATAGAAATGTAGGTCCTCAAATAATGAAAATACATTCAACAATGTAAGATAAAATTTTTAGATAATTCGATAAGTTAATTGAATTCAATAATTAACATAACTCTAAGTATCTGTAATTGTTATAAGACTCAAGTGTTTATAGCAAAGTTAAATACCTAACATCTAATGCATCACTAATATGATTATTAGGTTAGTAAGTTAGTATATAGTAGTAATGGTGGTCATAATTAAATTGCTTTGAAGTCCTTTGAGATGGTTACGAAGTTAGAGCTAGTCATGAGCCAAATTTCAATTAAAATTAGATTCACAATTAGATTAATCATTACATTAAGAAAATATAGGAGAAAAAGAGTAATTAGAATAGAATGAATTAGTTGCATTAATAGTTTTAATTGGAGTGACATTGTGAGACAATTGTTCCTAGATAAAAAACTAGCAGAGTCTAGGCCTTATCCATCTTCATATGTAGTTCCTCTTTTGTTGTTTCAAATTAAATTACCTTCTTTTTTATTTTGTATTAACTTAGCCTCAAATTTTTTAGTCAATAGGAGTTTGGGGGGTGCACTGAGTAAGACCCCCTTTTTACTTTTACCTTTGCTTTTCTTTAAGTTGCTAATCTCTTTGATATCTTATGTATCATTTTATTATTTTAATATCAAAGGCTTAAGGACATAATACGAACTTTCTTTCACTCTTGATCTATCTAGTAATTTTATATATTAGTATCAAGGGCAATTTTTTTTTTTTTTTTTTTGGATCTTAAACCTATAATTATGTCTATAAATCATATCTTCTATATAAACTATATTTTATTGATAGTAATATTATTAGTACCATTTTACTGTTATTATAACTATTATTTAGTATTACTATTATATATACATATATATATATATATATATATTTCTACTATCCAAAAGTATTTGATATCATAATTTGAAGCATATTTGAGATCTTAAGTCACTTAAATTGTAAGTAATAGTCATAAAATTAGTAACATAGGGATGAGGGTATCACATTACTACCTTTAGGTTTTAGGGCATAACAACTATAATACAAGTTTCAGTTAAAGGTTTAAACTAAAGGGTAGTTTTGTTGAAGATAAATTTTGAAAGGATTGATTTACACACATCATTTTCAATTTACAAGTCAACAAGCTTTTGGAAAACTAAGAATAGGCTTGTCACAATTTCATTAGTAAACATGCCTTAGATAATTTGCTTAATTGATCGAAGGAGTTTGTTAAAGGGTAATCTTATGGATGGAATTTTGTAAGCTAAAATGGGGGTTGGGTTTTTGCATGCTTTGGAATAGATATATTTGGGAGTCTTAGCTTCTATGTGTAGAGAACCTCAAGCTTTATGCCTTGATATACTTAGAAAGTTTGGGCACTAAGCTTAATGTGTTTACAAACTTTTTGAGTATTGGTTTGATGGATTTGAATTGCTTAAAAACCTTAGCCTATGAAACCTAGGTAATACTTACATTATAGGTTGCGATCAATTGCTTAGGGTACATGGCTTGTTTAGAGCTCGTAGACCTAGTATGGACCCTTAATAGGTGTTTGAAGATATTCACAATTGCTTGAGGAGATGAGCTACCTCTTTAGATGGTAGGAACTGATTTTTCATACTTGATGATGACCCTTATTCACCTTAACTATTGCCATAAAATGAAACTGGATTATTCATGGCATTTCACCTATCAACTTTAGTTATAGTATGGGACTTATGTTATTTAGGTTAAATGAAAAATTACCATAACATCAACAACTATTTTATTGGTATTAGTATGAGACCCACATTTTACAAGTAAGACCTTAGCATCAGAAATTTATGACCTACTAAAAATTTATTCATTATAACTCGAAATAAATGTTAAGGCCACAATTTAGTTAAACAACCTAGAGATATTAAGCATTTGAAATGAAATTATAAAATTTTAATATAATTTAAAAATTTTTGAATTTACTCATTTATTACTGAAATAAGAAAGCCATAAAATTTGAAAACCAAATTCATGCAATCTCATGCATAAGTTAATAAAATAAAAGTTCAACAAAATGATACATACAAACAATAAAGGTAAAAACATACAAAAGAACTAGCTAACTACAAATATAACATTTGAAACTCTCAAATTTAGAGTCTCTATGAATTCATTTGATTAAGCTCGAATTTAACCATAAGGCCCTAATAGTTAACCAAGCAACCTTATGAAAATTAGATTTTATAAATGGAGTAATAAAAGATTAATATAATCTCAAACATTAGAAATTAACTTACTTATTTGATAACATCCAAAATTTCGAAAGCCTAACCCAAGAGATAAGAGGAACTTAGAAATAAATTAAACAAATAGTAAAATTAATAAATGATATAAAAAAAATTAAAAGTAACAAGAAGAGGGTAGTAAGTTTAGGACATAGAAGCATTAGTAGAAACTAACCAACTAATGTTATCTATTAGCCTAAGAATTAAATATAATATAATATATCTAAATGGATAGCATACTAACGAAGTATTAGTTTTTTCAAGATCATAGGACAAAAATCATGGGATTTGATGGTTTATTCCAAAATGATAGGTTGAAAACCATTGGTCTTGATGGTTTTGGAGCAAAACCATGGGTTTTGGCTAGTGGCTTTGTAAAATTGTGGATTTAAGCCTACGGAATTAGGATGAAAACCACACGACATGTATAATTCATCCATCAAATTCTCCACTTAGCTCAAAGTCTCTATATAAACCCACTGCCATCAACATTTACATTTTTAGACACTTAGGGATTTACAAATATTCATGGAAGTTCAAAGAGAATTAAAAGACAATTTGGAGGAAATTTAGAAAAGTTAGGCATTGATTTTTAAAGTGTGTGTTTCCAAAAAAGACAGACCTGATGTTGAGCCAGCATCGGCACTTATGAAACACCACTTACTACCAACAAACCTCCCATAGTTGATGGCCATTAGATATCCAAGTGCAGGTGAGTCCAACTTCTAATTCGATTTTCACAAAATTGTATATCAAATTTCAACTAAAAATTATGGAAAAAAATTATTCTTAAGTATTTAAAGTATATTTTCATGTAAAAACATCATTTTATAAAAATTTAGTCATTTTATATAACACTCTTAAGAAATATGAATTTCGGAAACAAATTTTTATTTAGTTTCCAAAAACTCAAACGATGTATTTTCTTTTTTAAAATTTTTCTATAAATACTTTATATTATATAGATATTAGTTATCTAAAGAGTTTTTATAAAACTTTTTGCTTGATTAGTGTTAATTTTTAGTTTTAAAAAACCCTTAAGTTGTAATTTTTGAAATGTCGGTGTTTATCTAAGCATTTTTAAGCTAAATCTAATTTTAAGATACTTTTTAGAGTATTTTCATGAAATACAAAATGTTCTTTTTTAATTTTAAAAGTGAAAATGGATTTCTTAAGAAAAGGAGTTTTTCCAAAGCCGAAAATGAAAATTTTCATGTAATCGTTTATGTTGGTTTTCACTAAGTTGTTAAACTGATCATTTTTATTGAAGATCCCTAAAAATGAGTAGGAAATGAAGATAATTAGCTGCTTTACATGACGAGTTTTACCTTTAAATCATAATTTTCAAGCTAAAAATCAGTATTTTAAATGAATTAGTTCATTAGTCATGTTTAACACCCTTTTTGATTAATTTTTTAGGATCTATAATTGGTGTTAATGGTTCTAAGTAATGTATGTTGATATTGATGGAGTTTCGACTATGATGGATTGGAACAAATTGAAGAAAAGAGTAACATGTGGAGTTTTTCGTAAAATGGAAGAATCTCGCATTTGTAAAAGGTTCTATAGAAGTTTTGAAGTGAATTAATGACATGTAGAAGCTAACATAGAAGTTTCCTTCATTGAGCCAACTCTCAAAATAGTAATAGAAGTTTTAGTAGAAGGTTTTCTGGTATAAAACTCTAACTTAAATCCATGTAAAAGGTTGTATAAAATGTTCCATAACAAAAGAATATGAGTTATAGCACTAATAGAAGCTTAAGTAGAAAGTCATATAGGCAAAAAATGAACATAAAGACATTAATAAAAGCTTGAGTAGAAGATCCATAGGTGAAGAATATAAGTAAAGGTCCTAGTAGAAAATTGAGTAGAAGGTACAATAAACTTAAAAAGCCCTAGTAAAATATGTTGTAGAAGGTACTATAAATTTAAGAAATCTTAATAGAAGATTAAGTAGAAGTTCCAAATAATCTATGTAGAAGTAATAATATTCAACATCCATAACAAACTTTGAATAAATAGTAAAAGAATAATAAGCCTAGCTAAAGTATAACCATTAAAATATTGTTAATTTAATGAATGGTTTGGGAACTAAATTATAATTTGTAAAATAAAAATCAATAAGGATGGAAGGACTAAGGCTCCTAACTTCTAAGATCGACTCCAAATCAAGGTAAATGGGATTGATACTTAATGGCCTTTTAGAGTACTATATAAAAGTACTTAGAGGCTAATGTGTAAACTTGTTTGTAGTTAAAAAGCAACTGGTTGCGCACATGTAACATGTGTGCTTGGAAACTATTGTATTGTGTTATTTGGTAGCTCTACTATAAGTTATGATTACTTTGCTGTGCTTTGACCTTGATTTAATCATTTTCAATTGGTTGGTTACCCCAAAAATAGACTAAACTAAACTAAACTTAGACTTAGCACTAATTGGATATGCATTGCAACCCACTAGAGAGAACAATCAATGATGGGAAACAGGTTACCAGACCTTTAACCTGTAGCTGAGCCCAAGGATTAGAAGGGCTGGTATAATGAATCCTGTTGTTCCAACCAACCCTTATTGAAGCTAAGTACTTCCTTGTCGAGTCACCCTTTACACTGTACCAAAGGACCGCTCATTTTTCTATAGTATGCCAAGTTGAAGATTACTCTTCAATGCCGAGCCGACCAATTACTCAGCAACCTCCTTGTTGGAAAGCCGAAAGAGAGAGTCTAGACTAACTAAGCCATCCCTACTTAAACAAGCCTATCTATTCATAGTTTTTGTTCGCATCTTCTAATGACCTCGCCAATGTAGCATCACCATGTGTACAGTATCATGTGTAGAATTTGTTGCACCAATGATTGTTTTTCTTGTATATTTATTTTTACCCTTTTGTATCTCATACATTACCTCCTTAGGAAATACCCTTTTTGTCTTTTCCTCTTTAGGTAGGTTTCCCTAACTTATGGGTATAAATACCCTTATACTTGTAATTGTGAGGAAGGCAGATCATTCTTAATATACACTCTTCAAGTACTTTTCTTCCCTACATAAACCTTATTTGTTTACTCTCAACATCACTCTTATCCTTTCTCTTAAGCAAGGTTAGGTGGCGAGTAATCTTACTGGACTAATTCGTACATCATATTAAATTGAGCCATGAGTCTTTGGAAGTTCCATTGGTGCATCATATCATTTAGAGCTATTTGTAGGTTTTGCTTACTGTTTCATTCTTTGTTTTTACCCTTTCGTACTTTTCCTTATTAATCTTTTTCAAGCTTTTTATAAGCTTGGACCCATCCAGCGACTGGCTTTATTTGTTCTTGGTCATGGTTCGCAACATATTAGTATCAGAGCAGAGGTTTTTGTGTGAACTGTAGTAGTTCTTGAAGTTTTGCTATACTTTGTTTTTGTGTGTATGAAATAGAGTGAGTTACTTTGTTCATTCGATTGTTATGTTGTTAGCTGTTCACTTTCTAAAGTATTTGTTTAAGCTTTGAATTTGTGAGGGAAAATGATAGACCCAAGTATGAACGTTGGTACTGGTGATGACAATAGAGTTGTCTTATGGACGACAATCTTAAGGAACTCTTACAAGCACTGACGAAAGGCTTGATGAGGTAGCTAACCTCTTAGTAGATCTAACCCGAGCTGTTCATGCATTGTCTTGCCGACCTACTGAGGCCATACAAAACACTCCACAAGTTGCTTAACCTATCAGATGTTAGAACCCAACTTGACCTGTTCGAGGTGGAGGAGTTAGTAGATGGATAAGGTGAAGGATAGAACTGTGAGAGCTAAATGAAGAGGAAGAGGAGTATTTTGAAGAGGAGTGTGTACGAATCCCTAAAGCATCCAACCATGAGAAGTTTCGAATTTCGAGTTTCAATAGATCTAGGAATCTTGATGAATATTAGGAGTAGGAAGAGAAGGTAAAGCGAATGTTTGATTATTATCGGTATGAGGATTATGAGAAGGTGAGAACTACTGTTGTTGAGTTCTCTAGATATGTTGCCATGTAGTAAAAGAATTTTCAGGCCATAAGAAGACAAGAGGGGTGCCGATAGATTAACACTTGGCCTAAGATGAAGAGAGTACTTAAAAATAGATTCGTGTGGGAAATATATCTCCAAGATATTTTCGTTCAGCTTCAGGAGCTAAGACAAGAAGGCTGAACTGTTGATGAGTATGCTCAAGAATTTCAAATGCTTATGATGCGTTGCGAAGTGGAGGAACCACCAGCTTGAATAGTCTCAAGGTTCATTACTGGATTAAGAGGAGACATTCGAGACATTGTGGAGCTCTAACAATTCAACATAATGGATGAAGCTATTAGGATTGCCCAGCGTGTAGAGAGGCAAAGGAGTCGTGCACCAGCGAGGATACTAACTAGTTGACCCGGACAAGCAAGTCACCAAGCTTAGTTGAGTATAGAGCCGAGCAAAAAGATTGATGTCCAAGCCAAGTAGAAAGGCCAACCTGAAGATGTAGTGCTAACTTAAATGTATGAGTAGGGGCAAGGGTTTGGCAAGAAGACTAGCCAGATCAAGTACTTCAAGTGCAAGGGGTTTAAACACATAGCTGCTTAGTGCCCGAATTGACGGACGATGGTTATTAAGGGAGACATCTTAAAGCTAGAAGTAAAGAGTACGGATGAGGAACCTGAAGAAGAAGAGGTTCCTACCAAGAAAAAAAGTGCTGAGAAAGAGCTAATTGAGAAGGACATGTTTCCTAAGCACTTAGATCAGTTACTCATGGTTGTCCGACACACTATGAACATGGAACCCTTACGAGAGGAGGAATAGAGAGAGAATTTGTTCCATACCACTTGTTGCCCTCATCGTAGATAGTGGAAGCTGTACCAATGTAGTATTAGCTGATCTCCGTTGCACATTCAAGGCTGTACAAGTTGCACTAGTTGAGTGAGAAAGGAGCATTGCATGTCACTCGAAAAATACAGATGCCGATCACTATAGGGAATTACTCTAACCAAATTCTCTATGACATATTGCCTATGTGCACTTCCTACATGTTGTTGGGTAGGCCGTGGTTGTTTGATAGGAGAGTTATATATGATGGCTATAGGAACATGTATACGTTTGAGAAGGATAATCGAAAGATCACATTGAATTCGATACTTCCGAGAGAAGTTAATAAGTTGTAGAAGAAACTTGCTCACAGATCTAAAAAGGCTCTGGTAATGAGTAGAGCCAAGCTCCGAGAGGCTAACAATGCTAATGAGTCAACCTTCTTATTGGTCAGGCGACTATTGGAAATGGGGGAGCGAGGTGAGTTACCCTAAGAGATCAAGGAGTTATTAGATGAATATGCTGACCTATTTCCAGAATAGTTACCCGAGGGGTTGCTCCTAATTGGAGGCATAGAGTACTACATTGACTTAATATCTGGTATTACACTGCTGAATAAGCTAGCTTATCAGATGAATCCTAAACAAACTTTTAAACTCCAATGTCAAGTTAACGAGTTGCTAGAGAAAGGCTATGTGAGACAAAGTCTCAACCCTTGTGCTATGCTTGCACTTCTAGTACTGAAGAAGGATGGAACCTAGTAGATGTGTGTAGATAGTCGAGCCATGAACAAAATCACGATCAAATATAAGTATTTGATCCTGAGGCTAGAAGACATGTTAGATAAACTAAGTAGAGCCAGGATTTTCAACAAGGTTGATCTTAAATCTGGCTACCATCAAATCTGCATGAGACTAGGCGATGAATGGAAGACTGCGTTCAAGACTCGACATGAACTTTATGAGTAGATGGTCATGCCCTTCGGCTTGTCGAATGCTTCGAATACTTTCACGAGATTAATGAACCATGTGCTGAGACATCTTAACAGGAAGTGTATCGTAGTATAATTTGACGACATCTTAATTTACAGTGCCGATATGCCGAATCACTGTGAACACATCAGATCAGTCTTAGATATCGTCCGTACTGAGAGACTATTTGGCAATCTAAAGAAATGTTGCTTTTACCAAGAGAAAGTGGTATTTGTAGGCTATGTAGTTAGTGGAGGAGGCTTGTGAGTTAATGATGAGAAGATTCGAGTAATTGTCGAGTGGTCGACTCCTATTACTTGTGTTAACGTAAGAAGTTTCCATGGATTAGCTTTATTTTATACAATTTCAGCACCATCACCGTGCTACTTATTGAGCTAACTAAGAAGAACACTGACTTTTGATAAGGAGAAAGGGAGTAGAGAAGTTTTACCGAGATAAAAGAAAGGTTGACCTCCGCCTCGGTGTTATTACTACCCCACTTTGACAAAATTTTTGAGTTGGAATATGATGTGTCAAGCATTGGAATAGGTGCTATCTTAATGCGGGAAGATCGACCAATTACCTTCTATAGTAAGAAGCTTTGAGGGCCATAATTGAACTACTTCATTTATGATAAGGAACTTTGGGCATTGATTTGAGCAATGAAAGTATGGTAACATTATTTACTATTGAGAGAACTTGTCATATATATAAACCACAAATCACTGAGGTACCTTTGAAGTCAGATCAAGTTGTCGAAGCAGCAGGCGAAATGAGTTGAATTCCTTGAAGGATTCAATTTTGTGATAAAGTATAAGCAAGGAAAGAGCAATATACTTGTAGAAGCTCTTTTGAGGAGACATGTGCTTTTATTAGAATTGGAGACCAAGCTGTTTGGGTTTACAAGTATCAAAGAATAGTACTTTGAGGATTCGCACTTTGGACCTATAATTTTGTGATGCGTCGATGGGAGGATAGTAGACAAGTATCATGTGAAGGATGGCTACTTGTTCCGAAGTGAAAAATTGTACATGCTGATCTGTTCATTAAGGGAGCTACTAGTTGAGGAAGCATATAGTGGAGGTATCTCTAGACATTTTAGGGAAAGGGACTTGTAAACTGATAAATGGTTGATTCTTTTAGATGAGAATGAGAAATGATGTGCATCGAGTTGTCGAAAGCTATGTTGAGTGCAAAAAGGCCATGTGCTAAGCCGAGTAAGGGAGAGTAATGCCCTTTCTTGTTTCGACGAGACTATGGACTAAATTAAGCTTAGACTTTATTCATGGATTGCCGTGAGCTACTTAAGGTAAAGATTCTGTAATAGTTATTGTGGATTGGTTTAGTAAGATGGCACACTTTGTACCTTACACCAAGACTAGTGATGCTTCAGCCATTGCTTCTCTTTTCTTATAGGAGATCGTGTGGATACATGGCGTGCCAAGAAGTATAGTTTCTAATAGAGACTCAAAGTTCTTGAGCCATTTCAGGAGTACCCTATGGCATCGATTGGGAACTAAATAACTCTTTAGTACCTAATGTCATCCCCAAATTGATGGCCAAACAGAAGTGGTTAATCATATTTTAGGGTAATTGCTTCAAGCTGCAGTAGGCAAGAACTTAGCTGATTGGGATGTCTACTTACCAATAGTTGAGTTTTCCTATTACCAAACAGTACATGATACCACCAGGTAGACTCCCTTCAAGGTAGTCTATGGATTCAATCTTGAGTTGCCCCTCGACTATACCCCTGTACTAATGCCCACGAAAGAGGACTTTGACACAACGGCTAGAGCACAATCCTTTCATCACATCTATGACAAGGTCACTTAGCATATTGACCAAGTTGCTAAAAGAATGCAAGAAAGGACCAAGGGTAGAACATCTAAATGATTTCAATTAAGATACTTGGTGTGGTTGCACCTTAGTAAGGAGCAGTTCCAGAGTAAGAGGAGGAACAAATTATCTACAAAAGTGGAAGGACCTTTTAGAATCCTCCAGAAAATCAATGACAATGCTTACAGGTTAGAATTGCTCAAGGACTATGGGGTTTCTGATGCCTTTAACATTATTGACTTTAGTCCATATCACCCTGACAGAGTACTGAGTGAACACCGTTCGAATTTGATCCTAAATCCAAAACAACCTAGAGGGAATAATGGGAATTAGGCTATCAGTGTTTTGACCCGTAGCCAAGCCCAAGGACTAGAAGGGCTAGCACGACGAATCTTGTTATTCCAACCAACTCCTATCGAGGCCAAGTACTTCCTTACTGAGGATGAGTACTTCCTTGTCGAGTCACCTTTCACACCGTACCATATGACCGCCCATTTTTTTGCAGTATGTCGAGTTGAAGATTACTCTCCAACGTCGAGCCGACCAATTACTCAATAACCTCCTTACTAAGAAGCCGAAAGAGAGAGTCTAGACTAATTAAGCCATGCTTGCTCAAACAAGTCCATTTGTCTATACTTTTTGTTCGTGTCTTCTAGCGACCTCGCTAATGTAGCATCACTACGTATACAGTATCATGTGTAAAATCCATTGCACCAATGATTATTTTTCTTATATATTCATTTTTATCCCTTTATATCTTATACATTACTTCCTTAGGAAATACCCTTTTTGTCTTTTCTTCTTTAGGCAGGTTACCCTAACTTATGGGTATAAATACCATTGTACTTGTAATTATAAGGAAGGTAGATCATTCTTAATATACACTCTTTGAGTATTTTCTTCCTTATGTAAACATTGTTTGTTTACTTTCAGCATCACTCTTATCTTTTCCCTTACACAAGGTTAGGTGGCGAGTAACCTTACCAAACCAATTTGTGTGTCACATTGAATTGAGCTGTGAGTCTTCAAAAGTTCCATTGGTATGTCATATCCTCTAGAGCTGTTTGTGGGTTTTGCTTATTGTTTCATTCTTCGTTTTTGCCCTTTCGTACTTTTCCCTATTGATATTTTTCGAGCTTTCTACAAGCTTAGACCCATCCAATGACCAACCTTATCTATTCTTGGTTATGGTTTGCAACAATCAAGATCATCCAGCTAAACACCAACCCTTTGAGGAGGCAGCCTTAATTATCCTTTCCTTACTCTTAAGGTTGAATTAAGTAATAAGTGAGGAGGCTATCATGAGGTTGAGAGCACTAGGTTAATAGAGGATTCGAGGGAAGTAAGCTCCATTGTACAAGCTTGGACTTGATCATGATTTGCTTGGTGGCAACCCTTCATCGCATTGAAACTCTTCTACCTGAGTTAAAATAGGCACAATTTCTTCAACTTCATGAGTGACCAAATAGTGTCATGTGGATGGCATATATTTGACTACATTGCAGTGCATCTAACTAACTAATTGACAACTTTGCTTGTTATCGTATTATGTTTGCTTGTATCTTTATCCCCTTATTGAGCGATGGTTGCTCATATTCCCATGATTCTTTTATAGGTCCTAAAAGATAGACACCAAGATCTACTAACCTATGGACGTATAAAAGATGGGTGATGGTTCTTAATTGGGGAGCAAATGGTTTTGGAATATTCTCTTTGTCTTTTGTTTGGACTTAATTGAGCCATTTGCCTGACCCAAAAGACATAGCAAGTTATTGATTATAAACAAATGATAATGAGAATTTAGCATACATTTTCTATGTTTTATTTTGCATTATTTTAGATATTAATTTAGTTAATTTTATGATATTTTGAGTTTAATCCATTTAAATTTTGTTTTTAGAGACTTTGGAAGCATTCTATGAAGTTTTAAAGGTTTTCATTGTATTTTGAGCTTAGTTTGGACAAAAGCATTGATTACGGATCGAAGAAAATGAGAATCAAGCAAATAATGAAGCTTACTAAGGACCATGGTCAAAGACCATGGCCATTGATAACAATCTAACTACTGGGCTTTTAACTTATAGCTAAGCCTAAGGGCTGGAGGGATTGGCGAGGTGAATCCTCCTACTACAACTATCTCATGCCAAGGCTGAGTTTTTCTTTCTCGTACACATTGTTTGTTTACTCTCGTTTCACTCTAATCCTAACACTTAAGTAAGGTTAGGTAACAAGTAACCTCATCGAACCATCTTATACGTCATATCAAGCTATGCCATCAGTCATCAAAAGTTCCACCAGTGTGTCATATCTTTTGGAGTTGTTCGTAGGTTTTGCTTATCCTTTCATTCATCTTTTGTCCTTTTCGTGTGTTTCCTCACCACCCTTTTCAAGCTTTTGACAAGTTTTGACCCATCCTTACGTCTAGCCTTGTCTGTCCTTGGCTGCGGTATGCATTATCTTAGTATCAGAGCTGAGGTTTCATTTGAGTTATAGTAGTTTGTTTTAAAGTTCTATTTATAGTCTGTTTTGCGCATGTGAAATAAAGCAAGTTTCCGGTGTTAATTTAGCTACCGTGTTTGCTGGTTCTTAAGCTTCCAGTTTAAAGTGAGCATAGGAAGCTGGATTTGGAGTAATGTCAGTTGTAGCTCTGACTTAAAGACTTGGGTTTGAGTTTGTCAAGGAAAATGATTGAAGCAAGTATCAATGTTGGTACTGGGGATGTTGTCTACCATGGCTGATAATCCTAAGGTACCTCTAGAAGTACCAACAAGAGACTTGATAAGGTGGTTAATCTCTTAATAGATTTAATTCAAGCCATCCGCGCATTAGCTTATCGACCTATTGAAGTAGTGCATAATACCCCCCAAGTTGCTCGACCTATGAGAGGTCAGAATCTAGCTCAATAAGTTTGAGGTGGAGGAATAGGTGGACGAATGAGAAGAAGAATTGACTTGGGAGATTTAGGAGAAGAGGATGAGGAAGAGTACTATGAAGAGGAAGAACGAGCTAGAGTACCTAGAGCATTTGACGATGTGAAGCTTCAGATTCTGAACTTCAATAGATATGGAAGTACGGATGAATACTTGGAATGGGAAGAGAAGGTGGAACATGTTTTTGACTACTACCAATATGAGGATTACAAGAAAGTAAGAATTGTTGTTGAGTTCTCTAAATATGCCGTTATGTGGTGAAAGAATTTTCAAGCTATGAGGAGACATGAATGATACAAAGAGATTAATACTTGGTTTGAGATGAAGAGAATACTCATAAACAAATTTGTATTGGATACTTATTTGTACGACACTTTTACTTAGCTTCAGCAGTTGAGATAAGGAGGTTGAACTATTGATGAGTATGTTCAAGAATTCTAAATGCTTATGATCCACTATGAAGTGGGGGAACTACTAGCATGAACAATCTCTAGGTTCCTTACTAAGTTGAGGAGTGAAATTTGAGATATTATGGAACTCCAATGATTTATTACAATGGATGAAGCCATATGAATAGCTCAACAAGTAGAAAGGTAGAAGAGTTAAATGCCAACTTGATCCTCGACTAGTTGACCTGTTTAGTTAAGCCAACCTTTATAGGGAAGCTATTGAGGTTAGCCAAGTATAGATCCAATCAGATGAGTGGATGTCGACACTAAATAGAGGAGCTAATTAGAAAGTGACATATTAACTTAGACTTATGAGAAAGTGCAAGGATCTAGTAGGAAGATAAGTTAGATTAAGTGCTTCAAATGCTAAGGGTTTAGACATATGGCTGCTCAATGCTTGAACTGAAGGACTATGGTCATCAAGGGAGACTTCCTAAAGCTAAAAGTGGAAAGTATTGATGAGGAACCTATGGAAGAGGAGAGTACTCCCGAGAAAGAAGCTTGTAGGAGAATGAACTGATTAAGGATGATGTATTTGCTAAGGACTTAGATAGGTTGATCTTGGTTGTTTGATGTGCAATGAACTTAGAACCCTCAAGCAAGGAAGACTAAATGGAGAACTTGTTTCATATTACCTGTAAGGTGAATGATTAGGCATACGCATTAATTGTGGATAGTGGTAGTTGTACCAATGTGGCCTTAGTTGTTCGAATTAGAAAGTTTAAGTTACAGACTATTACACATCCGAGGTTGTACAAGTTGCATTGGTTGAGCAAGAAGGGAGAACTACATGTCATTTGGTAAGTACTACTGCCAATCATTGTAAAAAATTACTCCAATGAGATTCTCTGTGGTGTGTTGCCCATGTACACTTCACATGTGTTTGCTTAACCAGCTATCACTATTTGATAGAAGAGTTATCCATGATGGATATAGGAATATGTATGTGATCAAGAAGGATGGCAAGAAGATTACACTGAACCTAATGCCACCAAGTGAAGTTAACAAACTATAGGCAAAACTTGCTCGCAGATTGAAGAAGACTCTGATGATGAGTAAATTCGAGTGTCAAGAGGCCATCAAAGCTGACATGCTAACCCTCATGTTGGTTAGGCATCTACTAGAATTGAAGGAGTAAGGTGAGCTACCCTTGGAAATAAGAGAGTTACTAGATGAATACACTAATCTATTTCCAGAATAGTTGCTTGAGGGCTTATCCCTTGTTTAAGATATAATACATTGCATTGACTTAATATCTAGTACTGCCCTGCTAAATAAGCCAGCTTATTAGATGAGTCCCAAACAGGTTACTAAGCTTCAATGATAGGTCAACGAGCTACTAGAGAAAGGGTATGTTAAGGAAAGTCTTAGCCTTTGTGCTAAGAGGATGTATGTTAACAGTTGAGCGATGAATAAGATAACGATCAAATATAGGTATCCTATCCCCAAGTTGGAAGACATGTTGGATGAATTAAGTAGAGCTAAGATATTCAGCAAGATTGATCTAAAGTCTGGTTACCATTAAGTTCACATGAGGTAGGGAGATGAGTAGAAGATTGCATTTAAAACTCGGCATGGATTCTATGAGTGGATGGTCATGTCATTTGGCTTGTCAAATGCCTTGATCACTTTCATGCAATTGATGAACCATGTGTTAAGAAATCTAATGGGAAAGTATGTCGTGGTGTACTTTGACGACATTCTAGTATATAGTGCTAACATGCTAAGTTACCGTGAACATCTCCATGCTATATTAGATGTGCTCTATGCTAAGAGATTATTTGGGCAATCTTAAGAAATGCTACTTTTGCTAGGAGGAAGTGGTATTCTTAGCTTATGTAATAAGTAGAGGAGGTTTACAAGTGGACAATGAGAAGATCCAAGCAATCATCGAGTGGTTGACTCCTACTACCTGTGTCAAGGTGAGAAGTTTTCATGGAATGACTTCCTTCTATAGGAGATTCATAAGGAATTTCAGCACCCTTGCCATAACCCTTACAAAGCTGATGAAGAAGAACATCGACTTTAGATGGGGAGAAAAGGAGGAGAGAAGCTTTGCCTAAGTAAAGGAAAGATTAACTTCCATACTTGTACTAGTTTTACCTAACTTCGAGAAAGTATTTGAGCTAGAGTGTGACACGCCAGGCATTAAAATAGGTGTTGTCCTAATGTAGGAAGGCCAACCAATTGCCTACCATAACGAGAAGCTCAAGGCACCTCAATTGAACTATTTTGTCTATGATAAGGAACTATTAACACTCATCTGAGTATTGTAAGTATGGTAACATTACCTATTGCCTAGAGAATCTTCAAAGTCAGAACAAGTTATTGAAGCGGCAAGTGAAGTAGGTTGAATTCCTTGAGGGATTTAATTTTGTCATTAAGTATAAGTAGGGAAACATATGCTTTTTCAAGGAGACATGCGCTCCTAATAAAACTACAGACCAAATTATTTAGGTTTGTGAGTATTAGGGATCAGTACTCTAAGGATCTACATTTTGGACCCATACTAGCATGTTGTGTTAATGGAAGGACATTAGATGAGTATCATATGGAAGATGGACACTTGTTTTGAAGGGGGAAATTGTGTATGCCGACCTATTCACTAAGGGATCTACTAATCGAGGAAGCCCACAATAGAGGACTTTTCGAACATTTTAGGGAGAGAAGGATGTATAAGCTGCTAAGTGGTTGTTTCTTTTAGTCGAGGATGAGGCAAGATGTGCACCGAGTTGTTAAAGGCTATACCGTATGCAAGAGGGCTAAATGCCAAGCTAAGCAAGGGAAAGCAATGCCTTTGCTTGTTTCAATGAGACCATAGATTAAGTTGAGTATGGACTTTGTTCTTGGATTACGACAAATTGCTCGAGGTAAAAATTCTATAATTGTCATCATAGATAGGTTCAGTAAGATGACACACTTTGTACCTTGCTCCAAGAGTAATAATGCTTCGGCTATGGCTTCTCTTTTCTTATAGGAAATTGTTTAGTTATACAGCATGTACAGAAGTGTAGTATTAGATAAAGATCCAAAGTTCTTGTACCATTTTTAGGGGATTCTGTGATGATAGATGGGGACCAAACTACTATTTAGTCCTTCCTATCACCCCTAAATGGATGGCCAAATAGAGGTAGTCAATCGTACCTTAGGATCGTTGCTTCGAGCTACAAATGGCAAGAACTTGGTTGATTGGGATGTTTGCTTACTAGTGGTCGAATTCGCTTATAATCGAATAGTACATGACACCACTAAGCAAACTCCCTTCAAAGTTGTCTATGGTTTTAATCCCGAGTTACCCCTCAATTACACCCTTGTACTTGTATTCGAGTGAGAAGACCTTGACACAAGAGCTTGAGTATGGTCTCTTTAGCACATCTATGACAAAGTTACTCAATAAATCAACTAAGCCACCAAACCAATGTAAGAGAAAGCTAAGGGTAGAACGATGAAATAGCTTCTGTTGGGAGACTTAGTTTAGCTCTACTTGACCAAGGAAAGGTTTCTGAGCAAGAAGAAGAACAAGCTATCTATATGGGCTAAAGGACTTTTCAGAATCCTCTAGAAGATCAATGGTAACGCTTATAGGTTGGAGCTACCCGAAGACTATGGGGTTTCAGATACCTTCAACAATATCGACTTCAGTCCTTTTCACCCTATTAGAGAGCTAAATGAAGACTAGGTAGATTTGATCCAAAATCCAAATCAACTTGGAGGGAATGATAAGAATTTAACTATTGGGCTTTTAACCGATAGCCGAGCTTGAGGGCTGGAGGGACTGGTAAGGCGAATCTTCCTACTTCAGCCATCTCATGCTGAGGCTGAGTTTCTCCTTGCTATTGGTCAACTTTGTATGCTGAGCCGTATGACTACCCTGATGGGAATTAAGTTACTGGGCCTCTAACCTGTAGCTGAGCCTGAAGATTAGAGGGGTTGGCACGGTGAATCCTGTTATTCCAATAAACCCCTACCAAGGCTGAATACTTCCTTATCGAGTCACCCTTTACGCTGTGCCATATGAATGCCCATTTTTTTATAGTATGCCGAGTTGAAGATTACTCTCCGACGCCGAGCTGACCAATTACTCGGCAACCTCCTTGTCGAGAAGCCAAAAGAGAGAGTCCGAACTGACTAAGCTATCCTTTCTTGGACAAGCCCATTTGTCTATACTTTTTGTTTACATCTTCTAATGACCTCACCAATGTAGCATTGCATCATCTACTTGTCGACTCATTTTGTCTATCGAGTCGAATAACATTATTCCTTGTAGATAGAGTGCCTAGAAACAAAAGATTGAGATAACAACCGATCCTCATACATGCCTGACCAATTAATTATTCAGCATTATGCTTACCGATAGACCGAGTTATCACATTTTCGAGAGTTGGATTAACTCAGCAAAGTCTATCGTCGACTTAGTGGCTAAGAGAATACGTTACTGAGGGTTGGATCCATTCGACACAGCTTGAAGAGACTATTGTCGACTAACTTCAGCACTTGGCAATTTTTGGCTGACCTCTTTGGTTACTCGGCTAAGTGCTGTGAGACAACCTCTAAGGCATGTTGAATGACCATATGCCGACTTCTCCTCATGAAAACACAGTTTTATATTTTTGTACTTATTTGTCTTTATTTTATTTATGGGCCCAATTCTTTAGGGTTTAAGGCCTTATACACTATTTAAAGGTTTACCACTAGGGTTTAAGACGTACTATAAATAGCAACATTTGTAACAATGCAAGATAAATATAACATAATTAATAAAAAACCCCTTTTGAGTCATTTCTCTCGAAAAGTTCTCTCCTTTACTAGCTCTTATCAATCCCTTTAGCAAGGATTGTAGCGGGCAACCTTATCACTCAGATCTGTGCATCATATCTGGCGAGTCTTAGGTCCGTGTGTAGTTCTACGGTGCATCATATCCGTAGAGTTAGTGTGTGAGATTTGCTAAACCATCAACTTTCATTTATTTTTCGTTCCTTCGGTAGGATCTAACCCATACCCCCACGACTGGCCTTGTCTATCTTTGGCCCCGGTTTGTATCATGTATAGTATCATGTGCAAAATTCATTGCACTAAGGATTTTTTTTCTTATATATTTATTTTTACCCTTTTATGTCTTATATACTATTAAGAAATAACCTTTTTGTATTTTCCTCTTTAAGTAGGTGGCCTTAACTTATGGGTATAAATACCCTTGTTCTTGTAACTGTGAGGAAGGTAGATCATTCTTAATATACACTCTTTGAGTACTTTTCTTCCTTATATAAACATTGTTTGTTTACTATCAACATCACTCTTATCCTTTCCCTTAGGCAAGGTTAGGTGGCAAGTAACCTTAATAGACCGATTTGTACGCCATATCGAATTGAGCAGTGAGTCCTCGGAAGTTTTATTGGTATGTCATATCCTCTAGAGCTGTTTGTAGGTTTTGCTTACTATTTCATTCTTCATTTTTACCCTTTCGTACTTTTCCTCATTAATCTTTTTTAAGCTTTTTGCAAACTTAGACCCATCTAGTGACTAGCCTTGTTTGTTCTTGGTCATGGTTCGTAGTATCTTGGTATCACAGCGGAGGTTTTTACATAAACTGTAGAAGTTCTTGAAGTTTTGCTATACTCTGTTTTTGCGTGTGTGAAACAAAGCAAGTTACTGTGTTCATTTGACTACTGTGTTTTTAGCTATTCACTTTTTGAAGTATTTGTTTGAGTTTTGAATTTGTGAGGGAAAATGACAGACCTATGTATGAATGTTGGTACTAGTGATGACAATAGAGTTATCTACTAAGGATGACAATCTTTAGGAACTCCTAGAAGCATTGATGAGAGACTTGATGAGGTAGCTAATCTCTTAGTAGATCTAACCAGAGTTGTTTTTGCATTATCTTGCCGACTTACTGAGGCCACGCAAAACACTCCACAAGTTGCTCAACTTGTTAAAGGTCAGAACCTAGGTTGACCCATTCGAGGTGGGGGAGTTGGTAGACGGGTAAGGTGAAGGATAGGCCTAAGAGAGTTTGATGAAGAGGAAGAGAAGTATTTTGAAGAGGAGCGTATACGAATCCCCAAAGCATCTAGCTATGTGAAGCTTCAAATTCCAAGTTTCAATGGATTTATGAATGCTGATGAATATCTGGAGTGGGAAGAGATGGTGGAGCATGTGTTTGACTATTATCAGTATGAAGATTACAAGAAGGTGAGAATTACTGCTATTGAGTTCTTTTGATATGCTACTATGTGGCAAAAGAATTTTCAAGCCATGAGAAGACGAGAGGGGTACCGAGAGATTAACACTTGGCTCGAGATGAAGAGGGTACTCAAAAATAGATTCATGCCGGAAACATACCTCCATGATACTTTTACTCTACTTTTGGAACTGAGAAAAGGAGGCCGAACTGTTGATGAATATGTTTAGGAATTTCAAATGCTTATGATGCATTACAAAGTGGAGGAACCACCAGCTCAAATAGTCGTAAGTTTCATTATTGGGTTGAAAGGAGACATTCGAGATGTTGTGGAGCTTTAATGATTCGATACAATGGATGAAGCTGTTAGGATTGCCCAGTATGTAAAGAGGCAAAGAAGGAGCCGCACACCAGCAATGATACCGACTAGCTGACCCGAATAAGCAAGTCACTAAGCTTAGTCGAGTACAGAGTTGAGTAGAAAGGTTAATGTCCAAGTCGAGTAGAAAGGCCAACCTGAAGATGTAGTGATAACCTAAACGTATGAGAAGGTATAAGGGTTTAGCAGGAAGACCAGCTAGATTAAGTGCTTCAAGTGTTAGGGGTTCAGATACATGGCTGCTTAGTACTCGAATTAATGGACAATGGTCATCAAGGGAGACATCTTGAAGCTAGAAGTAAAGCATACGGGTGAGGAACTTGAAGAGGAGGAGGTTCCTACCAAGAATGAAAGTTCCAAGAAAAAGCTAATTGAGGAGGACATGTTTCTTGAGGACTTAGATTAGTTACTCATGGTTGTTTGACGCACTATGAACATAGAACTCTCACAAGAGGAGGAATAGAGAGAGAATTTGTTCCATACCACCTACAAGGTGAATAATCAGATGTGCGCCCTCATCATGGATAGTGGAAGTTGCACTACTGTGGCATTAGCTAATCTTGTTTCAAAATTGAAGTTGCCGACTATTCCACATCATGACAACATTATTTGCTGCCAAGAGAATTTGTCATATATATCGACCATGAATCGCTGAGGTACCTCCAAAGTCAGACCAAGTTGTTGAAGCGGTAAGCGAGATGGGTTGAATTCCTTGAAGGATTCAATTTTATAATAAAGTACAAGCAAGTAAAGAGCAACGCAGTTGTAGATGCTCTTTTCAGGAGACATGCGCTTTTATTAGAATTGTCAATCAGGCTATTTGGGTTTACAAGTATCAAAGAACAGTAATCTAAGGATCTGTACTTTGGACCCATAATTTCATATGTTGACAGGAGGACAGTAGATGAGTATCATATGGAGGATGGCTACTTGTTCTGAAGTAGAAAATTGTGCGTAACGATCTGTTCATAGAGGGAGCTACTAGTTAAGGAAGCCTACAATGGAGGTCTCTCTAGATATTTTGGGGAAAGGCAGACTTGTGAATCGATAAATGGTCGATTCATTTGGTTGAGAATGAGAAAAGATGTACACCAAGCTGTCGAAAGCTGTACCGTATGCAAAAAGGCAAAGTGCTAAGATGAGTAAGGGAAAGTAATGCCCTTACCTGTTCCGATGAAACCATAGATTGAATTGAGCATGGACTTTGTTTTCGAATTACTGTAAACTGCTCGAGGCAAGGATTCTGTATTGGTAGTCGTAGATCAATTAAGTAAGATGATACACTTTGTACCTTGTACTAAGACTAATGACGCTTCGGTTATTGCTTCTCTTTTCTTATAGGAGATTATGTAGATACATGGCATGTGGGGAAGTATAGTCTCTGACAAAGATCCAAAGTTCTTGAGCCATTTTTGGAGAACCCTATAGTGTTGGCTGGGAACCAAATTACTCTTTAGTACCTTATATCACCCCCCAAACTAATGGCCAAATAGAAGTGGTTAATCGTACCTTAGGGTTACTGCTTTGAGTTGCAGTAGGTAAGAACTTGGTTGATTGGGACGTTTGCCTGCTAGTGGTCAAGTTTTCCTATAACCAAATAGTACATGACACCACCAAGTAGACTCCCTTCGAGGTGGTTTATGGATTCAATCCTGAGTTACCCCTCGACTACACCCCTATACCAATGCTTGCAATAGAGGACCCTCACGTAATGGCCAGAGTACAATCCCTTGAGTACATACATGACAAGGTTACTCGGCATATCGACCAAACTGCTAACAGAAAGCGAGAAAGGACTAAGGGTAGCATAGCTAAATGATTTCAATCAGGAGACTTGGTGTGGTTGTACTATAGTGAGGAGCGGTTCCTAAACAAGCGAAGGAACAAATTATCTACAAGAGCGGAAGGACCTTTTAAAATCCTCCAGAAAATCAATGACAATGCCTATGGGTTGGAATTGCTCAAGGACTATAGGGTTTCTGATGTCTTTCACATTGCCACCATTAGTCCATATCACCCTGACGGAGAACTGAGTGAACACCATTCGGATTTGTTCCCATATCGCAAACAACTCGGAGGGAATGATGGGAATCAGGCTATCGGACCTCTAACCTATAGCTAAGCTCGAGGACTAGAGGGGTTGGCACAACGAATCCTATTATTCTAACTAACCCTTGCCGAGGTCGAGTATTTCTTTGCCGAGGTCACCCTTCATGCCGTGTTGTATAACCGCCCATTTTTCTACAGTATTCCAAGTTGAAGACAACTCTCCAATGCCAAGCGAACTAATTACTCAGCAACTTCCTTGTTGAGAAGCTAAAAGAGAGAGTCTAAACTAACTAAGCTATCTTTGCTCAAACAAGCCCATTTATTCGTACTTTTTATTTGCATCTTCTAACGACCTTACCAATGTAGCATTGCTACATGTATAGTATCATGTGCAGAATCCATTACACCAATTATTGTTTTTTTTTTATATTCATTTTTATCCTTTTGTATCTTATACACTACTTCCTTAGGAAATACCACTTTTGTCTTTTCCTTTTTAGGCAGGTTGACTTAACTTATGGGTATAAATACCCTTATAATTGTAACTGTGAGGAAGGAAAATCATTCTTAATATATACTCATTGAGTACTTTTTTTCATTACATAAACACTGTTTGTTTACTCTTGTCATCACTCTTATCCTTTTCCTTAACCAAGGTTAGGTGGCAAATAACCTCACTGGACTAATTCGTACGTCATATTGAATTGAGTCGTGAGTCCTTGAAAGTTCTATTAGTGTGTCATATCCTCTAGAGCTGTTCGTAGGTTTTGCTTACTATTTCATTCTTTATTTTTGCCCTTTCACACTTTTCCTCATTAATCTTTTTCAAGCTTTTTGCAAGCTTAGACCCATCCAGCGACTGGCCTTTTATGTTCTTGGTTACAGTTCGTAACACTAACCACCTCTTGGAAGTTGTTTGTTGACTAGTAGAATGCTATGACAGCAGCCAAATCTCCTACGTCTCCTTAGTCATGTCCAAACCGACCACTTTCCCAACATTACTCTTGCCGAAAGGCCAATAAAGCTGCCTTGGACTAATCTTTAGTCACCCTTGCTCGGACAACTAATTTACTCGTACTTTTGTCTACATCCTCCAACAGCATCGCCAATGCATCTTTGCCACGTATACAAGACTGTGTGTAGAATTTGCTATACTAATCATTACTTTTCTTGAATATTCAATTTTACCCTTTTGTATTCTTGCACATTATTTCTTTAAGATAATACATTTTTTGTCTTTTCCCTTTTTTAGGTAAGTTACCCTAACTCTTAAGGTATAACTACTTCTTGTACTTGTAGCCCCAAGGTAGATTATCATTAATACATTGAATATTTTCTTCTTGTAAACAATGTTTGTTTACTCTCATTTTACTCTTATCCTAACCCTTAAGTAAGGCTAAGTAGTAAGTAACCTCACTAGACTATTTTGTATGCCATATTAGCTATGCCATGACTTCTTGGAAGTTCCACTAGTGCATCATATCCTTGGGAGTTGTTCGTGGCTTTTGCTTACCCTTTCATTCATCTTTTTTCCTTTTTGCACGTTTACCGATCATCCTTTCTAAGCTTTCAGTAAGCTTGGACCCATCTTTACAATTGGCCTTGTTTGTCCTTAGCTACGGTACACATTAGCTGTAGTCCTTCTGTATGTTCTTTATATCAAGCAATTTTATCAATTTCAAAGTTTTCACATGAAGTATAAGTATATGCCTACACTCCGTAGCCATATACCTAAGGTGTAGATATCTTATGACGAGTGAATATTTTATTTTTGTTAAGTTCTCCTTCTAAAACCTAGTCCTACTCCTTGTAGATAGACTCTTAGGCTTAGGTTTTTAGGAAGAGCCCCCTTGGGTAGAGTTGTGGGCTAGATTTGTATCAAGAGTCTCTTAATTTCTTCTTTTAATTTCATCATCATATTGTTCTTTTGATATTCTTCGTAAATTGTTATGGAAATCTAGTCCTTCTTGCAACAACTTTTATTTCAATCTATGATTTTATTTTTTGATAATCTAATTATACATATTATATTATCGTTAGGTACTGAATTTCTCTAGATTAGGGTAACTAAGTGGCCAACGTGATAGCAAGATCTAAGTTCTTAATGCTATCTTGTAATGCTTTATTTAGAAGTGATTCTGATGGAGAGGGTCTTAGGATTAAGAAGAGGCTAAAGATATGAATTCAACCAATTTAGAATCTAAATTCCATAGGAATAGGATTAGTAATCTCCACGATCCAAAGAATAATTAAAATTGAATAGTTACATTGAACTAGAGAGTAGATAACAACAATTTACTAAGGATTACATCCTATTCTTTTTTTTTTTTTTAATTGCAATCATGCTTGTCTTATTTTATTTAGTTTAATTGTCTCATTTATTCTCGTTTATTTTAGGTAATTGGTAATTGTGAGTCTCGTACTTGGTCAATAGAAATCAAGCGGATAAAATTAGGGTATCAATGAACCAAACTCGATTAACATAAAAACTTATATATAGGCTTGAGACATTAGTCTAAGCTCAGAATTTAAAAATATAGTTAAAATAGTATAAATATACTATGTTCTTATTATATTATTTGTTACACACAAAGTAGGTTTGGAAAATTAACAAACACTTAAAGATATATTATGGGAGTAATATAATTAATATTGGACATAAATAATATATAAAAGACATGTATATACATCTAGTATAATTATGAAATATATATATATATATATATATAGTCGTAATTATTGAAAATATCCAAAATATATAGAAATTACTAAATAAATGAATGAAAAATTGTTAAAAAAAATTCAAAACAACCAAGAAAACTCTCTTTTTACCATGGCAATCTAGGGAGATAGTTGTAGAATTAGGAAATGTTGAATTGCCATAGATAGACACCTAGCCTAAGCACTAACACTTATATTCAAGGGTAAAAGAAATCCAAACAAACTCAAACCTAGCTACAAAAAATAAAAATATAAAAAGAAAACCATCATTTTGGAAAATGTTTAGACAATTACAAGGTTTGGAAAAATAATGGAGGTGAGAGAGTAAAGAAATAAAATTAGGGAAAAGTATTGCGCAAAACCAGGAGTTAGTGGGTTCTTGAAGAAAATGAACAACTTGAAGTGAAACTTGGTGGTCCCTTAAAGGAGTGTTTTGTGATGGTTTTGGCTGACACACCCTCCCTTCCCTACGGTTGTCAGAGCTTAGGTTTCCAGTAATTCAATAAATTTTTCTAACTTCATCAAAAATTAGGGAAAATAATGAACAATCACCAAAAATTATGAAATTCGGTTTCCTTACGTTCTTTTGTATGAGGAATTCAAATATTCAATCAGATTTTCAAAATTTTGGGCGTAGATATGGTGTCCTTAAGAAAAATGTCTTGTATACCAAATTTTAAGCGAATAATTGAAAGACCAATTAATGTAGTCTTGACCTAAAATTTTGTGGTAATACTCTTAAGATGTTAAATTTTGATGTTATGTAATTGGATTGTAAAAATCATGTTGTCAAATTTTAGAAAAAAATTTTGTTTTCATTGAGACAATGTGCTGGACGGGTGTTTTCTAAAAGAGCTTTAGTGATTATTACCTTACAGCAACTTGAAGTGGATTATTATGTGTTATTAAATGATGAGTTATAAGTGAAATATTGTTATTTAGTGAATTTAAAGTTAATTTTCTAAGTTACAATATCAGTATAAGTGAATAGTTAGTGTAACGGGAATTGATGTATGTAATTGAGGTTTTTGGTTGATAATTATTGACATTATAGAGTGTACAAAATTCTGGAAACATAGGTTAAGTTTGTGTATGAGTTAAATAGTAAGTTGTGATAATGGTTGAAGAGTTAGAAACTATGTTAGAAATAAGATTAGAAAGTACTTCGAGAGTAAATAACTTAATTATGCTAAAAAGGGCTTTTGGTTATAAAGTAGTGGATATTAGAATTTTATAACTATATTGAAGTTAGAATGTAAGTCAGGAACCTCTTAAGTAAAATCCTAATTTTAAGGTAGTGAGCCAAAACCTTACTTAGAACTTTAGTTAGAACCTATCTTAAGCCAACAAAAAGTAAATAAATAACTAAAGAACCTACTTATATCAGAATGTAAACATACTTAATAATGAAAATAAGTTGTTACCTCATATGTAGATTTAAAATTGAAGTTGTGTACTGCTTTCTAGGAATTATTAATGAAGACCCCAAACGTGAAGTATAGGAGCTTGTGACATTATGTCCAGGTAGGTTAGGATCGATGCTTAATGGTGAATTGAAGTATCATATCAAGATACTTGGAGAAGTAAGAGTGCTTATTTATAGTTGTAGCTAGATTGTTTGTGTATATGCTATGTGTGTACTTAGGATACTAACTATTGATTTGGAGTAGAACTTCAAGTGTTGTTTTCTATTTGAACATATATCATGTCTTGCATATATGAACTTAGTTGCCTACCTAATAATCTAGACTAATATTAAGTTGACTAAAGATCTAACTTAAATTCATGATAACCCATAAGGGTAACGATTAGGTTATTAGACTAAACACTGATGCATTCGTTAAGGGTAGTAGAAATGGTCTTTTTTTTACCCTTTGTTGAACTAATTGATAAGAGATGAGGCTAAAGTAATGTTTTTGATCTATGGTTTGAATGTTGTCTAGGGAGGAGGGTGTTCTCTATTTCATAAGCCCAGATTTAGTCTAATAGTTTTGTATTGAAACTTCTTGAAATCCAAGTTAGAGTGGATGTAATTACTCTGACTTTACAGTGAATCGGTTAAACATTATGAGATGATATATCTTTTGTTTGTTGCATTTGCATATAATTAATGATTAAACAATCATGTTTGCTAATGTACTCTTATGACTCCATCTTTTTTTATTGAGCTAGTTAAGCTTACATTCCTATAGATTGTTTTGTAGGTATAGCACAGTACCAAAAGATGCCTTGTAGCAATTGTCCTCAAGTTAGTTCTAATGGTTAAGGAGTGAAGTTGTGAAGTTTAATGAATGGATCGAAACTCATGACACTTTTGTTTTTCTTTTGTGGGAGGATTATAAGGTCTTCCTAGGAGACCTTATAGTCTTCATTGGCTCACTATTATATTTATATATGTAATGTAGACCTTTTGTGGAGATGTATAGTTTCTTTGGAAACTAAGGAACTTTTGATGTATACAAAGTTTATGTATAAGAACTAGACTATCTATAAATACAAGAAATTGCATTTTGTAAAATGTTACTCTACAGGTCCTATGTACTATAAGTGCCTATCTAACTACTTTAAAGTTGATTGAGTTGTCATTCGCCTTATGTTAACTATACATATGTTAACAGCTAAGGAGGGTAACTTATAGTATAGGTTGGTTTACATAGCAAGAATATTATGACTCCTCGAGTTTGCAGCATAACAGTTTTTAGGTGGTATTCGAGCATGATTCGTAAAGAACTTAGCTTTGAAGCATCTAAATAAAATGAACTAGACATTAGGAACATTGAGAGTGGAGAAAGTGAGTGGGTTGTAAAAGATTTAGATTCATAAGTATATATCTGAGTTATCGATATATCGAAACTTAAATAACATAAAATGAAAACAAGTAATGGATAATACTAACCTAACTTGTGTTGTGTTGTATTTACTTTCAGATTTGTAGAAGAGATGAATTTTATGAAAAAGAACATATTGGGAACGGGTCTACTATGAGCTTATTTATGCTTGGTTACACTTTGAATGAGAAGGAGATGAATCTCCTATCGATTGTTGAGTTTAGTTACAAAACTTGTTATTAGAATTAGCTGATTGGATGATATTTTATATGATAGATAAGATTATAATCACTTATAAGAGGGGATTATCTTAAAGTATGAAAGATGACTAGAAGATTATGGAGGATGAACTAGATCCATTATATAATGAGTACACTGCAGTTGTGGCCTTTTGAGAAGAAGTATATGCATGATAAGGGAATTGTATTGATGATGGTCTCGGTGTTACATTTTCTTACAATAGTAGAACTTGGTAAGAATTATCTACCCAATTATGATTAGATACCAATAGGAACTCCTCATATACCTTGGGACTATCTACTTGGAATTATAGATTGATTTCTAAGAATTTCGTCAACTAGGAATGTAGGAATTGAAGGTTCCTTATGATCATATGAGCTTGAACCATTTGTAGAACCACTTAAGAGTTTAGTTCTATTTCAATAAGAAAATGTAGGTGAAAATTTTGGGAAAGAAGATCCTAAGTATAACTTAGAGGCAACAATAGCTCAACCAAAAGCTAAAAATGAGATTAGGGAGGAAATTGAAATTGAGGTAGTAGCTAAATCTAGGAATCAAATAGGATTTCAGGTAAAAGCTAATGAGGGATAAGAAGTCAATCAAAATGGAGAATTTGAGTTAGCAAATGAAGATAATGAGGATGTATAGGAAGTCACATATATTTTTGAGACACTTGAGTATATTGTAGTAAATTCTGATTCAAAAATTAAAAATGATAATCTAGACTTAAATGATCATGAAAATTGGTTTCCTATGGAAAATGTTGCAACATCAAACGAATTTAATGGATGGAGCAAATAGGAGTTGACTACTATTGGAATTTTTAGATCTTATGGCTTATGTTATGTATTTAGTCATCTGAATGTTTTGGCATCTTTTTAATGTAAATAGTATTTTGAAATTGTAAATATACTTTTATACTTGAGACAAGAATGATGTATATAGAACTCATGTACTAGGGAATCTTGATGTAAATTTTGTTTGCACAATTATGTATATGTGTAATCTGCGATGTAAAATGTTCAGTTTAATGTAAGTATCCTAATATAAAGCTTAAGTTTTGATGTACATTTTTTAATTTTAAAGTTGTACCATGAAAGTCAGTGATGAAGTAAGTATAAAGTTAATTTGTTACAGGTGATTTTTTAGTATCATCATATGTTTTAGAGATTACATGTGATCATAGGTGATGTGATAATGTATATACAGGTGTTACTGAATTTATTGGTGTTGAATAAATATTACCTTTTATTGAACCAAAACTTGGATGTTATAGGGAATTGTGTTTATATTGTTATTTATATATATGACATGTTGGCAATTTGGTGAAAATGAATAATCACCAAAAGATGTGTAGTTGGAAGCTTATAGTGATAAAATGAGTAGAAAATATGTAGTCACTTTGGTGAAAATGAATAATTACCAAAAGATGTGTAGTTGGAAGCTTATAGTGATAAAATGAGTAGAAAATATGTAGTTAGAGGACTATGTAGAGGTTTCGGAAAACTAAACTAACTAATAAGTAAATGGATTTTGAGTGCAGGTTTAAGTGAAATATTGTAATAATTAAGTAACATGGCTAAGGAAGGAAATAGGATTAGAAATGGACAAACTAGAAATAGAGAACCACCTCCAGTTCCACCTACACCACAAGATTAACCAATAAATGATTTACCACCACCTCCACCTTCTCCTAATATGTTGGACCTTGCTCAATTTGGACATATGATGATAAATATGCAAACTATGATCTAATAACAAGGAGATTTAATTTAGCATCTTATAGCCAATGGAAATGTTATAGGATCAAGGCAATCTAAAGTCGAGCTAAGGGAACAACAATTACCAGAAGTCGATAAGCTTGTAGAGTTTATCAAAGTTAATTGGTATTTTGAAGGAGAGATGGGAAAAGTAGCTATAGTTGATGATTGGCTAGCCCAAATTGAGCAAAGTTTCAAAGCTTTTCAAGTATCAAAAGTGTAAAAGCTTTCATATGAAACATTTTACTAAATTTTGGAGCACGGATATGGTAGGACTCAAAAGCACAGACTCTGCTAGGACCACTTACATGGCAAACATTCAAAGAAGAGCCTAAGAATGAATATTTTCCTGTAAGTGTTCAAAATCAAAGGACTGAGGAGTTAATGGGTATGAAAAAGGGTATAAGAATATGGTATAGTAGGAAATGAAGTTTAATCAGTTTATTTAATATATACCACAATCATATAGACTTAACTTGGAGCTTAAGAAATATTTGTTTCTCAAAGGATTTGAGCCTACGATGAGGTGTAAACTTATGGACTATGGTTTTAAAACTTATAATGGGTGGCAGATAAGTTGCATTGGCTTGAAAATAATCGGATATTGATGTAATTGGAGTGGAGCATAAAGTTCAATAAGTTGAATCGATTTAGGCCTACTTTCGAAAGATCTTTCTCTAATGCTAAAAGTAGCAGTTCGAATAAAAGGAGAAAGAAGTTAGTTGCAATGTCTGGCAAAACAACACAATTGGACAAAGAGTTCATTTTCTATGATAAGAATGGAAATATCAAACATTGGAAATGTGGATACCAGCACTATCCTCACTAGTGTGCACAATTGAAAGGAAAATGTTATTTGTGTGAAAATCAAAATCATATATCTAGAGAGTGCCTAAGGATAAAGAATGTGAAATGTTATCGTTGTGGATCAATATGACACTTTTTTAATTACTATACATAGTTTGGACTTGAAGTTAAGAATGTAAGAGGAGCAGATACTACAATGGTCCTTATATGCATTTTTGCATTGGAAAGTATAGATGAGGATACTGAAGAATTGGATGAAATGATGAAGGAATATTTCTGCAAAGGATCTAATAATGATGATGGTGGTACAGATGGAGGTGAACCATGTTTAGTAACAAGAATGTATACTAACATTAACTACTAATTAATGGTTATAGCATAAAATATGCTTAATGAAATGGTTATGTATGTTAAGTAGTACAATAGTTAGTAAAATTATAATAAGTTCTTAAAACTTATTAGTAACTATGATAATAGTATAACAAGTTATGTGAATATAAACGAACGAGTTATGTATGCATTGTTTGATACATAAGCTTCTCATTCATTTATTAATTAGGAGTTTATGCAACCATGGAATTAAAGTACTTGAAACGAAAACTACATCTATAATAAGAATCCTTATAGGAGAGCATATATCTACTCGACAAGTAGTAAATGAAGGGCAAGTGATGATTCAACAAAGGGAATTTCTAATTAAATTGATAATGTTACCTATACATGGTTATGATGTTATTATGGGGATTGATTGGTTGTCAAGGCATAAGGCAAAAGTGGATTGTCGAAGTAAGGTAGTGATATTAGATGATGTAAATATTGTATATACTAGTAAGACTAAAAGTTATGATGTGAAGTTAGTTGTCATTGAAGTAATTAAGGAAGAGAAAATAGAATTGTTAGGTATTTGCCTTAGAAGTAAAGAAGTAAAAGGTAAGTGTGTCAAAAATGTTAGTAATTTGTGAATTTCTTGATATATTTCCAAATGAATTGCCTGGTTTAGCACCATACAGGGAATTGCGTTTTACTATTAAGCTAATCCCTAGAATTGAGTCGATATCCAAAACTTCGTATAGAATGTTATAAATGGAATTACAAGAATTAAAGAAATAGATACAAGAACTTTTGGATAAAGGATTTATTAGACCAATTGTATCACCTTGGGGACCTCTTATGTTGTTTGTAAAGAAAAAGAATGGGACAATGAGACTATGCATCGATTATAGAGAACTCAACAAGGTGACAATTAAGAACAAGTATCCATTACCAAGAATTGATGATTTGTTCAATCAATTACGTAGAGCTACGGTATTCTCAAGGATTGACTTAAGGTTATGATACATCAATTGAGGATTAACTTCAAAGATATACCAAAGATAGCATTTTGTACATAGTATGGACATTATGAATTTGTAATAATATCATTTGGATTAATGAATGCACCCGCAGTTTTCATGCACTTATTTTATTGAATTTATCAACCTTATTTAAATAAATTTGTAGTGGTGTTTATTGATGCTATCTTGATTCATTTGAAGATGAAAAAGGAACATGCTGATCATTTGAAGCTGGCATTACAGCAGTTGAAGGATAATAAGTTATATGGAAAACTAAGAAAATGTGATTTTTGGTTAGAAAAGATAGCGTTCTTAGGCCATATTATATTTGATGAAGGAATTTTGGTAAATCTAGAAAAGGTTGAGGTTGTAACTAATTGGAAACAACCTACTACAATTATTGAAATAAGAAGTTTTCTGGGAATGGTAAGATATTATAAAAGGTTTATCAAGAATTTTTCAAAGATAGCACAACCCTTAACTTAGTTAACTCAAAAAGATGTTAAGTATGAATAGATTGTGGAATGTGAGCAAAGTTTCTAAGAGTTAAAAGATCGTTTGATCTCAACTCCATGATCTAAGTAAGTCTTTTTGTGTTTACAAAGATGCCTTCAGAAATGGATTAGGATGTGTTTTGATGCAAGATGGCAAAGTAATTGCTTATGCTTTTAAGCAATTAAGGCCCTATGAGAGAAATTACCTAACACATAATTTGGAATTGGTGGTTATTGTATTTTCTTTGAAGATATGGAGACATTATCTATACGATTAGCATTGTGAGATTTATATTGATCACAAGAGTTTGAAATGCTTTTTTACTAAAAAAGAATTGAATCTGAGACAGAGGCAATGGTTAGAGCTAATTAAGGAATATGATCTGACTATTAATTATCACCTCAGTAAAGCAAATGTGGTAGCTAATGCTTTAGGTCATAAGAATTATGAGCAAGTAGCTTCTTTATTAACCACTCAAAAAGATTTGAAATGAGAATTTGAGAAACTGAGAATTGAGTTTAAGTGGCATGACAATGAAGGGCAATTGATGAACTTAATTGTTCAATTGACTTTATTAGAGAGAATTAAGATACAATAGGAATAAGATCAAAGTTTAAGGGCTGTGAAAGAAAAGTTGAATTAAGAGGAAATACTAGATTTATATATTGATGAAAAAGGATTGCTAAGATTTAAAAGTCGAGTCTATGTACCTAACAATGTAGAATTGAAACGAGGGATCATGGATGAGGCACATGTTACTAGATATACCTTACACCCTAAAGGAAATAAGATGTATAGACTTGAAAACCATGTTGTTCAATATGTGGCAAGTTGTACTATGTGTCAATGGGTAAAAGCAGAGCATTAAAGACCTGATGGAATGTTGTGGCCATTAGAAGTACCTCATTGGAAATAAGATAACGTCACGATGGATTTTGTGGTAAGACTTCCTAAAACTAAGGCTGGACATGATCCTATCTAAGTAATTGTTGATAGGTTAACAAAAAAGTGCACATTTCTTAGCTTATCGAACTAATGATTCAATGGAGAAGTTAGTTAAGTTATATGTACGAGAAATTGTTCAATTACATGGTGTACCAGAGAGTATCCTTTAGCCATTAGAAGTACCTCATTGGAAATAGGATAACATTACGATGGATTTTGTGATAAGACTTCCCAAAACTAAGGTTGGACATGATCCTATCTAAGTAATTGTTGATAGGTTAACAAAAGGTGCGCATTTCTTAGCTTATCGAACTAATGATTCAATGGAGAAGTTAGCTAAGTTATATGGACAAGAAATTGTTCACTTACATGGTGTACCGGAGAGTATCATTTCTGATAGAGATAGTTAGTTTGTGTCAAAATTATGGGAGAGTTTACATCAATCTTTAGGAACAAAATTACACTTTAGTTTAGCCTATCATCTACAAATGGATAGTCAAGCGGAAAGAATGATTCAAATACTATAAGATGTAATTAGAGGCTATATAATGGATTTTAGAGGAGATTGGGATCAATATTTACCACTAGTAGAGTTTTCTTATAATAATAGTTATCAAGTTATTATACAAATGGCACCATTTGAAGCTTTGTATGGAAGAAAGTGCCAATCATCACTATACTGGCATAGTGAAGAACATGCAGTGATAGGATCTGAGTTAATTCAACAAACTAATGGCAAAGTGAAACTTATTCAGCAAAGAATAAAAGCAACTCATGATCGTTATAAGAGTTGAGTAGATATGAAGCAAAGGCCTTTCGAATTGCAAGTTGGAGACCATGTATATGTGAAGATAAGTCCATTTCGAGGATTTAAACGATTTGGTATGACTGGAAAGTTAAGTCTATGTTACATTAGACCCTTTGAAGTATTGGAAAGAGTTGGAAATGTAGCATATCAATTTGCCTTACCCCCAATTCTATCAGGATATCAAAATGTGTTCTACATATCTATGTTAAAGAAATCTGTGAAGAATCTAGCTATGATAATAGAAATAAGACCAATAGATCCACAAAAGGATTTTACAATGAAAGAGCAACCTATTAAAATACTTGATACATGAGTTCAAAGATTACAAAACCAAGCTATAGAATATGTAAAAGGTCATTAGGGAAGTGGCCCTCAAGCAAAATTGACATGGGAACCAAAGATGGTAACGTAGAAGAGATACCCCTAGTTGTTTTAGAAATTATGTTAGTAAATTTTTTTTATCTTGATTAGTGATAACTGATTAAATGTTGGGGTATTTAGATGTTATATTAGGTTGAATGATAAATAAAGTTTTGAGAACAAAACTTTTCTAAAGGAGGGTAGAAATGTGAGCTCTATACTTGGTGAATAGGAATCAAGTTGATAAAATTAGGGTGTTGTGAAACTAACTCGATTAACTTAAAAACTTATGTATAGGTTGAAAAAATTAGTCAAGGAGATGCCGTGAGTTCATAATTTAAAAATATAATAAAATATTAAAAATATAGCTAAAATAATAGAAATATACTATATCGTTATTATATTATCGGTTACGTACGAAGTAAGTATTGAAAATTAATGAATATTTAGAGATATATTATAGGAGTAATATAATTAATATTGGACATAAATAATATATAAACAACATGTATGTGCATTGGGTATAATTATTAAATAAATATATATATACTCATAATTATCGAAAATACCCAAAATATATAGAAATTACTAAATAAATGAATGAAAAGTATGGAACATTGTTAAAAAAATTTCAAAATAATTAGGAAAACCCTCTTTTTACTATGACAATCCAAGGAGACAATTGTAGGATTAGGAAATGTTGAATTGCCATGCATGGACACATAGCCTAAGTACTAACGCTTGTGTTAAAGGGTAAAAAAAATCAAAACAAACTCAAATCTAGCTAGAAAAAAAAAATACAACCATCATTCTAGCTAAAGTTTAGACAATTACAAGGTTAAAAAAAATAATGGAGGTGAGAAATGGAGTGAGAAAGTGAAGAAATAAAATTAGGGAAAAGTATTACATGAAACTGGGAGTTAGTAGGTTCTTGAAGAAAATGATCAACTAGAAGAGAAACTTCGTGGTCACTTGAAGGAGTGGCCAATAGTGGTTTAGGTCGACATACCCTCCCTTCTCTTCTCCATGATGGCTAGAGCTTAGATTTCCAATAAATAGCTAAATTTTTTCGATTTTGTCAAAAATTAAGGAAAACTAGCAAACAACTACCAAAAATTATGAAATTTGGTTTCTCTTTGTATTTTTGTATGAGGAATTCAAATATGTAAACAGATTTTCAAAATTTTGAGTGTAAATATGGGATCCTTAAGAAAAAAGTCATGTACACTAAATTTTATGTGAATAATTGAAAGACCAATTGATGTAGTTTCGACTTGAAACTTTATGGCTATACTTTGAAGATGTTGAATTTCAATGTTATGTGATAGGATTGTAAAAATCATGTCATCAGATTTTAGGAAAAAATTTGTTTTATCTCAAATAATGCACTTAATCAGTGTTTTCTAAAAGAGCTTTAATGATCCTTTATGAAACTATACTGTGATATAAGATTATTACCTTATAGCAACTTGAAGTGGATTATTATGAGTTAATAAATTATGAGTTCTAAGTGAAAAGTTGTTACTCAGTGAATTTAAAGTTAATTTTCTAAGTTACAATATTAGTATAAGTGAATAGTAAGTGTGATGGGAATTGATGTATGTAATTAAGGTTTTTAGTTGATAATTATTGATATTACATAGTGTGGAAAATTTTGGAAATGTAAGTTAAGTTTGGGTATGAGTTAAATAATAAGTTGTGATAATGGTAGAAGAGTTAGAAACTATGTTAGAAAGAAGATTAGAATATCCTTTAGGAGAAAATAACTTAATTGTGCTAAAAGTGGGCTTTTGGTAAGAAAGTAATGGATACTAGAATTTTATAACTATATTGAAGGCAGAATATAAGTTAGGAACCTCTTAAGTAAAAAACTAATTTTAAGGTAGTAAGTCAAAACCTTACTCAAAATTTTAGTTAGAACTTATCTTAAGTCAACAAAAAGTAAATAAATAACTACCGAACCTACTTATATTAGAATGTAAACATACTTAATAATGAAAATAAGTTGTTATTTGATTGATGAGTTTTTAATTGCATATATTTTAACTGGTGAATTTTGATGATTTTCCTTAATATTTGAGTTTATTTTTAAATAATAATACTTAATTGAGTAAAATTTTGTTTTTGAGGTTTTGAAATGATCAACGTGAGAAAACGGGTAGATAGAAACAAATTTTACTTAAATCGGAGCTGAAATGAGCAAGTTATGAAGGTTTGAAGATCGATATAGCCAAACGATACAACTGTGTCGTCTCCAAGTGATTTGGAGCTGTTTTTCAACTATCATAGCCTAGGACACGACCAAAAGACACAATCATGTCATCGGTCGTGTCATTTCCAGTTTAAAAAGGGGAAAATGCGAAGCACAGTGATACGAGGCAAGCGCACCTATCAATTTTAATATAGTCGGATATGAGTCCGAGTCGNAGAACGCGTTTAAACCCTGAAATCAACATTTTACTCAATTAAGTATCATTTTCTTTAAATAAAACCAAAAATGTACGGAAATGCTATAAAATCACCATATGAAATATGTTTAAAATTAGAGTTATCACACAGTAAGGGTTACGACCAAAAGACATGGTTGTGTCCCCGGTCATGTATTTTCCAATCCACCTAATTTTTTAAGCTCTTCATATATAAAGTCTTGTCAAGGTTTATTTTATGGAAAACTTTTCTGCACGACTTTGAGAGAGTTTTTAAAGGCAAAAAACAACTAAGAGAGCTAGGAGAAGAGAAGATTTGAAGATTAATTTTTGTTTGCAATTCATGATGATTCTTTCTATGATTTTTTATACCTGGCTTTTAAATTCCTATTTTACGATGCATAGTAAGTAGAATCTTGATATTTAGGTTTTATGAAACCTAAATCTATTCATGTGACATGATTAGTATTGATTAATTTAATTCTTTATTAATTTCTTGATTTAATTATATTTACTTCATGATTTAGATTATTATTTCCATGGGTAATAATCTAGAGTTTGATATCTTATAAGAGAATCGAGAGATTTCTTATGAGATTAGATCTCAGCATAGTTGATGAGAATTGTTGCAAGATTAAAAACAATTTACAAGATTCTTTTAGATTTCAATTTAAAGCATAGAGAATTCAATATTCAATAGTGCAATTTTAGGTCATGTTATTGAGAAGAGATTCTAATAAGTGATTTTAGGATTAGGTTTAATTGGCTTAAGAAAGTGGTTAACTATAGTAGAGAATTCTCCTAGTCAAGAAAGATTAAAGAATAAATTAGATTATTTTTTAGGAATACCACATGTTAAATCTAGGGGAAATAAGATCTAGGTATAGTGTTTCATCTTGAATTCATTTAAATGCTTTCTTAATAATTTTTGAATTTCATGTTTGTTAATCTTTAATTTAGTTTTAGCAATAATCTAAATTTATTTCTTTAAGTTTCGTAAAATTTAATTTGCTCGTTAGATAATAATGATCTAGTAAGTATTAGTAATTGTACTAGTCCTTGAAAGATTGATACTTGGAATTAATTCACTATTACAATTTGATAGAGTGCACTTGCCTACATCACTCGTATGTAGATTTAAAACTGAAGTTGTGTATTGCTTTTTATGAATTATTAATGAAGACTCCAAACACGAAGTATAGGAGATTGTGACATTACGTCCAGGTAAGTTAAGATCGATGCTTAATAACTTATTAAAGCATCATATCAGGATACTTGGAGAAGTAAGAGCACTTGTTTGTACTTGTAGCTAAATTATTTATATGTATACTGTGTGTGTACTTAGGATATTGACTTTTGATTGGGAGTTAAACTCTGAGTGTTGGTTTTTGCTTGAACATATATCATGTCTTATGTATATGAACTTGGTTACTTACCTAATAATCTGCACTAATCTTAAGTTAACTAAAAATCCATCTTGACATTCATGATAACCTAATAGGGGTAACGATTAGGTTGTCGGACTAAATACTAACACATTCGTTAAGGGTAGTAGAAATATAGCAGAAATGTTCCCTTTTCCACCTTAGTTGAACCAAGTAATAGAAAAGGAGGCCATAGTAAGGTTGTGATCCATGGTTCAAATGTTGTTTAGAGAGGAGAGTATTCTTTGTTGCATAAGCTAAGATTTAGTTTGAAGTTTTACATTGAAACTTCTCAAAATCCAGATTAAAGTAGACGTAATTACTCTAACTTCACAGTAAATCAGTTAAACATTGTGAGATGATATATCATTTGTCTATTGTATTTGCATATAATTAATAATTAGACAACCATGTTTGCTAATGTACTCTTATTATTCCATCTCTTTTTATTGAGCTAGTTTAGCTTACATCTAAATAGATTGTTTTGCAGGTGTAGAGTAGTGATAAAAGATGCCTTGCTGCAATTGTCCTCGAGTTAGGAGTGAAGTTGTGAAGTCTAATGAATGGATTAAAGCTCATGACACTTTTGTTTTTCTTTTTCTTTTTTTTTTTTTGTGGGAAGATTATAAGGTTATAATCTTCACTGGCTTATTGTTATATTTGTATATGTAATATAGTCCTCCTGTGGAGATGTACAGTTTCTTTGGAAACTAAGGAACTTTTGATGTATATAAAGTTTATGTATAAGAACTAGACTATCTGTAAATACAAGAGAATGTATCTTGTAAAATGCTTCTCTACAGGTGTTATACATTATAAGTGCCCATTTGACTACTTCAAAGATGGTTGAGTCATCTTTTGTCTTATGTAGACTATACCTATGTTAGCAGCTAAGAAGGGTAGCTTGTAGCATAGGTTAGTCTACACAGCAAAATTGTTACAACTCCTAGAGTTTAGGATGTGACAGTAATTTAGGTTCTCACATACATAGCTTCCTATAGGATCAATACTCAAACTTACGTTCATTTTAATTTATATTATAACTTGATTAAGAGAACTTGCTTAATCTTAATCAACAAGAAATGGAATTGCTTTTATAAGTTTTCTTATATAAAAAATTTATGTAAATTTCTATCTTTTTAAAAGAATTATATGGATAAATTATCTCTATTTTACTTGAGATACTAAACTAAAGATGCTTCAAAATTGTTTAGTCTTAGGTGCTTTGTGTGTATCAAGTCTATGCTTCTAATTAGTAAGGCTATATAAAATGGCTCAAGTCTTTAAAGCCTATGCTTCCCTTAGCCTTATTCTTAATTAGGTTTTTCCATCTCATATGTAGTGAATGTTCCCTTTCTCCTGTAGAGAGTCATTTCGATAATGGGGTTATTGGCCTAATTTAATGCTATGGATTAATTTAATGGGCTGGTGACAAAGCCTATGAAACTAAACTAAAACAAAAATGTTTTAGGGACATATAACTTAGTAGGCTCGAAACAAGAATTGTTAGACCAATTATGCTGTTCGTACCCTTATTCAATTAACTTGTATGTGAAAAGTTGGCTCAAAAGAGGTCTCTTTTTGCCTGTTTAGATTTTGTTCAGTCTTAAAATGAGCTATTTCAACTTAAACAAGAGTTATGGGCACGTCTTATTATTCTACATGAAGAGAAGGAGTGAATCCTGACTACTGGACCATTCAAGGCCATCCAACGGTTATCAGTAATGCCAAATCTTAGCCATCCATCTCAGAGTAATCCAACAATCAAAGCTTACCCTTAAAATCTATAAATAAGAGACTCCTCCTCTCATTTGGAATTATTCTAAACATTGGCTAGCTTGAGAAAAATGTAGAAGCTTGACTGAACTTATTCCATGAAAGATCAAACAAGCTACTTAGAGAAGAACAAATCAAGAGCATCTAAAAATACAAGGCTTTATCTTCTATCATGTACACACACAAATGATCGAATCTACCTATTTCTTCTCCTACACATCTTTCTATCACATCCGTATACATGACATTAGGTTAAGTGATCTCCAAGATCAGTCATCATGTGCTTAGCATGTGATTGATTATTAGTAGCAACCCTACATATACTTCTTTTCTTTGATATCACTAGAATATAATAATTAATGAATTGACCTCTTTAACCAATAAAACATCACATTGAATAAGTTGAAATAGTTATAACCATAGCTTTAACTAAGGCTTCTCTACCTTTCCCAATAACAATTTCTATTTCCATTGACCTTCTCTTTTATAAAAGTCAATGCTTTAATCCTATATTTCTTCTAAATCATAGGGAGACATAAATAGCTGACTTCTTGACATGACACTCAACAATAAGCCAATAAAGCTCTTCTCAATTTATCCAATTCAATTGTATTAGCTTCAAAGAACAAAAAAATCATAGTGAGTCATTTGCAAAAAGTAAGTAAGGCAACGTTAAGCAATCTTTTTTTTCATTTCTATGCCTTTTAATCAACCGCTCTCTATCATTGTACTTAAGCTTCTCAATGGTACGTTCGCTACAGGGATAAAAAGATAAGGTGAAAAAGGATACTCCTATCCAAGTCATCTCCTAGGGTTTATTTTCCTAGTTGTTTTTCCATTCAACACAATATTATAAGACACCATTTTCACACAATACACTATTCAGCAAATTCACATATCCTCAAAACCCATCTTACATTAATGTGCTTCTAATTCTAAAAAACTCCACTCACCTTATTCATATGTTTTGTTGTATATCAATTTTCAAAGCACAAAAGTATATTTTACCCTCCTATTTATATCTCAAAAAATTTAATACTTCGTGCATAATCACAATATTATTTTATATTAATTGTTAGTTATCTTGAAAGAAAAATACTTGATTATTCGATATAAGACTCCATAATAAAGGATTAAGCCTACTCACTAAAATTTTTAAAATAGTTTTATACCATGCATTATATAAGCTAAATAGGGTGGATTGAGAGACATTTTATTTGGGACTTTAGAAATTATAATAAAATCAATTGGATTAAGAAAATATGGAATTGTACCCGTTTGATAGATGCACTAACGATTTATAACTAAATCCAAGGGGTAGAGAAGAAAATTCGTTAATGGCTTAAAGCTTGCTTTCGTCAAAATGGACATGGACAACGGTTAGAAAAAGCCCACCTGAGCCCGTGGAATCTACTTAGGCTAACAACAATCTAAGGCTATTTTCATTTCCTTTTGAATACGTTTTAAGATGGATATAAGATATGAAAATATTATATTTGTATCTTATTTAAGGAAGTTCCTGAAAATTATAATTATATTTATCTTGTAACTTGTATTACCCATTATAAACTTATTTAGGCGAGTGATATATTATAAAGTTTAGGATATAATAGGTCACCCACTCATCCTTATTTACAACAATATAATTATAATGCTAACATATTAGCTGTGAAATTTTTTTAAAATACAACATGCTTATAGTGCAGAAATTTTTACTACACTTTATTTATTATTCATTAGAATAAAAAGTTGGTGCATGTTACTCTTCGATAAAAAATATAAAAAAAAAAAAAAACAAAAAACCATTTTAACAGCAGCGTTTGAAAACCAAATAAAATCATTAAATCTTTTTTCCTGCACAACTATATGTTGACCAAGTAAGAGATTCTAAACAATAGCAAGTGAAGAAAAGTATAGTGGAGCTAAGACTACGTATCAAAATCCCAAATTCTTATTGGTCCAAGCCATATCACCTTATCCATTCCCAAATCCACACCACCCATCTATATCCCCCACAAAACTGCATCCACGTTTACTTCCATCATATTCCTACCAACATCCATAGCCCCATAATTCACATCATCCACACTTTTACATTGTTTTCCTTTTCATGGCAATGGCAACCCAAGCATCCTTGTTCACACCAACAACCCTAACCACCCCGGCTTCCGGAGACCGTGTTATGGTACCCTGGAAGCAACCATCCTCACTATCCTTCAATGCTCCTAGGACCACCAAAATCTCTAGGATGATCAGAGCAGCAGCTGCTGCCGAGGGAAAACCTGCCGAGGCTGCCCCGGCCAAGGAAGAAGCCCCGGTTGGCTTTACGCCACCCGAATTGGATCCAAACACCCCTTCTCCCATCTTTGGAGGCAGTACTGGTGGTCTCCTACGTAAGGCTCAAGTGGAAGAATTCTATGTGATTACATGGGACTCTCCTAAGGAACAGATCTTTGAGATGCCAACTGGTGGCGCAGCTATAATGAGACAAGGTCCTAACTTGTTGAAACTGGCTAGGAAAGAGCAGTGTTTGGCACTGGGTACTCGACTCAGGTCTAAGTACAAGATTAAGTACCAATTTTACAGGGTTTTCCCTAATGGAGAAGTTCAATATTTGCATCCTAAGGATGGTGTGTACCCTGAGAAAGTTAACCCTGGAAGACAAGGTGTTGGGCAGAACATGAGATCTATTGGGAAAAATGTTAATCCTATTGAGGTCAAGTTTACCGGCAAACAGGTTTATGATATATGAGGAAAAAGAGAGAGACATTCTGGGATTTGCGTTGAGTTGCTGTCGTAATGTATAATTTCTTGATCATGTATTAATTTGTAACAGAACATCTCTCTTCAAATGCTATATCACCAGTTATCTTGTGGATGGCTTTTTTTCTTTTTCATAATCAATCGCAGGTCGTGGAAATAGATAACGATCCATTGGATCCCCTTAATTATAGTGATCTATTAATTTCGTTTTACAAAATCATTACAAATATGCATAACGGAATGGATTAAATTGTAAATAATGCGAATCAAAAGATGGAAGGGAGCTTTCAACCTTTCGAAGTCTGGAGATGAATGGAGATTCACGAACTTTTAAGAGGTTTTATGGATACTTATAGGGAATTTAAAAGATAAAATGAAATCATGAACCACGGGAGAATTATGAACTCTATACTGTTGTTGTGATCCGTAGAAAAATAACGGGATTTGTGATATTTTATGAACTCTATGAAGAAATACAATATTAAAAATTACGGAAGTAAGAAAAATTATAATTTTCGCTCAATGGTTTGCGGTGGAAAGAGAAAAGAAAAGAAAAGATTCGTTGATTGGCAGCAATTTTGATATTAAAAAACTTATAAAATAAATAAACATTATTAGATAACTCATAAAGTGTAAGATTTTTAAAACTATGTTTATAAAGGAGGTATTTATAATACCACATAAGCATTTTAAGTAACTCTATTTTTTAAATAGTCCTCCACTTCATAGAGGGAAATTTCACCAAAATTATTTATTAATTTTTTAAATCTTTTTTGTGTCATATTTTATCATCATTTTTTTAATTTTTTAATAATTCTTAAGTGTGAATAATTATTATCACTACATATAATTATTATTATTATAATACTATATTATTTTTTATTACTAAAATGATAAAAATAAAATAAAAATAATAAAGAAAGGCCATTGCAAAGCAACGGCACACGAAGCCTTTCTCCCACATCCGACATTTATGTCAGACTTTAAACGCAAAAAAGACAAAAAAGGGGCTAAATATCATGGGCAGCAACTCAACAAGCCTGCGCATCTCTAGACGCTTCTGATTTATAAGGGAGAGGATTATTTATCTTGGGAATATGTGTCAAGTACATTTTATAAGCATGCCCTAAGTACAACGAGGAATATCACTTTTCTATTGACCAACTTATGAACTATTAAAAAAAAATAAAGGACATATTCGAGGTTATAAGAGTTGTACGAAACAAAATAAATTTCTTTTTACCAAATGATAGAGAGTAACAACCATGTGGAATTTTATGAACTCTACCATAAAATTACTATGCATGTGATAGCCATGTTACAATCTAAGGGGTAATGATATGCTACTTTGGACATAAGTCTCTATAATTAGGTTGAACTCTTTAAAGTAAGAGCCAAGTCATAGGAGTCTAGATTGACTTCATTGAAGCTTAGATCAAGCTTGATAGAGCTTGATCCACCTAGTTGAAGTCCATCGTAAGTCCTTAACTTTTAAGAATGATCTTGCCAAAGGCTAGACTAAGCTCTATAAAGCTTGTCACTTCACTAGAAACCTAATTTGAGCTTCTATTTTTGACCAGTTTCATTGAGCGTACATCTTTAAGCTTAGGATGGTCAAGTCTAACTCATGAGTTTGAATGAATGCTAGGCTTAAATAGCTTGACTTGATATGGAAAATCAACAGTCTGTCTTCAAGATCCTCTCCATAAAATTCAACGTTAAAGAGAGGATCTTAGAAGGCTTATTTCCTTTCTAAAATAGCTTAGCTTAGTCACCTATAAATAGAAGATCATCACTAATTGCAAAGGATTCTAATCTCTCACCTTTTACTTCACTATGTTTACTTTCTCACTCATTCATTGACTTAAGCATTAGTATGGTCATGTCGAAACCACTTTTGACACCTCGTTATGTAAGCATTCTACAAGCTAACAAGTTCAACACCACTCTTACAAAATTGTGCCATCTAATTGTGAACTATCATTGCAATGGCAAAAAAGTCACAGAATATTTACTTAAACCTCAATGACAACACCATTGCGATTAAGTAACCACTAACCTAATAATAGGAAACACTACCATGAATCTGCCTCCACAACAACAACTACAAGCTAACCAAATTAATGAAGACTTACTCACTAGATTAGAGTAACTCTGCAACAAGTTGAAGTTAGAGAATCAACAACTGAAGGCTAATATAACTTAATCAAAGTAGTAAAACATTCCTCTATCGTTAGTAGATGCTAATGTCTCTAGTAGCAATCTATTACTACCATTGTGGTTGAGAACAACACCTCAATTTCCCCTTTGGTAGTGCCAATAGCTTCATATAACCACATCCCAGCTTTGGACAACTAACTTACGACCTTTGAGGCCAATTCATATTACTTACTAGCCAACAGGATTGTTAAAGAGCTTGAAGAATACATCAAAGTCCCTAGCTTAAAGATTTAAAGAGGAATGACTCCTCTATCTAGATCTGCATTAGTTAAATTCCCTTCACGCAAGAGATTCAAGAAAAGTTGTTGTCTCCCTAAATACGAACCTTAGTAATGGAATTTTATGATGGTATGGTTAATCTTGAGGAACACCTTGTCTAATTTAGATCTATGATAAACCTACGTAGCTACAACAATGCGATCACTTGCATAATCTTTTTAGCATACTACAAAAAGTAACTTGGACATGGTTCAATAATCTCAAACTGAACTCCATTTCTAGCTTTCAAGAGCTTGGCTACCATTTCTAAAACCATTTTATGGTAAGCAAGATGCCTGCCAATGACTCATTCTCAATCTCATCAAGTAGAGATCTAATGAATCTATTAGGGATCACTTATCCTACTTTACATTGGCCATGGTGGAGATTCCCAAGGTGATAGGAATCAACCCCTCGAACCAATCACATACAATCGAGTTAGAGGACTCCGAGGACTCGTTTGGAGGATTTTAACTCTAGGCCATAGTTGAGACGGGGATTCTTACCCCAAGCTGATCTCCAACTGACCTGACTATTAGATCCTCACATGCATCAAATCTACCCCTATTTAGTAGTAACATTTTACTCCAGGAGACAACTAAAGAATAGCTAAGGTAAGCTCCCGACCCGACCACAGGCATTTAACCTTGAAGTAAGCTAACTTCTTTTTAGAACTGATTGGTCCTCGACCCAAACTAGATTAGGTTGGCCTCTAACTGCAATGCCTTCCTATTTCCACCTACTTTGTAACATATTCCTAACAATCAGCCACCAAGTGATACGTGTCTTCTAACACAATATTATAGAATGATTCTTTCTTTTCGTACAGAATATTCTCTATCTCTTTTACTCCTTTTAGTTTGTTTCATATAACCTAAGTGTAAAATACACTTTTTTTCTTTTCATACATGTAACGTAACTCTAGTGGACAGGTATATAAGCCCTCACTTCCTTGTACACAGGCATCCAACTTTAATTTATAGAATTATTCAGTTAAGCAACCTTAGTGTTCTTGTTATCTCTTAACTCTTATATATTCCTTTTAGCAAGGAATAATGGTAAGTAACCCTTCAGTTTAGATAAGTATATCATATCCGATGGATTGTAGGCCAAGTAGGATCGAATGGTGCATCATATCCATTTGATAGCTACTCGGAATTTGCTAACCTTTTTCCCTATTTGTTTTGGTTTGTTTCATTATAGTGTCTCTCCTTGTGTTCGACCCTGGAGATGTATCAACTTCACTAGTATCAGAGTACGATTCCATGAGGGAATGTGTGAAGTGGTAGTGAAGTTTTAGTTCGTTTTACTATTAGTGGCTATTGTGTTCCTTCCATAGCTACTACAATATGTTTATGTAATAGCAAGTGTGGTTTCATTGTTACTCGGTTTCTACTCTATTTCCCATTATGAAAGCAGAGTAAGTTTGTTTATATTCTATTTAAGTGGCCATTGAGTATTATAGTTGTTAGCAAGTTGTTATTTCATTTGGGAAGTACTATACCATGTCCAATTATAGTGTTCAAGGAGTTATTGGCAACTAGGGTAATAGTGCTTAACTTGGTTGTGGTCATAATAGTAGTAATACCTCAGTATTAGTTGATGACAAACTTGATAGACTCATAAACCTATTGACAGTGTAGTCACCACAATGCAAGTTAACAGACAGCAACCCCAAAGTGTACAGCAACAAAACCTACAGGAAGACACCTTGAGAGACACTATAGCTAAGGTAATCAAACTAATCACCCAATTTGATAGTCACGAGCTGGAAGAGTAGTAAACCAAGCTGCTAGATGAAGATTGGAGTTAGGAAAGATTGGGAAAAATGATGAGGAGCTAGATGTTGAAGAGTTTAGTGAAGAAGAGGTAAACTATTACCACGCTTAGGGACGAGGATGTTAAGTTCCTCGAGGGCTAGACAGTGTTAAGGTACAGATCTTAGCCTTCAGTAGAAGTAGAGATACAAATGAACACTTGGAGTGGGAAGAGAAGGTCAAGAAAGTATTTGAATGTGACGCATCGGGAGTTAGAATTAGTGTTGTCTTGATGCAAGAGCGACGACTCATCGCCTTCGATAGTGAGAAACTTAGTGGTCTTACCCTAAACTATTCTATGTACGAGAAAGAGTTATATTCCTTTTTCCAAGCCCTCACTGTTTGGTAATACTACATACTACCACAAGAGTTTGTTATTTACATTGACCACGAATCATTAAAGCATCTTGGGAGTTAGAACAAACTCTTAATGAGACAGGCCAAGTGGTTAGAGTTTATAGAGAGGTTCTTATATGTCATTCAGGATAAGAAGGGAAGTACAAATGTTATCGCCAACACTCTGTCACGATGGCAAACTTTGCTGACCTCATTGTAGAAAAAATTATTGGGATTCTTACTAATTATTGAGCATTATGCTCATGATTCTCATTTCGGCCCTACATAGAATAGTGTAAGGACGGAATTGTTGTCAAGGGATATTATCTTAATGATTACTACCTGCTTAAGGACCGAAGGTTGTACATACCAAACTGTTCCACGTGTGAGCTGTTGATCAAGGAAGCTCATAGCAGAGGATTATTTGGTCATTTTTGGGAGACCAAGATAGCTAATATCTTGAAAGAAAACTTTTATTGGCCTAGTCTAGCCCAAGATGTCCATAAGATAGTTAGTAGTTGTGAAGTGTACAAACGTGCTAAGGAGAAGAGAGAACGCCATGGAGAGTACATGCCACTACCAACACCCACTTTACCTTGAGCCGACCTCAGCATGGACTTTGTCCTAGGGTTACACTGGACATCTAGAAGGAAGGACTCTATTTTTGTTGTAGTAGACCACTTTAGCAAGATGGCACACTTCATTCCGTGCTATCGAACTAACAATACCTTATATATTGCTGATCTATTTTTGCAAGAGATTGTCCAACTATATGAAGTACCAAGGACTATTGTTTTAGATCTGGATATAAAATTTTTGAGCTATTTTTGGAAGACTTTTTGGAGAAGACTTAAAACTAAACTTGTATTCAGCTCCAATAGCCATCCTCAGACTGATGGCCAGAGTGAAGTGGTAAACAGGATGTTAGGTAATCTGTTCAGAGCTATTGTGGGAAAGAACTTATGGGATTGTGATCTGTACCTATCGGTTATGGAGTTTGCATACAACCAAACTGTTCATAGCATTACTAGGAAGACCCCATTCGAGGTCATCTATGGCCTTAACCCTATTGTTCCCTTGGATACGATCGGTACCCCAATAGCTACTAAAGAAAGTCGATCCAGAAGGGACCGAGTCCAAGAATTGCATGAGCTACACCAGTATGTAACGAAGAAGATCGCTAAGTTCAATCAAAGACAATGAGAGATTAGTAGTCGAGGCCGCCGAATTGTTTCTTTCCAACCCAGAGACCCAGTATGGATTCACCTCAACTGAGAACGATTCCCAAAATTAAGACAAAACAAACTATCTTCTCATGCTGACGGTGCATTTATGGTCCTAAGGAAAATCAACCACAATGCTTATCAAATTGAGTTGCCTGATGACTATGGAGTTTCCTCTACCTTCAATGTATTTGATCTAATCCCTCACCAACCAACAAAAGAAGACTCAATAAGTCCCTCGAAAGAAAGAGCAGAGATCGCTCTAGATTTAAGGACAAATCTTTTTGACCCCCCAAGCAGATGATAAGAATAAACCCCTTAGATCGATCACGTATAGCCAAGCTAGAGGACTCTAAGGACTTACTCGAAGGATTCTAGCTCTAGGCCATAGCTAAGACAAGGATTCCTACCCTAGGCTGATCTCCAACTGACCTGACTAGCAAATCCTTACATACGTTAGCTTCGCCCTAGTTCAACAGCAACATTTTACTCTAGGAGACAACCTAAGAATAGCTTAAGTGAGCTCTCAACCTGCCTACAGGCATTAGAGCTTGAAGTAAGTTAACTTCTTTTCAGAACTAATTGGTCCTCAACTTAAACTAGATCAGGTTGACCTCTGATTGCAGCACCCTCCTGTTTTCGCCTACTTTGTAACATATTCCCAATAACCAGCCATTAAGTGACATATTTTTTCTAATACAATATTCTAGAATGATTTTTTCTTTTTGTACTGAATGTTCTTTGTTTCTTTTACCACTTTTTGTGTGTTTCATGTAACCTAAGTGTGAAATACCCTTTTTTTTCTTTTCATACATGTAACGTAACCCTAGGGGACAGGTATATAAGCCCCCACTTCCTTGTATGTAAGCATCCAACTTTCATATATAGAATTATTTAGTTGAGCAACCTTAATGTTCTTGTTATCTCCTAACTCTTATCTATTCCATTTAGTAAGGAGCGGTGGCGAGTAACCCTTCAATTTGGACCATTATGTCATATCTAGTAGATTATAGGTTAAGTAAGATCAAGTGGTGTATCATATCCATTCGATAGCTACTCAGACTCTGCTAACCTTTTTCCTTGTTTGTTTTGGTTTGTTTCATTATGGTGTCTTTTCATGTGTTTGACCTTGGAGATGCATCACAATGTTCATATGAGCTTAGCTCTAAATGTCTCCATCCATGATGTGAAGACCTTTGGTCCCTTCTTCATGTCCTAAAGTAAGAAGGAACCAAAAAATCTTTAACGAGTTTCGTTAGATGACCTCTAAGTTCATTTGCTTGAAAGATACCATAAAGCCTAATTGGAGTTTGACCCAGGGCTGTTAAACAAGAAGCAAGATAAGGATTGAGGCTTTGTGAAAGATGGACTTAGTCTTAAGAACGATAAAGGTTTGTCATGTAATGTGGATAATTATAGAAACAACTGCACCATCCCCTCCTGTCGAGACTACACTCTCAACAGATATCCAGGGCAAATACTACTAAGGTCAAGAACAAAGCTATCTTGCCTTAGCAAAAATAAATAAATAAATAAAAGGCTGCCTTATATGAAGGACACTATGAGCTCAAGAATTTCCTAAGGACACCATTTGGCATGGATACCTTAGGAAATATATCTAAAGGTGGGATGACAATACTAATTGACTTGCCTAACAAAGATGCATTAAGCTAGATGATGTGCTTAAGAGCTAAGAATCAATGGGAATTTATATAAGTGGTAGGTCCTTCAAGATATTGAAGAAACGTGGATGGATCAATAAGGGTTTTAGCAACTCGTGAGTTATTCACAAGCAATATTTTAGGGTTACTTGCCACAAATCCTTATTAAGGGATTTGACAAGAGTGAAGTGTATCTTAAAGCATTTTACCCATAGGAAATAAAGGTATATTCCATAATAATGTAAAGATGCGGTTTACAAGTAAAGGGAGACTTATTATAGTAAGCCTTACTAAGGTAACAGTGAAAAGGAAATTATAAAAGGGTTATAATAAAATGAATAACCTAAGAATACCAAAAAAGGGTAAAAATGATAAAATAGTAGAAGGAATATCTTCTAGTATTGTTGTGTTAGTGAATTTGTCAGTTGTACACTAAACATACCTTTAGCGAATGATAAGTTATACAAAAAAATGGAGCTATTAGATTCAACTAGACAAGCAATTAGAGGTGCAAGGAAGAGCAGGCGAGGTATGGTATGGTAAAGGATAAAAATGTTTGGTAGTCATTGTCGAGCCTAGTTTTTCACCCTCTCGGTTCTCTTAATAAAATTAGGTTTTCTCCAAGTTGACCAGTATTAAATCCTTACTCGTTTAATACTAACCCTCGATTAGGGTTTAAAGAAAACCATTTTTCAACTTGAAAAGATTTGAAGTCACCACCCGATCAGAGTCGGGAAAAAGGGGTTAAATTATAACTAATTGGGTAGATTAGTTATAACTTAGCTACCGGTCTATCAATTGAAAAAAAACTTCATAAAATAGCTTTTTGAAAACCAGAGAAGCTGGATCTAGAGGTTAGGACTTTTAAACCCTTGTGAGTACCATTGATTTTCTAAAATTAACTTTAATCTTAAAAAATCACCTTTTTATTTTATAAGATGAAACTCAATCTAACTATTATAATTGGACAAATGAAATAATCTAAACTAAAAAGGGAAAATTAGGTTTTCTTCATTTTTATCATCTCTTTATAAGTACTTACGTACCTACTATTCAGGATTTGACGTACGTAGTTTTTTTTTTGTAAAACTTTAGTGGATTAGTTTTGTTTTAATTTGAAAACAATCAAGTTTACGTTTTATTCAGTTTTGACTTATTGAAGGAAATACCTAAAAAACGTTCTAATCGGTTTTCTAATCTTTGGAAAGAGGTCTATTTATTTTCATTTATTTTTAGAAAATCAATTTTCTAACTGACAAAAAGAAATAATAATCATTTTATTTACTCATTTATTTTTCTATTTTATTTATTTATTTTTTTATCACTTAATTTATTTATCACATATTACTTATTACTTATTATATCTTACTTATTTAAACTAATAAAATAAAACCAAATTACTCTTTTTTTCTCTTTTTCCTTTTTTTTTCTTTTTTCTCTATTTTCTCTTTATTCTATTTTGTCACCTGATTTATTTGTTACTTATTATATATTATTTAATAAAAAAATTATGTTTTTCTTCTTTTCTTTTGTCTTCTTTTTTCTTTCTTTTTCTTTCCCTCCCTTTTTTATTTAATTACATTTACATAAATAGGTAAAACAAAATAAATAAATAAATAAATAAACAAAACAAAACAAAAAAAAAAGAAAAAGAAAAGAAAAAATAAGCTTCGAGCAAATTTGGATACACGGGTCGGATTGGGTCGTAGGGTCGAGTTAAGGTCGCTGTACGAATTTGGGTTGGGTTGTCTTTAACCCCTCTTCAACAGCAGCAGCAAGACGTGCTTAAGGTCAATTCGTATGCTGAATTAAGTGGGGAAAGACGGTTTCATGGGTTTTTTAATTGGGTTTAGGGGTGTTTGTTCGATGCCGTAGTTAATGGAGCTCATTTAGGTGGTTTTAAAAGTGGCGGTCGGCGATGGTGTTTGCTCCTCCGATGTGATGGTAGCTAGGCATGAATGCAGTATTGGCTTAGGGATTTAAGGGAATGGAGAGAGTAGCCGTGATGTTAGTTTAGGTCGAAGGGCGGTGGTTCGAGGAGAGAGAGAGGGCGGTGGTTAGGGTTTGGTGGTAGCTAACTTGGTAGAGCTATTAAGGGTAATGGTGGAGGTCAAAAGCAGCTGGGTTGGGGAGCTTAAGCCGTGGGTAGTCTTCCTAGAGTGGTGGTTCAGGTCAAGTTGGAGTGAAGAGAGAGAATCGAAGAGAGAGAGAATGGGTTAGAGAGGGAAAGTGATTGCAGGGAGAGAGAGGGCTTGTATTGAGTGATTCTACTAGTTGTGTGTGCTCATTGGCGTCCCTAAGCCCCTATTTATACTTGAATTTCAATCCAACAATAATGGAAAGCTTGGATTGAAGTTAATGGGAATAGCCGAATTTTTAGTTTTTTCCTAATCTTTGAGACTCGATTTGAATACATAATTGGCCTAACTTAGATGCATTTTCTATACTGATTCATAGTAAGCTATGTCTAGTTTGCAATTTCACCATTGATTTGGCGAAATTGCAACAAGAAAGAGTCTAAAAATCATGCTGAAATGGGTGGTTCGAAGAGGAAAGTGTTGGAAATCTGGGGAAAATGAAGGAAGGAGAGGGAAAGAGAGGGAAAGAGAAAAAATGAAGGGAAAAGGAAAGAAGGGGAGGGAAAAGTGGGTTGATGTGGCACCACATCAGCCATGCCAGCCAACCCTAACGTACCACGTATCATTCGTGATACGTGGCAGCTGACATGGCACACCATATGGATGCCATGCGGTGCCACATCAGTGAGGCCATCAAAACCGAGGATGTCACATGTCAAGATACGTAGCGCAATCAGATCTTGATACGTGGCAGTCCCTGATGTGATTGAAAACCAAAAAATAAGATGAAGGCCTCCTTGCTTTTGCTAAGTTTCGAATCTAAGACCTTATACTCAATGCTAGTGCTATGTCCATATACTTAACCATCAGGCCGTTAGCCTGTGCCTTATCTTGCACATATAGACTCGATCAGCCTAGGCTAGATTTAAATCTAAGCCTAAGTTCAACGGCCCAACTTCTAAACCTAAATTAAAATTCAAAATCTACTCTAACAAAATGTTATTTTTTAAAAATCTTTTATTTCTTTTCAATTTTGTTACTTTTCAAAATTTTTATGTACTTTTTCGAATTTTTCCATTTTTTTGTATTTTTTTTTAAATTTCTTATCTTTTACGCTTTTTCCTATTTTTTCTCAATTTTCCTAAAACTCCTATTTTTCTAAATTTCTTCATTTTTAGAGGTTTTTCTTTAATTTTCCATTTTTTGAACTTTTCTAATTTAGGACCCTGTAACCTAAATTGAAAAATAAAGGGGGGAGGGGTGAAAAAATTAGGTGTCTACAGTTGCTCTTTTTTGTAGTAAAGTTTGAGCAAAACTTTACCATAAAGATAAAACAGATACTATTTTTGCACTGAGAGTAGATTTTATTCTAAGAAGCGTTGAAGCGCTACAGCTAGCTAGCTATTCTAGGTCCAATCCATTAGGGATTTGGAGAAGAGAAGGGTGGAGCTCTAAGAGCTGGCCGAAAGACTAAAAGAAGAATTGAAGTCTGGTCATGCTCTTATAAACCAAGCTAAAACGGGCAAAGTGCTCTTAGAGTTAGCTAAGGCCCTAAGAAGAATTAGCAAATTTGGTCGTGCCCTAATGAGCTGACTAACCAAAGTGGGCAAAGTGCTCTTAGAGCTAGCTAAGACCTTAAAAAGAATGAGCAAACTTGGTTATGCCCTAATGAGCTGACTAACCAAGGTGGACAAAGCGCTCTTAGAGCTAGCTAAGATCCTAAGAAGAATAAGCAAACTTAGTCGTACCCTAATAAGTTGACTAATTAGGGTAGGCTAAGCACTCCTAGAGTTAGCTAAGATCCTAAGAAGAATAAGCAAACTTGGTCTTACTCTAATGAGCTAACTAACCAGGGTGGGCAAAGCGTTCCTAGAGCTGGCTAAGACCCTAAGAAGAATGAGTAAACTTAGTCGTACCCTAATGAGCTAACTAACCAGGGTGGCCAAAGTGCTCCTAAAGCTGGCTAAGACCCTAAGAAGAATGAGCAAACTTGGTCATGCCTTAATGAGCCGACTAACCAAGATGGGCAAAGTACTCCTAGAGCTGGCTAAGACCCTAAGAAGAATGGGACAACGCCTTAAAGGATAGTTAAGAAGATGATGAAGGTAATTGCTTTACGAGCTGGTTAAGAGAAACTTGGTGAAAGGAAGTGCCCTATAGAACTTGGTGAAGAAAGGGGCTTTCTTGAAAGAAATTTGGTGAACAGAGGGACCTTATGGATTAGAAGGATGAATTGAGCTAGGATGATGTCTTTGTAGGTTAGCCAAACAGTAAATGCAGAAAGTAAATGCCTTATGGGTTAGTTAAAAAGACTGTTGGGAGTAAAAATTGGTCTAAATGCAAGAAAAAATTGGTATGCTAACACTGTGTAGAAATACTTACCTAATCTTTGTCAATAGCACCCAATCCATCAAACCTTTTTGAAAAGCTCCCATTAGAAAATTACTGACTCTTGTTTTAGTCCCTTGTTATCAACCCGGATGTTCTTATCATATAACGTTCGCAACTTTACTGGTTCTTTTTAGAGAAGTCATGGAAATTAGCCTGATGTAGGAAAAACCACCCACTATTTTTGTTTCTTTGGAACTTTTATGAACCCAAAAGCCTCATTCCCATCTACCGTGATTGCCTACTTTAGTTTTGCATTCCTTTGAAAAAATAGACAATAAAACTCCTCATTGAGGGGCATCAATTTATAATAAAGTATTTTAAAGAATTTTGTTAACTACCAATGTTCTAGATCTCATTCCTTAACTCCTCTCATGTTTGTAGTCTATGGGTTTGATTAAATGGGTTAAAGGGAATTAGACCTTTCTATGGAGAAGGTGATTATTCCAACGACAACAACAGCTAAGGATACCAAATTTGCTTGTAGATAATGAAAATTGGGCTACAATGACATTCAAAATGATTGGCATTTTCGCATTCTAAGCAAAATTCCAATTGACTTCTTTTAGATAGTACAATTTTACAGCGTTGACGTTTATAGGGTCTCTTAAATCTAGACCATCCATTTGGGACAAAATCAAACCCCCCTCTTGATAATGCTCGCTTCACAACATAAGGACCCCCGTAATTGGGGGCAAATTTCCCTGTGGAGTCTTGTGCATTAGGGAGAGCTTTTCTTAACACCAAATCTCCTTCTTTGAGATTATGGGGTCATACCCTTTTATCGAAGGCCCAAGCCATTCTTGCTGATAACTTTGATAATGACATAAGGCCATCAATCTCCTTTCATCAATCAAATTTAGCTGTTCGATGCGTTTCTTTACCTAATTAGCTTTGTCTAAATGAGTTTCTAATAGTACCCTAAGTGACGGGATCTCGACCTCTACTGGTAACACTACTTCAGTACTGTATACTAAAGAGTATGGTGTTGCCCCAATCGACGTTCTAATGGAAGTCCGATAGGCCATAAGTGCAAAGGGTAACATTTCATGCCAGTCCTTATATGTGACAGCCATTTTTTCAATGATTCTTTTGAGGTTTTTGTTTGCTACTTCGACGGCTCCATTCATTTGGGGTCAATAAGGAGTAGAGTTCCTGTAAATGATTCGGAACTGTCGGCATAATTCTATCATAAGCTTATTGTTAAGATTGGTGCCATTATCAGTGATTATTATTTCAGGAGTCCCATATTGAGCCAAGATGTCTCTCTTGATGAAATTAACTATGATCCCTTTAGTAACATTCGAGTAAGACGAAGCCTCTACCCATTTGCTGAAGTAATCGATGGTGACTCATATGAAGTGATGTCCATTAGATGCTTTTAGAGTGATAGGGCCGATGATATCCATGCCCTATATTGAAAAAGGCCATGGCGCTGAAAGGGTGTGTAGTTCTTGAGGTGGGGCATTTATCTTATTTGCATAAACTTGGCATAGGTGATAATGCCTAACATGTTTGATGCAATCACTTTCTATTGTTGACCAATAATACCCTAGCCTCATGATTTTCTTTGCCAATATGTATCCATTCATGTAAAGGCCGCATACTCCTTCATGTACCTTTTTCATTAACTTCTCAACCTCTTTGTCATCCACATACCTTAAGAGTGTACCGTCAAAAGAGCGTCGGTATAAAGTGGAATCGCTTACTAAGAATTGAGTGGCTAATCTCCCAATCATCTTTTTGTCTCTTTTCTCGGCCATTTTAGGGTATGCATGTTATTATAGGAACGTCTTAACATCATGCTACTACGGTTTTTGGTTGTTCATACTCTCAATTGTTAGGTAAAAGGTAGGCTTGTTTTCAATTTCAATAGTAAAGGGCTAAATCTCGACTCTACCAGATATCTGGATCATAGATGCTAGCTTAGCTAAGGCCTCAGCAAATTGATTATAAGTCCTTAGTATATGATTGAAGGTGACTTCTTTGAAATTTTCCATTAATTCTGTCAAATGCCGATAATAAGGTACTAGCTTAGGATTTTTAGTTTTGTACTTAGGCTTGGCCAATAATGAGTGAGGAGTCCCCATACACTTCTAATTCTTGAATGTCTTTTTCTAGAGCCATCTTAAGTCCCATGATGCATGCTTCATACTCAGTAGTATTATTAGTGTACGGGAAAACGAGCCTTGTGGCCATAGGATATTGATCACCTTCAAAGGATATTAGTATTTACCCAATTCCACACCTAGACACATTGGCTACACCATCAAAGAATATTTTCCATTTTGGTGGCTCGTCATCCTTTCATTTATCAGAGTTTCCTTCAACTACTAAGATACCTTCATCGGGGAAATTGACTTATACTTCTTAGGGAGTGCTATAAGAGGGATTTTCTACTAATTGATCTACCAAGACTTGCCTTTTGATTGAATTCCAATTCACTTATGTAATGTCGAACTCTAATAGCAGCATTTGCCATTTTGAGATTCTACCAATTAGGGCCTGTTTGTTTGTTAAGTACTTTAAGGGATCGTATTGAGTCAATAATTCAACCTGGTAGTAAAGTATGTATTATCTGAGCCAATGCATTACCCAAACCAAAGCACAGTAAGTTCTTTCAATCTCTTAATATCTCTACTCCCCTTCAGTAAATTTTTTACTTAAGTAGTATATAGCCCATTCCTTCCCTTCCTCATCTTTCTAGCTAAGCATACACCCCATGGATTTTGGTAATATTGTCAAGTATAAGAATAAAGGAATCCCAGGTTTTGGAGCTACTAGAATTAGAGGGTTCATGAGGTATTCTTTGATTGTTGTGAAGGCTTACTCACACTCTTTGTCCCAGTTGATCTTAGCATTCTTTTTTAAAAATTTAAATAGAAAACGACACTTATCTGTGAGTTGGGATATGAATCGAGCTATATAGTTTAAACAGCCTAGCAAATCTCTAATTTCTTTAAGTATGCGTGGCGGGGGTACGTCAACTATCGTTTTAACTTTATTAGGGTCCACTTCAATGCCCCTTTAGCTGATTATGAAACCCAATAATTTCCTTGAAGTCACCTCGAAAGTACACTTCTCTAGGTTGAGTTTTAGTTGGAATTTTCTCAACCTATCAAATAATATCTTTAGATTCTCCACATGATTTTCTCCTTCTTTAGACTTAGCAATCATATCATCGACATATACTTCAACTTTTTTGTGCATCATGTCATGAAATATTACTACCATGGCCCTTTTGCAAGTTGCCCCGGCATTTTTGAGTCCAAAAGGCATCACTTCGTAGCAAAACGTTCCCTAAGTCGTAATGAACGTTGTCTTGGCTTTATCTTCTTTAGCCATTCAAATTTGGTTATACCTAGAAAATCCATCCATGAAAGAGAAAATATGGTTTCTGGCTATATTATCAACCAATACATCGATATGGGGTAAAGGAAAATTATCTTTAAGGGTTGCTTAATTGAGGTCTCGTAAGTCCACGCATATTCTGACTTTCCCATTCTTCTTCATAATTGGTATTATGTTGGCTACCCACTTAGGATAATCAGACACCTCAATGAAGCCGACTTCCAATAATTTTCTAACTTCTTCCTTGATCTTCAATAGGATATCTAGTTAGAACCTTCTCAACTTTTGTTTCTTAGGCTTAATATCCTCTTGTATAGGTAAGTAATGGACTACGATCGATAAGTCTAATTCGGGCATGTCGTCATAAGACCATGCGAATACGTCTTGACATTCAGATAGTAATGTGGTCACCTCTATCTTTTGATTTTCTTCCAAATTTCCCCCAATCTTCAACACCTTAGGGTTTTTGTTGGTCCCAACATTAATTATCTCTGTTGGCTCATCAATGGAAATTGTACTCATTTCATGTTTTTACGAGCTTTCTTACACGTCATTATGGTCAGTGACATTACTCCTGATGACTAACCCGGTAGGGCCAAAAGTGATATTAATATTTTCATCACCTATCTGCACGAGGTATTAATGGCCTTTATTCGGATCGTGGCATCTGGAGAATAAAGAAAAGTGTACCAAAGGAAGAGTGTAAGTAAGGTAGGAGTAAAGAGAAAAGAAATTGATTTTATTTTGGGGAACTCTCTTTTAAGTATAAGCATTTGGAGAACAGAGGTAATTTATTACAAAATTCTATAAAATACTAGATCATGATTCATCCTTTACCTTAGGGAAGACTTATTGTTATTCACAGGGATGGAGAACCAATTATTTAAGTGATGGGATTTGTCGAATAGGCTAGCCCCTTCATTTTTGTTGGAAGTGCCTTCTTTAGTGGGCTTTGAGTTTTGGGCTTCAGCCTTGATGAAAGTTTCTGACAATGGAGAGAAGGTCATTGGAGCATGATACAACATGTTACCCTTTCTGCCCTTAGCCTGCATTCTTTGTAATTCTTCCATTAGGGTTGGAATGTATCTTAACCTATAGGTCCCAAACTGGCCTTCTTTGAATTTCGGCCTCTCTTCCTTTTGCTGATTGGTGATCATGTACACCTTATTAAACATTTGGAGTCCATAGTCCTCTTGTTCTTCTATACCAATATAGGGTATGGCCGTCTCTTTATAGATTTCACAATCTTGGTCACCTAGAATTGTGATGACCTAGCCATTGAAGATGAAGTTAACTTTCTGGTGAAGAGTTGATGGTATGGCCCCTACTGAATGTATCCAAGGCCTTCCCAATAACAGATTGAAGGTCCTTGGAATGTCCAAAACCTAGAATGTCCAAAACCTAGAATGGGATATTAAATGTCAGTAGGCCGATATCAATTGGTAAGTCAACCTCCCCTATTATCTCTCTCATGGATCCATCAAAAGCTCTTACCATTATTGAACTAGGTTTGATAACAATTGTATCAACGCCCAATAGATCAAGGGTGGCCAAGGGACAAACATTAAGAGATGACCCGTTGTTGACGAGGACTCTTGTTGCGTTGATGTTATTTATCCTCACTATTATGAATAGAGGCTTTATGTATTGGGAACCTTCTTCATGTAGTTCCTTAGTAAAGAAGGAGATTTGATCCATGGTATGGATGGAATTAATGAAAGAGCCGATCCTTTCAACCGAGATTTCACAAGGGACCTTGACATCCCTTAGTGTTCTGAATAAGGCTTCTTGGTGTAAGTCTGATGCCATCAATAAACTCATGAGGGATATTTGTGCCGGAGTCTTAGCGAGCTGCTCCATTATTTTATACTCACTAGACTTGATCATCTTAGTGAAGGCAGTTAATCCTTCTTCATGTTCAGCTTGTTTAGTGTTTAGCATTTCCAGTATGCCCTTCTTTTTTAGGTTTTCCCTTAGATCATAGGTTCTGTCAGAGTAAGTGATCCTTCCTACAATCGAGCTTGATTGCCCTTAGTTTATTGCCTGGTAGTTGAAGGGGGCAGCTTTATAATTTTCGAGGGCCACAAGTATGTAAAATGTGTACCTTTTAGTTTGTGGGACCTCTTTTTTATAGAACCTATAAACCTTTGGTTCTGGGTTTTGATCGATCATGTTGATGGTAGATTTTGAGTGGCTAGATATCATATTGATGATAGGTCTATGGTTTGGCAATGGGTTATTGTTGACGTTTGGGGTAAGAGCCTCCATAAAATCCAGTTGTACTGTACCTTCATTGATCAAATCTTGGATTTTGTTTTTCAACCTCCAAAACGAATCGGTTGAATGGCCCACTTGCCCTAAATGATACTGACATCTTGCATTGGGATCAAAGAACTTCGGCCTGTATCTTTCACTAGGAGCCTCAGAATAGAGTAGATTATCTCTTCTTAACTTCTCGAGCACCTGACTGAATGGAACAAGTATTTTGGTGAATTGTCTCGGGGCTCTGCTAGCTTATGGTTAGCTTCTGTACTATGGTTGAGCTGGTGGGGGATTCATTCTAAAAGAAACTTAGGAGTTAGGTCTTGCATTCGAGTTGACCATGTTGACAATAGCTTCTTTAGGCTTATTGGTGGTGGGTTTAGCAGAGGGTGGTCTTCTATCTGCTGTTTCTTGTAGCTTGCTAGAGGAAACGACACTCTCAATTCGATACGCCATTGCCACTATTTCTACAAAGCTAGAAGAGGCTTATTCGATCAGGTGAGCGAAGCAGGGCCTCTTAAGAGTGTTAATGAAAGTTTCCATCAGCTCTTTTTCAATCACAAGGATAGATATCCTTGTAGCTAGGGACCTCCACCTTTGAGCATATTCTTTGAAGCATTCATTGTGCCTTTTCCTTAGGGCAACCAAATCCATCATTGTTGATGCTACTTCGACATTAAATCTATATTGCTCATAGAATGCTCTGGCCAGCTTCTCCCATGTATTCACCTGATTTAAGTTCAACTGGGCATACTAGGTTAAGGCAGGGCCTATCAGGTTGTCTTGAAAGGTCTGAACCATGAGTTGATCATATTGTACATACTTGCCCATCTTATGTACATATAGTCGAGTGTGTAACTTGGGGCATCCAATCCTGTTCTATTTTTCAAAGTCAGGTACTTTGAATTTTTCTAAGAAGCTTCCATAATCATAAGCAGAGAAGTCTGTTATTGCAACATACTCAAATCCATCATATACGTAGAGTGTTTTCATTTTTTTAGTAATCTATTGAGTTAACTGCTCCTCGAGCTCCTTCAATCTGTCCTAGTCAGCTTCAGGCTTTGAGTTGATCGGGAATGAGTAAGTACTCAGCTTAAAGGTTAGGTTGGCCTTTAGAAACACCCCTTTAGTTTCAAAGGATTTAAAGCACTAATTGCAATTATGGTAAGCTTCTTTTGTTTCAAGGGGTGGGGCCTCAGTATTCTTTCTATATCAGGTTTTGGAGTGCTCTTCATTTGATGGGGTCGTAGACCTAAGTAGAGAGATGCTATCAACAAGAAAGCTCAGTTAAGCTATCATCTTTCCCATTGTTCATTCCAATGATTGGAATCTCAACTCCGTGGAGTCAATAACCTTGGGGTTGCTATTGCCATTATTGTTGTTGTTTCCTTGGTTGGCTATTCTGGTTTGAGAACGAGTTTTGATGGGGCTTCTCTGGAAAGTTTAACGTTTAGGACCTATCTTAGTGACCTGGGTAAAAACCACTTCTCAACAAGTCAGCATACAGATATTTTGAAAAAGAATGCAAATGAATGAAATGCAAGTGAATCACACGGATGAAAAGGAGAGAATCGACAAATGATTAATAGAACGGCAAGCTCTTTATTATTTTTCGATTCTTGGAGTCTTATTACATGAAAGAAAGTAAAAGGTACAAATTCATCTATACTAATTTTCTTTTCTTCTATAGGCTAGATGATATTTTCTTCTTCTTTTGGTCATGCTTAGCCGCTTCTTCAAACTCTTGAATTTTCTTTTGGGCCATCTTTAGCTAGTGTTCTAAGGCGTACGACCTTTGTCTAGATTCTTGGCATAAGTTCGCTCATTTGTCTTTCTCATCATGGAGGATCTCCATACATGCTTTCATTTGGTCCATATAGGTCACCATTTCAGAGTTAGGGCGTACAAAGGAGGTTTAAAGGTCTTCTAGTGCCCAATATCGCATTGCGCTTACCTTATAAAGCTGATTGTATAAATACTCTTTAGTAACCCGGTGTTTGTCTACTTTTCCTATGAACTCACTTAGATCGATGTTTGGGCTCATGGTTTAGGTGTCCCACCAAGCTTTGATCTTGTGAAGTTTGGATGCCTTTTCCATAGAGTGAGGCTCTTCAAGATTAAGAGTGAATGGTTTCAATGAAGGTTTATGAACTATGTCCTAAATCCCTCCAAACTATCTTACCATGTTGCTTGGATAGTAGCTTGTACACCAACTCATCCCAATTAGTGGCACAGCATGGTAATTCTTGCAAATCAGTATGACCCTAATGTAATTGCTCCACCTGGTAGTCCATAGTATCTCTTCTATTCAAAAATCTCATAGAACCTCTATCTAGAGAAGGGTAGGGATATCTTTTGGTAATTTGATCTTATCGATGAAAGAATCAATAAAGTTAATCTTATTTGCGAATGCTCCCTTTATTAAATCCAACCTAAAGCATTTGATGTGACTGACGAACCACACCATTAATAGTGCCATGCTTGACCTGAGATCTTCGCAACCCCTTTTCTTTAGGAAATTAAGATTCCTTATCTGCTCAGCAAGTAAGGTAGGAATGTAAGACTTACCTTCCTAGAATTGAGCCACTAACTTTGTTACCCTAAAGTGTATAAGAAGAGACCTACTTGGAAACAAGATAGTAATGAACACAGCTAGCACATAAGCCTTGATTTGGTTTTCTCTCCAATTCTCAAGAAACATTGCTTGTTTGTTGGAGCTAGGCTCATTCTAGAACTAATGGACTGAATCCCATATCTTGATAGTGTATTTGTTGTAGTCGTTTAGGACCTCATTTATCTTACTCTTACGGATCCCAAAGAATTTTGAGAAGATATATGTTAGGCCGAAGCTGAGTTTCAGGACGTATATTTCATCAAAAGGAGGAGCTTGAAGCAATTGGGTATACTCCTCTAGAGTTGGGTTGATTAGATGTGGTCCAAATTGAAATGCCACTTCTTTGGGCTCTTAGAAATGGACTAAGGCTCTTATTAACGTGATGTTAACCTTCACTTTGGCAAGTGAGAATATGGGTCTAATTTTGTTGGTAATGAACTATTGCTCTCTTGGATTGAAGGTTTGAAACTACTAGCTGAGTATGGGCTTTGGGTTTGTAGGTTTGTGGACATGAATCTCTTTGGCGAGAACCTTAGTGTTGGATGAGCTAGCCATTTTTGAAACATTACAAAGAAAGCATAAAATACAAGGGAAAGACTAATTACAAGAAGAGAAAATATACAAGACCTCCTATGTACATCAATTCTAAGAAGAATATAGGGAAAAACTCTTGATCTTTGTCATTTTTTTCTTTTTTATGTAACATTGCCACTTTGTTAGTTATTCATTGACCCTATGAAATGTAATGCAAGACAAGTAGGTTCTAACGGCCCTTAAACTCTATAACCTTACACGTTTATGAAGAAATGGTTCCTTAGTTACATCGAAGTTTAAGTGGGGTAGCCTGATCGGCTCCGAACGATGGTTGCACCCACTACGCCTGAGACTTTACACAATGGCTCCTCATCCAAAGATCCTATTATGGCCCAAGTTTGACCGTATCTATCATGCATTCATGATGCAGCAAAATAAATCCCTCCCTACAAAAAACAAAACCTACAAATGATATTAGCATAATTTATAATATAAGACGAGTAAATAAATTACATTTAAGGTGATTTTAGTGATTAATTTTAATTTTCGAAAATCAAATAGCTAACCCTCTTGATGTTCCTAATGGAGTCGCCAAGCTGTAGAGCATGGTTTTTCACCTTGCCGGTTTTCTTTATAAAATTAGGTCTTCTCTAAGCCGACCAGTATTAAACCCTTACTCGTTTAATACTAGCTTTTGACTAAGGTTTAAAGAAAACCATTTTTCAACTTGAAAAGATTTGGAGTCGCCACCCAACAAGAGTAGGCAAAAGGGGTTAAGTTATGACCAACTAGGTAGATTGGTTATAACTTAATTACTGGTTTATTGATTTAAAAAAAAAAAAAACAAGTTATAAAACTGCTTTTTGAAAACTAGAGAAACTAGATCCGGGGGTTTAGACTTTTAAACCTTTACAGATACCATTGATTTTCCAAAATTAACTTTAATCTTAAAAAATTGCCTTTTTATTTTATAAGATGAAACTCAATTTAACTATTATAATTGGATAAATAAAATAATCTAAACTAAAAATGGAAACTTAGGTTTATTTCATTTTTATCGTCGCCTCGTAGGTGCCTACGTACCTGCTATTCGGAATTAGACATATGTAGTTCTTTTTTGTGAAACATTAATGAATTGGTTTTGTTTTAATTTGAAAACAATTGAGTTTACGTTTTATTCAGTTTTGATTTGTTGAAGGAAATTCCTAAAAAACATCCTAATCAATTTAGTTCTTTTTTGTGAAACATTAATGAATTGGTTTTGTTTTAATTTGAAAACAATCGAGTTTACGTTTTATTCAGTTTTGATTTGTTGAAGGAAATTCCTAAAAAACATCCTAATCGATTTTTTAATTTTTAGAAACTTTAAAATGGTCTTAATTTGGAAAGAGATCTATTTATTTTCATTTATTTTTAGAAAATCAATTTTTCTAAGTGACAAAAAAGAAATAATAATCTTTTTATTTATTTATTTATTTATTTTTATATTTTATTTATTTATTTATTTTTATTTTATCACTTAATTTATTTATCACATATTACTTATTATATCTTACTTATTTAAACTAATAAAATAAAACCAAATTACTCTTTTATTCTCTTTTTCCCTTTTTTTTCTTTTTTATTTATTTTCTCTTTTTCCTGTTTTGTCACCTAATCTATTTATTACTTATTATATATTATTTCATAAAAAAAATTACGTTTTTCTTCTTTTCTTTTGTCTTCTTTTTTTTTTTTTTCTTTTCCTCCCTTTTTATTTGATTACATTTACATAAATAGGTAAAAAAAATAAATAAATAAATAAACAAAACAAAACAACAAAACAAAAAAAAAAAAAGAAAAAGAATTAAGCAGGTTAGACCTAGGCGGGTCAGATCGGGTTGTCTTATCGGGTTTGGGTCGCTGCACGAATCTGGGTCGGGTTATCTTCAACCCCTCTTCAATAGTAGTAGCAAGACGCGCTTCAGGCCAATTCTTATGCTAAATTAAGCGGGGAAAGACATTTTTAAGGTTTTTTTATTGGGTTTAGGGGTGTTTGTTCGATGTCGTGGTTAATGAAGCTCATTTGGGTGGTTTTGGAAGTGGCAGTCGGTAGTGGCATTCGCTCCTCCAACGTAGTGGCAGCTAGGCATTAATAGAGTATTGGCTTAGGGATTTAAGGGTATGGAGAGAGCGGCCATGATGTTAGTTTGGGTCGAAGGGTAGTGGTTTGAGGAGAGAGAGAGGGGCAGTGGTTAGGGTTTGGTGGTAGCTAACTTGGTAGAGCTGTTAGGGGTCATGACAGAGGTCGAAAGCAGCTGGGTTGGGGAGCTTAAGCCGTGGGTAGTCTTCCTAGAGTGGTGGTTCAGCTCAGGGTGGAGTGAAAAGAGAGAATCGAAGAGAGAGAGAATGGGTTAGAAAGGGAAAGTGATTGCAGGGAGAGAGAAGGCTTGTATTGAGTGATTCTACTAGTTGTGTGTGCTCATTGACATCCTTAAGCCCCTATTTATACTTGAATTTCAACCCAACAATAATGGAAAGCTTGGATTGAAGTTAATGAGAATGGCCGAATTTTCAGTTTTTTCTTAATCTTTGAAGCTCGATTTGAATTGCTAATTGATTGAACTTAGATGTGTTTTCTATATCGATTCATAGTAGGTTATGTCTAGTTTACAATTTCGCCATTGATTTGGCAAAATTACAACAAGAAACTATCCAAAAATCGTGCTGAAGTGGGCGGTTTGTAGAGGAAAGTATTGGAAATCTAGGGAAAATGAAGGAAGGAGGGGGAAAGAGAGGGAAAGAGAGGAAAATGAAGGGAAAAGGAAAGAAGGAGAGGGAAATGTGGGCTGACGTAGCGCCACATCAGCCGTGCCAACCAACCCTGGCATGCCACGTGGCGCCATGTCAGTGGGGCCATTAAATCCAAGGATGCTACGTATTAGGACACGTGGCGCAATTAGATCTTGATACATGGCAGTCCCCTGATATGATTGGAAACCAAAAAATAAGAAGAAGGCCTCCCTGCCTTTACCAAGTCTCAAACCCAAGACCTGATGCTCAATGCTAGTGCTATGTCCATATACTTAACTGTCAGGCCGTTGGCCTGTGCCTTGTTCATATGTACAATTAAATTGCACATATGAACTTAGTCAGCCTGGGCTAGATTTAAATCTAAGCCTACGTTCAACGGCCTAACTTTTAAACCTAAATTAAAATTCAAAATCTATTCTAATAAAATGTTATTTTCTAAAATCTTTTATTTTTTTCAATTTTGTGACATTTCAAAATTTTTATGTACTTTTCCGAATTTTTCCATTTTTTTTTAAATTTCCTATCTTTTATGCTTTTTCCTATTTTTTCAAAGTTTTCCTATAACTCCTATTTTTCTAAATTTCTTCATTTTTTTGTGGTTTTTCTTTAATTTCTATTTTTTGAACTTTTCTAATTTAGGATCCTATAACCTAAACTAAAAAATAAAAGGGGGGTGTGGGCACAAAAATTAGGTGTCTACTGTCATCTTAGTGTGTGAAACCAAGCTGTTGGAGTTGTGTAAGTAAGTCATCATATTGTTTCATGTTGAGTTATCTAGTACTTCATCAACTTGAAAGTAGTGAGAAGGTTGGAGTAGGTTAGAAGGTTGTATAAGAGGAAGCTCTTGATGTAAAGTGCCTCATCAAGTATTTACATCATAAAGTGCTAACATATTTTGTTTGATGGCTTTAGGGTAAGCTTTAAGATGTTGATTAGTATCATCAGTAGGATTAACTGTTCTTCTTCTCAAGAGTGCCATCATGAAGTTACTGATTTCCTTCTTTAACAGAGTTAAGAAAAATGTAGGTGTAGGGGTTCTATCATTACGATCATAAGTGTATGGTGTAGATTACATGCTCCATGGCCTGATAGGAATGATATGGATGGCACATAAGGGATGATTAAGAGACAAAGAGGTAGGCAAGGCGATTATGTAATCTCAAGAGGCTCAAATTCAAGTATGATAGGTTGAGGAGTTTAATAGCATGAAACTCCATAATTCTTTATGAAATGCCCTTACATTCTTTACTGTAAGTATTTATTTAATCCTTTGAGGCAAGAATCAAGTAGTATGACATTCTTCATATATAATTCTTGATGTCTCAAATGATAAGAGAGTAAAAAGTTCAGTGTATTTTTCTATGTATGTTCTCTTGCAGCTATTATATTATGTGATTATTTATTGTTCCTTGTTAGGGCAAGTCTATGATATAGAAAATTACAAAAATGAAGCCCTATTTGCCAAATAAAAGGAAAATAATTTACAAGGAAAGCATAAAATCATGCGCAGCGAATGCCTCTGTTAGAAAGGATAGTACGATTATTAAAAAGGACAGTGTATATGCATTTTTACTCTGTAATTCTAACAATATTGTGAGCCAAGCAGGGGTGGACCTCTATTCAGGTCTATTCAACATCAAAAGTTTGGCACCTTAAATGCCGAGGCTGGATTAGGGTTGGTTCAAGGATGGCTCATAGTCCGGTTGGCCTTCGAAGGTCGGCTCCTGACAGTTATCAGCTTGGCCTCAGCACCTTAGAGATTGTTGTATTCAAATTTAGCATGTAGACTTGTGCATAGTGGAGGGTTTGGTTTGGTACGTCGACTGGTTACCTTAGCAACACCTTAGATAGCATGGAGAGTGGAGCAGCTCAGCAAATCAGATTAGGGCAAGCATTGCTCATTGGTACTTAACTTACCTCAAATAACTTGGTGGACCACTTGAGAGATCCCTTAGGCTTAGGAGCGTGTAATCGATCCTTGATCCCCATCATCCTCTCCAAGTTGTTTAAGATTTGGGATCATAATTGGTTTAGCTTTAGGTTGCTTTTCTTTAGGAGTATAAGGTTGGAGGTTAGTAATGTTGAAGGAGTCCAAAACCCCATATCCTTCAGGCAATTCAATCCTATAGGCATTCGGGTTGATCTTTTCAAGCACTTTGAAAGGTTTGTTGGCTTAGGAGACAACTTGCTCTTTCTCAAGTTTGGAAATCATTCTTTATTGAGGTATATCCAAACTAAATTGCCTGGTTGAAATTCTCTCTTCCTTCGTCCTCGTCTTCACTTCTTAAGCTTAATATTAGCTCAACCCAATTGCTTTACAACCTTCTAGTCAATGGCATTGATGGCTTTAACTCTTTTGACAGTTGGCCGATCATCATTAACCATCGGTTAGGGCACTTGGTCCAATGGCAACTTGGGGTTGAACCTATAGGTGACCTCAAATGGAAACATGCTTGTTACACTGTGGGCGGTCTTATTGTAGGCAAACTCAATGATTGGTAAGCACAGATCTCAATCAGCCATATTTCATCTACCAGCAACTCGTAGCAAGGTTCCCACAACTCTATTGACAGCTTGGGTCTATCCATCAATTTGTGGGTGGCAAGATGTGTTGTACAACAACTTGGTTCCCATTCGCCTCCACAACATTCTTTAAAAGTGGCTCATGAACATGGGGGCTTGGTTTGTAACAATGATCCTAGGAATTCCATGCAACTTAATTACTTCCTGCAAGAAAAGAAAAGAGATAGCCGAAGCATCGTTTGTTTTGGAACAAGGCACGAAATGTGCCATCATGCTAAATCAATCTACAACTACCATGATGGAGTCCTTCCCTTAAGACATCCTCAGCAACCCTAACATGAAGTCGATTCTCAACTCAGACTATGGTTTGGTTAGGATCGACAAGGGTTGGTAGTGTCCTTGCTTGGCTCGGCTCTTCGCTTTTTGGTAAGTCACACACTTTTGCAGCATGGATTGGACATCTCTCTTTATCCTTGGCTAAAAGAATCTAGGGGTTAGTACCTCATAAGTTTGGCACTGGCTAAAGTGTCCTTTTAATCCCCCTCTATGCACCTCGCACACTAGCGGTTCTTGCATGGAACAAGTTGAGATACATAGTCTTCTCTTCCTAAATAAGTATCCATCCTCCTTATGATAGTCATCTAGTATCCGTCCTTCCTTGCAATGGGCATAAATAGGACCAAAGTGTGGTTCCTCAATATACAAATTCTTGATGGTTGAAAAACCAATAGTCTCATCTATAGCTCGGTTTAGAGTGTATGTTGTCTCGACAAGGCATCGACCATTACATTGTTCTTCCCGTTCTTGTATTTTACGACATAAGAAAAACCCTTTATGAACTCAACCCACTTAGCTTATCTTTGGGACAACTTTGGTTGGCTCTTTAGATATGTCAAGGATTTATGATCGATGTAGATCATAAATTCCTTAGGCAGCAAATAGTGTTGCCATACTATTAGGGCTCAAATTAAGGAGTAAAACTCCTTGTCACAGACAGAATAGTTGAGTGTGGCTCATTAAAGTTTTTCACTAAAGTAAATAATAAGTCGACCTTCTTGCACCATCACAATACCTATGACTAGTCCGAACGCATCACACTCTATTTTAAATACCTTGTCGAAGCTTCATAAAGCTAAGATGGGGGTTGTTGTTAGCTTCTCCTTTACATCCTCAAAAAACCTCCTCTTTTTCTCACCCCATCTGAATTTAACATTCTTCTTTGAGAGTTCGGTGAGTAGGGCCATAATCGTACTGAAATTCTTTATGAATTGGTAATAAAATGATGCTAAATCATAGAAACTTCTTACATTGGTAGAACAAGTTGGCTCAAGCCATTCTATGATCACTCTTATCTTCTCTTCATCAACCTGGATGCCACCTCCACTCACAACAAAACCTAAGAAGATCACTTCGGAATGGCAAAAGTCACACTTCTTCAGATTGGCATAGAACTGTTTGGCTCAAAGTTTTGTAAGCACTTGTCAGAGATGCTCTTAGTAAGTCTCTAGGTTAGGACTGTATACTAGAATATCATCAAAGTAAACTATGACAAACCTTCTTAATAATTTTCAAAGCACATAATTCATAAGTCGCATGAATGTGCTTGGCACATTAGAAATGGTATTACAAGCCATTCATATAAATCATGTCGTATCTTAAAGGTAGTCTTTTACTCATCACCTTTATGCATTCGAATTTGATGGTACCTAACTTTAAGGTTGATCTTGGAGAACACTCTTACTCCGCTCAATTCATCTAATATGTCATCAAGCTTAGGTATAGGATACTTATACTTGATGGTGATTTGATTGATTGCTCGGCTATCCACATACATACTCCAAGACCTATCTTTCTTCAGCACTAATAAGGCCAGTACAGTACAGGGGCTTAGGGACTTACGCACATACTCCTTCTTCATCAACTCATCTACTTGCTTATGTAGTTTGGCGACCTATTTGGGATTCAGCCTATAGGTAGGCGTGTTTGGTAGCGTAGCTCTTGGTTATAGGTTGATCGCATGCTTAACGCCTCAGTTTGGGGGCGGACCATTCAACAGCTCTTTTGGAAAAAGATCGGTAAATTCCTCCAGTAGCGTTTTTACTTCGGTCAATAGCTCTTCCTCCTTAGGTTTCATCTCTAGAAGCCTCCTTACTTACAGATAGGTCAGTCCCTCTAGCTCTATTTCTCTTTTCAGTCGGGCTCGGGTCAATACCAATGCCTCCTTCTTTAGTGCTCAACTCAGTTGGGACTACATGACTTTCAGCTACTCTGTAGTCATAGTACCCAATTTCATCCTTTTGCCTTTGTGCTTTATAGAGCATGTATTCCTTCTTCCATCATATATAACTATTCGATCAAAGATCCATAGTTATCCAAGTAGAATGTGGGATACACTCATGGGTAGTACATCACAGAGTACTTCATCTCGATACTTGCCAATGCAGATCATCATAGATACCTATTTGTTCACTTGTAGGGCTCCCTTATCACTAAGCCAATGAAGCTTGTAAGGTTTCGGGTAAGACATGGTTGGCACTTTCAACCGCTAGACCATAAATGTAGAGACTACATTAGTGCAGCTCCCACTGTCAATGATTAGCATGTAGAGTAAGTCATTCACCTAACACCCAATATGGAAGAGATTTTCCCTTTGTTCATCTTTAAGTATAGGATTGACACTCATTGTCCTCTTTAACACTAAAGTAGTCGACATGAAGTTGCCTTTCTCACTATAGATAAATTCCTCCTCAGGTAGCTTAGTTTGTCCATCTTCCTTTAACTCCTTAGTTCCTCATCAATACTATCGACCTTTACGGTCAGCGCCTTGCCTCAGATCTCCATTGTTCTCCTGTTTGGGTACTAAGTGGCCATGTATCCAAATCCTTGGCATTTGAAACACTTGATCTCACTCGTCTTCCTCCTTGAACTCTAACCCTTCTCAAACTTACTCGAGGGTTCCTTCTCCTCGGCTCAAGTAGTCAGAATAGGTCAAGTGTCAACAACTTTACTCAGTTCCGTTTGCATTGGTTTGCTCAGAACAGTTCGACTACTAACTGAATGGCTAATAGGGGGTCAGAATCTTCTTATTTTGTGCCTTTCTATCTATTAAGCGGTTCAAATTACGTCATCAGGTGTTTTAACATCTAGGGTTTCTAGGACATCCCTAATCTCATACTTCAATCCACCAACAAATTGAGACACAGTTTGGTCTTTACACTCTACGACTTCGCATTAGATCGTTAGCATTTGGAATTCTTTGACGTAAGCGTCTACATTCGATCCTCCTTATCTCAATTCTTGCAGTCTCTTGAAGGTATCCTGTAGATAATAGCTCGGTACAAACCTTCTCCACATAATTCTCTTCATATCATCCTAACTCCTAATCTCTTGTTCTCCTTCCCTTCTTCTGGTAGCCTATAAGTTCTTCCACCATAAGGTGGCATAACCAATGAACTCCAACACTACAAGTCTAACCTTTGCATTATCAAGTACTTCATGGCATTCAAATTACTTTTCAATCATATCTACCCAATCCAGATAGTCTTCAACATCACCACTTCCAAAAAAACTTGGGATACGCATTCTTAATCCCTCAACTCTAAGGGCTCACACATTTCCTTCCTCAAGCTCAAAGTATTCTTTTGCTTCGTCATCTTCTCTGCTTCCTACTCAATCTTTTCAAGCATTAGCCTTCGCTTGGCATCCTTTCCAATTCCATCAGCTTGGGGTGGTCGAGTTAAGGTATTAACTCCGCCAAACTAACCATTGCCTCGCTGCTATTGGTCACGTTCTCTAGTAGGGCTATTTCTAACTCACTACTTGTCTTCTTATATAACAATCACTAAACTAGCTATTAAGTTGGTAAGCCTATCCAAGCGATCACCCACTTACTGAAGCGTAAAGCTTCCTTCCTGTCCTTGGCCATGACAAGTGCCACTTTCTTAGTTTCCTAAAATTCCTTGAACACTAGAATCTGACATTGTTGATTACTTTGCAATGACAATTAGACAACAAACAAACAATCAAACATACTCTATTTTGCATAACAAAAATAGGGGAAAAACAGAGTACAAAACACTACTCAACTACCAAACTCCAATATGAACAATAAAACCTCTATCATACGAGAGCAGTAACAAACTATTGAAAGAACACAGTAGTAGAATCTAGCTTCAAACATAACCAAAGGCTCTGATACTAAGATGATACGAACTCGTAGATGAACACACGAACCCAATACCACATGTACCGAAAAGGGTGGGGCCAAGCCATAAGATGGCTTGAAAAGTAAATGATAGTCGAGGGTGAGCAGGGGTTCTCGTGTACTGACGATGGATATGATGCACTAACACCTCATACGAGCTCGGGTCATACTTAATATGATGCATAAGTATGGCTAGAGGTCACTCGCCACTAATCTATGCTTGAATGGGCTAGATAAGGGTAGCTCAAGAGAAAGCAAGAGAACAATTAGCTCAAGAGAGTAAAAAGTTCAATATATTCTTCTGTGTATGTTCTCTTACGGCTATTACATTATGTGATTATTTATAGTATCCTATTAGGGCAAGTTCTACGTTATAGAATATTATAAAAATGAAGCTGTATTTGCTAAATAAAAGGAAAATAATTTACAGGGAAAGCATAAAATTGTATACAGCGAATGTCCTCTATTAAGATAGTATGGTTGTAAGAAAGGATAATGCGTGCACGTTTTTACTCTGTGATTCTAACAATGTTATGAGTCGAGTAGGAGTAGACTTTTATTCAGGTCTATTTAGCATTAGAAGTTTAGTACCCTAACTATTAGGGCTGGACTAGAGTTAGTTCAGGGACAGCTTACAATCAAGTCGGCATTAGAGGGTCGGTTCCTAACAGTTATTAGTTCGACCTCAGTACCTTGGAGATTATTGTATTCAAATTTAGTGCATGGACTTATGCATAGTGGAGGGTTTGGTTTAGCATGTCGATTGGTCACCTCAATAACACCTTGGATAACATGGAGAGCGAAGTAGCTTGGCAGATCAAACTAGAGCAAGCATTGCTCCTTGGTGCTTGACTTACCTCAGATAGCTTAGTGGACCACCTGAGAGAGCCCTTGGGCTTGGGAGCATGTAATCGGTTGATCCTTGATCCCTGTCAATGTGTGTAAAGAAGAATTAATTTAGGTGATATGGATGAAGAAGGAGAAGAAGAGTACAATGAGGAAGAGGAGTGAGCTCATGCACCTTTAGCTACCAGCCACGTGAAGCTTTTGATTCCAAGCTTCAATGGTTTTGGAAATGTTGATGACTATTTAGACTGGGAAGAGAAAGTAGAGTAGGTTTTTTTTTTATTACTACTAGTATGAAAATTACGAGAAAGTGAGGACTATTGTTGTAGGGTTCTCGAGTTATGCCATGATGTGCTAGAAGAACTTCCAAATTATGAGGAGACAAGAAGGACATGGGGAAGTAAACACTTGGCCTATGATGAAGAGGATGCTTAGAAATAGATTCGTACCAAATACTTATTTATAAGACACCTTTTCTTAGCTTTAAGAGCTGTTACAAGGAAGTTGAACCATTGATGAATATGTTTAAGAGTTGCTAATACTCATGATTCGATGTGAAATGGATAAACCATCTAACCAAACAGTACTTAGATTTCTTACTAGATTGAGAGGCGACATTGAAGATGTCTTGAAGCTTCAACATTTTACTACGTTAGACGAAGCTATAAGAATAGCCTAGCCAGTGGAAAGATAAAAGAGCAATAGGTCAAGCCAACCTCTAATGAGCCAACTTGTATAATTAAGCTAACCTACTTAGGGAAGTTATTGAGCTAAGTAGAAGAATAGATGTCAAAGTTGAACAAAAGAGCCAACCAATTAATGGTGAAATGCCACCAAGAACTTATGAGAAGGGATAAGGATCTAAGAGAAAGACGAGCTAGATCAAGTATTTTAAGTGCCAAGATTTGGACACATGGCCGCCTACTGTCTAAATAGGCAAGCAAAATATGATTATCAAAGGAGACATTTTGAAACTCAACATAGATAGTACTGATGAGGAGTCTAACAAGGAGGTTGCTCCCAAGAAGGATACCATACAGGAGGACAAGCTTGTTGAAGAGGATGTATTTGCTAAGGATCTGGACAAACTAACTTTAGTTATTCAATGTGTGATGAGTATTGAACCTTCTACTAAGGAAGAGCATAGAGAGAACTTATTCCACATCACTTACAAAATGAATGAGCAGGTTTGTCTACTTATAGTGGATAGTGGTAGTTACACTAATGTTACATCTACCGACTTGGTTAAGAAGCTCAAATTGCCGACCATTTCACATCCAAAGCCTTATAAACTACATTGGTTGAACGATAAGGGAATACTACATGTCATTCAGTAAGTATTACTGACGATCTCCATTGGGAACTATTTTGATGAAATTCTTTGTGATGTACTGCTCATATGTACGTTTCATGTGTTATTAGGAAGACCTTAGCTTTTTTACTATAAGGTTATGCATAATGGGTTCAAGAACACATAGGTGTTTGAGAAAGATTATAGAAAGATTACTTTAAATCTTATGATGTTGAGTCTAGTTAGTAAGCTACAAGCTAAACTTGCTCAAGGATCTAAGAAGGCCTTGATTCTACGTAGAGTAGAGCTTTAAGAAGCTATCAAAGCTGACATGCTGACTTTCTTATTAATTAAATGACTATTAGAGCTAAAGGAGCAAGTTAAACTACCTCCAGAGATTAAGGAACTCTTGAATGAGTATGTAGACCTCTTCCTGAAATAGCTACCAAAAGGTTTACCCCCTTTTCGAGGCATTGAACATTAGTTGACTTAATATCTAGCGCTACTCTACTGAATAAGCTAGCTTATCAAATGAATCCCGGAAAACTTGTAAAGCTTCAAAGATAAGTCAATGAGCTGCTAGAAAAGGGATATGAAAGGGAAAGTCTCAGCTACTGTATTGTGCTGATGCTCCTTGTGCCTAAAGATGACAGTACCTAGCATATGTACATGGATAGTAGAGCCATGAATAAGATCATGATTAAGCATTAGTATCCTATCCTTAGGTTGGATGACATGTTAGATGAATTGAATGGAGCTAGGGTTTTTAGTAAAATTGATCTAAAGTTTGGCTACCATCAAAATTTGGATGAGGCTAGGAGATGAGTGGAAAATTGCGTTCAAAACTTAGCATGGTCTTTACGAATGGATGGCAATGCCCTTTAGCTTATCAAATGCCCCAAGCACCTTTACGAGTTTGATGAACCATGTGTTGCAAAACCTGATCGGAAAGAGTGTTGTAGTATACTTTGATAACATCTTTGTACATAGTACCGACCAATTGAGCCACTCTAAGCATCTTTATATGGTGTTTGATGTACTTCATGTCGAGAGATTATTTGGCAATTTGAAGAAGTATTGTTTCTACTAGGTGGAAGTGGTTTTTTTAGGATATGTAGTTGGTGGAGGAGTCTTATGAGTCAATGATGAGAAGATCTAAGCTATTTTCAAATGGCTAACCTCAACTACCCATGCTAAGGTGAGAAGTTTCTACGAACTAGCATCCTTTTACCAAAGATTCATTAGAAGTTTCAGTACCATTGTTATACCCCTTACTGAGTTGACAAAGAATAATATTGAATTCAAATAGGGAGAGAAAGAGGAGAAACGTTTTGTTGAGGTCAACGCAAGATTGAAATTTTGCACCAGTGTTAGCTTTGCCCGGCTTCAAAAAGATCTTTAAGCTCAAATGTGACGCATCAAGCATTAGGGTAGGTGTTGTCTTGATGCAAGAAGGTCGACTCATTGCTTACCATAATGAGAAGCTAAGAGGATCATAGTTGAACTACTTAGTATATGACAAAGAACTCCTAGCCCTTATCGAGCACTTTAAGTATAGCAATATTATCTATTGCTAAGAGAGTTCATTATCTACATAAATCATGAGTCCTTAAGGCACCTCAAAAGTTAGACTAAATTATCAAAGAGGCAAGCGAGATGGGTTGAATTTTTAAAGGGATTCAACTTTCTGATCAAGTATAAATAGGGTAAGGCCAATGTTGTCATCAACAATCATGCTGACATATTCTTTTAACTAAACTACAAATGAAATTCTTAGGATTTGAAAGCATTAAGGAGCAATATCCTCAAGATTCCGATTTAAGTCCTATATTTGGACGATGTGCCAAAGGAAGAATGGTGGATGACTATCATGTAGAAGATGGTTTTCTATTTCAAACTAATAAGCTATGTGTGCCAACCTAGTTTATATGAGAGTTGTTAGTAAAGGAAGCTCATGGTAGAGGGCTCTATGGCCATTTTGGAGAGAAGAGGATGTATGAGCTATTGAGTGGAAGGTTCTTTTAGCCTAAGATGAGGCGAGATATGCATCAGATTATTAAGGCTTGTGCTACTTGCAAGAGAGCAAAATGCCGAACTGAACAAGAGAAATCAATGTCTTTGCCTATCCTGACTAGACCTAAGAATAAGTTGAGCATGGACTTTGTTCTCAGATTGTCGAGAACTACCCGAGGTAAAGATTCTATGATGGTCATCGTGGATAGATTTAGTAAGATGGGACACTTTATGCCTTACTTTAAAAATAACGATGCTTCAGCTATTACTTTTCTCTCTTTATAAGAAATTGTTCACTTACATGGTGTGTAGAGAGGTGTATTATCAGATAGAGACCCAAAGTTTTTGAGCCATTTTTGGTGGACTAAACTACAATTCAACCCTTCTTGTCATCTCCAAACCAATGGCTAAATATAGGTAGTCAACCGCACTTTAGGATCATTACTTTAAGCGATAGTGGGAAGAACTTAGCCAATTAGGATGTTTGTTTGCTTGTGGTGGAATTCGACTTATAACCATACAATACATGACACCACTAAACAAATACCCTTTGAAATCATCTATGGCTTTAACTACCCTTGATCATACCCCAGTACCTATGCTTAAGCAAGAAGATCTTGACATAAGAGCTTGAGCACAATCTTTGTAGTAGATCTAAGAGAAGGTTACCTAATAGATTGACTAAGCTGCCAAGAAGCTAAGGGAAAAGAGTAAAAGGAGGAAGTCAACACAGTTTAAGCCTGACGATTTGGTATGGATACACCTAAGAAAGGAGAGGTTTTTGAACAAGAGAAGGACTAAGTTGTCTGCTTGAGCCAAAGGTCCTTTTAAAGTACTCAACAAGATTAATGACAATGCCTATCGACTATAGTTACTTGAAGGCTATGGAGTTTCTAACACCTTTAACATTGCCGACCTCAATCCTTATGAACTTGAAGAAGAACCGAGCAAAGACTAGTTGAATTTGATTCCAAATCTAAATCAACCTAGAGCGAATGATAGGAATAAAACATCTGGATCTTTAACTTAAGCTTGAGCTCGAGGTCTTGAAGGACTAATAAAGTGGATTCTATTGTTCCAGCTAACTCTTGCTAAAGCTAAGTTGATCCTCACTACCAACTAACACCACATGCTAAGCATTCTCATCTATCAATAATCAAGTGTCGATCTAAAATATGCTTTACCAATAGCTCGGTCCCATAATACATCTACTTAGTTATGACCATGCCGACCAATAGCTCAACAATATTGGTGCCAACACATCTGAGCTCACATCATCTCGAAAGGACCCTTAGGCTTACTCGGTACCTATGCTAGTAGTGGGACCTTTACTAACTATTTCAAAGGTTGGGTGGTCTTCCTTACTTGAGTTGCGCATGATGTTTGTAAATTGTCCTTTTTTCATTTTTATATATTTTTTTATTTGACCTACCCTCAATTTTTATGCAAATATGTAGCTTAAGAGCATAGATTCTACCCTGTTTTCCTACTTAAAGGCTAGTAATACTCCCAAAAAGGATGGAGACATTAAGAAAGCTCCACTTAAGACCACAACTACCAAGAAATCCCAAGTGGTGCAAGCTCTAGGGGGAAGTTACTTAGAAGAAAAAATTGTAGAGGTTGATTCACCAAGGAAGTAGCCTAATGTTAAGCTTATGGAGCCCCCTATTTGTGATCCTATTAAGGGGAAGGAAGGCTCTAGAGGAAGGTTAGGCAAAAGATGGCAAGAAAGATGTTGGCTAACTTGATGGGGCCTCTATGAACCCTCCAACAAAGCAACCCTAGTAGCGATCCCTAGTCCTATTACTCCCTCGAAGAAAGAAAATAAGGAAATATATCAATTTTTTCCTCTCTAGTAAGTCATTGCGGGTGACTATGCCTTAGGCAATAGCAAGATTGCTCTTGAGTTTCTGGGAAGGATCCTTTTTTCTAAGGATGTTAGCTTATTCACCAATAATGTCATGAATTGCTAATATGCTGGTGCAAATAGTCTTCAACAATTAGCTGTTACCAAAATTTATGATGTAAAGGTTTAATCGATTGCTATAAGAGCTGGTGTTTTCATATCTCTTTGTGTCTTTGTTCTTTATTTTTCAGTGTTCTCAACATTTGCTTACAATCATCAACGCCTCAGTTGAAGAGAAGAAGGCAATAAAGCTTTTATTCTTATTTTGCACATCTTACATGATTTGGTCCCTGTATGTTTCCTTTTTAGATTGTGGAGGAAGCTAAGGATCAAGTTACATACATTGAGGTAGAGAAAATGAAATTCAAGCAAACATAGGATGAGGGAAGGGAAAAGTTGGAAGAGGATATGAAAAGCTTAAAGGAGAAGGTGGATAAGGAGGTCAAGTTATGGAAAGAAAAGGTGGCTACCCCAACAGAGGAGCAAAAAAAGAGCTCTCAGCTTGTCACTGACCTATAAGGGACCTATAATGAATTGGATAATCTTAAAGGCAAAGATGCTAAGGAGGTCCATCAATTGTAGAGCTCATGTAATGAGTTGAAGGCTAAAGTTACCAACCTGGAAGAGAAGGTTAACTAGGGGGTTAACTATGAGAATGTCCTCCAAGAAGTCCAAGACAGTGAAGAGTATCTAAGCACACTTTTAGAGAAAATGCTAGATGGTGTCAACTTAGCTTGGGAAGAGATCTTACAACTTAAGTTATTTGAATTTTGCCACAAGAGGTTAGAAGCGAGAAGCCCCTACAATTGAAGAGAATGCTATAGAATAAGAAGTGGAGGGTAACTAACCAACTGAAGGCGATGATACTCTTATTATTGCTCAAGATGAGATCCAAAATGCTATCCTTGATGCTCCTACAACTATCTTGCCTGCTGATCCAATCCTTACTCTTGATATTTCAACTATCAAAGATTGAATTGCTCTCATTTCACTTTGTTCTATTTTTTCTTTCTCTACAAGAAAACTTTTGTTGCTCATTTTCATATGTATGCTGACCTTTTGTTTTATGTACAAGTGTATGTTCTTATTTTCCATGACTGGGAGATTATATTAACTCACTTTATGCTTAGACTATGTTGTTTGTTTGTTTTGATTCATGATCCCAACCTATGGTTACTTAGTAACTTAGGGCCACTAATAATTCATCGTCTATACTTATCTTAGGACTTTAAAGAATTTAACCTATTGATAAACAACTTAGGCTTTAGGTAGATCCCTATCCATGCTTATCTTAGGATTTGGATCACTTAAGCCTATTGCTCCTTAATGGTTTAGAGATTTTTATAACTCATCGTTTGTATTTACCATATAAATTAGAGGATTTTAGTTGATATTTTTTGATCCTAAATTTTGGACGTCTTGTTCCCATCATTTGTTTTCTATAAGATTTAGCGATAGCACATAATATCATTTACTTGTCACCTGTTATATGTAGGGTTTAGAGGTATTTTACTTCTCATGTATCAAGAGAAGTTAGAATAGAGCTCGTTAACCATTTACATTAATATAGGCTAACAATACAGATCTTTGGTTAGCTATACTTTGAATTGAACTTCTAATGCTAAAGAGAGTGATTAAACAAAACAAAATATCAAAGAATTTCATATAAGCAAAACATTCCATTGTCAACATCACTATGAAATACAAAGGACAAAGACATGTTAACACATGATTTAACACACCAATATTGACAATCCTAACTACTTTGCAAAGCCAAGTAACAAGAATTAGTCTAAAGAAACACACATGTAGTCAATGAATTCCAAACTACAAATTTAAAGACATTTTTGGCTCAAGGAGGATGGCCACTTAAAGTATAACTTGAAATTATTCATGTTCCAAGCTTAGGGAATAAGCTGACCATCAAGCCTTTTCAATCTATATGCCCTTTTATTCCTTATGACCTCTTTTACCCTTGTAGGGTCTTCCCATGCTAGAATCAATTTCCCTTGGCTTTTCATAGACTCCTAGAGCTTCTAACTTCTTGCATACTAAATCACCAAGATGGAAACACTTATGCCTAACTTATTTGTCATAGTACTTAGCTACATATTGTTGGTAAGTAGTTAAATGGGCCTTTGCTAGAGCTTTGGTCTCATGGTTGGTGTCGAGATTTGCTTAGAGATTAGTGTCGTTATATGAAGCATCATAAGCTTAGACTCTTGCACTTTTAGTTTGGAGCTCAATTGGCAAACCTACTTCAAATCTACAAGCCAATTTGTAAGAGGTATGATTGGTCAAAGTCCTATGTATAGTCTAGTAAACCCACTAAACATTAGGTAACTCATCTACCCATTTACTACTAGCTCAGTTCACCTTCTTTCTTAGGATATGAAGGATAGCCTCATTAGCTACTTCTGTTTGCCCATTGCTTAGAGGTTATGTAACCGACATATAGTATAATCTAATGTGACATGTCTCACAGAAACCTTTGAATTTATCATTATCAAATTGAGGTTCGTTATTCATAATTAGGGCATAAGGGATCTTGAACCTGGTTAGAATATTGCTAACAACAAATGCCTCTATGCTTCTTTCTATGATGCTTGCTACTACTTACCCATTTTATAAAATAGTCCACTACTATAATGATGTACTCCCTTTGTTTCATAGTCTTAGGAAATGGGCTTAGTCTTCATTGGGTAAAGGGTTAAGGACTAGTAAGTAGAATGAGGTATGCACTTGGTGCCCCCTTTGTGGGAGAGTTCTTTTAACAATGATCACAAATTTACACCAATCTGAAGGCATCCTTCTTCATGGTAAGCCACTAATGGCTAACCCTTAAAGCTTTCATATATAGATCTTTTGCCTTGATGTGATTGTTGCATACCCTTGAATGTAAGTCAAATAAGATCTATTCAACTTCAGTAGGTCACAAGCATTTCAAATATGTCATGCTAGTGCCTCTCTTATAGAGCTTTCAGTCTATAATGGTAAAATGGTGGCTTCGTAAATGAGTCTTCAAGCTTCTTTAGTATTTGTAGGCAAGACTTCCACTTTTAAGTAGTAAAGGATGGGATCTATCCAATAGGGCTCTAACTCTTTGGACTATTCCTCTAAACATTCCACAAGTTGCTTTTCTATGCTCTTTTTTAATAGGTATTCTATAAAAAAAAATTTCTTCTTAGTTTGGTAAACCTATGGAAGCTAACTTTGATAACTTGTTTGTGGCATAATTTTATGTCTACGAGATTTTGACCAATTGCTAAGACTTAAAACATGATCTAAGCTCTTTAACCAACTGTAGGTACTTACCCATATTCACATCCTTTACAGTATTGCCCCATTTCACTTGGTTAACAACCAGTTGAGAGTTTGAATATATATCCAATTGCTTAGCTCCAATCTCTTTTGCCAACTTCATCCCTCCTAATAGTGCCTCATACTTAGACTCATTTTTATTAGCTAGAAGTTCGAACTTTAAAGCATATGAAATCCATGTTCCCATCAAACCTTTTAATATCAAACTAGCTTTACTACCCTCATAAATTAATAAACCATCAACATATAAGATCTAGGTTAGCTCTTGACTCTAAAAAATAGATTCTTCACTTCCTATAAACTTTAGCACAAATTAGCTAAAATTTAAGCTTTATATGTCTCCCTTGGCAAATACTAAATTCTAAACTCACTTAACTCTAAGGTATATTTCACCATCCAACCAGAAGTGTTGGGCTTTTGCAGTGCTTAATTCAACGACTGGTCAATCAGAAAAACAATCTACCACGCCTCAAAGTAAGGTCGGAGATTCCTTTTTGCTACAACAATTATCAATACAAACTTGCATAACTTCATGTAATGAAGCTTAGGTCTTTGCAAAATGCAACTAACATAACAAACTGGTCGGTAGATTTTCCCTTTTGCTTATATCAGCATAGACAAGATAGCTCAGTCATTAACTGAGAGATAAAAATACAAAACTTCACCATCAATGGGCTTTGAGAGGATGGGAGGTGGTATAAGAAAATCTTTCAATGCTTAAAACACCCTCTTGTATTCTTCCATCCATTTAAACTCAAACGGATTCCTCATAACCCTAAAAATTCAACACATTTCTCAGTACTTTTTGATACAAAATGATTTAGGATTATAACTCTTCCTATCAACCTCTAGACTTCCTTAATGGACTTTAGGGATTTCATATTCAAAACAGCTCAGATCTTCTCAAGGTTAGCTTCTATTCCCCACTTTATTGCTATGAATCCTAGAAATTTCCCTAACGAAGCCCTAAATACATACTTTTGAGGGTTTAACTTCATATTATGATGCCTCAAAGTGTCAAAGGTCTCTTCCAGGTTGAAAAGATGGTCATCATTGGTCTTGCTTTTCACAATCATATTACCACATATACTTTGATATTTCTATGTATTTGTAGCTTGAACATCCTCATCAATGATAGAGTGCCAACTACTGAGCCCCTCACTCGAGCTTGCCTCTAAGGCTTACAATCTCTAATGAGAAGAATTCTATCTTCTCAACCAACTAAGGATGAGCTCCAATATATGAAAGAGTTATGGAAGAATTCCTTAAGGCCCCAATGCGAATACACTTTGCTTTGTTCAGACTCTTGCCCAATTGTTGATCTATCGAGTGCCGACCTGCTAAGTGCCAAGACTAGGGTCTCTATACACTAAGCTCTCTTTTTGCATCCTACCAAGCTATGACCTCACTTAGTCACCTTGGCAGCCCCTAGCATAAGTCAGTAACAACAACCCTAACATGTATGCACCTACTGATAGCCTACCACCTATTTCTGCTTTTCTGACATTTGTACTATATTTTCTTTTCATTCTTTGTTGTATTTACCCTTTTCACATATATTCAGAATCTCTTTTATACGCTATCTTCTATGTAATTTCAATGATTATATTGTTGCTCTAGGGACTTACTATAAATAGTCCCTTATCTTTTGTAGCCAAAAATGATCTTACATCTTATAGATTATTGTTAATGAATATTCTTGTTCTTGCAAGACCCTCTTCTCTAAGCACATCCTTTTCACATTCTTCTCTAATCTTACTAAGTAGCTTAAGATTAGTGGTGAGTAGACCTTGATATTAGCTTATGCATTATATTAGGCAAAGTCCTAAGTGATATAATGTTCATTAGTGCATCATATCCTATGAGCTGCTTTATGAAAGCTACTGTATTTTTCTAACCATTTACTTCCTCTTTCTTCGATACTTTTAAGGACCTACTGTTACTACTTGTGATTGTAAGACCTAGTGGTAACTTAACTCCTAGGCACATCATATAACCTTGGTATCAAAACTTGAGGTTAAGGCTAAAGGCTAAGTACTATAGTAGTTATTTCTTGTTATAATGTGTGTTTTGTTATACTCTATTTCTTTAGTAGAAAAATAAAGCAAGTTCTTAAATCACTATGCGATATCATATTATCAAATTCATGTGAAATCTTTTGTTGAGTAGTGAACCTCCCAAAGTTTTGTATTGACCATGTTGAATCCCAATGTTCAAGGAGAGATTAATGATGTCGAGAGTGATGCTCATAATCATGGTCATGTTACCCAATAAACCCCGTAAACTACTAACAAGCAATTACAATACCTTACTATTATTGCATCTAACTTGGCTATGTCTATACAGAGGGTAATAGAGACTATACCTCAAGAGAGAGTTGTTAAATGAGGCTAAGATGGGAGAGATAGGCTAAGAAGAGAAGCGGTTGAGCATAGAACCCTAGACATTGTTAATGTGAACCTAGCTCAACCCCAACATGTTGAGGGGCTTACGAGGAGGAGACTTGAGTTGGACGAAGTTGAAGAGTATGGAGAGGAGGAGGAGTAGTATGAGGGATTTAAAGAGCACGAGCTTCATGTCCCCAGAGGAGCTGAACATCTCAAAGTGTAGATTCCAAGCTTTAACAAGTTTAGTAGTACTAATGACTACTTGGATTGAGAGGAGAAGATGGAAAAGATATTTGACTTTTATGATTATGAGGACTTGGTACATATTTATGTACTTACTTTAGAATTTTCTAGGTATGCAGCAATGTAATAAAAGAAATTGCAAAATGTACATTAGTGAGCCCAATGAGAAATCTAAACCTCGAATGAGATGACAAGAGTTCTAAGGAGTAGATTTGTGCCAAAACATTATGAGTAAGACACCTTCCGATGTCTTTAGGAACTCATGCAGAGCAATCGATCTGTAGATGAGTATGTTCATGAGTTCTACTTGTTGATAATTTATTGTAATGTTAATGACCTCGAAGTGTAGACAATAGCAAGGTTCATTTCTAGACTAAGATCTGAGATTGGTAACGTAAAGGAGGTGTAGAGGCTTGAAAATATAGATGAGACCATTCAAGTGGTACAAAGGGTTAAAAGACAGAGGCGAAATTAGCTCAGTTAAGCACAAAGTAGTTGACTTGGCTTGCCAAGCCGAATTGGTATGTTGAGTCAACTGGAATATGACGGAGTTCAATATAGTTCTAAGGTAGATTGTTGAGGTCAAACGTTGAGTAGACCTGATGATGGTTGAAGCAAAACTAAGGTCGAGCAGCCTAAGGTCAAGAAGGAACAAAGTTAAAGCTCAAGATAAAAGACTCGAGAAATCAAACATTTAAAGTGGCTTAGTTTTTTATATGTAGCTAGTCAGTGCCCTAACCGACGTATCATGACAATCAAGAGAGATGAGCTCCAGTTTGAAGTGGAGAGTGCTAGTGAAGGAGAGGAAGAAGAGGTAGATGTCAATCACTTGTTAGATGAGTTTCAAGAAGATCCTAATGCCTAAATCTAACCTAAAATAAGAGAATACTGTATGGTTGTACGAAGATCTCTCAATACCTTTACCTCTGATGAGAATGAAAAGAGAGAGAATCTCTTCCATATGAACTACCGAGTGAGTCTCAATCTATGTTCTTTGGTCATCGACGGAGGAGTTATACTAATGTCATAGCATAAGGAGTGGCGAAGGCCCTAAAGTTGCCGACTTATTCTCATCTTAAGCCTTACAAGATTTACTAGCTTAATGAGATAGGAGGTCTAACTGTTTCTAAGTAACTTAGAGTACCGATCACTATTGGCAACAGATACAAGGACAAGGTATTATGTGACGCCCTACCTATGTGTGCTTCACAAATACTACTTGGCCAACCCTAGCTATTCTATTTAAGAGTGCTTCATGATGGATATAGAAACACTTATATGTTCCAGAAGGATAGGAAAAAGGTTGTATTGGCTCCTATGAGCTAAGGAGAAGTTCAAGAATCTCAAATCAAGGTTTCAAAATCCTTATAGAAGAAGTCTTTGGTGATTTCCCAAGCCTAGTTTTTCAAGGATGTTAAGGAGGAGGAGTTTGTACTCTTGTTGGTCAAAAGATTACTTAAGCCTAAAGAGGTTAGAACGTTACCAACTAATGTGCCAACATGTTGAGTTACTATAAACATCTCAAAGTAGTCCTAAATATCTTTCGTGCTGAGAAACTATTCGGCAACTTGAAGAAAAGTTGCTTCTACCAGGAGGAAGTGGTATTCTTAGGGTATATAGTTAATAGAGGAGGCTTATGAGTCAATGATGAGAAGATCAAAGCAATTGTCGAGTAGCCAACTCCTACTACTTGTGCTAATGTAAGAAGTTTCCATGGACTGGCTTCATTTTACAAAAGGTTTATCAGGAATTTCAGTACCATCACCACACCACTTACCGATCTTACAAAGAAGAACATTGACTTCTAATGGGGAGAAAGAGAGTAGAGGAGTTTTGCTGACATAAAAGAAAGATTGACCTCCACCCCAATGTTAATACTACTTGACTTTGATAAGATTTTTGAGTGGGAATACGACGCATCGAGTGTTAGAATAGGCGCTGTCTTGATGTAGGAAGGCTAACCAATTGCCTTCAACAATGAGAAGCTCCGAAGACCATAGCTGAACTACTCCGTGTATGATAAGAAACTTTTGGCACTAATCTAAGCAATGTAAGTATGGCAACATTACGTACTACTGAGAGAATTTGTCATATATACTCACTATAAATCGCCGAGGTACCTTTGAAGTCAGACTAAGTTGTTGAAGCAGTAGGCAAGATGGGTTGAATTCCTTGAGGGGTTTAATTTTGTGATAAAGTAAAAGCAAAGAAAGAGCAATGTAGTTGCAGATGCTCTTTTAAGGAGGCATGCACTCTTATCAAAACTGCTAACCAGGCTATTTGGTTTTGTGAGTATCAACGAACAATACTCTGGGGATCTACACTTTGGACCAATAATTTCGTGATGTGCAGATGGGAGGATAGTGGATGAGTATTATGTGGAAGATGGCTATTTGTTCTAAGGAGAAAGACTATGCATGTCGACTTGTTCCTTACGAGAATTATTAATTAGGAAAGCCCATAATGAAGGACTTTCCAGATAGTTTGGAGAGAGGAGGACTTGTGAACTATTGAATAGACGATTCTTTGGCTGAGAATGCGAAGAGATGTGCACCAAGTTGTCTAAAGTTGTGCTGTATGCAAAAAGGCCAAATGCTGAGCCGAATAAGGGAAAGTAATGCTCTTACTTATTCCGATGAGACCGTGGATTGAATTGAGTATAGACTTTGTTCTAGGACTACTGCAAACTGCTCGAAGCAAAGATTTTGTAATGGTCATCGTAGATCAATTCAATAAGATGACACACTTCGTACCCTATACCAAAATTAATGATGCTTTGGTTATTGCTTCTCTTTTCTTATAGGAAATTGTGCAGATACATGACATGCTGAAAAGTGTAGCCTTTGACAAAGACCCAAAGTTCTTAAGCCATTTCTAGAGGACCCTGTGGCATTAGTTGGGAACCAAATTACTCTTTAATACCTCATATCACCCCTAAACTGATGGTCAAACAGAGGTGGTTAATCATACTTGGGGGTCACTACTCCGAGCTAGAATAGGTAAGAACTTAGCTGATTAGGGCGTCTACCTGCCAGTGGTCAAGTTTGCCTATAATCGAGCTAAACATGATACCACTAAGTAGGCTCCCTTCAAGGTGGTCTATGGATTCAATCTTGAGTTGCCCTTCGACCATGCCCCTGTACCAGCACTCGTACAAGAGGACGCTGACATCTCAACCAAAATACAATCTCTTCAACACATCTATGACAAGGTTACTTAGCACATTAAGCATGCTACCAAAAGAATGCAAGAAAAGACCAAGGGTAGGTCGGCTAAACAATTTTAGCCGGGAGACTTGGTATAGCTACACCTCAACAAGGAATGGTTCCCAAATAAAAGAAAGAACAAATTATTTGCAAGAATAGAAGGACCTTTCAAAATCCTTTAGAAAATCAGTAACAACGCCTACAAGTTGGAACTACCTAAGGACTATGAGGTTTCTGACACCTTCAAGATTGCCAACCTCAATCCATATTACCCTAAAAGAGAACTAAGTGAACACTATTCGGATTTGATCCCAAATCCAAAACAACCTAGAGGGAATGGTAGGAATTAAGCTACGGGACCCCTAACCCGTAGTTGAGCCCGAAGACTAGAGGAGCTAGCACGATGAATCCTTATGTTCTAACCAACCTTTGCCGAGGCCAAGTACTTCCTTGCCGAGTCACTTTTAATGCCGTGCCATATGACTACCCATTATTTTGTGGTATGCCAAGTCGATGATTACACTCTAATGCCGAGCTGACTTATCACTCGGTATCATCCTTGTTGAGAAGCCGAGAGATAGAGAATTCGGATTAACTAAGCTATCCCTACTCAGACAAGCCCATCTGTCCGTACTTTTTGTCCGCATCCCTTAACAACCTTGCCAATGCAACATTGTTATGTATATAATATCGTATGTAGAATTTATAGCATCAATGATTGTTTTCCTTACATATTCATTCTTATCCTTTTGTATCATGTACATTACTTCTTTAGGAAATATCCTTATTATCTTTTCCCTTTTGGGAAAGTTTCCCTAACTTACAAGTATAAATACCCTTATACTTGTAGCTGTAAAGGAGATTTTCACCTTTAATATACTTGAGTACTTTTTTCTTTACGTAAACACTATTTGTTTACTTTTGACATCACTCTTATCATTTCCCTTAAGCAAGGTTAGGTGGCGCGTAATCCCATTGGACCAATTCGTGCGTTATATCGAATTGTGCTGTGAGTCCTTAGAAATTCCATTGGTACATCATATCCTCTTAAGCTGCTCATAGGTTTTGCTTACTGTTTTCATTCTTTACTTTCACCCTTTCGTACTTATCCCCATTAACCCTTTTCAAGCTTTCTACAAGCTTAGACTCATCCAGTAACCGACCTTATCTGTTCTTGGTCACGGTTCGCACCATTACTCACTACTTAGACTTACTCAAGGGTTAAGATAAGAGTGGTGTCGATAGTAAACAAAGTGTTTACGTAAGGAAGAAAACAGAAAAGTGTATTAATGGTAATCTTTGTTTGTGTTATAATTACAATTACAAGGATATTTATACCCATAAATTAGGGTAACTTGCTTAAAAAGGAATAGATAAAAAAGGTATTTTCTAAGGAAATAATATACAAGATACAAAACGATAAAAATGATATACAAGAAAAGCAATTATTGGTGCAACAGATTCTACACATGATATTGTATACGTGGTGATACTATATTGGTGATGCCGTTGGAAAATGCGGATAAAAAGTACGAACAACTTGCTTATCTGAACAAGGGTGGCTTAGTCAGTCTGGACTCTTTCTCTAGGCATCTTGATAAGGGTAAAACTTAGTAAGTAATTGGCCAAGCCAGGCATGCGTGAGAATGAAGATGGGCTGTTGTCTCGGTCTTCTGCCTCTTGGCACACAACATGCAAGAAATAGGTAGTCACTCGGCTCGGCAGGTAGAATGGGTCAATAAGGAGATACTCAGCCTCCGCATGAGTTGGTTGGAACAAAAGGATTCATCTTGTCAGTCTCTCTAATCCTTAGCCTCGACTGCGAGTCAGTAGCTCGGTAACTTGATTCCCATCATTATCTTTCCCAGAACTTCCTTCATTTGCTAATTTCTTAATACTTTCTTCTAAAATCTTGTAAGCTCTTGTCTACAACGACCTTATGTGGCAAGTGAGCAATTATGTGCTGATCTTGCCTTCTACATGAGTAGGAACACGTTCATAAGTTAAAGCATGTGATGGTACTTCTTGGCAATTCTTATCAATAGGGCATCACGTTATACTTGCTGATCAATTTCGTTAATTGAAGGAGCTTTACTAACATTGGTAATCATCTCAAGGAATTATATTTAGTTCCTCTCTTTCTAACTCTTATTAATTGGTGATTTTCATTTTGGTACACAAATACTTACAAAACAAGAAAACGACTACAAAAGGCACCGGAGGGTGCTCTAACACAACCATTCCAATGCTTGAGTCAGCCTTCTTGTGATGTTAATTGAATGGTAAAGTGATTATAAGAGTCAGACTATGAAGGGGAAGATCCCTTTCCCTAGGGGTCTTCTTTGGTATTTATAGTGGGTCAATAGAAGTCATGCTTAAATTAGATTACTAGGTCAGGCTTAAGTACTAGGCCAGTTAATAGAAGTCTACAGAATAGTTATCAAAAAAGCCTTGTCAATACTTGCCCCATACCTTCTTTAATGATGAGGTCGGCAAAGAGAGTATCTAAGGAAGTTGACTTTATGGTATCTCTAAAAGGGTTTGTAATCCAAGCATGAAGAAGGTAGAGTGTTTGAAGAAGCAAAGGCCTAAAGAGGTGAAGGTTGAGAGTGGTTGGGGCACTTGTAGATATCAAAATGCCTAAAAAGGCAAAAGCTTGAAGAGGCGGGTATAATTAAAGAGGTAAGGGCCTAATAAGGTTAATGTGGCTGAAAAGGCTAGGGAAGCATGCATGTCATCTAGGTTGGGCATCACATATGCTAAGTAGAGCTATAAAATAGGCTAGTTGGCCTCTAGTTCATTAAAGTATGAGACTTTGGCTTACTTGCTCATTGTCCATACCAATTGTAGGACTTAGAATATGTTACCCGTCATAACTAAATAGCTTGGGATTTTCGAGAAGCTTGTTGTCTATCTATTAGATAGAGCAATTAAGTTTATACTAACTCATCATCCATTATGTGTAGGACTTATAGCTATTGAGGAATTGTCCATTAGTAAACTATACTTGCATGGGCTTAAGGTGAAAGGCATTTCTTTAGCCCAAGTTTATCTTTGAGTCCTCATATTCATCTTAAATAGGGGTAAAGATAAGCCTATTAAAGGTTGAATAATATAGTTCGCCCTCATGTGGGCTTGTTATTTCTTGATCATGCAAGCTCATATAAAAACACGTTGGTATCTTAAAGACTTGACATAAATAGTTCGGTGCGGATAACTAGGAAACTTGTAGCTCCATTTAGTACTCCATGCATGCTCAGAGCTTGAAGCGGTCGAGTTGAAGTAAAGGAGGGAACCCAATTTTGCTTCTTGCAGAAATGGACAAAGCTCTAGTATGCAATTTAGAGCTTGTAGAGTATGGTGGAATCTAGATTATTTTTCAATTGCAACTTAATCTAGAGGAAATTGAGTACCTTTTTGACTCATGAAAACTGCAGTTCAATTCTCCAAAGATTACTCAGTAATGTTTGTCTTGTATATTTTCTGCTTCAGTTGTCGAGAAATTACAATGCTCACATCATGCCTAGAACAATTGCCATCAACAAAATCGAGGACAATTCACAGGAGTTGGGAGAAGATTGGTTGTAGTGAGGAGCAGCTTGAGAAGGATTTAGGCTTCATTTATCCAGTTGTTTAGAGTTGGTCCTGTCCAATTGTTGCTACTGGGCTATTTCTCATCTTGGCAAGAGAGGAAAACAGTTGCTTAAACTTCTTCACAACGGCTCGACACAATGCTTGTAATTTAGTGTCCAACTAACTACAAGTGTTGCTTAGATATAAATAACAACTTTATCTACTTGCAGCAATACATCACGGCATTATAGCTAATGTTACACAGCTTTAGATTTCATCCCCATAGTGCATAGTCCAGATTCATGATTGTTTTTATTCGAATGCTCAATCACTTGGTGAAGTAAAACCAATTCAGAGCTTAATCAGGGGAGAAGTTGGATTGACAAGGGTATGGTCTTCCTCTCAACAGCTCAGCCAATTACTTGCATGCCAATTAACTCGGTCAAATGCTTATAGAGCTTGACACAAGTTGGAGTTCAACTCTATTAAAATGAAAACGTGTCTATAAACTCAAAGCTTTTCAAATGTAGTTGTCAACCTAAAGGAAAATCAGAGCTTTGGAGCTCGAAACTCGAAGCATACGAATGTTGTCACTCGGACATTAATTTTGAGCATGGTAAACAGCTTAAACCAATTCAGATTTTTCAAGTAGGCATGGCATGTGATTTGTAGCTTGACTTATTTGCATAGATGGCTTAGCCACATGAGGATTGAGCTTAGGAACGAACTCACAGCTTCTCGGCTTTAATATAAGAAGGGTTCAAACAAGCTATGTTCCACTTTCCTACACGCATATACAACAGGGCGCGATCTTCCTTCCTCAATTCTTAGCTTGACAATTTAAAGACTTCAACTTGGCAATCTAGTCATCAAAGTAGAGAGCTCTGGTTTACTATTTGGATGCGCATGGCTTGACTAACTCAGCGACTAGCTGTCCGTAAACATGTCGTAGTTACTCGGCATGTATATTTCTCAGATAAAGCTTCTCAGCAATTCAGCGTAAGTTTCTCAGCATCTTGGGTCACAGCAGCTCGACTTTGTTGGGAGTGTTCAGCCTAAAGTTCGCTCACTATTTGGTTTGGATGATAATGGTTCGGCATGGGAACTAGAAGATAGCTTGGCACTTTCAACGAGCTTGGTTTTAGAGCTAGTAAGGGAAGGTTCAACTGTTTAGATGTTCATTAGACAGCTCAACATGGACATCTCAGCAATGTTTGGCTTTGTATCGAACTGTAAAGCTTGCTTTTCAGCCTGGCATTATAGCTTGGCAAGCGTGCGAGCTGATAGGAATGAGCTCAGTCACCCGAGTTGCTTATAAGGTTATAGTTGTATGAGCTGTTGTAAGCTTAGTAGTTGTTTTGTTCATGTTGCTGTGATGTTCTAACCATGAAGGATGTCAATTGGGCCAAATAATGTATCTCGAGCTGAACCAGATTGGTTAATGACGGTTTTGAGCTCAGATTTCATTACACAGAGCTTGAACTGTAAGTAGTTCAACTTGTTGCTTAGAGTTGCAGTACACGTTATTACTATCGATGAAGAACTTGGTTTATATCGCTCATCACTCAGCTATTCGCGAACATGCCAACAGATAGCCCAACTTGTGTGAGTTTTAGCACACGCGAGGTGTTCAACGGCACGGAAGAGTGCACGTCTTATAGCTCAGACATTTGTGGAGCTTAAGTCGGCTTGTGCGCTTCGATGAAGTGCAACTCTGCTTCAACTAAGCGAAGCTTGCTCTTGATTGAGTTTCAGCTTTGGATGTCTTTTTGGAGTGCTCGGTCTATTTCCAATCTACTTTTGCTAAGAAGTACGACTTGTCTCGAGCAATCACAACTTTGCTTGGATTTTTTGGCTAATTTTCATGGGAGTTTGTCGGCAACTCGGACTTCTTTTGTTTAGCAAAGTGAGCATCTCAGCACTTTATCTATGTAAGACAACTAACTCGGCAAATATTCATGACCACTCGGCTTAGTTTGTTAGTAAACTCAATAGCACGGCATGATCACGGCTCAGCAAGGTATTACAAAGTTGTGAGGAGAAAATAGACATGTTTCAAGCTCGGAGCTCCTGGAGTTAATATCAGCAAGGATCAAATCCCTCTGCTTGACCATGTAACTGGTCATATTGCGACACGACGTAGGGCTTATGAATAGTACCAGCTTGTTGAAAGTGTGTTTTGGATGCTCCATCATCGATCTAGATTCGAAGTTCTGTTCCTTGTCCGGTTCCTGTGGACGACAAATCTCATAGAAGAGCAGATCACATACACTCCCCTCACCCATTACGAAGAGTCATGTCTAGAAACCGGACATGTGGCCGTTAAGCGATATAGCTTTCCCTCTTTCGGTTGCAAATTGCTTGACGTGTGTGATATTACAATTTACTGAGGCAGTTTCCTTTGCATGGTGTGAGCAAGCCTCGAGAAATATGGTAACCGCCTATAGATTTGGAAAAAACTATAACACATATTGATTAGTTTTACCTGAATGAGGTCCCAAACCCTTGCACTGTGCTACATAATGGTGGTTACATGGCAGTTCCTAAACCTTAACAGCATGAACAAAGTATGAACAGCAAGGAAGTCACCCAAAAATATCAGATGTGCAAACTAATACATCCTCAAACATCAAAATGTCAGGAAAAAGCTATTAATACAAATTTAAAGCCAAACGGAAAGAGCAATTGTTTGAGCTCAAATAAATCAGTAGATTATAAGCATATTTAGCTGAGATTAAAGACAAGAAAATAAGAGATAGAAACTACCACCAACTAGATTGAAAAGATCTATAACGGAAGAAATTCTCTACTGTAAAATTTCTATAAATTTGCAAAAAGCGTGGGGATAAATTGCTCATTCCCATAAATGATGCCAATTGTTGATTGATGATTTTCACTTTAGTACACAAACATATGCAAAACAAGAAAATAGCTATTGGGGGGGGGGGGGGGGGGGTGGAATTATAAAGTGATTATGAGAGTCACAATATGAAGGAGAGGGTGGTCCATTTGCTTGGGGGTCTTCTCTAGTATTTATAGTGAGTTAGTGGAAGTTGTGCCTAAATTGGATTATTGAACCAAGCTTAAGTACTAGGTTGGCTAATATAAACCCGTAAGATAGTTATCAAAAAAGCCTTGTCAACACTTTAAAGAAGGGGTTGAAGAAGATGTTGCATCATGTTCTTAAAGTTTCTTCCTCAACTCCTAATTATATGACCTAACTTTCTCCAATTCCATAGCAAATCATGTACAAAGGGCTTTTAGTCGTGAAATGCACAATGTATCATCTTGTTGAGTCTATGCTTGCCTTGGAGTATCATTTAACTCTATTAAGCGCACTTTGGGTGTAAGTTGTTGCCAGGATGTCTCTTCCTAGGCCATGTAAGGGGCATTACTCCCTCCCAAACCAGTGTCATCGTTATTTCTTATCTAAATAACCATGTTAGGCTAAAGTAGACAAATGGTACCAAACTTTTGATTGTCAAATTTGGTTCAAAGGTAAGCTTGGTTCACTTAATGAATTTCAAGCCTGCAAGAAAGAACAAAACAGGCTATCTAGGTGCCAGGTAGACTTTAATGTAGCCACTTTGATACCTAAGTAAGGTTTCAAAGGAAATATGTAAAGAAATTGGAGAGAGAAGTAAAGTGAGTGAGATTTGAGTGTCCAAAAGAAGCTTACTATAAGTTACCAACCTTTATTTATAGAGGTTGGTTAGCAATTACATTCAATTGTTACCTTTAGAATCACCACTTATAGAATTTTGAATTATAGACCTCTCCCTAAGTTCCTAGAATGTAGGTTAGTTGTTGGCGGGTTATGGGTGATTATTTGTGTAATGATCCTAAACTACTCGTGCCTATATTTGAATTTAAATCTCTTACAGGTTGGAATAGATCTTCCCAAGCTCTTTACCTCTCAATAGACCTATTCAAGACCACCTTGATCTCCTTCCATGCATATGGATCTAAGCTAAGCTCATTCTCTTTCTAAATTGTCAAACTTGTAATAGCTGCAAGGCTAATAAAAGAGGTCGGACACTAGGCTAAAGAGGTTAAATGCAAGGTTCAAGAGATTAGACGTTATCTCTTTCAGGTCATCTAAAGGTCTCTAATGCTTTAGGATAAGAATCCCTATCAACAATAATAATTAAAGGAGCATGTAAATAATAATTATAAGATGCATATATAAGTAAATATATATATGTGTGTGTATATAAACCTATATATATGTAACTAAATAGAATATAATAAATAGGTAAATAGTTCTTAAATTTGAGATATTTGTAAGTGGGTGGGTTAAATCTTAATTGTAGGTTTTAAATTAGATTGTTATTAAATCGTTACTTAGCTAGTTAGTAGATGCTTAATTAATTATTTATTAAATTATAATTGGTTATACTACAGTTAGTCGATAGTTTTATTATTAACAATTTTTTCTAATTGATGAATATTTAAATTATTCATTAGTAGTTAGCCATGTAGTATTTGATAGTTGGTTGTAGTGGAAACTTAATTAATAAAGGAAGTTAAATTTTATAAGAGCAATTAAGTTGGATAACTATCTATAGTTAGTAACGGTAGGCAAATGGCATGTGGCTAATTAAGTTATGAGTGGAAATAGTCTTATTTATATTAGCCTTCAAGAAATCCCATTTCAAACCTTAGCATAAAATAAGTAAAATGAATAATCCTTCCCCTTTTATAGACTTTAATCAACAACTATAGACTTAGGTTGATAATCTTACAACCACTAATAATTGAGTGTTGCTTATGCATAGGGAAAAGGCTCAAAGATTAATATAAGGATAGATACATATGATTTGTAACAATCCATCTAATGATCAATATGATTTATTTCTTATTTTGCAACCTAATACCAAAAGGGCCTAATTAGTTAGGTGTTGACATCAAATTTATAAGTTGTTGTATTGAGTGAAATTGTGTAATGGGCTAGTATATTAAGACGAAACCACAAGCAAATTATACATGGAGAATGAGATTCTTGTATGGATGGTTGTAAGTGGATTGAAATTTTAATGACTGCCTAGTATTGCTCTAGGGATTATTCGACTAAGGACGAAAGATACTTTAAGTTTTATTCCAATGACAAAACAAAGCGATAATGTAATAGCCACAATCAAAATCGTTATCAATCCTCATTTGCACAAATGATGGATTGGCTAGGCACATCAACAATTACAAATGTGATGCTCAATAATGCATATGCTCAAAGCAAATCATCACATTAATACATCTATAACACCAAATAAAATGGCATAACCATCATAAACGTCATGACTTTTTTTTTTCGTGTAATATAGAAGGTTCTTCATTAAAATAAAATATGTACATACATCATTGCACATATATCATTACACATTCAACTTCATTCACCCCAAAAGGTACAAGTGGATAGCACAAGATGTCCCATAGGAATATTATCAAAACAAGTTCTAACACTTAGATGATAGCCATATCCTTCCATGTCCATTCACAAAAGAGGCAACAAGGATTGTAAGGGCACACTTGCAAAAACATGAACAAGCTAGTCTTCTATTTGATTAGTCTCTCAAAGTATTACTCTGACATTCTAATTATAAAGTTGCGATATTTTTTCCCTACAATTATTAAGAATATACTTGTATTTAACTTCTAAACTATCATTTAGCAATAGTAATTGCGCTGCTATTTTTGAATTTGTTTTAATTTTTAGTATACCCTTTTGTATAGAATGAATAATGCCATAATAAATTGTCTAAAGTTCTATAGCAACAATATCAACTTTTCCTAACTTGTAGGAAAACCCTATGACTCATTAGCCTTTGCGATCTTATATCACTCCTCCCGCTAAAGCCTACTTTGTTAGTAAATTTATGGGTCCATTTGAATTTAATTTGACCCATGATTCCTATAGAGGAGTCCTAATGGGGCTTTAGTCGTATAAGGTTAGTACTAACCATAGGAAAGTATACTTAATCAAGTTATAATATAATATGGAATTGAGTTTGAGTTGTCAATCCTATATGGAACTATAAAATTAAGGATTGGACCTATAAAATAAAGGACCCCTAGATTACTAGCAATTTTCTCTAAACTTACCAATTATCTAACTTATGAAATTAATTACTTAATTATATTCAAATAAAAGGAAGTAAATAAGATAAGAACAATAAAATAAGGAAACAATAAAATATACAAACAAGAAAATAAACAGTATACCCTACAAACTCTATGTCTTGAAGTTAGCATCAAATTTAAAAAACAATAGATATTCATTAGGCTCAAAAGATAGAAGAAATTAAAACCAACAAAATTTAAATAAAATTCCTAAAATGAACTCAAAAACCCTAGAGATAAAATTTGAACAACCTTAATTTAATTATTAAAGCCTATTTAAATGGTAAAACAATTCGCTTAATCAATTTCAATTCTTATGAATCCTAAATTAATTAGATGAGATGATCCAATAGTCTCAATTAACCTAATTTGACACATTAAGTCTTAAGCTACACCTAATTAGTGTAAGTCCTACAAAATCAATAATTAGACTTAGCACTTGGAAATTTAGAACATCTGCGAAATTGGTCCACTTAGGCTCAAAACTAGCCGTAGTTACCCAAAAGTTAGTTAAAGTGACCTTATTAATTTAATTGTTGAAATGGAATATTGAAATATTAATATGAGCTAAAGTGATAAAGCTAACTCACTCATTAGTAAAATTTCGTAAATTTTGAAAACCAACCTAAAGAATAAAAAGAGCATAGAAATAAATTAAAATAAATAAGAAAAGTAATAAATAAATAAATAAAATAATAATAAAGTTTGTACAGTTATCTTAGGCTATAGAAGCTTCAGTATAAGCTTCAATTTTACCTAACAGTAACCTAAGTAACTAAAATATAATTAAATAATATAAAGATAACTTAATTAATAAGTTAAAAACCATATAATAGGCAACTAATTTTACAAAACCATCAAACCAAAACCATGGTCTAAGGTCAACAACTTTGACACATGGCAATAGAAACCTTAAAACCCTTACATTTGTCCTACATGCACATAAAGAGACGTACTAACCAATGCTTATAAAAACCCCTTCCCTTAGCCATTTTAGATTCTATGGATGCTCCAGAGACAAAGAAAATTCATGTAGATATTTTTAAGGTTTTAGAAGATTTTTTATAAAATTAAGAAAAATTAGTTGATAATATGCAAGTTTAGGAATTCTATACTTAAGAGCAACCTAATCACAAATGATCACACCACAAGGACCATCACTAAACACCATTTCTAGCCAACAAATAGCCTACTACCACCGATTATTGGAGCTTCTTTTGCTAATAAGTTTGATTTTTAGCTCAATTTTCAAAAATTTGTAAAAACTATCAAAATTTGTCTATAAATTAGGGAAAAATTGATTCTAGTATTATCTTAAGTTTACTTTCATGTACAATTATCATTTTTACAAAAATTAATCTTTTTATATATTACTCTTAAGAAATGTGATGTTTGGGACCAAATTTCACTTTGATTTTCAAAAGCCCAAATGATGTAGTTTCCATCTAAATTTTTTTTGTAAACACCCTATATCATATAGATATTTGCCATATAAAAGGTTTCTCTAAAAATTTTCAATTTATGAGGGTTAGTTTTTAGTTTTGAAAAATCGAAATGTTGAAATTTTAGAAATTTTCCACATTTTTTCCATTTATTTTACTCAATCTAATGACGAAGCACTTTTTAAGTAAATTTTTGTTACATACAGCATGTTGATCATGATTTTTAAATGGAAATATTGAATTTCGTGAGAGGATGGCCTTTGCAAAGTTAGATTTGGTGATTTTGCACTTAATTATAAATGTTGATCTTTGTCAAGTTAGTGAGTTAATTGTTTTTGGTTAAAAATACAATTAATCAATAGTGAATCAATCATTGTCAAGCCTTATTTCAGTTTTCCTTAATTTAATCTGTATTAAGCCCTACCCGCTTAATATAAATTAGTCGACGTTAAATTAAGGAAATATTTTTCTAAAAAATAAAAAAAAAAATGAAGTCGATAATTAGTTCAATTAGTAAAAATTGGCCACTAGTTTACAAATATTCTAAAAAATTCATTTTTAAAAAATTAAACTAAAAAAAACCAAGTTCGGGAGCTAACTTATTAAAAGTAAATCACCAAGTAAAAACTAAAGAAAAATTAATGGGCTTTTATTTTTATAATTCCCTAAAAAATATTTAAAATATACCTAAACATATAAGAAATAACTAAAGTGATTTATTATTATTTTTTTATTACAAATTTTTAAGAAAAAGGGAAAAAAGTTTTTTCATTTTTTTATGCAATTGCTCTAAAGGTGTTTACGTACCCGCTAGTTAGGATCAAACCAGCTATAATTCTCTTTTTATAAAATCTTTATTGGGTAGGTTTTTTTATTTCAAAAACTAAGTTAGGTTTACAATTATTTATCAATTTATTAATTTTTTTATAAAAAAACCTAAAATATCTAATTTTCCCAAATTAAAGAAAACCCTAACTAATTTTTTTTATAAAAAACTCGGTTAAGATTTTTTTTTATTTTTAAAACTACTACGTATCAAAAATATCTTTTCTAAATTCAAACTATAAAATACAATTAGATACGTATCTTTTCTAAATCTTAACTATTAAATACGTATCTCGATATATATCTTTTTTCAATCTTAACTACTGAATATGTATCTCAATATATATATTTTTTCAATCTTAACTACTAGATACGTATCTTTTCTAAATCATAATCACTGGATATGTATCCTTTTTAAATCTTAACCGCAATATACGTATCTCAACCGTAAGATACGCATTTCGATCGTAAGATATGTATCTCAACCGCAAGATTCGTATCTAAAAAAAGAACAAAATTTCTCTAAAATTCGCAATTTCTCAATTAACTAAATTCACTAAAAAACTCAATTTATTTAAAAAATATCTAACGATAAAAATAATAAAATAATAAACCTGTACTAAAAGAAAATAAATTAGTACAGATAATTAAATTAACTAAATAAAATAAAATAGATAAATAAATAAATAAAATAAAACCAACTTTTTTTTTTACCAAAATGAATCAAGTTGCGCGTTGTACTCGTGTTTGTGTGTTGGATTTTGCGTTCGTGTTCGTACATCGAACTGCGTATGTATGTACCGTGAATGGTGTCAGGTGCTATGAATTTTGTTCAATTAGATTGTGCGTCTTTAGGCGAGTATAGTAGGGATTGAAGTCGTACGGTTTTGTGGACGAACGTACAACAAGGCAGGCGTAATTGGTGTTAGATGTAGCGTGGGATCTATGTGGCTGTTCGACATGTTGTATTGTGTCATTGATCAGTTTATGTGTGTCTAGTACGAATTTGGGACATTAGCTTATGTATAGGATGAAGTGCATATGTATGTATGAATTGGGCAAGGCACTATTATGCTTAGAGATTTGGATGTCAATGAATCTTACAGTAAATGTTGCGACTTTATAGACGTCAGGACGTAGAGCTTTTGTTTGGAATTTGGAATTTAGAATTTGAAAATTGGATTTCAATTGTGGAAATTTGAAATTAGAGTTTGAATGATGGCTTCATGATTGGCTTCATAATTGGAAATAGTAATTCGTCTAGCTTTGTGGAAATTTGGAAAGTTGGAATAAAAAAATGGTCTCAAACTTCTTCGATAATTTCCTATTTATAAACTCGCTTGTTGAATCTTTCATATCTCAACAAATCCTAAATACAATAACGAACCCTAAATGCAAAAAATACATTTTAGATTCTTTTAAGATTTGACCTAGTTTCGTAGAAACCCTACTTAATTTGGGCTTCCTATTTTTCAAGACTCAATCCAATCCAGTCAGATATAGCCCAATAACTTAGCTAATTAATCTTCAGTCTATTCTATCCCAATATAAATTAGATAAAATTTTATTTTAAATTATATTAGGCCAAAATTATTTTAATAAAGCCCAACTCTCGAATGACTTAATGATTTATTAAATGAATCACACACTGTTATCCAATTTGATATTAAACGATTCAACGTGACTCAAGTCGACTTGATTTGATTTGATACGATAAGACTCGACTCATCTCGATATGATACGACACAACTTAACTCAATACGATACGATTCGACTAGATCTCCATACGATACGACTCTCTTTTTTATTTTTTATTTTATTTTTTATATTTTCTTTTAATTTTTTTTAATTTTTTAATTTTATTTTTATTAACCTAGCTCAACTAGCGAAAAATTAAAAAAATGGCAAAAATGAGGTGTCTATAATGTTTAGTTTATGCCATAAAACTATGTTTTTAGGGCTAAAGATATGGTTTTTTTTTTCTTTTTTGCCAATAAAATGTAAGTAATTTAAATTGATTAATTATATTAACTGTCCCATTTGGTGACTACTCAAATCTTGTGTGTTTGACTTAATGTCTTCTAATGCTTTGACATAAGAAGGGTTTTAACTATGTTAAAATTGATTGGAGCAAAAGAAGGGTAAAAGGTGGAGTTTTTGGTAATATGGAGTGATTCTAGTAATCGTAAAAGGTTCTATAGAAGCTACTGACTAGGTTGATAGGGAGTAAAAGGTTCTGTAAAAGCTTTCATGACTAAGCCAACCTTAGACCATTATAGTAGAAACTTCAATAGAAGGTTTCTTAGAGAAGAGTTATACCTAAAACCTTATTAGAAGCTTTAATAGTAGGTATGTAGAAGGTCATCTAGGTATAGTACATAAATAAGGACCCTGGCGTTTGAGTAAAAGGTACTAAAACTCAAGGATACCTTTTTAGAAGTTTGAGTAAAAGGTACCAAAACCCTAGGATACCCTTATACAATGTTGAGTTGAAGGTATTAAAACACTGTTACTCTAATGGAACTAAAATATAATTTGTTATATAGGCATTATTAAAGGAAGAGGAGCTAATGCTTCGAAATTGGAATAGCAAAGTAAATCTAAGTAAGTAGGATTGATGCTTAATGGAATTTTAGAGTATTGTATTATGAGTACTTTAAGGTTGAAGTGTATGTTCATGCTTGTAAAATACTTGTTTCTGCACATGCAGCGTATGTGATTGGAATCTAATGTGCTAATGTAACAGCTCTACTACTTGTGTTGTTTGCTTTGTTGTGTTGTGTCTTCTAATTTGATTGTCTAAAGCTATTTGATCACCCTATAATTGGACTAACCTGATCTCTGACTAAAACCTTAACTTAATACGCATTATAACTGTCATATCCTAACATAGCATAGGATGTACCATCACATAGGAATATCTATTTATACTTAACAAAAGTTCTATTTATAACAAAAGTGTACTACAACGGAGTTCAGCTTAACACCTAATTATACAAAAGTTTACATCTATCAACATAACCAAACCTAAAATGCAATACATTTTTTTTTTCCATGCGTATAGATCCTTTATAGGAATAAGAACAAAATACAACCAAACTTCTTTAAAAGTGGTTGACTCCATCATATGCGCTCTTAAAAAACTTTTTCCCCAACTGATGCTGCTCGATCAATTCTCTTCATAACCTGAGAATACACAAGTATCCCCTCAATTCTCTATGAGCTAAGTGATGGTGTATAAAACAAAACATAGAATGTACATACATACATTCATACAGATGAATACTATAACACATTCAATCTTATAACCTAAGTTATCAATACAAACTATTTATACAGAAAATTCTTGCTATGCTTATGCACGTGACAAGCATCGATATCGATATCCTATACTTTTCCAATTCCTCATCCAATTAGTCGATATACCCAAGTATCTGGATATAACGTCTAGGAACCTAGGGCAGCAAGGAGTTACATAAGAGTGACCCCAAACTAAAACCATCCTCTATGATTTGAAAATCCAATACGTAATCGGTCAATCAATGTAGCCAAAATAAGTTGAGTAGTGTACTTTATATACTCTAAAGCCAACTCAACAATTTTCAAGCTTTTCAAAAACTCGACCTGTAGGTCCTTTCGTGCCATGCCATGAATGTAGTAAATAGTACAACAACCTAGTATCAGGCACGAATCTCAAGTTCCACGTCATAAACAATTCAACTACCTCATCTTCAGTTTTGTTTCTCAGCCTTATATTGCATTTCTTCATATTAGGTTCACTTAGGTGAACTCCTTAACCAACAATTCAATTTTCAAGTTTTCTAAACAAAATTACATATCGATGAAACAGTTATACATAAGGAAACATTTCACTTTTTCAACACACATTCAATAGAATCAAGTAAACAATTAATCTAGCACGTTATTACAATTCACAACACAACTTACTCCAAGTCAAGTAAACATAAGTCTACCTGCACGAAAATAGAAATATTCACTTACTCGAACTCAATAGTAGCATAAAATCTTAAGCTTTACGATGTGGTTGTTCCTCATCTATCACACCTAGAAAAATACATACAGACCCTAAATCAACTATCAGGTCAATACTAAGTTCTTATGCATTTTCGATATTATGTTTCTAAACTTAATCCGAGTGTATCTTAATCATTTTTTATCTGATTTTAGTAAAATTTATATCGTTACAATCATTATTCTGAGTATTATTAAGATATCTTAAGAATCATAACTAACCAATATTTCCAAATATCAAAAAATACCCTTTCATATTACCGATTTGACCGTATGTTATTATAACCTCGTAATTAACTCAATTAAATCCTCAATCTAAATTAAAAGTCTTAAAATTCCCCATTCCCTAGTCTGGTTAGCATTCATTATATACTAAAAAATACAAATCCTTTACATGTTTAACAAGTATCACATCAATACTAATTAGTATATCATATATTAGACTAATATATAGGTTTATATTATGAAAATACACAATAAATAGTATACGAGCTTGATTAATTCCATGAAAAATCCTATAGACTCACAAAAATATGTAGTTTAATTAATGACCATGAATTATAGTAAACTAGCTATTATGTATTTTTATGAAAATAGCGATTTTAACTCAAAATTAGCGAAAATTAAGCAAACTAGTAAATTTAATTAAGCAAATAAGTGAATTTAATCACAAGATAAAATTCAAATGTCCTAAACATCGTTATAAACTTCCAAAAATCATAATACATAGGGCTCATACCTTGATTTTGTTAAAAAAACAATATAATTCCATAAAACAGCGAAATTGCCAATTTTTTCCAAAATAATTACAATAAATAGTAAATATGATTATTTAAAAAAAATTCTTGTTACTAAAATTAAATACATATATTGAGTATGTTACGTATAAATTTTCAACTTGAAAAGACATTATTTACTATTTCTAAAATTTAATTCAATTTTCATCCAATCAAAGCTATTTCTTAAGGACCTTATATTTCCAATATTTATTTATCAAAAATAAAATTACTACATTAATCTACACATAAAATAACTCCAGAAAACCAAGTTTCATAATTAAATAACATCATTTGATATTTTTAGAAAAATTACAAAGTTTCAGCCAGAAATTTGGTTCACTTAAACTGGTCGTCTCTAGCCACCCTCCGACCACCCAACCTTGTCAGAACACCTCCTATGGTGGTACTTTCCTTAACCCTAAATAGCCACTATAACTGGATACCAATAGTCTATTAAATTGGCTTGATTAGATTCCATACCCTATTTTTGTTTTAATTTTCTTATTTTTTTCGAATTTGTTTCGAAATTTTCTTGAGTGATTTTCTTTTTTTTTTTTTTCCAGGCTCTCAAAATGTTTTTTTTTTTTTTAACTCTACAAGCCTTATTTATATTTTCCAAATAGATTAGGACTTATAAAAATTGGATATGTAGCTTATATATGTCATTTTCTTATTCTTCCAATGCATGAGGTGTCATTTTCTTATTATTTCCCTTTTGACTCATCAATCTAATTTAATCCTTAGCTGCCACATCATGGGATGACTCATTCTTTCATTTTTTTAATTAATTTTCCATTTTTTATATTAATTTACCTTATTTAAATAATAATTTCTTATTATATAAATGTATTTAACACAAATAATGCATGTTCTATGTTAATACATGTATAATTCAACTTCATTTATTATTTTTATAAGTTAAGTAACTTATCTCTAATATTCCATTATATCTAAATACTCAAATTTTACATTTTCGATAGTTATCAACTTTAGCAATAAATTGACATTTTCTTAAACTAATATTTTTATATAACTTATTTTGAGAAATCAACTTTACTTAAATAACTTCATTTAACTTTTCTAACCTTATTGTAAAGTTTGAAATTAAACTGATATCTTAGCTCGACACCCTAAATTTAGGGGATCAAATCCTAAGGTAATCATATGGGCTTAAAATTTATGGTGTTATAATAACCCACTAAGAGAATGATTAGGATTCCTTAACCAAATATTGACTCTTTGAGTAACCTTCCCCTAATCTTGGTCAAGCTAAGTGGTAAGAGAAGAGGCCATAATGAGTTTGGGGGTACTAGGTTCACAAGTAGTCGTAAGAGGAGCCAAATCTCTATTGCATAAGCCCGTTTTGGTTGTAAGTTGCAACATCATGGCTATTATGTGTAATCTCCTCAACCCAAGTTAATGTAAGCACAATTTCTCTAACGTCTTAATGGATCAAACAACATTATGTAGGTGGCATATGTTTGATTGCATTGTATTTCATCTAACTAATTGATTAATAACCTTACTTGTTGTTATGTTATGTAGACTTTTGCTTTCATCCCATCTTATTGAGTGGTTAGTTACTTATACCTTTATAAATGGTTTTGCAAGCACTCCGTAGACATGTAACATTATTCTTACCTACAAGTCAATCACACTTTTAGGGGCTAGGAGTGTAAAGGAGTGAAGATGGATTTAGATTTTTGAGTCTTTTGTTTTGGATGAATCTATTAGGCCGTTCAATTGCCTACTAGGATTCCTGAGTGGATCTATAAATATCTATCCAAACTACTTATGTACTTATGAAGTAAACAACTTCTATATATATTTGACTAAGCTACTTTAGATGCAAAAAACTTGTGCAAATATTTTCCATATGAATGACTTAACAGCTTCCGCTGAAATTGACCAATTACATTTAAATTTGTAATGAGCTAGACTCTTCTGAACTGTTTGTTTATGTATACCTTTTGTAGAGTTGTCTATGATAACGGCTTAGGAGTTAGCCTTAATTGTAAGTTAGTTTACATGGTAGGATTAGTATTACGTGTACTAGTTTTTAAGAGACCTAATTACACTTTATGTATACCTTGCAAATTTCAGATCCAAACTCGAAATTAGTAAAGAGTGCTAAAGAATAATCCCAAGAACCAAACAAGATGTAAATAACTAAAAAATTAATAGGATCAAATACAAACATTAGAAGATAAGTTCGAAAATTGTAACTATAATAAAAACCCTCATCAAATTATTAAAAACCTTAAACCCTATATACGTGTAACCACCAAATTATAGCCTTAGATTAAATAAAAATCTTAAACCCAAAACCATAGAGTCGTAAAACTTTAGGTTAACCTTAAACACAAAGAAAACACTAAATTAGAACATTTGATTCGAATTTTGTAAAATCATGTAAACTTGATAAAGAATGGCTAGAAATATTTTCAAATAATAGTGATCAATGAAGTTAAGTCAATTAAGGTAATAAATTAATGGAATTACTAATTTACCCCCAATTATACATTCCTCTAAAACTAAAACTAAAATCATAAGTCTACCTTTAAAGCCCTAAAACCCTAATGGATGATGTTGGCAGACCATTTTAGACTTAAGCTCCTAAGGCCTAATTCGAGTGCCTTGACTTCCTCGAGTACCCCTAAGCATCTTCTCAAGACAAAGAGCCTAGCTTTATCTAGCAAGCTTGGACCTAACTATCCAACTTGTTTAGGATTTACGAGTACCTTACCTTACTTAGTCTATCTACAAACCAATATAGCCAGCCTAAGCCACCTCGACTACCTCAATACCTAGAGTACCCTAAGCAGCATTGGTCCTCCTAAACATGCAGTAGGTGCTCAATGTGTAGCTCAATGCTAACAGTATCTCTCTCTCTCTCTTCGTTAATTGCTCTTTGACATTTGTAGTATGGCTAATATGCCCTGCAACTCTAGACATGTTAGCATCCCAAGTTTCAAACGTGGCCGCCAACCTACCAAAGGTTAACAAGCAACAAAACCATTCTATCCCCCTATAGTACATGTCTTTTATAGACACCATGTATGATTAAATCTTAGGATGACATGGGTCCCTAATATGTGAGCTCTTTGGTCTGTAAATAAGGTAAGGAGCCAAACGCCCCAAATCTCTCTCTCTCACCTTGATTACCTAATGTATCGAGTACTCCAAAAAACACTCTCTAAACACAAGAAACACTTACCCTTACTCTCGTTCACTCTCTCTTTGCTAACTTAAGCATTGGAATGCCCCTATTAATATAACCATAGGGAGCTTTTTATAGGTCTTCTAGTAAGCATGATAAAAGGACCACTTAAAGTAGTTATCAACCAACTCCTTGTGATTTTACACATCACTACATGAGAAACCTTAAACCTGCTATGAGACTCTAATTTATTGATAAAAACCCTAATTTAATTAATAAACTCTAGTCATATAGCTAAACTATTCATTAATTAAATTGGAAAAACCTAAAACTATGATTGTATGAGGCCATGCATGTGAGTAATTACGGTCAAAGAGCTTACTTGCCTCATAATCACCTAATTGCCTTCATGCATCTTAATTTACTAGAATATAAGCCTAAATATGCATGCAAGACAAGACAAATGGATATTTTGAAGACATGTTTAGGTACGAGCTTTAATTTTTGTAGACAAACCTTTACCCCAAATAGCCAAAATCATAAAAGCAAGTGGTTCCCAACTACAAGCTAGTACTGAGCAACCAAAAAATAACAAGATTTGTCCCCTAACCTACCTTCATGATTTGCTATTTCAATCCACTAAAACCTTCATTTAATTATTTTCTTCATCTTTAGAAAACCTTTGGAAACACTTTCTAGAAAACCTATATAAAAATCAATGGAAGAAGGAAGAAGAATGAGGAGGCACCCTCGAATTCCCCTGCATACATCAATGCTCAGAGCTCTTACCACCACCACAGTCTACGAAATCACAAATGACCACCACCATTTGAACCATTCTCCTTCTATTTCCCTATTGACAAATTTCTACACCCAAAAGAACACATTTGGACTTCGTTTTGAGTATAAGTGTTAGAAGTTGGAACTCATGTAGACTAATTTAGGCTAAAACTTACTCAACTTAAGTTTCCTACTTACATTAGTTATGCTTATGATATCATGAGAGTTTAAGATTATAAATACTAGCTATACATGTTATAATCACGAACTTATCATTTTAAAGCCATATAATCATATGCTCATTAATGTATTTAGCTAGATCATTACTTTTATTTTTGAAGTGTAAAGTTAGATCTATGAAAATAACTTGAAGAGAAGTTTAAAAAACTCCATGAAACCCACCAACCATGCTTAGACCGAGATATGTACATGCATATAATCACATTATTTTTTATTTTACATGGTTAGTTTAGTAAAAAAATGGGTTAAAATGCATTGTAGGAAGAGTTTGATGCATCTTTCATCAAGTTAAGTATATGGGTTATGGAGAATCTTAGAAAATCATTCTAAATCAACATTTAATGATAGATAAACTTTTTGTAAGTTACAGTTTAGATAGTTAATCATGATTAGTTAAATTTAATTAGGATTTAGGATTTAAACTTCCAAGAAAAGAGGCAAAACAAGGACTATAGTCAGTACTTAGGCCTAAAATAGATATTAGGATTATAAAATCCTATCTAGAGCTCATTAATTTAAGAACACTAGATTTGGAACTTAAGTTGTAATGGACTAGTTAATAAGATTAATATGTTGTAAGGCCCATTGGATTTGGCTACCATTAAGATATAGGCCTTAAGAAATGAACTAAGCTTAAATTAGACTAAAAACCCCCTAAGTCAAGCCTTAAGCCTAACTAAATACTCATGACCAGCAAGTATAATAGAGAAATAAGACTTATTTGAAAGAGCTTACTAAACCTCTTAAATAATTTAAGGAGCCCTTGATAAGCTTAAGTGTAAATAAAGCCCATAATTAGTTTAAAGGAGTAGTTTAGGCCTTAAAACGATAAGAGCGAGACTTAGACATAAAATTTAATTGTTCCAACTAACATAATAACCTTAGAATAATGCGCAAAGGCCTAATAATAAAGAAATTTAGCCCATCAACTCAAAATAGACCTTAGGTAAAAAAATAAAGCCTAAATACCCAAGTTAAAACTTGAAAAGACTAAATAAATTGATAAAAGGCCCATAGGCAAAGACTTGAATGAAACTTGAATATTTTCTGCCTAATAACAATATAAGAACACAATAATAATAATAAATTACTAGAACGAGGCCTTATATACTTAAGCATTGACTAATAAATGATTGCTTGATGTTCTTCTATTTGCCCTTGATTGTATGTTTAAAGGATTGACTATTTATATGCTAGCATTCGTGCGATCTCCTCATCAAATTGGTAAATTTAAATATTTGGCCAAATTAACCAAATACCTATCACATGTCTAGAATTCGATAGTTACTAATTAGGATATCTATAGCTTTACCAAGTTTTGTAAAGAATTTGTAAAATGAATTTTTGAAATGTTTTATGATTCAAAGAAAGGTTTGTCAACTTAGTGACTACTCCTAATAGCCATATACAACATTTTACATGTTGAGGCAAAGCTAGTGGACCATCTTTAATTAATTGATCTTGATTAGCCAGAGTCAGACATACATAGTTTAACTGATAGGGGCATCATATGGATTTGCTGATAATAAGCTCATTGGGCATTATATTAACTATTGATAGTGGATAGCCTTAGTTGGGATCTACCTAATTAATTAGTATGGTATTCTTGACCATGGTAATAGTTAAGTTCCATCTATCAGGATGATGTCTATAGACAATCTCATACAAGTAAGGTAACATACCCCGTATGGTTACGTATAGGGGATAATCAATGCATAAATGATGTAAATTTATATGCTCCATGGTTTTGAATCCCATAGATGTATTGTTTGCAGTTATCATATATGCATTCATTTCGTATTTAGTTAGATTGCATGTGTGATTAATAATACTTGATAACTTGTTTAAATGGTTATAGTGAGGGAATAACTTATATTGAGTAGCAATTTGCTTACCCCAACAACCCCCCCCCCCCCCCCTCCCGCTCCGAATAGTTCCTTTTTGTAGGTAACCAAAAGCTAAAAATAGGCTAAGATCTAAGTGTAGAGTATTCCTCTAAGAGTGTGGATTAGATGGATAGGATTTCTTTAGTAATCTTTTAGTTGAGCTAGATATTTATAGTATTTAGTATTTTGTGATGTCGTTGAAGTTTAATTATCTTGTCTTGTTGTTTAGTAGGTAATTTCGACTCTCTATGGTCTTAATAGACTATGGATTGTTAGGTTACCCCTAGTTACTCATATAACTAAGTAAATATATGTAAAATGAATAAGCATCATTAGAAACTCACTAATTAGTATCTTACAATCTCTGACTTGTAAAGCGGTCTTTATATTATGAATGCACAGGTTATACGAAGATTTTAGGTAAAACTACTAAGCTCCCTTTTAAGGTGTTACATAAATGAACAAGAAAAATTAATCAAATTATGGAAAAAATAATCCTTATTGAATTTATTATTTGACTGCCTAATTTAATGTAACTTTCGATCTCAATTGCACTTTTGACAATGGAGATTCCTAATGTGAATTAATCGGACTCACATCTTTTAATTAATTCATAACCTAGAGTATACTGTGTCTAAATCGTTTCTGTAATAATGTATTTCAAGATCACATTAAGATCTTGAATCCCTCTATTAGGATGCCTTAATCTAAAGAAACAAATAAGCTGAACTTTGATCAAATTAATTACTTTTAATTTCATCATTCATCTAACTACAGCATCTTGCAAACTCTCTAGTAAACTCATACAATAATTCAATAGCTAGTGATATTAAATTAAAGACAATACAAAATAATGCAATTAGATCACATAACGCAATATTATAGATTGATTATAAAAGCAAGCATTACATTGAAATGAGGGTTGAACGAAAGATTTACTAAGAAGAGTAAATTATGACAAAAAAATTAAAAGAGAATAAAGTAAGAGACATGAGAAACCCTTATAAATTTACACTACATATTTTTTCCTCAAGGGCCACTCTTTGAACAATAAGCCTAAGCATCTGTTTATATACTTTAGACCTAAGGTTACAAAAGAACCTTCTAAAAGTAAAAGATTTCCAAGTCATGGCATGTACACACCATAGGATCATAGCTGTCATTTATAGGCATGTTCTTCTCCTTTACATGTAACTTTTATATTTTGATAAAATTCTTAGATGAGAGGTATACGGCCATGATTTTGTTTGGAATTTACTTACTTAAGTAGCTTAATCAATGCACTTCTTCATTAAAACTTCGAAACTTCATAAAGTTATTTGAAAACTTATCAAAAACTTCAAAAATACGTACAAAACAAATAATAACCGATTAAGCCTTAAATTATCAATAATTAACATAAATAATAGATAAAAGTATGAAAAGTACCCTAAAATATATATGCTATATGAATGTTATCAAGTTTAAGAAAGACTCTTATTTTCTATTTAAAAAAATTTCTTCACTTTCTTAAGTAATGCCTAATGTTCATGTCTAAGTTTTCTAATGATTTGGTATAAATTATTATCTTATAAGTCAAGTTACAACAATGCTTAATTTCTCATAAACCATAGATACTAGATCATGAATCCAAAAATACACAAATTCGGTGGTTGTAGTTGGAACAATGCCTAATTTCTTGTAAACCATAGATACTAGATCATAAATCCAAAAATATATGAATTTGGTAGTTGTGGTTTTTATTACCTTTTTTTTTTTTTTTTTGCTTATTGAGTAGCTTTTTTTCAAATCTTAGTTTGGATATTTCCCCTTACATCTAGACTGTAAATATCTACTCTTTCCCAAAGAGTTGCTACGTGATTGTTTAATCTAAGTTCAAATATTTTCCCCTCCATTTGAATTGTGAATCTTCTCTTTGCCAAAGAGTTGCTACATGATTAATCTTTCTACACTCATAAAAAGCATGAAGGATGTCTTCATTATGATCCCTATACCTAGGACAATTCCCATCTTCCTTTTAAAATTTTAGTTCTTAAGTTTACTATTATTTGTAAGGAGTCATGTTGTATTCTCCATAGCAATAACTTTATCTTAGGTGGAAATTTTGATTTCGAAATCCAAGCCTAATCCCCATTTAGTTCACTATTGTATGTAAGTTGTTTGTAGATATTAGCAAGCTTAATATCATTTTTTTGCATTTAGGGATATGAGCCTCTCATCCTCCTTTTCATATAGAAAAATTAGACAAAGTTTGCTTACTAACATCTTTGAAAATTGAAATCCAATCTTCTCCTCCTTCTAAGTATATGGATTTAGCTAGTAATTAGCCACACTTAGATTGCTAGCCCATTGATGGATTGGCCCATGAATTATCTATCTAAAGTATAATTCCCTTTCCACTTATCTAACCAAAAATTTGTATTTTTACCACTACCCACAACTACTAGGCCATTTTCTACATACCATTCATAACTTTGATTTAGTTCCTTGACAAAATATGAGGCACAAGGGAGCTATGATACTTCATCCTTTTCTTTCACCTTCTTGTACTTCTATACAAGTCTATAAAACTAAGGCTTACTTACTCTTTAAGCCTCACTATTTTATTCTAGCCAATTTAATGGGCTTTCTTTGTCTCATTTACCCCATTCCAAATAAAGTTTCTAATAATTATTGTAAGTTTGTTTAGCACTCTCTTTAGGATTTTTGAAACTTACATATAGTAAGTTGTTAAGGAATTGAGAATGGATTTGATTAAAATGACTCTACCACATGTACTTAGCTTTCTTACTTGTCATTCGGAAAGCTTCTTTTTAGCTTTTTCATTAATCATGTTTAGTTGAGTGATTATTGGCTTCCTACCATCATGCAATGGAATGTTGAGATAATTTCCAAGAGAAGTGGACTTATGAAAGTGAAGTATATCTAGGATCTCTCCCTTCACTTCAGTGGAAGCATTTCTTAAAAATAAGGATAAATGATTTATGATGATTTATTTTTAACCTTGAGAGACTTAAGAACTTTCCAAGAATGTCCTTTATTTCTTATGCATTACTTTCTCTACTTTAAAAACTAGGATTACATCATCAACAAACAATATATGTGATATATATAAGGAATTCCCTCTAATTTTGAATCCTTGCCATTTTCTTTCAAGCACACTTTTCTTAATCTTCCTACTAAAAATTTCTATCCCTAATATGAACATATAGGACGAGATAGTATCTCCCTATCTAATACTACAACTGTCATGCAATGTTTAAGAGGATAACTATTGACTCAAATTTCTATTGAACTTGTAGCAAAGCAAGGTCTAATTAATATAACCCAAAATTGAGGAAAGTTAAGGCTTATGAATACCCAATGAATGAAATCCCATTCAATTGAGTCAAAGCCTTCTCAAGGTCAATTTTAATCATCATCTACCCATGTTTACTATAATTCTTCTTAAAATGGTGCAATACCTCATTTACCAATATTATATTATAAGTTACTTTCCTGCCTCGTATAAAGCTCGCCTATGTAAGATGAATAAGCTCCTTTAAGAAAGGTTTAAGCCTATTTACTAGAAGTTTTGTAAGAATTTTATAGAGTATTGCATAAATTTATTGGCTTTTAATATTTGATATCACTCGCTCCAATTCGTTTGGGGATAAGACATATTTGGTTTTGATTAAGTTTATTGAAAATATTTCCTTAAATCAGGTAAATTTTAATAATATTCACAATTTCACCACCTAAAGGATTCCAACATTTCTTTTAAAAGATGTAAACCATCACATCTTGGAGTTTCCTAAGAACTAATTTGCCTTAGGGTTTGCTAAACTTCATCAAGACTTGTTTCCTTCTCTAAGGCTATTTTCTATTGCTTATTTAGTCCATATCTCAATGATTCATCTATTGGGTTGTTTGTTGGGCAATATAATTTCGAAGAAGTGTATAGCTATTTATAGTATGTGTGAATAATTTATTTATTCCTTCCCGCTCATAACATCACCTTCCTAACTCTTCTTATAGTCTAAAAATTTTATTTTTGGCATGCGTATTTTGCATTATGCATGATAGTAAGTATTGTTCTTTCTCCATCTCTTATCTACTTTGTTATGGACTTCATTTTCCATAACCATTCTTCTCGCTCTAATAATATATTTAGCTCCTTTTTAAGCTAATATTTCAAATTTTTCAAAAACACTAGAAGGAGCATTTGCTATGGCTTTACTAATTCCCTGAAGCCATTTTAGCAATTTTCTTTTCAAATAGTAAACAATACCAAGTACTCTTCTACTCCAACCCTTAATGTGATTAGATAGGAGGTCAACTGTTTTCAATATATTATAGCCAATAGATACCTAGACCTCGTTTATAATTTTCCAACATAATTTTGTCCATGAACCACAGCAGCTAGAATATGGATGGCTATTTCCTTTTTAAGTAATTCTATTAAAGGATATGTTTTAAGGAGTATATTATGATCACTGAGTCATTTAGGTAGGTGGAAAAGTTTTTTCTTTTGCTTATAAATCATGCTAGGCTTGATCACATCACCTTCTATCTAATTGTCTCTAAACTAAAGAAGTTATATTTTGTTCATTTAACTAAGTATAAGGGGCACCTATAAAACCCATGTCCATTAGGCAATACTGTTTCAAGGAAATTGTCCTCCCCCTTACATTCATTCCTAGCTATAATCTCATTAAAGTCTACTATGATGCACCAAGGAGAATTTCTTACAAATTTTGTAGGTAATTTTAGATTTTCCTAAAGCTCTAGTTTTTCTTGCAAACATGATGAACCATAATAAAAGAAAACAAACTAAGATATGTTTAAATTTCTAACCTAGACCTAGACATGAATTTCTTAGAAGGTCTTCTTAAGAATCTTGATGTCTAAAACTTGGTTGTTCTATAGGAGAAGCTTGCCACCACTTGGTCCTCTAGCTTCATCACAAGTATGCTCATGCAATTGAGAAATATAGTGAAATAGAAAAGTAGTGAATTTTTGTTTTAGGAGTTTAAACCTCACACATTTCAAACCAAAATCCTTGCAAGCCTTGGTGGAGATAAGTGACGAGTAATACCATCTCTAATGATATTTGAATAGTAACAAATTACTTCAATATTTTTAGCAATGATTGCTTGCACTTCTGACATTAAATTTGAGGGGGTTTTTGTAGTATCTACCATGGCTAGAGCCTCATCTATATTAATGAATGGTAGAGGAATTGATTGGCACTTCTTGAGTAGGTAAATTACAAGCATTATGCATTCTAGTATTGGAAGATTTATTGTGTGAGAAATCTTCTTAACTACTATCTCTAAAGTTTCCTCCTATCTCTTCATTATCTTAGTGGGTGAAGGTCTTCTAGATGTATTGCTACTATGATGAAGATTGTATACTCCCTCCTTGTTTGGATTGTTTGACCCATTTTGGTTGAGTTAATTGTGCCTTCCATTTCTGTAACCACAAGTCTAATCAAAGGGACTTAGTGACTTAGTTGAAGCTCTCTAGAAGCATCTAGCTCTTGTCTATGTGAATAGGGACTTTCTCTATCCAATGATTGAGAACATGATACATCAGTCAATAACTTTTGTCTATCCAAAGAATCTCAGAGTGGTGATGTAAGTGTTTGATACTAAATGTGAGAAGAGTCCTACAATCCATTGTTGGAAATCTTCCTTGCTAAAGTTTAATAGATATAAGTCTCCTCCTTAAGGAGAGCTTGGAAGAGTTTTCTATAGTAGATGTTTCAAAAGTGAAATCAGTTTCAAGGTTGTTGCTTTTATTTTGCTCTTAGATATTTTCTTTTAATTAAGGGAAGTTCTTTGTTTGATTTGATGGATTTTGGTTGGGATTTAATTCTGCATGCAAATGCCTTGGTAAAGTATTTCCTGTATTGTCCTTTATCCTTCTTTCCCACTTTCTAAGTCGTAATTGCCTTAAAGAAAGTTGGCTTTGATTTGTTGTGTTTGTTGTTCTTTGCTCAATGTTTCATTTTTAGTGCTTTAGGTCATTATTACCCTGGGACGTTTGCTTAGTTTCTATTAGCTTATTTATGCTTTTCCATGATTTACTTCTTTGAACTATAGTCCATTCCCCATGATCGTCAATTGTGTCCTTTCCTACACTGCTCTTCTCCAGTTTAATTTTTTTGGAGAGATTCTTGTTGAGCATCCTCTGTCATCTGTGTGTTATGATTGCCGTTATGCATGCCATTTGTCCTAAGTTCAGACAACTTAGTACTTCCATTGTTCAATTGTAAAGCTTATGGGTCTAAGTTATGGGATACTTTAGATACATCGTAGTGTTATTTGAATTTTGGACAGGCGTTGAAGCTACATGACCTACGCATCCACAGTTTAGGCACAGATTTTCTATACCTTCATATTGGACGTACTAAGATATTCCATCCAAAATAATTGAATACACAAGGGGTACATTGAAGTTCACTTGTATACAAAATCTAGTGAAATGATCCTTCTCTTTACTTACTGTATAAATATCTAATCTTAATATCGGACCTATGGTCTTTTTAATAATTCGTAGAATTTGCATGTCATAGTATTCCAAAGAACGCTCTAGGATACATACCGATATGATGACAAAGATGCTTTAAAGTTTGAATCCTATCTTTAAATTATTAAAATGTACTCATTAATAAACCAGGAACCATACCTGATGACTTTGTTTAAATCGTATTCTATGCCAAAAGTTGCTGTATAATATCCTAACCCCATAGCAATCATTGAGAATTTTGAAACAAAATGCCATCTTAAAAGTATTTTGTATTCTAACTATTGGCCATAGAGCTTGATTATTAATGATCATTTTGAAGGACTATAAAGCTTTCTTTTGATTTCTTGTGGAAGAGAAATAATTCTCATACCTGGCTTGCTCTTTCATTTCCTCGAAGATGCTTTCAAAGGATACTGCGGCTAATGCTGAATTTGCATCGTCCTCGTCAATCTCCTTATATAAACTGAAATTTGTAGCGTATGCATTTGGGATGTTATATAGTATTGATTCCCCATAGGAAGCATGCCGTGGCTTTTTCTCAACCTACCGTCTTGTTTGCGTTGCAGCCTGTTCCCTTAGGATGGACGAATTCTCCCTTTGAGCTACCTTCATGATAGCATCCATTTTGTTGAGGATGAGCTTCGGTATTTTCTTGTGAGATTTGTAGCTCAAGAAATTCTGTTAATTTCACTCTTTTTTTCCTAACGCAAGGTAAAGGATGAGAAAAGTTGCGAGGAGGATGTGGGTTTCGTATGGAGGAGTGCTTAGAGGAGAGCATGTCGTTGTTTATGAAAACAGCGTCAATTTCGTGACTTGCCACTCGTGACTAGAGAAGTATCCATTGGAGGAACAAAAAATATTGGGTAGAAGGATGCATTATTCACCGATACATATAGGAGATAGAGACTTATGATCTGCTTTATTGTTTATATATATAGACTTCAAAAGCCAACTTGTTGATAGGTCAACTGTCCATCTATTTAAAAATAGATACAATTAGTTATAGTTTAAGCAGCATATCATATAATGCTTGTTTTAAAGAAGATTGTTATTGATGTTAACTTATTAATAATGTTTATTTAATGCAATCATTTATTGGAACAAGTGAACTCGCAATCTTCCATCGAGCAAGATATTTACATGGACTGATTTTTCATTTTCTACGACAAAATAAATGACATGACAGGAAAATAATATGTAGAAAAAATTAACTATAAAATATCAATATATGGACCACATATACGGTGTTTATGGTTCGATTCTATTTAGTTCATAAATTGAATCGAATCAAACTGTATGAACGGTTTCATTCAAATTCTTCAAAAACTAAAATTCTTTTATCAGTTCATGAGCTAAATTGAACCGAACCATACAAATTGATATTATTCAAACTTTTAATGAATTGAATCACTTTTATTGGTTCAAGATTTTATACGAAACCACTTCAAGTGTACTTTGGCTTGATTCAGTATGATTTGAACCCATTTTTTAAAAGTACAATTTTCTTTTTGATAATACAAATAATCATTAAATTATTTAATTAATATTGATATCCAAATTGAAGAATATTATGCGAGAATTAAAACCAAATAACTTTATTTTATGGCAACATTATATCTTAAATGATAGTAAAGGTATGCGAGTCTACTATATAAGAAAAGACTATGAAAAAAAAGGAGTAATTTGTGAAGGCTCATGGTGAAATAAGAAATGATAAATAAAAAAAGAAAAAGTTAAATTGGGTTAAATTAAAATGTCCAAAGGGTCTAAAATTAAAAATATTGTTTACTTTTTTAACAAGAAATAGTTTAATTCAAGTATAAATGATTGAGTTCAATTTAACCTCGCAAACTAAACTATGAAATATTTGGACTCTCTCCTAATTAAACTAGAGTAAAAAAACGAAAAAAAAATAAAACAATTTGTGATTTAATGCCATTCGGTTTAACCACATATTGGATAGTTGTTTTTTTCTTTTTTCTTTTTTACCAAAATATATTGGATAGTTTAAGTAGAGCCTCATTGATCAGGTGATTTGAAAGGTCATACCTACTATGAAATGTTTAATACAACCTGGCAAATCATCAGCCCAATCCAGTAAAAGGACAGACAACATTTTAACGTTCCATAAACCATCGCAAGTTGAATACTATATTAATAAAGTTAATCCTCTTCCACACTCAATAAATAGTTCTGTCTATCATGTGAACCTATATATGAACAGAAAAATAACTGAGAAAGATCAAAGATGCTTACGATCATTCTACGCAACTTTAAATAATGGTTTAGTACTAAAATAAGAAAAGCAAGATAAGAAACTTCATAATTCCGAACAACTATATCTAGCATGAATTGTGCCCATCGTTACGAGTACCACTGCCTGTTTCTTTCCTAGCAAGTATGATTACGTATTGGAAAGTCATATATATATATATATATATTAAGAAAAGAAAAATGATTATGTATTGGAAAGTCATAGATATATATATATATTAAGAAAAGGAGATTCTTGAGTTGCCAAGGTGTGGTTACGAATCACTTGCTGATGATGCATTGTTGGTGACGACGAAGATAAGGACAGACGTGGACATATGCTTTATTATCTTATCTAATCTATAAAATAGAATATAGTATAGTCCTTATGTTGTTATAATGATTTTGGAAGATTCCTGAAGGGCTGAAATAAACTTATTGTTTTGCATCATAAAGAAGTAAACTAGTGGCACCACCCATTAGATTAATTGATGGAGCCAACTTCACTGGGTGAGATCAATTACAGCTATTATTTAGGTGTATACTTGCCAATTTTAATATTATATTTGCATTTTGAGCATCTTTTTCCAGTACTTTTAAATTAGGGTATATGTTAACTTATTTCTCACTATTATTTTATAGTTTTTACAATTAATACAGTATCAACAATTTTCTTATAATCTCAACAATAAATTAGACATTGTGAAATCACTTAAGGTAGGAGATCTAAATCTCATAAGAAATATTGCTGAGATTCAAGGTAACTAAGCACAATATTTTACCTAATGTTTTATTTTTAACGTGTTTGGTAGAATACTTGTAACGAATATGCCACTGGTTTTTCCCTTTTTTTTTTTTTTATATTACTATTTCAAGTCTTGGTAAGCGTAGATTATTAAAAAGATGAAAACATATCAACACGGGATACATTGATTATTGACAAATAGGGAGATTTACAGATAGGGAAGTGGGAACACATGTATTCACATGATTTTTGCACAAATCACAAAGGAGCATCCGATTAGGCTTAGTTAGGCGCCGACAGTAGCTGCGGTGTGGGCGGAATCTATATCGCTTCTCGAACGAATAATTCTTTTCTCGTTTTCTTCCTTGTTGGCACCCATCCATATTTCTGGCACAACTTTGGCCAGATTATTTGTTGCCTCCACTGCATAGTCTGCATCTTTAGTTTTCACGGCTTTCCCGACCTTCGTCGTCAAAAATACGAGGTTAATATATATATATATATATATATATATATAGAAAAAATAAAAAAAAAATGATAATTTTAAATATAGGCACAACAAAAGTTGTTTTCTCCTTCTTTAAAGTACAATTCTAAATTATATTACTACCTTGGGAGGAAAAAAAAAAAAAGGAACAAAAGGAAAAGGATAAATTTTCAAAATTATATATCTATCAATATATATAAATGGATAAAGTATATTAGAAAATACACTTTTATATTTTTAATTAAGAAGTACGAAGCCATAACATGGAGTTATCTCATTTTTTAATGAAGTTTGGAATGATTTAAAACATAAGAGAGAATAACCTACAAAATTACAACTGGTTTTGGACTAAGGAAAAAGTTAATAATTTATCAAAATTTAATCAAGAGGTAAGAGATAGTGATTACTGATTTAAACGACTCAAAACGAGTCTTTAATAAGAAAATGCCAATGGGAGAAGAAAAGACATGTAAACATACCAAAACAGTACGAAGTCCCACGGCTTTCCCAGCGGTCACATTCCGGACGTTGTCATCAAGAAACAGCTGCGCAAAACAGAACATCCCACACCCGTGTCATAATTCCTAGCACTAATTTTGCAACTATTATTGAATTCTCCAGTGATTTTTTTTCTTTTTCAAGTCATTTGTTTTTTTCAACAGTACATGTTACAATTCTCGCAAGGGATAATTGAATTTACTACATCCCGTTAAAAAACCAATACTTTACAGCTACCACACAATTATTTAGGTCTGGTTCCCTTCAGTTATTAAGCTTCCAATTGGCTTTCAATTTTCAAACTTTAGGATAGAGTTCACAGGTCATTTAAATAATATATTGATTCCGGTAACTGTTACTTAATAGAATTTAATACCATTCAATGCTTATCTCTGGGTATATTTTTACAATTTATATTTGTTGAAAATTAAACTATATTATAAAATGCATAGAGTTAAATAAGCGAGATATATAGATTACCGTTCGATGCGGATTGATATTTGCAGCATCGATGGCAGTTTTCATGGCCTCAAAGGAAGGCTTCAGAACAACAGGAAACTCATCTGGACGGGTAGCTTTCGAAAGATTGGGATTCATGGTCTCAAAGCATACAATTTGATCAAAGCAATCTTCTATTCCCAGCCTTTGTAATGCTGTCGTAGCATGCATTCTGTCCGAATTCGTAAAAATCTACACAAATGGGGGAATTTTATTAAAAAATATTAAAAACCATAAAAATTAAATTACAAATTATATCATAATGTAAAAACTATTAGTCTTAGTAATATACGTGCATAAATATATATATATATATATATATATTAATGAAAGCGATCTATATGTTATAATTGAACTTACAACTTTTCTTTGTGGAATGCTACGCAGGAGATTACGTAATTGAGAGTCCGGTTTGATCAAGTGGTAAGGCAATCTTCCGTGTACGACACTGATCATCCAAACAAGAAACACTCAGTTTGCTCTTATTAACAGAAAATAATTCGGAATAGCTATTAACATCAGCATTGTATTAATTCAACTTATTCTACATTTAATATAAAAATATAACATCTAGTTAAGAATTTCAAAGTTAAACGGTCTGTTCATTTCAAAAGAAGGGACATAAAGAAACAAAGAACAGTGCACGTCAAATTATAGGATGTTTTGAGGAAAGGAATTGATAATGCATGTCCTTTGATATAAGAAACTGCCCGTTAACACCCTCCTTAAAAATATTAAATAAAAAAACATAGTATATTTACTTTCATGCAAAGTGTCATGTTAGTATCGAAAAACGATAACAGTTTCTTTCTTTTTCTTTTTAATCCTTTTTCAACAGCCATCACGATGTTTAAAATAAGAGATTGGCACCATAATGTACGTTACCTGTGGTAATCATCAGCATCGACGTCGTAGCCTAATGCCTGGAATTTTAACGAGTAGCAATAAGAATTGATAACATAAGTCAGATCGGTCACTGGAACTATTAAAAGTAGTAGTTGGAACTTAGCATTTTCTTTCCGTACCCGTAAGCCAGCCAGAGAACTTCCATAAATTTTGAAGAGTTCAACTCGAAAACTTGAAGCTTTGTCCTTTAGGAATCCACATTTTTCAACAAGAAAATCTGCCAAAAATATATATATATATATATATATATATAAGATCCACATAACTCAAAAAGGCCAAGACACAAAATATAGATTATTAATAAACTCAATCATTACTCCCTTTTGTTTTTTTTTTTTTTTTTGCTTTTTAAAATTTTATGATGCATATAGTTGGATTATTTGGAAAGAACCAGAATATTGGTGCTCCAGTTTCTTAGAAACCGTTTGATCAACATTTTCGTATGCCCGAAACGTCCATATTTTCATGGTTTCGAGACCATTCCATCCATTTTCCCAATTTTAGAGGCTTGTTTGCCCGTACAGTGTAAACTTTTCAGGGGAAGTACCATCGATGTTCTTTTTAAGATATCCTCCAAGTCCCAACTTTGAAGAGTACAAGGTGTCATCCAAATCTGCATAATACACGGAAGAGAAAAGTATAAATTAGCATCAGCTTCGACCAAAAACAGAGGGTTGCCAAATTAACATAGGAAATGGGAAATTAGTATTGGACGGTCTGATCTTGATTAGTACCAAAAAGGAGGCAATCAAATGGAGAAGTTGAAGAATCATGAAGCGATTTACTGCAAGAATCCATGGTTGTTTGAGCTTCAAGAATCGAGGAAGAGAGTGAAAAATTAGAAGATGGATTTCGGAACCGATCAGAAAGCTTAATCGGCGTTTATTGGCAAGAAAGAGAGAGACAGACGGGGAGGGAAATGCGCTGAGGGGAAAGGGGTATTTATACGGAGAACGTACGTTAAAATGACGAAGAAGTTGGATAAAGGTCTCCCACAGTGTCAACGTAGTAAAATATCAAGGTTGCTTCCAAAAATACAAAACGAGATTGGCGTGCTTAATTTTGAAGCCGAGTAGACGTGTGGGCCCACACGTCTTCCTTCCCTAAATTTTAATTATTTGTTATGGTATAGGATAATTGGGGGTTATGTGAGTACCGGACTTAGCTAAAGTGAAGGAATATTCGCCCCTGCAACACGTCTCGAAAAAATTCCATTGGGAAATTTATTTTAATTATCAAACCTTCGAAACTATTTAATTCTTCTTTTTATTTCCTACATGGTATTTGATTTTTAAAAAATTGCAATGAGACTTCCTTACCTAACTTCGATTTATGATAATGTAATAAATGCTTGGAAAATTGATTGTCTTAATAAGGATGCGAAATGGTATATATCAAGTATATAGGAGGATATGTGGAAGAAGAAATTATATGACAGACTGTAATGTGATTGGCAAGGCTAGCGGATGAAAGTAGTAGTTACATGGGAAATGAGAAACAACTTAATAGTTGGTTAAGCATATATGTTTAACTAATTCCTTTTAGGCTTATAGAAAATGAAGTCTTCTTGTTATATTTATAGACATTTGGGGCAAATATCTCAAAATATATTTTAAATACAAAAGAAAAATAGTAATTCTTGCTCTTCTCGTCTTCTTTTGAATACTAACTTAGATATATATATATTTTCTACAATCTAAAACCTATATATATATATATATATATTTTCTATCTAAAACCTTAGTCTCTCTTTGTTTGAAACCTTAGCACCCCCAACCCCACAAAAATATCTCTTTGTTTTTCCTAATAAATCATGCTTATTAAAACTTGATCGAAGGTAATTGCTTATTCTTGAGTTGATTCCTCTAATCAATTTGGAGAGTTGATAAACCTAATGTCAAGTCTTGCTTTGTCTTGAGGAGTTGAGAGTGGTACGTGGAAGGAAGCCATACGTAATTTTTGATAAGTAATTATGTGTTTTATTACATATAATTCTGATTCTAGATAATGTTAGTAGTCAGTAGTCATAGTGGTTAAATGGCGATAAGAGTTAGTAGGAATAACTACATGTATGTATAGCCTTATGTTATGAATAAAAGAGTGAGTGAGTTAAAAAAATGATAGTGAGTGTGTAAATACATTAACTTTTAGTGAATCGCATAGGAGTCAAAGAATTGCTTCAAGAATTATGTTCCATTCATTATTCATATTTTCGAGTGAATGTATCAGTGAGTAAATAAAAAATTAAGTAAAAACATATGTCAAACAAGTTTCTTCTAATAGATTGGTATCAGAGCCTTCCTATTTTCTTGATATATTAGTGAACATAAATAGCCAGCTCGAATGGCAACCTTTTAGTGCCCTTATTAGTACTAGATGGGAAGATTACGATAAGTCGTGCATGCAAATGAGAGCTATCTTCGATTTTCAAGATGTTTTAAAGATAATTAACAATTGCTTTCGAGAAGTGGTAGAGAATCCCACTGATGCACAATGACAAGCACATCAAGAATTAAAAAATGACTATAAGGCCTTGTTCTACATTCATCAATGTGTAGATTTAGAAAATTTTGAAAAGATTTCTTTAGCAACTTCTTCAAAGGAGTCTTGGGATATTCTAGAAAAGTGTTATAAGTATATGGATAAGATAAAGAAGGTATGCTTACAGAACTTGTAAAGATAGTATGAACTTCTTCAGATGGACAATAAAGGAAGTATGGTGGAGTTTTGTAGTAGAGTGAAGACTCTCACCAATTAAATAAAGATCAATAATGAGACTATGACAGATGTCCAAGTTGTTGAGGAGATTCAATGCTTATTAACCCTAAGATTTGATCATGTGATGGTCATACTTGAAAAGGCTAAGGATCTCAATACAATGATTTTTGAGGAATTGTAAAGTTCTTTTGAAGCGCATGAACAAAGGATGAATATGAGAACGGACAAGACAATTGGGTAAGCCTTACAAGCACAAACTATACAAAGAGGGATGTTAAAAACTGATAGAAGTAAAAGGGACAAAGGCTGAGGAAGGTTTAGAGGTAAAGGAAGTCAACTGGGCCTTTGGGTCGAGATCAAGAAAGTAGAAACCTCGATTCTAATTGGGTTGAAAAAAAAAATTAAAAGAGGAGGACGTGGTAGAGGAATAAGAAAGAAATTTGATAAGTGCAACATACAATGTTATGCATGTAAAAAGTATGGCCATTTCATAGACGAATGTAGAAATAATTGGCGAGGGCATTGGAGATGGTGAAGCTATGGTTGGTTTTGCACAAGAAAGAGATAATAACTTAGATCATGTGTCGTTGATGGTCACCACTACATCAGAAATTAGGAGTGCTAATTCTTGGTATTTGGACACAAGTTGTTCAATTCATTTATGTGATATCTCATACTTTTGAGCCAATAGATTCCAGGCTCAAGTCAATGTTCTATTAGTTTAACTAAACTTAATGAAATGGTCACAAGGTTTAATTGAGGTGATCATGTAACTTTTGTTTCATGAAATGTGGAATAGCTATCAAACATTATTTGTTAAGAATCAAATATAGTTTCGATATATAAATAACAAGATAGAAAGATAGCTTATTTCATTTATAAAATTAACATTTATTAATAAGGATATTAATGGAGTATATAATATGGTTAACACGATTACATACATATAGTTAATAATAAATATTTAAAAGATGAAGGGTACCTATGAGTTAAAAAGAAAAAGAAAAAGGTATAAATAATATATAAAACAATAATGTAGTAAATAAGTTAAATCAATTGCATTAGAAGAGACGAAAAGTTGTCGGACTAGTGGACAGCTTTCAAACAACAAAAATTTATTGTTTGTGCAAAAGAGAAAAAGTATTATTTTTCTTGACAAGTTAGGGGAAAAGGATTAGAAATAGAAAATCCTCTTAAATGGTACACCTTCATCAAGTCTGGTTCATCAAATTTTCTTGAGGAAATACCAAGATGCAAGTTCAGATCCATCAATAACTAGAATAACTACAGTAAGTCAAGTGTCTTTTTTAAAAAAAAAAATAGTAAATTAATGAAAATTCAGTAGAAATATGGGTAATTAATCTAGTTTAGATGGTTTGTGTACTTTGTAGACACTTAACATCAAAAGATTTATGTGGTGTAAGGTTGAAGTGGTCTCTTAAATTTTCAATAGAATGGGTGGTTGGCAGTGGTTAGAAACTAGATCATCGACAAGGTTAGTTTTAGCATGAAATTGTTATATTTAGTGAAAATAGTAAATGATCTTAGAAAATTCAAGGAAAATGCATTTGAGGTACATTTTAATTGTAGTTTGATTTGGTATTTTTGTATATGTGATAAGAAATCTTAATGTTAAGAACCAAATTCGAAACTAAATTGGGAACCCCTATAAACATAGTTTCAACTTGAAATTTCTCACATAGATTCTACATATGATATACTAAATCCATATACTATGAGTCCTAAATTAATGTTTGTCTATTATTTATTTCAATTACTTTTCGATGCTACCCCTATTTTTAAATTGAGTTTAAGGGGGGGTTTCAATAATTTGATTACTAAATCTGAGTTATAAAAGTTCTTGGAACCAATTCTTGTCATGAGAATTGCATAAGTTAAATGGTTTTATAATTTTGGATTATTAGGTGAAATTTATGATGATATAGTTAATAATTGGCTACATATTAACTCTTTTGACAAATTTTAGTAGATTTAAATAATATTTGAATAATTATGTGAGCATTACTCAATGTTTGAGTGAAGTTAGCTAGTGGATCAGATTATCACAATGAGGAAATAAGATCAAGACTAATCTTAAGTGTAATTTGAATCCAACATGCATTAATTACGTAGATATAATAGTTTAAAGGTAGAACATGGTGCTTTAAGGTGTTATCTTATAATTACCTAAAGTTGATTAGATGGATATTTTCAAGATTTCATATGTTCTTAGAATAACAATCATGAAGTTATGAACTTCACCATAATCGAATAATAAATGGTTAAGTTATGATGATTTTAAGAGCACTAATGCAATTTGAGTACTGAAAGCCATATATTAGTGAAATTGTATTGAAATTAATCTTGATAAGTATGCCTATGATATTAATAGATGAAGAAGGATTTTTTGACTAGTTGGAGTATGCTTGAACTAGATGAGTATCTAAGATCCCATGATTGGTCGAATCTTAATTATATTAAGTAGTTACACTTGTGATTGCAGGATATAATGCTTAGACAAGTTGTATGAAAAGTAAAGTCCATTTTAATGTTGATTATGGTTAATTGATGATGGAAAAGATTAGGTGAAGTGTTGTTAAGTATATTGTAATATGGCTCCTAAGTACGTTTTAGCTCCATTGGACTTCCCTTAGGTTAACTTTTGAACTAGAATCTTAGTTAACAACTTGTAATTGAATTTAAGTATGCTTAGATAAGTGTTGTTACTTATTTATGCTTAGTTGTTTTTATATGCTATACATAGGTTATATAATCTTCCAAATATCTTGATTACAAATAACATCTAGATTGTTCAGTTTACTTAGTTAATTTCTCAAAAATCATGTGACAACGTTCATGACATGGCATGAAATGACCTAAGGGTCATTGTTTTCAAAACTTAGTTTTGACAAAGTAAAAGCTCGATTTTTAGCATATAGATTGCATTTTCTTGATATAGAGCTACCTAGTAGCTCTCTTTTATTTCTTGATTTACAGTTAGATATTTACTTATTCTAGAGTTTCCTAGTGCTACTTTCTAATTTACTCAGTTTATGTTCAGTTTGAGCCACTATGTGCTAGTCATCTAGGACATTAGCTAGTTCATAACACGTGCATTAACATAGCATCCCTATGTAGTATAAGTATTGGTTTTTGCTTGAATTCTATAGTGAGATTAGATATATGCTACTTGCTAAATGTTGCGTAGTTGTTGTTATCTTGAATATCAATTGTAAACTTGGTTGTATTCATAATTCTTGCCTTGCTACTACTATATGGTGATTGTTATTGTATTTAGTTTACTCACTTAGCTCAAACTACAAGCTATTGGTATGTTTTTTTAAACCTTAGGTACAGATGAGCAACCAAGAAGAAGGACTTAGGGCATAGCTATAGGGTCAAAGAGCTTTATGTATAAGCTTCCATGTTGTTAAACTAAGATTAAGCTCTCCTTTTATAAATATGCAACATATAAAGTTTATGAAATAGTTTAAAGTAAAAGGAATATCAGCAAAGTTTGTAAAAATAGTCATGATATGGGACCTGGGGTGTAGGTGTAGATTTTTTGGGTCGTATACAGTTAATTCCTTTGAATGTGTTATAGTTGGTGAAAAGTAAAAGCTTGTAAGCAAAAAGTTTTGTCTTGTGATGCACTATACTTCCTAAGGGAACAGGTAAGGTTGTTAAGTGGTTTTATGTGAGATTTTTATTATATAAGGTTTCAATCAATAAATTGAACACCTGAGCGAAGATTATGATAAGGAAGCAAGTGTTTACTTAATCAGTTCCTTAGTTGGATATAGAATTATGTATTAAGGTAACAAAAGCTAAGATAAGTTAAGCACCAAGGAGCTCTAAATGAGTCTTAAAAAGGATTATTAGGTGTGTAATCTTCCTTATGATTGAATGAAATATATGTGACAAGGTGAAACAGGTACATATTTGATGTTGTTTAACCTTATCCTTATCTTAAGGATAGAGTGATAGCTTACTCTCTAAGTACCTTATTATTGTGACACAGGTTATATTCAGGTACCATTTGACACCCAAAAGGTAGGTTATCATAATATGTATAGAAATAAAGAGTGGTTTTGTAGATCTTGACAAAACTATCAAGACTAAAGTGAAGTTTGCAAATAACAGCATTATAAGGGCTCAAGGTGTTGGATGGATTTGTATCAAAAGAATAGTAACACTCATATTTCTAATGTACTTTATGTTCCTAATATGAAGAGTAACTTGTTGAGTCTTTGGCAATTATTGGAGAAAGGATATACAATAAAAATAAAGAACGGTTTTGTGTATGTGTTTGATAAGCATAGCAAGTTGATCTTAGGGTCACCTTTGTCTACAAATATAACATTTACAATTAATATATAAGCGATGGAGTAACAATGTTTAGTAGCTACAATTAAAGGAGGAAAGTTGGCTTTGGCATCTTTGATGTGGACATTTGAATTTTCAAAGCCTCATGCACCTACAACACAATGACATAGTGAATGAAATTCCAGAGATTTAACAACAAAGTAAGTTATGCGAAGGTTGTCAAGTGAGCAAACAATTATAGAATGCTTGAAAGAGTTAAGTATCCATAGGAACCTATGATGTGTTTGAGCTTATATACTCTAATGTGTATGGGCATGTGGAAACTACCACTCTTGAAGGTAATAAATATTTTGTTGCTTTTATTGATGACTATAGTAGGAAGATGTGGATTTATCTTATTTAAAGAAAAAGTGAGGTATTTGAGGTGTTTAAGAATTTAAGGCAATGATTGAGAAGCAAAGTGATAAAGAAATCAAATGTTTGAGAACTGATGGAGAAGGTGAATATAGCTTACGTGAATTTCAACTATTTTGTGAGCAACATGGTATAATTCATGAGATAACACCACCATTTACTCCTCAACATAATGGAGTGGTTCAGAGGAGGAATAGAATAGTGCTAGAAATGGCAAGGAGTGTATTAAAGAGTAAGGGCAGGCCACATCATTTTTAAGGCAAACCTATCACCACTTCAAGATATTTTTTAGATAGATGCCTAATAAGAAGATTGATCAATCTTATACTGGAGGAAGCATGGTTTAGGATGAAACTAAGTGTGAATCACTTTAAAGTGTTTGGGTCTTTGTGTTTTAGACATATACCTAATGAGAAATGGAAGAAGTTAGATGACGAGAGTTAGGAAGTGGTATTTTTAGGTTATCATCATACTTGAGCTTATAAGCCCTATAATCTAAATGTTAGTAAAGTCATTATTAGTAAGGATATGATATTTAATAAGTCAAAAGGATGGAATTGGAATATAGCTAGTGTATAGAAAAATGTTACTACATTACCTATTGATTTAGAAGGGTAATAAACTGCACCAGTTACACAGTTGTGAGAATCAAACAATGTCATAGTAGAGGACTCAAAGGCCTAGACAACTTCCACAGAGGTGTAGTAATTATGAAGTGTTTTCAAATAGTGTTATTACATTTAGAGGAGATTTGGTTCATTTAGCTTTATTTACTGGTGTTGAACCAGTTAGTTTTGAACAAGTTATAGGTGATAGAAAGTAGGTAGCTACCATAGAAAAGGAGTTAAAAGCAATAGAGAAGAATCAAACTTAGGAATCGGTTGACTTGCCTAATTAGAAACTAGATGGGTTAGTAGCAAGGCACAAAGCTAGATTAGTAGCAAAAGGATTTTTGCAAAAAGCTGGCTTAGACTATTAAGAGGTGTTTGCACCATTCGTAAGGATTGAAAACATAAGATTAGTGATTACCATTACAAGTTATAAAGGCTAGCCTATGTATCAATTAGATGTCAAGTTTGCACTTTTAAATGGGCTACTAAAGGGGGGAAGTGTATATGTATTAGCCACCTGGTTTTGACATGAAAGGGGGTAACAATAAAGTGTATAAGCATAGAGCTAGGAATTAGAAGATTAATTCTTTCTTATTGTAGTAGGTGTTTGAAAGGTGGGTAAATCAACATGGCATATATGTTAAAGTTGTAAAGGGTGAGAATTCGTTGATTGTGTGTTTTTATGTGGATGATTTGTTAGTAACTAGCAGCTATAAGGTTGAAATTAAAGAGTTTAGACACAAAATGAAGTCTAAATTTGAGATTCTTGATTTGGGAGTTGGTGATGGTGGTGATCATTGTTATGTCTCTTAGGTCAACTCTAAGCTACCCTTCGGCCTCGGATAACTAGGGGCCTACACAAAATCCCTTATGACTAGGCCAATGTTAGCGAGAAAAAAGGTATGATGAAAGCTAGAAAAAACGATATGAGTAAGTTCCCAAGAGAGGATAAAAACAAGTGTCAATCCATGTACCTAAAGATCTTACTATTATTTTTAGGTTGGAGGTACTTACTATTGATGACACGTGGTGGATTTAATGAGGCGTCATGGTTAGCACCTGATGGGACATCATTCCTTTTGTAGGTTAGTAGAGATTGGAGGGATGAGCCTATCCTATTGGCAATAGGTAGCCACTCTAGTTAAGTGGGTGGCCACCTTAGTTCAGTAATTAGGTAGTAGGCCGTATGATAGGTGGTTAATCAACATTAAATGAAGATAGAGAAACCAGATGGTAGACGAGGCAAGTACTTGACTCATAGATCAAAGCTTCTTCGTTCATAGTCCTCGAAGGGAATGAGAGTGAGCCTTGTGTTAGAATTGTGGACAATGACCTAACATGTCTAAGGTGTTAGGAGGCCTTTTGAGTAGAAGATGGGGCTTGGACTTGCTTAGGACTCATGCTATCATCTTGATGGGCCTGTATGGTTCAGGCTAAGCTTCTTGGTGACTTATGAGGCCTAGGCCAAGCATTTCGGTGACCATAAGCCTTAGGAGCCCTTGTGGCGAGAGTTAACCATTAACATTTACCCTCCTACTCTCAGCCATTTGACTAATGAGGAGAGTATTGATGCTTTTGGGCTTAAGAAGGGCTAAGCCCATGTTGTCTAAATGCTTAGGATCAGCCACATGGGGGTTATCCTTCTTGAGGTAATCTTCTAGAATTGACTGTTAACATGTCTGTTTGTAGCAAACACTTCGCATGTCTAGTCCTTCCTAATGCATGTGTCATTTCCAATGCATAATGACAATGCTTTATAGAATGTACTACACACGTGCATCATTGATTGCTTGGGGAAACTATTGCTTAGAATTAATGCCTGTCTTTCCATTGTTATTCATCACTGACCATTGGATGGGTCGATAGGTGACACTTAGACAAATGGGATTTTTCTACCTTGTAATGGTTGTCCCTAAGGCTTTAAGTACTCAAGTGACTTCTATGGGTTCCTTAGTGCTTTTTTGGCTGAGTCTTTCGAGAGGTCGAGTGATCCTTAGTTGCTTACAAGTGTGAGAGGGACTTCCTCTTAGGGCCAAATAGTGGCATGAGCTCGATGAAGGAAGAGTGTACTACTGTTGGCTAGGACAGGCTCAAGGGACCTTACTTTACAGTAACTATAGCGACAAAGGAAGCACAACAACCACTATTCTCTTAAGTCCACAATCATCTACTTTAGGTGATTCAAGCCAAAAGTAGTTCATCAGGATAGTTAGAGAGTTGAGTTGAAGTTATGAATCGATCTGCTTGGGTTAAGGCCCTTGCTTTATGTTGTCTTGAGATTACACGTAAATTGAGTCAAAAAGACCATGTACAGAAGCTGAGTTAAAATTGTGAGCTCAAAGACTAATGCCAAGTAGTAGAATATGAAGGGGCTTCAGTCCATGCAATGTACTTTGTATATTCTATTGTGATAGCTTGTATTAAGCTTAGTATGTCGGCCCTTAGGACTTGTAATGATTCTTGAACTTAATGAAAATCAAAGTTGTTCTTCACATATTTGTGTGCTTTTTTATTTTCTTTATTTTCTACTCTTTTGATCTTTCTTTTTGTACTTGCCTCAATTGTTGCATAGTGCTTAAGATTGGGTGCTCTTAGACTATGGGGATCTTGCGTAGGTGTATGCTCCATCAAATGGTAGGGAGCTTGCATGGTTGCATGTGTAAGCCCCATAGTCAAGTATTCGGGATTTGGTACTTAAAATTTAAAACAATTGGATAAGTTGTCCAATTGAGCCTAAATTTTACGATAAAGCTAAAATTATTAGTAAAAGTAATCCCATGAGTTTAAATTTATGAAATAAATAATAAAATAATCAAGTATTATAATATTGAATAATATATATATTATCCGTTATTTATTGAAAACGCATAAAACGAGTTTTGATGACTAGCGAATTGATAGAGATAAATTATATATACATTAAAAATCATTTACGTGTACTATATATGTATTTAAGTGTAGTAAAAATACCCAAAATTACTTAAAATACCTAAAATAATACTAAATAAGTAAGGAAAATTCATAAAAAAATCAAGAAGATTGTTCGAAAATGTGGAATGGTTTAGAAATGGGGCATGGAAAACTAGAAATGGAGAATGGAATTCAACCAATAAAATTTAGCCAAATAGAAAGTAAAAAGAAGATGAGAAAAGGGACATTTAGCAAATGAAAAAAAAAAAAAAAAACCTTAAACCCCATTATAATATTAGAACACCATCTCCATTCTTCATTTTGGTTAGTTAGGAAGCTAGGAAAATTAGAAAGAGAATAGAAAGAGGAAAGTAAGTAATTTTACAAAAAATTACAAAAATAGTATGCAATTGGGGCTTATAAGAAGAACTCACAACCAACGACCACGTAAAATCAAACGATCACCACTACCTAACCCTAGAACCATTGCTAGGGACTGCCAACACCTTTAGAGCTACCATTGATGGCTGAAAGCTGATCGAATAAGTGAGTCTAATCTCCATTTTGATTTTATTTAAATTATTAAAAATATCAAATAAATATGAACAATTATGAAATTTAGTATTCTAAGGTATTTTTGTATGTAGACTTAGTGAGAAATGTTAATTTGATAAAATTAGTTTCCGGGATATACAATGCATAAGAAATCCTTAAACCCGAGCTACTTTTCGATTTTGATTTAAATGACCTTAATAATATAATTTTGACTTCAAAATTTTTGTGTAGATTATTTAGGATATTCATGACAATGTTCTAAAGAGTTTTTTTAAAAGATTATTTTCTAAGTTTTTAGGCCCTAAAATCATGCATAAAAAGTAATTAATGGGCTTAATTTTGTTATTTAAAGTTAATTTGGTAAAAATTCTAATTTGGCATGTAATTATATATCATTGGATGTTAGTTGTTGATGTAGGATGGTATTTATAGAGTTTGAAGTATTGGTTGTATGTAATATGCATATTGTATAATAAATATGTATAAAAGAGTAATAGAAAAAAATGGTATATTTAAGTTAATTTTGGATTTAAGGTTAATTAGGTATAAATTTTGATTTACGATATAATTAGACATCTTAATATGTTATTTGGTGATAAGAGATGATATTAGTAATGCTAGAAATGTTAGATAAGTGTTTTAAGTGTAGATTATATAACAATATATAATATGTGTATATAGGAAATTAAATGAATAGAAAATATTAGATCAAAATTGATAATATTACAATAATAATAATAAATAAATAAATTTGACGTAGAATATGTATTTAGGTAACTATATGAAAAATGTAGGTTATTCTCACATCAAATTTTAGTTAAATTACGAGTAAAGTGTATTGTACTGACCAGAATATTAGTTAGGAGCTAAATAGGAAAATTTAGGATATTCAAGTGTAATGTGATTAATTTCATATATTGTTTTGGAACGAGTTCTTAGGATTTACATATAAAACCCGTAATTAGAAACCAAATTAGGACTTAATTTAGGAATTGATTTAGAAACTAAATCAGAAACTAGCCCATGAAGAATTCAATTATAAGTAACATAAAATTTGGATAATTAAGTAAAATTATAATTTTAAGCCTATATATCATAAGGGTATAAATACTAAAAGAGTGTTTATATTATAAGGGCAAGTGGAGATGAGTTGACCCTACAATGAGTTAAGTGAGCATGTCAAGAATCTTAAGTAAGTTGGGATCAATATATTATTATATTTTGGAGTACTATATTAAAGTACTTGGCGGCCAAAGGCGATGGCATAGATAAGAGTTATACATGGGAAGTTCGGAGGGCATTTGTAGAGGTAAAGCCTTAGTGTAAGTATTTGCCTTAGAAAGAGGAGCTAGGTAAACCCTTGTTACTAATGGGTAAGGGGAAGGGCATTGTCACTAAGGTAGAATGTGTTCGTAAGGAAGATCGATTACTGAAGTTAGGTTTGTAGAGAGGTGGGTCGCAATATGAATGTATAGGAAGTGTGCTTGCCCAAGATGGGTGCCTATGCCTCTGATTATGTCTGTGATGGGCGTTCATTCTATATGTATTGGAAGGCGGTGGAGATGGGGATCTAGCTGCCTTTTATGAAATTTCAATTAGAGGTGTTTAGATATTTCCAAATGAGCCCAAGCTGGCTCCATCTTAACACTTGGCAGATACTAGTGGCCTTTAAGGTTATACTCGTCTTTCATATGAGGAGGCCAACAGCTCGGTTGTTTCGATACATTTTTTAGCTAAAGGGAAGTCAGGATGGTTAGGTGTATTATGATAACTAAGGTCTCCAATGAAGTCCTTCTTCGAGCAGAAGAGTAAATTTGATGAGTGGAGGTATCAATTCTATGTTATAATGCTACCCTATGCCTTGGAGCTCCCTATGAAGTGTGCAAGACCACTTAGTTCATCATCCAATACTTACTTAGACAAAGAAGACGAGGAAGCTAAGTAGTGGATCCCTGATATTAGTTTGGTGGAAGGGGGTAGGGTTTAATGTTGTAGAGATAGTAGACTTGTATTTGAAGGGTGAAATGTTGCACAACTATGAGATAAGTATGGGTGTTACTGTAATCGAGGAGGGTGGCCATTGGTATTATCGTCGCCAATGGTCTATTGGAGGGGAGAGGTGGTTGGGGTTACTCTTTTCCAAAGGTATGTTTGCTATTAATTTTTTCTTTAAGTTGCCTAGTGCTTTCCTATGTTTGTAGTGTATGATTTGTCCGAGCAGGACTTTAAGAAGTAAATGATGCGAGTAATAGGAAAAGAGGCATTGTTTGAAGGGAAAGAGGCCAAAGGAAGGGGATGAACCTATTAATGATGTGGTTGCAAAGAGGCTTATCTCGGCCAATGAGGTTAGTGATGTGGCTAAAGAGGTAGAAGCTGCTCTTGTTTGAAGAAGAAGAAGAAGGTAGATGACCTAAAGACCAAGTAGAAGAAGCTTATGGCCAAACGGTTAGGAGGCATTCCAATCGGTGTGCTTATGATTGTTGTTGAATAAAGAGTGGCTAATGCGCTTGTGTCTAGGTAGGGGATACCCGAATAGGTTGTGCTTAAGGTTTTTGTTAGGAAGGCATCGAGCTAAGTGTTAAGGGAATCTGTTGTGCCAGTTGAGGGAGGTTTAAGGAGGCCCATTCTTGACCAAGATGGCACTTATGCAAGTAGCAAGGAGAGAAGCATGAAGACCATAATTAACTTAGAAGAGCAGCTTAGCAGTCAGATTGGTTCCAACGAAGCTGGAGTTATAGATGATATGTAGGGGCCATTTTCATTAGTGTTACCTTAGGAAGTAGAAACAAGAATATGTGTTCAGGATAAGGTTTTCTTTATAAAAGAGTAGCTGCTAAAGAAGGTCCATGCATAATGGGTATAAGAAAAGTTTGTTAATGAGTGCTCGTTGTTGGCTTTGAGGGGATTGGGTGAAGTGATGAGCCTTTGTTGTCATGCTTTCATGAGAGAGAATCGGCTTTTTAATGAGGTACAATGCAATGTTTTTATTGAATTGTACTTTTCTTATTAGCTTATGTTCATGCACTTAACTTTGTAGTATTTGTTATAGGCTGGCTAGGCAGGGCGGCAAGAAGGTGATGAAGAGTATGAGAAATTAAGGTAAGAGGTGGCCATGTTGGGGAGGGAAACTTCTAATTATAGGGGGAAAGCAATGATTGGGAAATGAAGAAGCTTTAGTTGGAGAAGGATGTTGTTGCTTTATGAACAAAGTTGGGTTAGTACGAGAAGCGAGTTGAGGCTCTAGGTGCAAAGTGCACTGCTTACAAAGAGAAGCTTGCTATAGCTAAGGAAGAAGCAGAATTAGCTCGACAAAAGGTAAAGGCTACCTAGGAGGAGGTAAGGGCTATTAGGAGGAGCAGCTAGGGTGAAGGTCGATGCCACTCAAAAGGGTGACGAGGGAACTTGCTATTGCTTACTCTAACTTTGCAAAGGGGGAAAAGGAGTTAAAAGATGGATTTTGATGGGAATCAGATAATCGGGCCCTTGACTTAAGCCAAAGCTTGAGGTCTTAAAGGACAAATGAAGTAGATTCTCACATTCTAGCCAACTCCAGTCGAGGCTGAGTTGATCTTCACCCCTAAACAATTTCATTTGCCAAGCCGAGCTATTTCAGTGCTATTAACCATCATATGCTGACTTAACTCACATTCCTTTGACTACTCTGTTAGTCTAGAAGTCAGCTCTGTTGTACTAGTACCGACTATTCGCTCGACAATACTTATGCTAAGAACACCATGATGCATCCAATACCACATCTCCTTAGAAGGACCCCTTGGTTTACTCGGTAAATTTGCTCGGTAATCCCTAACTTGACCATGCAATTTGTCTGTTTATGCTAAAAGCGCCCCCAATGATCGCTTACTATGTATCTATCCCTATGTGAAAGGATTTGTTGGACCAATTATCAACTTTTTTGAAATTTCATTTATACCCTTCATTATTCATTGTACATTACTTCTTATTGACAATACCCCTTTTTGTCTTTTCCATTTTAGGTAAGATGCTCTAACTTTTCAAGTATAAATACCTTTTTGTAATATATAACAGCAACATCAACTGATATTGAACATACTTCCCTTTCATAAGCTAGTGTACTTACTCCTCTTTTCTTACTCTTACTCTTACTCTTATCTTAACTCTTAAGCAAGTCTAGGTGGCAAGTGACCTCATCGAGTTACTCGTATGTCATATTAAGCTAGTTTTGTGAGTTCGTAAGGTTTCCTTAGTACGTCACGTCCTTGGAATCATATGTGGTTCACTTGTTTATTTCGTATTCTTGTTCTTTTTTTTATTTCTTATTTTTTGCATTTCATCACCTTTCACTTCAAGCTTTTTGCAAGCTTGGACCTACCCTGATATGTTCACATGTGTCTATTCTTAAGGCATCATATCATCTTGGTATCAGAAGAAAGGTTTGTTTGGGTAAGTTACTGCTCAGTTGCAATTGTTACTGCATAGTACATTGTACTATTGTCAAGTGCACTATGACTACGAGAGGGATTAATTTAAGTATTTTAGAGAGTATTTGAAGTTTTGTTGTTGCTGTGATACCTTTGTAGTGAAATATTTTGTTTTGCCCTATTTCGAGCCTACAAAAACAAAGCAAATTTCAACTAGGTTTATAATTCTTCGAAGTAGTTATTGTGTTTATAATTAGTTTGAACTTTTGTATAGAGAAGTATATGTATGAGTTGTTTGGTTTAAAGGGACAGTATCCGTTGTTTCATAGATTCTGAGTTTGTTATTAAGCTTTATTAAGAGGATGATGGACCAAGTGTCAATGCTAGTATTGGAGATGATAATAGTAGTGTTTTCTACAATAGACGACAACCCTAAAACACCCCTAAAAGTATAGATGAGTAAATTGATGGGATGGCTAACCTTATAGTTGATCTTATTAGAGTTGTCCATGTGTTGGCCTTTCAACCTACTATGGCCATGCAAAATACTCTCCAAGCTGCTCGACTTGCTAAAGGATAGATCCCAACTTGATAAGATCGAAGTGGAGGAGTAGGAGGACATATGTAGAGAAGGATTGACCTAGGTGATATGGATGAAGAAGGAGAAAAATAGTACCATGAGGAAGAGGAGTGAACTCGAGCACCTTGAGCTACTAACCATGTAAAGCTTCATATTCTAAGCTTCAATGGTTCTATAAATGCTGATGACTATCTAGATTAGGAAGAGAAGATGGAGCATGTTTTTTATTATTACCATTATGAAGATCGCGAGAAAGTGAGGACTATTGTTGTAAAGTTCTTAGGTTATGCCATGATGTAGTGGAAGAACTTCTAAATTATGAGAAAAAGAAAAAGATGTAGGAAAGTAAATACTTGGCCTGAGATGAAGAGGGTACTTGCAAACAAATTCGTGCCGGATACTTACTTATAAGACACCTTTGCTTAACTTCAAGAGTTGAGACAAGGAAGCTAATTTATTTTTGCATTTGTCCTTTCTGCTTGACTTTGAAGTAAAGGAGTAACATCATTCTAGGTTTGATGAGTATTTTAAGGAGTTCCAAATACTCACAGTTCGATGTGAAGTGGATGAACCATTAGCCTGAATAATATCCAAATTTCTTATTGGATTGAAAAGCAACATCTGAGATACTGTGGAGCTTCAACAATTTACTACATTGGATGTGGCTATAAGAATAGCCGAGTGTATGGAAAGATAGAGGAGAAATCAATCGAGCTAACCTGTATAATCAAGCTGACTCATTTAAGGAAATTACTGAGCTTAGCAAAGTGCTAAGCCAAGTAAAAGAACAGATGTTAGGGCCAAATAGAATAGCTGAACAATTGATGGTGGAGTGCTACCAAGAACTTATGAGAAGGGATTAAGATTTGGGAGGAAGACAAGTTAAATCAAGTGTTTTAAGTGTTAAAGGTTTAGACACATGGTTGCCTAATCTCTAAACAAAAGAACTATGATTATCAAAGGAGACATTCTGAAACTTGAAGTGGATAGTACTGATGAGAAGCCTGAGGAGGAGGTTGTTCCCAAGAAGGATACCACTTAGGAGGATGAGCTTGTCGAAGAGGATGTGTTTGCTAATAATCTAGACAAACTAACTTTGGTTGTCTGATCTATAATGAGTATAGAACCATTTACCAAGGAGGAACAAAGAGAAAACTTGTTCCACATTACTTACAAAGTGAATGAGCAAGTTTGTGCACTTATAGTAGATAGTAGGAGATGCACAAATGTTACATCTACCAACCTAATTCGAAAGCTCAAATTGCTAACCATCTAAGACTAACTGCATTGGCTAAATGAGAAGGGAGTATTACATATCACCTAGTAAGTACTGCTGCTAATCTCTATTGGGAACTATTTTAATGAAATTCTTTAAGATGTGCAGCTCATGTGTACATCTCATGTATTGTTAGGTAGACCTTGTCTAATTGATTGGAGGGTTATTCATGATAATTTCAAGAACACGCATGTGTTTGAGAAGGATGGGAGGAAAATTACCTTGAACCCTATAAGCCTGAGTCAAGTAAATAAATTACAAGCCATATTAGCTTGAGGATCGAAGAAGGCTTTGGCATTGAGTAGAGTCGAGCTTTGAGCAGCCATCAAGTTTGACTTGTCGACCTTCCTATGGGTAAGGAGACTATTGGAATTGAAGGAATAAGTGAAGCTGCCAAAGGAGGTCAAAAAATTGCTTGATGAATATTCTAACTTGTTTCTCAAGCAATTACCCAAAGGATTACCCCCATTTTAAGGTATTGAGCACTATATTCACTTAACACCTAGTGCTACACTACCAAACAAGCTTGCTTATAAAATGAATCTTGGACAAGTTGTAGAGCTCTAAAGATAAGTCAATAAGCTATTAGAGAAGGGATATGTATGAGAAAGTCTTAGCCGTTTTACTATGCTTGCATTGCTTATACTAAAGAAGGATGGTACTTAATGTATGTATATAGATAGTAAAGCTATCAACAAGATTACGATTAAGTATAGGTACCTTACTTTGAGGCTAGGCAATATGTTAGATGAACTGGGTGGTGTTAAGGTGTTCAATAAGATTGACTTGAAATTAGGATACCACCAAATTTAAATAAGGAAAGAGGATGAATGGAAAACTACTTTTAAGACGTAACATAACTTGTACGAGTGGATGGTCATATAGTATGGTCCGATGTAGATGAACACATGACGTCCAATATCGTACAAACTAAGGGAGAAGGTCTAAACCTTGAGAAGATCCAAAGGATAAATGATAGGCAAAGGTTGAGCTGGGTCCTCATGCACTAATGGTAGATATGACGCACCAATACCTTACATGAGCTCTGATCGCACTTGATATGATGTACAAGTGTTGCTTGGGGTCATTTGCCACTAGTACACGCTAATTGGCTTAGATAAGAGTAGTTGAGAGTATGCAAGATACACTTAGCTCACGCAAGAAGAAAAATGCTTGAATGTTGATTGTATTAACTTTTGCGACTATTATAATACATAAGTATTTATATGACCCAATTAGGGTAAGTTCTAGGTTAGTGTAAATTATAAAAAAGATTCCTACTAGTAAAGGAAAAAGAATAATTTACAAGGGTAATGTTGTAAACAGGAAAAAAGAATATCCATTGATAGAAAAGGATAGTACGAATGTTAGGAAAAGATAATGTGCTTGTTAGCTATTCATTCTATGGTTCCAATGACATTGCTGGGTGGGCAGAGTAGGTTTTGAATAGGTTAAGCTGGCATTAGCAATTTGGTAACTCAGATATTTGAGACTAAGGAAGAGTTGGTTTAGTCAGTAACTCATTGTCAAGTCAGCCTTGGGAGGTCGGCTTTGGAGAGTTGTTAGCTTGGTCTCTACATAGATCAGGTCAACAGTATTCTAGTTTGATTCTTGGACAGGGGTGTTGTGGAGAGGTTGGCTTGGCATGTCGGCTTGTCATCATAGTAGCTTCTTGGATGATGTAGACAACAAAGTAACCTAGCAGGTTTGATTGGGAAATGCACTGCTCCTTGATGTTCAACTCACCTCGAATAGCTCGATGAACCATCTAAGCAAGTTGTAGAGCTTAAGAGAGCGTGATTAGTCTATGATCCCTATAATCCCCTCTAAATTATTTAAGATTTGGGATCAAATTTAGCTGAACTCCATGTTACTTGTCTTCAAGAGTATACAGATGGAGATCAACAATATTAAAGGAGTTCGAGACTCTACACTCTTCTAGTAGTTCAATCTTATAGGCATTATGATTGATTTTTTCAAGCACTTTAAAGGGTCTGTTGGCCTTAGGAGATAACTTGCTCTTCCTCAAGTTAAGGAATTGTTCCTTGCTAAGGTGGATCCAGATTAGATCACTTGGTTGAAATTCTCTTTTCTTCCATCATTTGCCTTATCTCTCGAGCTTAGAAGCAGCTTGGCTTAATTGTTCTATAACCTTCTAGTATATGGCTCTGATGGCCTTGACTCCTTCTACAATTGGCTGGTCATCATCTAGGCTTAGAAGGGGTATTTTGTCCATTGGGAGCTTGGGGATGAACTCATAGGCAACCTCAAATGGAGACATGTTTGTTATGCTATGGGTGATCCTCTTGTAGGTGAACTCTATGATCAGTAGGCACAAATCCTAATCATCTATGTTTCGACCAATGGTAACCTGTATTAAAGTTCCTACTATTCTATTGACAACTTAGTATGTCCATCCATTTGTGGATGATAGGACATACTGTACAATAGTTTGGTACCCATATGTCTCCATAATATTCTCTAGAAGTGGCTCATGAACTTTGGGTCTTTGTCTAAAGTTATGGTTCAAGGTACTCCATAACGCTTAACTCCTTCCTGCAAGAAATGAAATAGCCAAAGAGTTATTAGTTTTTGTACAGGGCACAAAGTGTGCTATCTTGCTAAATCGATTTACGATTATCGTGATAGAGTCCTTTCTTTGGGATGTCCTTAGCAATCCTAACATAAAGTTCATACTCAGCTTGAACGAAGGTTTGATCGGGATAAGCAAGGGTAAATAGTACCCTTACTCAGCTCGACTCTTTTCTTTTTTGCACGTAGCACACCTTTCCAACACAAATTAGATGTCTCTCATCATTCTTAGCCAAAAGAATCTTAGGGATAGTACCTCATGAGTATAGTGTTGGCTAAAGTGACCTGACAATCCTCCTCTACACACTTCATGCACTAACAATTCTCTCATGGAATAAGTTGGGATATGTAATTTTCTCTTCCTAAATAAGTATCTGTTCTCCTTGTAATAGCCATTGATTGCCTTTAAATAGGGCTATTGAGTCTTACCATTTGAAATCTTATATTTTATCCTTTACTCAGTTAAATAGGCAAGTGTACCTATTGTTTATTAGTACGAATAAGTATAGGGTTATCTCCACTAGGAACAAATTCAAACATTAGTACCAATTATTTTTCCTATTAACTAGTGAATCGAATGTTCAAACAATGTAATTAAACTAATTTTTACAACTAAACTATGCCAATTCTACATTTACACCAAGAAAACACAACAAAAAGGATTATAACACAAAAACAACAAATTACAAAGTAGGTTTACTCCATCATATTAACATGAGTTATAAACTATCTATCATAACAATTACTCATCTATAGGAATTCTCTATTCATGAGTATTCTTATCAAAATTACTCAATTCCAATCTCAATTATGTTCCTTAGAATCTCTTCTAAAAGAATAGACAAGTCAAGATTGCATGAAAAATTCATTAATATCCTTACATTCCATAAAACATGTAGCAAACTTCCTAATAATATCTCTATTAGTAGGAGTAGTTCATTTTAATGACTAAGATCTACTCAGTGGAATCATTTCTCAATGTATTCCATTGAGATCTACTGTAAGATTATGTTGTGCACCATACTATCTTAACTTGTATGAAGTTCTAATCACCAGAAATTCATAACTATTAGGATAAACAACAATTCAAAGTACGTTTATGTTAAAATGACTTCATAAACCCTAAATTATTACTTGCACAAGATAGAAAAAAATGAACACAGAGACATAGGAAAAATAAAATAAAACATAACATAGGAGAAGAGATAAGAAGGAAACCCCTTTTGATTAACTTGAAGAATCTTGATACAACAATACACGGACATTAAATTCTTTACAATTCTCTTGAATTTAGTAAAGAATAATACACAAACTTATGTTACAATACAACTACACTAAGAACAAAGAAGAAAATAAAATGGTGTTGATTATGATGATTTGATGTAACTCTCTCTTTTGTTTAAAAGTTATGGTATATTTATAGTCTTCTCATTAAAGGGCTTGAAATATACCACTTCAAGACACCCCCCTGGTGTTAAGACCTATTTTATGCATAAGTTTATGTAAAAAAGTTAAAGAAGAACAATAATGTCTACTCCCAATATGCCAGTAACTTGGAGTGTGATAATCTTAGAAAATAAGAATCTATTCTAATCATTGTCGTGATCATAAATGTGAACTCCTCATTGCAAACATATCATCTTAGCATGCTTGTGATAGAGGGCGTGATCAGTGCTGGCTATTCCAATCTTTCATTATCAAACCCGTGATATTGTGTATCTTGATTTTACTTTAAGGTTTTCTTCTTCTCATGGTTGTGATTGCCTTAAAATTCATTGTTTTTTGTGTAAACTTCATCTCCTTGCTCTTGATTCACTTGAAATCAATACATTACACAATTAATTACTAAGAACATAGGAATTGAATCACAATTATGATATGCTTAAATATGTCTTGAAAGCGTAGAGTAATTTACTCTTATCAGTTATCAAATGTTCGTCCTTCCTCACACTTAGCATAGATGGGACCAAAATGTGGATCCTCTGCATATAAATGCTTTATCATTGAAAAACCAAATAGCCTGGTTTATAGCTCAGTCAAGAGAGAATGTCCTTTCAATAAGGCGTTAGCCATTATATTGATCTTCCCATTCTTGTACTTCATGACATAAGAAAATCCCTTCATGATCTTGACCAATTTGGCTTGTCTCTAAGACAACTTAGGTTGGCTTTTCAAATATCTCAAGGATTCATAATTAGTGTAAATCATAAATTCCTTAGGCAGCACATGGTATTGCCATACAATTAGGGCTTGGATCAAGGAGTAAAACTCCTTATCATAAATAGAATAGTTGAATGTAGCTCCTTTAAGTTTCTCACCAAAATAGGCAATAGGTTGGCCTTCTTGCATCAACATGGCACCTATGCCTTGTTCAGATGCATCATACTCCACTTCGAACACTTTATTAAAGCTTAGTAAAGCTAAAACAGGGGCTATAGCTAGCTTTTCCTTCACCTCCTCAAAACTCCTTTACTCTTTCTATCCCGATTTGAACTCAAAATTCTTCTTTGATGATTTGGTGAGTAAGGCTATGATCAGACTGAAATTCCATATAAATCTACCATAGAATGATGCTAGGCCATGGAAACTTCTCACATCGACTAGAGTGCTTGACACAAGCCATTTGGTGATCGCTCTTATCTTCTCATCATTGACTCATATTCCTCTACTACTTACAACAAACCCTAGGATAATTACCTTAGGTCAGCAAAAGTCACACTTCTTTAGATTGGTATAGTGCCTTTTAGATTGAAGTTTTTTAAAGACTACTTGAAGATGCTCTTGATGAGTGTTTAGATTAATACTATACACTAAGATGTTGTTGAAATAAGCCGCCATAAATTTCCTTATCAGTTCTTAAAGCAAATGATTCATTAGTCGTATAAATGTGCTCGGTATGTTTGATAGTCCAAATGGCATCACAATCCATTTATACTATCCATGGCATGTTTTGAATGCGATCTTCTACTTGTCACCTTTGTGCATTCAAATCTAATGATATCTAGGTTTGAGATCAATCTTAGAGAATACTCTTACTTCATTTAGCTCATCCAACATATCATCAAGCCTTAGTATGGAATACCTGTACTTGATGGTGATGCGATTGATTACTTGACTATTTAAATACTTGATGGTGATGCAATTGATTGCTTGGCTATCTACGTGCATTCTCTATGACCCATCTTTCATAGGTACTAACAAGGTTAGTATGGCATAGGGGCTAAGAGATTCTTGCACATACCTCTTCTTCATCACCTCATCTACCTGCCTTTGCAACTTAGTAGTCTGTTTAGGGTTCAGCTTATAGGTAAGCTTGTTTAGTAGTATAGCTCCTGGCTGTAAGTCAATTGCATGTTTGACGCTTCAAATAAGAGGTAGTCCTTTCGGTAGCTCACCTGGGAATAGATTAGTAAACTCATCCAATAAGATTTTCACCTCAGTAGGCACCATTCCCTCCTTGGATCTCACTCTAGTAACCTTTTGACTAGCAAATAAGTCAGCACTTTGAGTTCCATCTCTCTTTTCAGCTTAGCTCGAGTCATCACCAAAGCCTCTTTCTTCAGGACTCGACTCAATTAGGCTTACATGATTTTTACTTGTTCGGTAGTCATAAGGCTCAACTTCACCCTCCTACCCTTATACTTTAAGGAACATGTATTCCTCCTTCCATCATACATCACGGTTTAGTCAAATATCTATGGTCGTCTAAGTAGAATGTGGGATGCACTAATGGGTAAAACATCACAAAGCACTTCATCTTGATAGGGCTTAGTCGGCAACTTCAATTGCTGACCATGAAAGCAGAGGCTGCATTGGTATAACTTCTACTATCAACAATAAGGGCATAAAGCAACCCATTCACCTTACATCTAATGTGGAAAAGATTCTCTCTCCATTTGTCCTCGGGCATAGGACTCACATTCATTGTCCTCTTCAATACTAAAGTGGTCGGCATAAATTTACCTTCCTCACTATAAATAACTTCCTCCTCCTATGATAGTTTGGTCTACCCGGTCTCTTTTGGATCTTCCACTTCCTCATCAGTACTATTTACCTCAACAGTTAGCACTTCACTTAGGATCACCATGGTTCTTCTATTTGGATACTGATCAACTATGTGTCCAAATCCTTGGCATTTGAAACACTTGATCTCACTCATCTTTCGTCCTGAGCTCTAACCTCTCTTAATCTTCCTTAAGATCTCCTTCTCCTCTTCTTTGGCATTTTGAGTAAGTTGGGTCTTAATAACCTTACTTAGTTCTAACGGCATAAGTTTACTCAAAACAAATCGGCTATTGTTGGGTCAACTAATAGGGGGTCGAAACCTTCCTATTCGGCACCTCTCGATTCTCTAGGCAGTTCAGATTACATCATCAAGTGATCCAATATCCATGGTATCTAAAACATCTCCAACCTTGTATTTCAATCTATTAATGAATCGAGATATAACTCAGTTTTTGGGCTTCATAACTTCACATCAGATTATTAACATTTGAAATTCTTTTACATATGCATCAACAGTCGATCCTCCTTACCTTAGCCCTTGTAATCTTTTGAAGGCATCCTATAAATAGTAGCTCAACACAAATCTCCTCTTCATGACCCTCTTCATCTCATCCTAACTCCTAACTTCATGCTCTCCTTCTCTTCTTCGAGTGGCTTATATGTTCTTCCACCATAAGGTAGTATAACCAGTAAATTGCAACACAACAAGTTTAACATTTACATCATCTGGTACTTTATGGCATGCAAATTGCTTCTCAATCTTATCTATCTAATCTAAGTAATCTTTACCATCTCTACTTCTAGAAAAACTTGGAATGCGTATTCTCAACCCTTTAACTCTAGGGGTTCGAAGATTCCTTTCTTCTAGTTCATAATACTCCTCCACTTTGTCATCTCCTTCCTCTTATTCCTCTTTAATTTCATCGAGTGCTAACTTACACCTAGCAACCTTACCTATTCCTTTAGTTCGAGGTAGTCAAATTGGAGCATTAACTCGGCCAAACCAAATATTGCCTCTCTCAAGTTGTTCACATTCTCTACATAGGCTATTTCTAGATTGCTACCTATCTTCATTTATGATAGTCAGCAAACTAGCTACGAGGTTGATGTGTCTGTCTAGTTGGTCACTTATTATTGGGGTGTAAAGCTTACTTGTTGGCCTTAGCCATTCTAAACACTACTTTCTTTGTTGCCCAAAGTTTCTTGAACACTTAAATCAGACATTGTTGACTATCTCATAAGATTGATGGTTGAACTACCACTCAAAGTTCACTCCATGAATAATAACTAATACTCCCATTACTATGTCCACTACACATGCTAAATAAGCAATTACTTTTACTTTATTTTTATATACAAGAAATAGGGGAAAGTTGAGTACAGAATTTTTTTAACACTTTTCACCTACCAAACTCTTACGTTAACAAAAAACCTTCTAACATACGAAAACAGTAACAAATCACTCAAAGAACAAAGTAACAAAGACTAGATTTGAACATAGCTAGGCTCTAATACCAAGATGGTATGGTTCAATGTAGATGAACGCATGATGTATGGTATTATATAAACTAAGAGGCAGGTCCAAACCTCAAGATGGTCTAAAGGATAAATGATTGTTGATGGTTGAGCTAGGGTCCTTATACACTGACGATAGATATCATGCACCAACATCTCACATGAGCTTTGGTTGCACTTGATATGATGTATAAGTATATCAAAGGTCACTAGCTACTAGTCTATGCTCAATGGCCTAAATAAGAGTAATCGAGAGTAAGCAAAACACACTTAGCTCATGTAAGAAGAAAAATGTTTAAATATTGATTGTATTGACTGTTGCAGCTATTACAATACACGAGTATATATATGACCCAATTAGGGTAAGTTTTAGGTTAGTGTAAATTATAAAAACGATTCCTACTAGTAAAGGAAAAGGAATAATTTATAAGGGTAATGTTATAAACAAGCAAAAAGAACATCTATTGACATAAAAGAACTATATGGATGTTAGGAAAAGATAGTACGTGTGTCAGCTATTCATTCTATAGTCCTAATGATATTACTAGTTGGGCAGAGCTGGTTTTGAATAGGTCAAGTTAGTGTTGGCAGCATAGATATTCATAATTGGGGAAGGGTTGGTTTAAGTGGCGGCTCATTATTGAGTCGACCTTAGGAGGTCGACTCCCAAGAGTTATCAACTTAGTCACTACACAGATCAAGTTGATAATATTCTGGTTTGATACTTAGATAGGTGTATTGTGGAGAGGTTGGCTCGATACATTGGTTGGTCACCTCAGCAGCTTCTTGGATGATATGGAGAGCAAAGTAAGCTAGTAGGTCAAATTGGAGAATACACTACTCCTTAGCATTCAACTTACCTTAGATAGCTTGATAAACCATCTAAGCAAGTTCTTGAGTTTGGGAGCGTGTGATTAGTCCATGATCCTTATTAGCCATGCCTTTTAGATTATTAAACGCCCCGAGCATTTTTAGGAGATTGATGAATCATGCTTTGAGAAATCTGATTGTGAAGTTTGTTGTTGTCTACTTTGACGACATCTTCATATATAGTACCGACTCGACTAGCCATATTAAACATCTTTAAGTAGTCTTTAATGTTCTTTGAATAAAAAGATTGTTTGGTAATTTGAAGATGTGTTGATTTTGCTAAGAGAGGTGGTTTTCCTAAGTTATGTAATTGGGGGAAGAGGCCAACGAGTTGATGATGAGAAGATTCGAGCAATTATTAAATAGCCGACCCTAATCACTTGTGCTAAAGTGAGAAGTTTCCATGGACTGGCATCCTTTTACCAAAGATTTATCAAGGGTTTTAGTACCATTGTTGCACTCCTTATAAAGCTGACAAAGAAGAACATAGATTTTAGGTGAGGAGAGAGAGAAGAGAGAAGCTTTACTAAGACCAAAGACAGATAGACCTCTACACCTATATTGACTTTACCTGACTTCGCGAAGATTTTTGAGCTTGAATATGATGCATCTTATGTAAGCATAGGCGCTATCTTGATGTAGGAAGGTCAACTTGTAGCTTACTATAGTGAGAAGTTGAGAGGACTTCAATTAAACTACTCAATATATGACAAGGAGCTCTTAGCCCATATTCGAGCACTCTAAGTATGGTGATATTATCTATTGCCAAGGGAGTTTGTCATTTATACAGATCATGAGTCCTTAAGGCACCTTAAAAGTTAGATCAACTTATCAAAGAGGTAAGTGCGATGGGTTGAATTTTTAGAGGGATTCAACTTTGTGATCAAGTACAAATAAGATAAAAACCATGTGTGAGTCAACACTTTATCACACCAACATGTTCTTCTAACCAAACTACAAACTAAACTCTTAGGATTTATAAGCATTAAGGAGCAATATCCTCAAGATCCCCATTTTGGTCTTATATTTAGATAATGTGTCGAAGGAAGAACAATGGATGACTATTACATAGAAGATGGGTATCTATTCTAAGGAGGCAAGTTATGTGTGTTGACTTACTCTTTGAGAGAACTACTTGTTAGAGAAGCTCATTCTGGTGGGCTTTTTAGACATTTTGGGGAAAAGCAAACATATGAACTATTGAATGAAAGATTCTTTTGGCCTAAGATGTGGTGAAATGTGCATCAGATTGTTAAGGGTTGTATTACTTGTGAGGGGGCCAAATGTTGAGCCAAATAAGGGAAAGTGATGCCTTTATCTATCTCGACCAGACCTTAGACTGAGTTAAGCATAGATTTTGTAAGCGGGTTACCATGAATTGCCTAAAGCAAGGACTTTATTATGGTTACCATAGACAGATTCAGTAAAATGACACACTTTCTACCCTACTCTAAAACTAATGATGCTTTGGCAATTTCTTTTCTCCTTTTATAAGAGATTATTCATTTGTATGGTGTTGATAGGCATTTTTCGATAATTATTATGTGGGCTCAATATCTAAGCCCGGTCCATTGACCTAGTCTAAAGACAATCTCTGTTGACTCACTATAAATACCAGGTAAGACTTCCGGATTTAGGGAACCTCTTCCATTCTCTCATTTTTCCTAACTATTGGACATTTCTCTACACATGACAAGAGGGCTGACTTAGGCATCAGAATGGCTATACCAAAGCACCCTTCAGCACCCTTTGAAGTTGTTTTCATGTTTTGTAGGTGTTTGTACACCAAGATGAAAATCAACCATTAATAATTGGTGCTGTCTATAGAAACGATTGTCATAGTTTATCGATGAATTCTTCAAATGATGTAATGTAGGGGAACAATTATCATAGTTTTTTCTTAGTGGAATTTCATCCCATACATAAATTTTCCTGAAACTCATGATGAGTCCTTATCAGATGGAGTTGGTGCGGCAATCCTATCCTTCTAAGCATTAAAGCTATATGATACCTATTCATTGGGGGCATGCAAAGGAAGAGCAACAGTAATTATAGTTGTTTCCTTCTCCAAAGTAGGGTAACCATCGTAACTTTGTCCATTATTCAATTCATAACCATCACTCTTATGTAAGTATTTTCGTAGTGGATAATTGCAACATCTTTTAGTGGTTTATAATCGTCATTGCTTGATTGGCAACTACAACTTTATCCTTTATGGCTGAGGGTTGAAACTTTGAATAGGGTTTAATTGTTTATATATGTATAAAGACTAAAGTTCCTTCATCATTATAGTATTACCAATTCTATATTTATCATATGGCATAAGCATCTCCTTTAATGAGCGGAGATTGGCCAAACGATCGTAGTAGCTCCAATGATAAAGTGCTGCATAATATTTTAGCACCTCATTCTTCTTTAAAAAATTTTCATGTTAGGACTCCATTGTAATGAGAGAGGAAGTGACAGACATAGTTAAACATATGGAAACCTTTAAGATTACAACTCAGTAATCCTCTCAATGTCACATCTCGGATAGAATGTGGTACAAAAGCCTACCAAAGCTTACGATCAAAGCGATCTTGGTGATTTAGGCACAAATGAAGCATATAATGGAAGTTGGTTTACAGCAACTGAGCTCCTTCATAGCTGATCTTGTGTGGAACCTAAGCCCTTTCACAACCAAGCTCCTTTGTAGCTGATCTTTCTAAGCTGTCCACAAATGTCCAGTAAACATACTGAGTGCCAAATGCCGAGATTTTCTATCGGCTTATAATGTTGCCGAGAGGCCAATGTGCTAGCACTAGAACTTATGCCGAGAACTTTCGAATGGCTGAAAAGCAGCTTGCATGTGTCGAGAAAATGAGTGTTGTGGTTGAATAGCAAGTGGCCGAGAGCTTTACCCAAGTTCTACATGAGTGGTTGAGTTTATCTAAGTAAAACCAAGTCATCAAGCTCCTAGTCGACTTGCTGAGTTCAAGTCCATGCTAAGTACCGAGATTTTTATCCATGTCCATGGCGATTGGCTGAGTTTATCTGAGTTAAACAAGTCATTAAGCTCCCAACCTAGTTTGTCTGAGTAAAATCAAGCATTAATTGTGTCTGGGTAGGATTGAACTCATGACCTATACCATGCTTAACCATGCCTCTTACCAGCTCATCTGGTTGTTTCCTCAAATCGTAGTGTAGATTTTGAAAATTGTCTAGGAGATAACTTCGTGCTACAACAAATTAGAATGTGTCTTAATAATAGGGTAATGTTTAGACTTGCAAGCTGAACCCTAAGTTTCGAGTTACTTTAAGCAAATTAGCAGTCATAATTTTTGAGGTCATTGCCGAACTCTTTTTAGCCAAGAATAGTCCATGGCAGAGCTGAAAAATTGAATTATCCTATTAAGCAACTTAAAACAATGAGAGCAATATGTTGAACAATAGCTTTGTACGAATAAAGTGATTGTCAAGCTAAATCTTTTGGCTACTAAGTTGGCTGAAAGGCTGAATATGTCCAGTAGTCGAGTGCCGTGAATATTTGCTGAGAAGTTATAAGTTATAATGCCGAACAACTTAAATCGAAGAACACTCACTACTGAATAGCCCCAAGTAAGCCTGAATGCCCTCCAAGCGAAGACCAAGTTGAGCACTCCTTATGTCAATCCCTTGCACGAGTTCGAGCGCCACTTGAATGTGTGGAACCGACTTGCATTCATGCCATGCCGACTGAGCTGGGGCCTTTTTTCTTAATACAAGGCCAAACCTTACCAAGACGTTTATGCTAAGTTGTTGAATGAGCATCTAAATAGTTGAACCTTTTCTTGTTAGCTCTAAAACCAAGCTTGTTGAGCTCCTTCATAGCTGTAAAACTTCAAGATATGGAGCTACTGACCTACCATAGTGTAGTAGCTGCCTTACCAGACCGTATACTATATACCGACTTGTACCTTCTAGATTCTAGGCTTCTAATAGCTGAGCAATTTCGAAGTTCGACTTTAGTTGAAACAAATTTGAGCTCCATGTTGAGCTATTGCTACCAATCTACAATAGAGCAGCCTTTTATCTAAATAGTGATTTATTGGCTGAATTGGTTGTCTGAGCAATGCATAGAGATTTAGGGACCTGCACCTAATATTGCTAAGCCTAATATAGGCAATTAATAGTAATTGAACTTTAGTGAGCCAAGTTGCCTAATGTTGAACTCCATTTGATGCATAAGCTACTGACATCAAGTACTAATGAGCTAATATGAGGCGATGATGATGCCTACTTAGTTCCAAGCACCCACATATACGTCAACTCTTGATTGATGAAAGATGGGTAAACACTTCATCACCGTTATTTTGATTTGTTCACTATCTGCTTTCCAATATATATGATCCAAATTATGCTCATGATGATCTATTATTGATATTCATGTTTTATTCTTGGTTTCAATACCAAGTTATGTTCAAGCATTTGTGAAAATTTATTTAACTCTTATTGTGTTCATTCAACCTCCTGTTAGCATGAGTATGATAACATAAAAACAAATTGAGGCTAAATAAGCATCCTCCATTTTGAGCCCATATAAACATAATATGCTAACGAAATACTCCTTAACAACTTTAAGTCCTACACATAATGGACAAAGAGTTAGTATAAATTTTATTGCTTAGTCTAATAGATAGACTGCGAACTTCTTGAAAACCCTAAGCTATTTAGTGGTGATGGGTAAAATACTCTAAGTCCAACAACTTACATGGATGACAAGTAAAAAAGGCAAAAGTCCCATATGTAAACGGACTAGAGGCCAACTAGCCAATTTTACGGCTCTATTTAGCACAGGTTATGTCTAGCTTAGACGACTTGCATGCTCCCTTGCCTCTTCAAGTGATTCGGCCTCTTTAGGCCTTCGCCTCTTCAGGTGTTCTCACCTTTTTAGGCGTTCTCGCCTCTTCAGGCGATTCAACCTCTCTAGGCCCTCACCTCTTTAGACGTTCTCACCTTTTCAGGTGCTCTCGCCTCCTAAGGCACTTTAGCCTTTTTAGGCCATCACCTCTTTAGGTACCCTCATCTCTTCAAGTATATCGACCTCATTAGGTCCTTGCCTCTTCCAGCGCTTCAGCCTCCTTAGGCCTTCACTTCTTTAGGTGTTCTCACCTTTTCAGGTGCTTCAACTTCCTTAGGCCCTTGCCTCTTCAGGCACTTTAGCCCCTTTAGGCCATTCCTGTTCAAGTGCCCTCATCTCTTCAAGTATATCGGCCTCATTAGGCCCTCGCCTCTTTAGGCACTTCGGTCTCCTTAGGCCCTTGCCTCTTTAGGCATTCTCGCCTTTTCAAGCGCTTTAGCCCCTTTAGGCCATTGCCTCTTCAGGTGCTCTCGCCTCCTTAGGCGCTTTAACCTTTTTAGGCCATCGCCTCTTCAAGCACCCTTGTCTCTTCAAGTATATTGGCCTCCTTAGGCCCTTGCCTCTTTAAGCATTCTCGCTTCTTCAAGCACTTCAACCCCTTTTGGGCCATTGCCTCTTCAAGTGCCCTCGCCTCTTTAGGTGCTTTAGCCTTTTTAGGCCATTGCCTCTTCAAGCGCCCTTGTCTCTTCAATGGCCTCTTCAAGCCATCACCCTCGCCTCTTCAGGCACTTCAGCCTCCTTAGGCCCTCGCCTCTTCAAGCGCTTCAGCCCCTTTAGGCTATTACCTCTTCAAGTGCTCTTGTCTCTTTAGGGTATTGGCCTCCTTTAGGCCTTTGCTTCTTTAGGCTTCAGGTACTTCGGCTTATTCAAGTCTTCACCTTTCTAGGCATACCAATATTTATAGGTGCTTCGATCACTCCAGTTTTTCACCTTTTTAGGCCTTTGCTTCTCTAAACGTTTTAACCTCTTTAGGCTGAGATTATAAAACCTTCTAGAAATCCCATGAAATCAGCCTCCTTAGATACTCTCTTTTTTGACTTCATCATTAATGAGAGTGAGGGGCAAGTGTTGATAGGAATTTTGGATAATTATTATGTGGGCTTAATATCTAAGCCTAGTCCATTGGCCTAATCTAAAGACAATCTCTGTTAACTCACTATAAATACCAGGTAAGACTCCCAGATTTGGGGGACCTCTTCCATTCTCTCATTTTTCCTAACTATTGGACATTTCTCTACACATTACAAAAAGGCAAACTTAGGCATTGGAGTGGCCGTGCCGGAGCACCTTCCGGTGGCCCTTGAAGCCATTTTCATGTTTTGTAGGTGTTTACGTACCGGGACGAAAATCAACCATCAACATACAGCATGTCGAGAAGTGTAGTATCAGATAAAGATCTAAAATTATTGGATAAATATCCAAAGTTTCAAAGCCATTTTTAGAGGACTCTTGGGCATCATATAGGGACTAAACTACTCTTTAGTACTTCCTATCACCCCTAAACTGTTGGCCAAACAAATGTAGTTAGCTGTACTTTAGGATCATTGCTTTGAGCTGTAGTAGGGAAAAACTTAATTGATTGGGTGTCTGTTTTATTATGGTGGAATTTGCTTACAATCGTATGGTGTATGATTCCACCAAACAAACACTCTTTGAAGTCATCTATGGCTTTAACCTAGAGCTACCCCTTAATCATGTCCTAGTACCTATGCTTAAGTAAGAAGACTTTGACATAGGAGCTCAAGCACAGTCCTTACTGTAGATCTATTAGAATGTTGCTCGACAAATTAACTAAGCTACTAAGAAGTTAAGAGAGAAGACTAAAGTAAGGAGGATAGTGTAGTATCAAGTTGATGATTTAGTATAGCTATACTTAAGTAAGAAGAGGTTTCTAAACAAGAGAAAAAATAAGTTGTCTACCTGAGCTGAAGGTCCTTTTTGAATAATCAAAAGGCACAATGACAATGCCTATTGATTGGAACTAGCTAAAGACTATGGAGTTTCCAATACTTTCAATGTTGTCGACTTAAGCCCCTATCGACCTGAAAGAGAATTAAATGAAGACCAACCAGATTTGATCCTAAATCTAAATCAACCTAGAAGGGATAATGGGAATCAAATAACTGGACCCTTGACTTGAGCTCAAGCTTGAGGTCTTGAAGGACTAATGAAGCAGATTCTCTCACTCCAGCCAACTCTAGTAGAAGCCAAGCTGATCCTCACTACTGAACAATTTCATTTACTGAGTCAAGCTGTTTCAGTGTTATCGACCAACATATGCCAAGTTGACTTACATTCTTCTTATTGTGCAGCCAATCCAAAATTAGCTCTACTTTATTAGTACTGACCACTAACTCAGTAGTACTGTGTCAAGACCCCCAAGATGATTCCAAGACCACATATCTTCAAAAGGACCCCTAAGTTTACTTGGTACCTCTACTTGGCAATCCCTAACCTAACCATACAATTTGTCTGCTTATGCCAAAAGCACCCCCATTGATCACTTGCCACATATCCAACCCCACATGAAAGGATTTGCTGCACTAATCATCAACTTCTTGGAAATTTCATTTGTACCCTTCATTATTCCTTATACTTTACTTCTTTTAGACAATACCCCTTTGTTGTCTCTTCCATTTTAGGTAGGATGCCTTAACTTTTCGAGTATAAATAACCTTTTGTAATATGTAGTTGCAACATCATCTAACATTAAATATACTTCCCTTTCGTTAGCTAGTGTACTTATACCTCTTTTCTTATGCTTGCTCTTATTCTATCCCTTAAGCAAGGCTAAGTGGTGAGTGACCTCACTGAGCTACTCATGCATCATATCAAGCTTGTTTTTTGAGTCTATAGGGTTTCCTTGATGCATCACATCCTTAGAATTATTCGTCGTTTGCTTGTTTATTACGTATTTTTATTTAGCTTTTTTTTTTCTTTTGCATTTCATCACCTTTCACTTTAAGCTTTCCGTAAGCTTGGACCCACCTTGATTCGTTCACCCTTATCTACTCTTGGCATGTCGTATTGGATGTGATCTAACTCCACAGTAATAAAAAAGCTCTTCAATGAGTTCTTGTCAAATAGGAAGTATAAGGATGCCATGTTTAATGCTATTCAGGATGGTGCTAGTAGGGCAAAGATAGATTGTGAGGTAGTGTATCTTCATATGGATTTTAATCTCCTGATCTATCTCATAGCAGGCCATCCTGGCAAGGACTCGGAAGGTGGTAAGATTGATGGTGAAGGGGATGTTGCTGTTGGAGGAGGTGACCAAGAGGAGGCCTGATCGATTGTCCGTACTTAGATTTTATATTTTTCTTTTCTCTTATGTTGTTCAATGTGATTGCAATGTCTACTCATTTTCTGTAAGGCAATTTTGATATTGGCCTAGAAATTTTGTACAAGTTTAACCCTAATGAATGGATAATTTGTTGTATCCGTAAACATTTCCCTTCATTGCTTCTTTGTTTTCATAATTTATGCTTGACCACTTATGGGTTCTTTGTGTTTTAAGAACTAAGCTCAGTATTCTCAGTTTGGGTAATCTCTAGTTAGGGGTCAGAGAGCTACATGGGTGTCACATCCCAGTTTAGCAAGGGATGTATCATTACACAGGATTACCTATTAAAAATTTCACTCAACTCGCTTATTCATTAAATGACAACTTTATTTATGTGATAATGGGGGTGTTACAACATAGTTTAGCTGGATATTTGGTTATAACTTATATGTACAAATTAATATTTACATGAAAACATAAACCATTTCTTTTTTTAATTTAATAGTAAGGCTTTTGACTTAGCATAAGTTCCATCCAAAAGTTACTAACTTTGACTAATGCTCTTAGGGTACATCTCCCTTAGTGTTGTGTCTTTCAAGATCCTACTAATTTGAGGATAAAATATTTTATCCCCTCAATTACTAAAGATAAGTGAGAGTGGATAACGACCAATATAACATTGACAATATCATAACTCAAACATTTCAATCATAACTAGTAAGTTTAACTTCACACATACATTAGCTTAACTAAGCATTTATTGCTAGTAATACAGTATGCTATACTCATGCACATGGCATGCAATGGTACCAATATCCTATGCTCTTCCAATATACTCATCCGATTAGTTGACATACTCGAGAATCTGGAGACAATGTCTAGGAACCTAAAGTTAACAGGGAGCTGCTTCGAAGTAGGACCCTCAACTTTGCTATCGAATTAAACTACTAAAGTAGTCAGGTTGCTTAAGCAATGAGAACCTATATGCTTCCAAAAACTGAGTTCATAAAGCCAGAATTTTACTTGATCACTTAGAAGCTTCGTTTTGAAAATTCTAGCTTGTAGGTCTCTTTTTATACCATGCCATGCTATGCTATGCAATAATAACTCAAGTATATCAATAAGCACAATCAGTTCTTAGGTTCTATTCAACATAACTATTTGAGTCTAGTTTTCAAACTCTCCCTAATGGAAATCTAATATCTTACTTAGGTGAACACTTAAAAAGTTGGGTCAGCAATCACTTAACTCTTCAAGTTAGTACAATCATTCATAAATACCACATCAACATTCAACATAGTAGCATAATAGTTTAACTAAGATATAGTTACCATCATTCAAAATCATCGTATTAGCATCTACTATAGTAGCATATCGATTCACCAAGATATAGCCATATTCAATCAACACAACATCAAATAGTACATAGTATTATAAGTAGGAATATATTTCCTCTAAGCATGGTGAGATCTACTTACCTAACCTTAACAATAGTGCAAAATCCTAAATTGCAGGACGTAGTCCTTCCTTACTTATCACACTTAGGAAAATATAAACATAGTCTCCAAGTCAACTATGGGTCGAACCCAAACTCTTACAAGCTTTTACTCTCATGTTTTTAAACTTCATTAGACTGTATTTTACTCATTCCTTATCCGATTTCAATAAACTTTACATTGTCATGATCATTATTTTAAGTACTATTAATATATCTTAAGAAATAAGATTGATCAATATGGTTACAAGCCCAGAAATACCCTTTATTGCTACCTCTTCGGTCGTTTGTTATCGTAACTTCATAATTAATCTAAATAAGCTTTAGTTCTAAACTAAAAACCCTAAAAATTATACTTTCTAAACTTGAACATCTATTTTATGCTTAAAATATTAATCTTATGCTATCTTATCAATTATCGTAATAGTACTATTTAATATTTTATATATTAGGTCAATATTAATATATAAGCTTATCTTTGGAAAATAAGTAATAAATAGTATATAAGGCTGATTAATTTCACAAAAAAATCCTATAGACTCATGAAATGTAGTTTAATTATTGATCATCAAGTACACTAAACTAGCTATTATCTATTTTTGCTAAAATAGTAGTTTTACCTCAAAATTATGGAAAATTAGGGAAAATAAAGAAATTTATGTGTGATATATAAACCAAGTGTTCCAAATATCCTTATAAACTTCTAGAAGTCAAAACATGTAGGGCTTATTCATTAATTTACTCAAAAACCAATTATTTTAACAATTCGATCAAAATAGCAGTTTTATCCAAAATAATTATAAAAAATAGTAAACAAGTATATTTTCAAAAATTATTGTTACCACAATTAAATATATATATATATATTAAGCGTATTATGTACAAAAATTGAACTTAAAACAACATTATCTACTATTTTTAAAATTTAATTCAATTTTCACCTAAATAGGGTAATTCCTTAAGCACCCTATATTTCCACTACCTATTTAATTAAAATAAAATAACTAAATTAATCTATACTAAAAAAAAAAAGGCTTACATTTTTCTAAATAGATTTGATATTTTTAAAAAATAAAAGAACTTATGGGCGAAAAATAAGTTCACTTGAACCAGCCATCTTTCGACTGCCACTCCTTATCTTGCTGGAAACACCTCCCAAATCACCATGCCACTTACATTAAGTTGTTGATAGTCAATTGAACTGCCCTAGACTTAATTCGCCCCTATTTTTTGTTTGGTTTTTATTTTATTTTTTTCCTAATTTTTTCTAATTTTCTAAAATTATGTTCTTGTGTTTTCATGTCCCTAAAATATTGCAAATGATATTTGAGGTCCTATTTATTGGTTTTAGAATTTTTGCATAGCAAAAAGTTAAATGACACATGTTATTCTCCTATTTTATATGTTGACTAAGCACTATGTGTCATTTCCATGTTATTTAGGTGTTAAGTCATCACTCTAAGTGATTCTCAAGCTACCACATCATTGGCTTTATTGATAAATTAACCTTTTTTCTTAAATTAATTATTTTATATAGCTTATTTTGGAGAAATTGACTTTATTAGTATACTTTTTCTAACTTTTTTAGCCTTATTGCAAAGTTTAGACTAAAATAGATAACGTTACCCAAAATCTTAAATTTAGGGGCTCGAAACCTAGGGCTATCATATTGACTTAAAATCCTACCCCTTTTATAAAAAGTTTCGTCCTCAAAACTTCCACAATCTAGGACATTCAAATTTAACCCTAACTTTGTGCTTCCACTATGAAACTCTATTTCTCACATCATATCACAATCATCAAATACTGTTAAAGGGTCAAATCCTTCAATACCAACTCCTATATTTTGATATCAGATTTATCAAATTGTGAACTTTCTATTTTGACTTACATATCTTATTACTTTTATCAAGCCTGATTTTTCACCCTTTTGGTTTTTTTATAAAATTAAGCCTTCTTTAAATTAATTAGTATTAAACTCTATCCGTTTAATATCGATCCTCGATTAGGGTTTAAAAAGGATCCTTTTTTTTTTTCAATTTGAAAAGATATTGGAGTCATCACCTGACCAAAGTTAGGAAAAAGAGTTAAGTTATAACTAATTAGGTAGATTGGTTATAATTTAGCTATTAGTTTAATAATTAAAAACCAACTTATAAAAACGATTTTTTTGAAAACTAAAGATTTAGATCCGAGGGCTAATTTATTAAACCCTAAACGGGTATTACTTTTTTAACTTCTTGAATTTAACTTCACTTTTCAAATGTATCCTTTTTTTTAGTTTTTAAACGACTAATCATATTACATGCAACTAAAATTAATCAATTTGCATAAATATCTAAAAAGGGAAAAAATAAAATTTTCCATATTTTAAGTCATCCTGTGCATATAAGTGCCTACATACCCGCTATTCGGGATCAAACTTTCGTATTTCATTTACCAAAAATATAACGGGTTGATCTAATTTTAATTTTGAAAAAAAACATGTCGAGGTTACGTTTCGATTTATTTGATGAAATTTCCTAAAGGGCCCTAAATTAGATTTTAATTTTGAAAAGTCTAAAGTGGTCTTAATTTGGAAAGGATCCATTTATTTTGATTTTTGAAAAGTTGTTTTTCCTAAGTGATAAAATGAATTTTATTTTACTCAATTATTTTATTTTATTTATAATTTACTTTATATTTATTTTATTTATATATTTATTATTTATTATTTTAGTTTATCTATTAGACTAAGTAAAATAGCAAATACATAAAATACTTCTTCTTTCCTTTTTTTTCTTTTTCCTTTTTTTTCTCTTGTGTTGTCTTTTTTTAATTTACAAGTACATTTACATTTTACAATAAAAGCCAATAAATAAATAATAATAATAATAAATTTATGAAAGGAAAACCAAAATGCAAAATGGATATTAGACCAATTTGGAGATAGGTACGTAGGTCGACATAATGGGGTATGGATCTTGGGTTCAGGTTGGGTTGAATCGAGTTTAGATTGGGTTGCGAGTCAGGTTGCCTGACCCAATTCAAGTGCAATGCACGTGAGAAGTTGGGAAAGGATAAGGTGATTGGCAGTGGTGATTCAAGGTGGTTTAGGGTTGATTTTCTTTCTAGTGAAGGCGTTTTTGTGTTGTATTTATTGGTAGAAGGAGGGTTTGGAGGACTGCCATGGCCAACGGAGATGGTTTGGTAGTGGCTCAATTTGGTCGATTAGGTGGTTAGAGTGCAGTATTTAGGAGTGTGTTAAGTATGGGTGGTCTAGCCGAGGTTAGCTTGGGCTGTACTCGTATGGGGTTTCGACAAGAGAGGTCTTTGTGTTCTTGGTATTGTATGAGAGAGATAGGTTAAGAGAGAAAGAGTCATGGGTGGAATTGTGCTGCAATATGAAGGGAGGATGGCGGTTTAGTATTTGGGTAAGGGTCGAGGGGGTGGCTATGCATTAGTGCTTGGTGAGTGGCCGAGAAAGGAAGTCAGAGAGTAAGAGGGTACCGTCGAGAGAGTGTGGTAGTCATGGAGGATGTAAGTTTGGAGGAAGGCTAAGAGAGAGAGATGTAGTGGAGCGAGAGAGAATCGAAGAAGAGATAGGTGAGAGGGTTTAGAGAGGGAGCGAGGACAAGGGTTGGTTTGAGAGAGTGCTGAGAGAGAGGAATGGTGTAGTGTTGGAGAGAGAGAGAGAGAGGTGGTAGAGAGAATTGGTCGAGAGAGAGGGGATCAGTCTATAGTGTAGAGAAAGAGTTGGTTTAAAGAGAGAGAGACAGCCGAGAGTGAGAGAGTCTGAGGGTGAGAGAATCGAGAAAGAGAGAGAATGTATCGTCTGACCTTTTTTCGTGGACTCCGACTACCCACCCCCCCTCCCCTGTTTCAAATGTCCCCCATTTTAATTGTTAATTTGTTTATTTAAAAAGAAAGTGAAGGGAATAAAAGGAAAGGGGAGAAGAAAATGCAGGGAAAGAAAATTTGTTGTCATGGTCAATCATAAAGTTCTATGTGTCACAATTAGATACGTGGCCTAATGACAGCCTGACATGTGACCATGCGTAAAGCTTAAGGGAGAAAAAGATAAAAAAAAAAAAACAACTTTCATGGCTCCGATAAGTTTTGAACCCCAAATCTCCAACTAAACCTAATGCCTTAGTCCAATTATTTTACCGTTAGGCCATTGGCCTGTACCTTATCCATATATGCAATTAAATTGCACATATGGACTAAGTTAACCTATACTAGATTTAAATTGAAGCATAGGTCTAATGGCCTTTTATTTAAATTAAAATTCTATTATATTCAACTTAAAAATTTATTATTTTCTAAATTCCCTATATGACTTTTGAAATTTATTATATATATTTCTAAATTTTTCCATTTTGTTGTTTTTTTTCTAAATTTCTTTTTTTTTTTGTACTTTTTCTTATTTTCTTATTTTTTGGTATTTTCTTAGACTTCATATTTTTGGGTTTTCATATTTTTTTATTTTTTTGTATTTTTTCCTAAATCTCTTCTTTTTAAGGTTTTCTTTAATTTTCTTTTTTTTTTTTGTATTTTTCTAATTTAGGACTTTATAATCTATTTTGAAAAATAAAGTGAGGGGGGAGGGGGCTAAAAATTAGGTATCTACAATTATCCCTCTTTCTGGTAAAGTTTGAGCAAAACTTTGCCATAAAAACAAAAAAGACACTATTTTTACCCCAATGATGGATTTCATCCTAAGAAGTACTACAGCTAACTAGCTGTCTTTGGCTTAGTTTACTAGGGATTTGGTGAAGAGAGGGGTGGCGTACTAAGAGTTAATCAAAAGACTAGAAAAAGAATTAAAGTTTGATCATACTCTTATGAACTGACAAACTAAGGTAAAATAGGCAAAGTGCTCCTTGAGCTGGCTAAGACCCTAACTAAGTGAGAAAACTTGGTTGTGCCTCAATGAGTTGACTAACTAAGGCGGGCAAAGTGCTCCTTATGCTGGCTAAAACCTTAAATTGATTGGGGAAAACTTGGTCATAGCTCGATGAGCTGATAAATTAAGGCAGGCAAAGCGCTCCAAGAGCTAGCTAAGACCCTAAACTAGAACCTAGCAATGTTCTACTATGCTAACTAAACTAGGAGGTACGTCTCTTGGGGACTAGCAACCTTAGAATTTGATCGATTTGGAAAACCTAGTAGTGCCTCACTAACCTAAGCGGGAGCATCTCTCGGTGACTAACAACCCTAGAATTTGATCGATCTGGAAAACCTAGTAGTGCCTCCTAGGCTCACTAACCTAAGTGGGAGCATCTCTCGAGGACTAATAACCCTAAAATTGGATCGATCTAAAGAACTTGGTAATGCCTCATTAGGCTCACTAACCTAAGTGGGAGTGTCTTTCGAGAACTAATAACCTTAAAATTGGATCGATCTAAAGAACCTAGTAGTGCTTCACTAAGCTCACTAACCTAGGTGGGAGCGTCTTTTGGGAACTAGCAACCCTAGAATTGGATTGATCTGGAAAACCTGGTAGTGCTTCACTAGGCTCACTAACCTAAGTGAGAGCATCTCTTAGGGACTAACAACCTTAGAATTTGATCGATTTGGAAAACCTAGTTTTAGAGAAAATTGGTGAAAGAAAGCACCCTATGGGCTTGCTAAAGGAATAGAAGTGTCCTATAGGCTCACTAAAAGAATAGAAGTGCCTCACGAGCGTGCTAAGAAAATGTGATGAAGAGAAGAGCCCTATTGGCTCGTTAGGAGCTAATTGAATGAAAGTGCCTAATGGGTTCGCTAAGGGAAAGCTGATGAGGAGATGCACCCTGTAGGCTCGCTTGAGAGGATTTGATGAGAGAAAGCACCTAACGAGCTCGCTAAGAGAAAGTTGATGAGGAGACGCACCTTGTGGGCTTACTTAACAGGATTTGACGAGAGGAAGCACCCAACGGGCTCGCTAAGAGAAAGTGATGAGGAGACGTACCTTGTAGGCTCTCTAAGAGAAAGGTGGTAAGGGAAGTACCCTACGGGCTAACAAAAGACCCTAAAGGAAGATGACGAAAAAGGGGTTGAAAGCCGCTTAGCAGCCTAGAAAGAAAGATGAGACGACACCATAAAGGCTAAAGGAATCCCTAAAATGAAAGATGGGATAGTACCTTAAAGGTTGGCCGAATTCCTAAGAAGAAAAAAAGAGGAGTTAGTGTTCTAAGAGCTTGTTAACACCCTAGAAAGACAAGAGAACGCCTTAAAGGATAGATAAAACCCTAAAAAGAATAGAAGAAGGGATAGCGCTCTAAGAGCTGGCTAAAATCCTAAAAAGAGAGGATAGTGCCCTAAAGGTTGGTTGGAACCCTAAAAAGAATAAAAGAGGGTTTAGTGCTCTAAGAGCTAGCTAACACCCTATAAAGACTGGTTAGCGCTCTAAAGACTAGCTAAAACTCTAAAAAGAATAGAAAAGGGGATGGCGCTCTAAGAGCTAGCTTGAACCCTAAGAGGAAATTGATGAAGGATTGAAGAATTAAAGGAAGGAAAGCAATTAGTTTTAAAAGACTTCTTGACTTGGAAAAGCATTTACAAGAACATTGTTAAAAAACCATTCATGAAAAAGGAAATAGGGATAGGCCTATTGAAAAAAAATTTAAGAAACTAAAACAAGGAAAAAATATCTAAACTATTAGGGTTAATTCAAAAAGACCACCCAAGAAAGGAAATGGATGGCAGAGATTAAAAGCTTGGCTACTCGAGCTGACATGGAGTTGACAAGAATTTTGTGACATGCCTTTACTTTCTCTCTCTTCTATTTTTTATTATTTTCTTTTTTTTTTTTAAGTTTTGCCAATAAGTATAAATTCTTATTAAGGAACAATCTTATAGCCGCTACTATCCTTAGTAATCATGTGGAGTTTCTTGATGCCCCTGACCCTAAGGCTTCTTATAGGGCTTTTATGATTTCGAGACATTTCTTTCTTAAGGAAGAGGTAACTCATGATTAATTTAGTCAAAGAGGTCTTCCTCATTAGCTCTTAGTCTAGATTTCACTTTAACTACAATTCCAAATATTACAATCCATTTTGTAAATGATATGCCATGATTAATCTGTTAGGTCTTTTTCAGTTAAACATTACGAATTTACGCTTTTGATTTGAGGGTTTCAAAAGGACTAATGAGAAAGCCTGAAAGAAATACTTTTATTAATCCTAAGTATACAAGTCAAGAACCTTAGGGAAAAATTAGAAGTATGCTCATCCTAGTTTCAAAAACAACTTTTATTAAAAATAGATTGTCTTTTAAGATTGGAAGAGCTTTTACTTACGTAAGGGTGGTACTATGGATAGGAAGGCCTTGTATGATTTAGTATAAGTAAGAGAGGCTTCTTAGTATTAGAGTGGATATGGAGATTTGGGTTTCTGGGCTTAGGAGTGTGATTTAGGGCCTTGTGTTTTCTAAGTCTATTTAGGCATTGACTCTCGGCCCTTTGATTTAGTTTAACTACCCTTATTACGATGTAAAATATTTCTTGGGGCTTTCCATCCTACACTTTTGGGCCCAATTCTATGGCCTCTTTTCTTCTCTTTTTTTCTTTTCCTTTTTAATTGCTTTGCCCCATTATCTCTTATTATTCTCTCTTTTCTTTTAGACTCCTAGAGTGATTATTGCCGAGTTTTTTTGCTTTTTGAGTGATTTTGGGCCCTAAATCCATGGATTTCAAGCGTATAGGCTTGAGGTGGTTGAAAAAAGGAAATTAGCTCTTCTTCATTTCAAAGGAAAATAATTTATTAGAAATAAAAGTCACTTTTGAATTAATGTTACTTACATAAGCATAAACCAATCCTACCCCTATCTTCTAATCAACGACCCTAACCTCTAAATTACTCCATTGTGGGGTGGTTCTTGATAAGGTTTGAATCTGAAAATTCTCTAAGTAGGTCCAATGGGGTAATCAATGGATGATTGTGTTTAGGATTTAGAAATGAATGCCTAACTTTACTTTAATCTACGTATCACATTCAAAATGAACCCCCTTTAAGGAATGAGTCCAAAGTATCCTTACCATTATATCGCTCTCAAAGTGCTCCAATGGTTAGTGTATAGGTAATAGTTTACCTCTTCTCTTCCCAAACTTTTCAAAAAGTGAGTTACTGGTTTCTTAAGGAGTAGTCTATTTTTTTATTTTCCTAGGATTAGGTTTTATACCCCCAGTTTCTCAAATTGTGCCTGTAAACCCCTAAAATTTTCGATCTATCTTTTGAAATAGACTCGAGTATGTTAGATAATTTAGGAGTTGATAAGGCTAATAAAAGTGAAAACTCTAAAAGAACTAATCAATCACGTATGATTCTTTTCTACCCTAAATGTATGTAAACACTAAAAATTTCATTCAAAAGTGATAAAAACCCTAAAATGATAACCTTAAAGACATATGAGCATTAATTCATCATAATATACCCTAAAACCCTAATTGATAATATAACCTTCATACTTTGTCAAATCATTGGTGAAAGATTAAAGATGACTTTCAATCATGCATATATATTTAGAATCCTTAAGTAAACCTTTATAAACTAAGATAATGAATCATAGATTACATTTATCTCCTAAGTATATGATTAAGATAGTCTTACATAGAGTTAAGGGTTTAGTTGATGCTTAAGTTACATCTAGTGAACATTAATACCTTAAATGACATTTTTCATCTTAGTTATACTAAGTAGTTTACCAAATGATGTATATAGGATATAAATACCTAAAGTAAGATCTCATCATCTATTTTTACTAATCAATTCACCAAATGCCTCATTTCCTTTCATTCCCTTAATTTTTTCCTTAATTACTACATTATGTGTACAAAATGGCATATACTTAAGGAAAGTTAACCAAGTCAATACATGTTGACCAAGGTCAAAAGGTTGACTAAGTCAACACATGTCAACTAAAGTCAACAATTTGAAAAGTCAACAAAAGACACTAATGCATAAGAAAATATCTAATCCATCTCATGATTCCTTTCCTTTTCTTTTCTTTTAGCTTTTCTTTTCCCTTCTCCTCTTTAATTGCTGTCCACTTCTTTTCTTCTAGACCCTAGCATCATCTTCATTCCAAAAGCAAAAAAAAACGAAAAAAAAAAAAACAAAGCAAAACCCCACCTCCATTGCTGTGACATCCCCTTCCCCTTTCACTTTGAAAAACTTTCCTCTTTGCCTCCATAATTCAAACATAAATTAAGGTATGTGATCAAGTTACTTTATGTTGCTTTATATTACTCATTAGTTAAGTAATTAAGTAGATTAGATAAGTAGATATATATTATGTATGATCTTATAGAGTAGGACATAAAGTTTCCATCTTTAAGTGTAGGAAGTTAGGAATCATGATAAAGAGGAAATGAATACATGTATATATACTCTTAAGTATATGTACATAAGGATATATTAGAAGAATACAAGTATGGGGACCCTTGTACATGAGTATTTACTATGTACATAACCTAAACTAAGACAAATTCTAACTATACATACCTATATTATACTAAATACACACCTGAAAACACAAAGGAATGAAATTAGGAAGGTTTTCTTAAGAGGAAAATTAGGCATACGAAAATTGTACAAAAAATATGTATATGACCATATAGATATATGAGTATGTATGTAAGTATAAATACGGTATAAGTATAAGTATATGTATAAGTATACTAGTATACATATAAGTATAGTAAGGATACATGTACATAGTAGTTTAAGTGAAATGTACATAAGACATTTAGACATTATGTAATCATGAGGTAAAGCATATGTAATTAAATGATGAGGTAAGCAATGATGTAATTAAAAGATGACATGAGCCATGACATAAGCAAATGATGATATAAGCAATAACATAAGCGATGATATAAGCATAAGCTTATAAAATAAGAACATAAGTATGTACATGTACTTAGGATCTAAAACTTTAAACCTTAATACACTTCCTAAATTGAATCAAACTTAATCACGTACGATTAACAATTAGGTGTAATCGAATAAAGGTTGATAGTAATATAAGTAGAATTAGGTAGATATATATCTAGAACCATTAGTTGAGTCAACCATTTATTATCCTTGTTATCTCGTAATGATCAGGTGATCCTGACGAAGGCGAAGATCTTCTGATTGGTTATTACGACTAGAGCGAGTCGTCATAGTCAAGTGAGTACTCCCGATGACTTTATACTTGTTTGTGCTTGTAGTTAGTACACTTAAATTGAATATCAATAACTTGATGCATAGGGTGAATCGAGTTAGGCAACCTGACCTGTAACCTAATGCAGAATCAGTTCGACCCAACCCAAACCCAAGATCATACCCTATTACACCGACCTGCATACCTAGCTCCAAATCGGTCTAATATCCATTTTGCGTTTCGGTTTTCTTTTTGTAAATTTGTTTTTACTATTATTATTTTTTATTTATTTATTGGCTTTATTGTAAAATGTAAATGTACTTGTAAATTAAAAATGAAAAGACAAAAGAAAAGAAAAAGGAAAAAGAGAAAAGAGAAAAAAAAAAGGAAAGAAAAAGTATTTTATTTATTTGTTATTTTACTTAGTCTAATAGATAAAATAAAATAATAAATAAATAAAAAGTAAATAATAAATAAAATAAAATAATCAATCAAAATAAAATTCATTTTATCACTTAGGAAAAACAACTTTTCAAAAATAAAAATAAACGAATCCTTTCCAAATTAGGACCACTTTAGACTTTTCAAAATTAAAATCTAATTTAGGGCCCTTTAGGAAATTTCAACAAATAAATCGAAAACGGTAAAAATGTAAACTCGACATATTTTTTTCAAAATTAAAATTAGATCAACCCGCTATATTTTCGATAAATGAACTACGGAAGTTTGATCCCGAATAACGGGTACGTAGGCACTCGTACGCACAGGGTGACTTAAAATATATTCATGCAAATTAATTAATTTTAGTTGCATGTAATATAATTAGTTGTTTAGAAATTGAAAAAAAGGGTATATTTGAAAAGCGAAGTTAAATTCGAGAAGTTAAAAGAGTGATACCCATTTAGGATTTAATAAATTAGCCTTTGAATCTAGATCTTTGGTTTTAAAAAAATCATTTTTATAAATTGGTTTTTAATCATTAGACCAGTAACTAACTTATAACTAATCTATGTAATTGGTTATAACTTAATTATTTTTTCCGACTTCGATGGGGTGGCGACTCCAATACCATTTTAAATTGAAAAAAAAAACAGTCTTCTTTAAACCCTTGTTGTGGATCGATATTAAATGGGTAGGGTTTAGTACTGATCAGTTAAAAAAAAAACTTAATTTTATAAAAGAACCGAAAGGGTAAAAAACTAGGCTCAACAGCTTGGTGACTCCATTGAAGATGTCAAGAGGGTTAACCACTTAAATACATTCCGAAGTTAAAATCGCTTTTCAAATTGCCCATGTTGTTTAGTTATTTGTTTATTTATTTGTTATTGACTTCATATATATATTTGTTTTAATTAGCATATTTTGCAAATAGCATACACCAGGGCATGTGGGGTTTATTTATTGTATCAAAGATGTAAGGTAAATGCAGTAAAACCTAGGTTATGTTAGGATCATAAGAGGGGGGGCCATTGTGTAAGTTTTGAGCGTTGTGGAGTAACTACCGTTCGAGGCTGATTAGGCCACGCCACTTAAGCTTATGTGACTAATGAAAGTGTTTTCTAAAAACAAATGAGGTTACAAAGCTTAAGGACCTTTAGGAACCCACCCTAATTGCATATGCTTTCCTCTAAGCATGAGTTAATACATTACCCTTAAGAAATTGCAACCTTACTGATTGTTCAAGAGTTTTTCTAAACAAGTTTTTAGAAATTACGGTAGGGTTGCAAGTTTAGGAATAATGTGTTAACCCAAACGACCTTAACATTTGGATATTTCCATTTTTTTTTTCTTTGTTGCATTGACGATTGATGCTTTTCCATAAAATGTGTAGAGGTAGGATGACAAACAACCAAGCAAATGATCAGGCGAACAATAGGCCATTGGATACCTGTAGGATTCACGAGTAGATATTGAGAGATGAAATTGCCTATTTGAAGGAAAAGCTCGAGTGTTCTAAGGCTCACAATTAAGCCTTAAGATCCCTTCTGGCACAAGTCATTGGGGATACTTATGAGATGATAAAGGACCTTGAGGCCCATATACGAGACTTAATGTAGGGTTTTTTCAGTTTAGATCTAGAGAGCTTAGAATAAGCATCAAATTATTGAATAAATGTTAGGTTTTCTACCTTTATTTTTGTATTCCAACCCTTTTTTTTTTTTTTTGAAAATAATAAAGTTCTCTCTAGTTCATCATTCTTCATTCTTTAACATTCCCATCTTTGTAAATAGTTCTTTAATAAATATTTATTGGACCACTATTCCTTCTCAATTAGGAAAATGAAAATAAAATCTATAAACTTGTAAATAGCACCCTAAAAAATCACTACCTTTATTTGTAAATAAATTTTCTTATTTTCTATGCAATAGAACTTTACTTTTCTCTCTCTTAAAAACAAATAAACAAAAAAAAAAATTGAAAAATTGCTAATGGCTATAAATCCTTAGGGGTTTAAGGAATCAATATAAGCTCAGGCCTTTGGCTCACTCAAGCAATCAGCCTAAACACTTAGCTTTTAATCCATACAAGGCCCTTTGATCTGTTAAGGAAGCCAACATGAGCCTTTGGCCCATTCAATGAACACAAGCTCTTTGGCCTACTTAAGTGGCTTTCAACCTATACTAGATCCTTCAATCTATTAAAGAAGCCAACACGAGCCCTTTGTCCTATCTAATCTAAACAAAGGCTACTTGGCTAAGAATTCAACCTAAACATAATCCTTAGGCTCATCTAATCGACTTACCTAAACACAAGCCAATTGGCCAGGTATCCAATCCAAACATGAACCACAGCCCATTAAGGCAGCTGACCTAAGTACAATCCTCAACCCTTAAAAGTAACCAAACTAAGCCAAAACCCTTAACCTATTTAGAAAGCTAAGCTGAATCATGAACCAAACCAAAACACAAAATCAAATGCTGGGGCATTGTTAGGACCCTAGAGGGGGCCTAGTAAGATAACCTAAAATTTCAATAACATGTGTGCACCCATGATATGAAAACTGCCTTGCAAGTTACAAATTGCAAGACTCTAAATAATAAATCACTAAGATTAATGATTTTCAAGTAATTAATTTATTGTAACACAATATAACATATAAATATAAATAACTATAGATATCTGATATCCCATAGTTCCTTAGAACCATAGAGAATCAGTATCCCCTATCAAATAATAAGACAGAATATACCAACATTATAAAACTGTAGGAAAAATTAAATTATATTAAATTCTAATATGTGAATATTTTCTATAAAGAATGATTATGCATCACTTATAAATATCTTAATTAATTCTAACACTAATGTACATATCTTCATCTCACACTTAGCACTTGAGACTTATCCCAATCCCATCATAAGTAAACCTACAAAAGAAAGACTATTGGAGAATAAGCTACAAGAGCTTAGTGAGCTATCCCTCATACCATATTGGCAAACAAGTTATTAAACAAATTGTTATAACCATATGAATGCATGCATACGCAGTATGCCAAACAATATATGCAGATGACTAGTACTGCATATAATATCGGATTTTTAACGCCCTCCAAGATAAGGGTTGGAGATTCATCAGCACCAATCACAACCGGGCTCTAGCACCTGGGTTTTTACCCATAACTTTGAATTCCATATTTCACAAAAATATATTTCTACTTCTAAAAGTCCAATAGTTCACAAAGTCCCAAGCCTAGTAGTGAGGTGGCCCTCGCAGTCCACACTTACTCCCTTCAGTGGAGATCTCTAGACTCGACCCTCAGCCATACGGTTGGCGTCTTCATTGCCTAGTAAGCCCGTAGGTTCGGGTAAGGTCATGTTGTACGAGTGCACTGTGCAGAAACACTTTAATATATATAAACAACCCCCATAAGACCTCTCTCTATCTTCGCGTGAAGTGACAGTCGAAGTAAGTAAATGCAATGCATGACCCTTTTAATTTAAGATAAACCAAATATAATTAGGTCAAATTATGAGGCGATCAATCAATATCAACAAACCATCCAAATCATATAAAAATCAATCATACCATCAAATCATCAATTATAGTATTTAACAATATTTCTTAAAATAATCAATCAATATCAAGCGCACGCATATCCTGAAAACCCATGCATCAAGTTATTGATATTCAATTTAAGTGTATTAACTACAAGCACAAACAAGTATAGAGTCATCGGGAGTACTCACTTGACTATGACGACTCGCTCTAGCTGTAATAACCAATCAAAAGATCTTCGCCTTCGTCGGGATCACCTGATCATTACGAGATAACAAGGATAATAAATGGTTGACTCAACTAATGGTTCTAGATATCTATCTACCTAATTCTACTTAGATTACTATCAACCTTTATTCGATTACACCTAATTGCTAATCGGCCATGTAGGGAGCAAATAAGGCATAGTGTTGTCTTCTCAATTATTTAAAAATTAAATACATAAAATAATGTGATAACTTGTCCATATGTAGTATAGGTTATGGCAACATAAGCAAAGTGTCTTATCACTAGCTTATGATAAGTTATCAATTGCTAAATAATTCCAACTCTAAATTGATAAGTCATTTAAGGTGATTAGTTGGTTCACTTATTTTCTTGCATAAGGCTTATGGATTAGGAATAAGGGAATCGTCTTATAAATAATTCTTTTAGGGTTTGATTCTTGAATTAAGTTGTAAGTTATGATTTAATTTTCATAAAGTTATGAAATTTTCTAGAGTTGAATAAATTTGTTCAAATTAAATTTCTAATTAATTAATTAGAATCATAAGTCCTTAATTATCTTAAGGTTTATGGTTTTGGGTGACTTATGGTCCATAGTTCTTGTAATCGAATTTTATCGTTAATAAACCTTCAAATTGGAAAACTAAGTTCATTTTTAAATGTAAACTTAAATTCTTAGTTTAGTTGATCCTTGGGAACGTGAAGTACTCTTAGTTGATTTACATGCCCGTTGAATAGTAGGGTTTACAGCCGACCTGATACCTTAGCCTAACCAAACCCTTTTGTACTTATCAATAATCTCCGGTTGCCGACTAGAGTAACATCCAGACAACAGCTCAGCCCATCTAACCAACTACTTAGTCGACTTAAATGCAAGCTATTCCCAACATGCCCAAGCTGAATTTACTTTGAAAAGGTCACTTGATCAACTCAATACTGTTGAGCTATCAGCTCAGCTCAACATCATCACTCAGCAACATCTAAGCTAACCAAACAGTTGTCCATCTTTTTGCAAAGCACACCACTACTAGCCATCCACCATTATTTTCAATTATACCCTTTATCATTCCTTGTACATTGGTTCTTTTGGACATTACCCTTTTTGTCTTTTCCATTTTAAGTAGAATGCCCTAGCATTTTAAGTATAAATACCCTTATAATATGTAGCTATATCATCTCATCATACATTTGATATTGAATATATTCCTTTTTGTGAACATTGCTCTCAACTTATTTACTTATTTTACTCTTATCCTAGCCCTTAAGCAAGCTTAGGTGGCAAGTACCCTTATTGAACCAACTCATGCATCATATCGAGTTAAGCCATGAATTCTCAAAGATTTCCTTGGTGTATCATATCCTTAGAATTTGTTCATGGGTTATTTGTTTACATTCCTATTTTTGCACATTTCCACCTTCATTCTTAAGCTTTTGGCAAGCTTGCACTTACCCCTTTGTGATCAACCTTATCAGTTCTTAGCTTCGATTCATATTATCTTGGTATTAGAGCGAAGGTTTATTTGGATAAGTTATATTTGAGCTTTTGTGAAGTAGTGTTTATTGTAGTAGTGTATTGAAGTTGCATTAAGGATTAGCTATGAGTATTTGAGCAAATAGCAGGAGTAGAAGTTTGGTGTAGTTCTATACTCTATTTTGCCTTGTTTTAAACATACAAAAACAGTGCAAGTTTTAGTTTGGTTTATTGTTCTCTAGAATAGCTATTGTGTTCACAGATTAGTTGAATATTCATGTGGAAGAAGTATGTGTGTGTGTGTTGTTTTGCTTGAAGGAACTTTATCTGCTGTTTCTTAGAATTAGAGTTTGTTACTGAGTTCTACCAAAGAGAATGACGACAATAATGTTGTCATCTACCATGGACAATAACCTTAAGGTACCCCTATAAGTAGTGACGAATGAATTGGTGAAATAGCTAACCTTATAATCGACTGTCATACCTTGAAAATGTGAAGTCATAATAGTCCCATTATGTGAGCCATCATAAGATAGAAACTATCCTTACAATTGTTATCCTAGACTTAGTTCACACCAGGTGTACTCAACTCTACCCCTTTAAAGCGTCTAAGTCGATACCTGTTTGATATAAACCTGTGGAGTAATCCTTTGAAATAATTTATTAAAAATAAATTTGCAATTTGACTTTATGAAAGAGTGGTAGTAAATCCCACAAGTATTTGTCATTTTGTATACAAACTAGAATACTAAATTTCATATACAAACTAGAATAATGAAAACCACTAAGCCCCTTGAAGAGTCTTGTTCAGTTTTCCTTTAAAAGTTAAGGAAGTCAATGATAAGAACAACAACCAGCCATTTCTTATTATACCTCACTCCTTATCCTAGTTTGCTAGAGCTTTAGTTTTAGGTAGGTACTTGTAATCCATTCAGAACCTATAAAATAAACTATAGGGGAATCAGCAACAACTTACTCGGTAAGTGGGGCAAAGACAAAAGTATACATCCAGCACATCACAAGTAGGGTTCTCAACAAAGTGGGTTAGATGTGATCAATGTACAAGCAAATGTTATCGTACGGTGTTATTCAGTCTATGTAAGAATAGAGAAATTACGCCCAATTGAATCCGAGTTGAGGAGATTGACGTCAAGTACTTAAAAATTGAAACCAAACTGAGGCTTTTATAATAGAGAACACCCTCCTCCCGTGACCACCTTAGAACCACTGCCCCTAACCTTGCTGCGACCTCCTCTCTTATCACTTAGTTTAGCTAAGGGTAAGGAAAGAACCATTTTAGCTATCCTTATCGAAGAGAGGCCATGTTTAACTCGAGAATCCTAGTCGTTACCCCTAGTGGGTTGTGATGCATACCAGGTTAGGTATTAAGTCGAGTTTGAGTTAGTTCATCTTTTTAAAGTGATCAACCAAGCTTAAATAATTCAAGCATAATATTCATTGAACAACCATAACATGAAGTTCATCTCCCACCACAGCCAATCGATACTCAACTACAAGCGCTGCATACGCATAAATAGCTATCTACAATTATAAGCCAATGCATACCAAAGTCTCCAGATATTCTGAAATAATATCCCAAAATGCTGTAAAGTATTAATCCCACTTCCCTATACTGAAGCTTACTTTGACAAATTTGGAATGTTAGGCCTTTAGTCACTCGAAAGTCCTATATTTATACCAAAGCTCATATTCAGTTTTTGTAAAATTTATGAAAACATTATCATTTTGCTTATTCTGTTAAACTATGTGCTAACTGCTATGTCACATTATCATCGATAAATATATGTTGTAGTCATATATATTAGCATTAAATATATGTTGTATTGTTGTAATATACTACTTATTTATTGTATCTCTTATTTATAAGCTTGAGTAGTGTGTATATCTATTTATCTCTATATAAGCTTATACTACATTATTGATAATAGATAAATTATATGTATTATAAAGATATACATTTTAGAATTTGGTAAAATGATATAAAGCAACGTCATATTGCAATTATAAAAAGATAATCTCCTATATATATATATATATATATATCCTAATAGTACAATCATATACATATACTTATAGGGAGAAAGAAAATCATATATGTGGTTACATATGTATATAGATTCTCTTAATATTAATAATAGTCAATGCTTGACCACATATTGATAACTTGCTAAAATGCAAGCCTAGTGATCTTAAGGTTATCAACTTGATCTCCAAAAGCAATTTGAGTTGCACATATTCCTATAAATAATTACTTGTTATTTATTATCTATCTCCTCTAATCATTACATTTATATATATATATATATATCTTCTTTTTCTTCATTTTTTTTAATAATCAATATATTGTATACCACCTAAAAACATCACGTTAAGTTAATGTTATTTTATTATATTAACCTTACAGAATGTAGATATGTATGGATGTATTATTATGTTGATTTATACTTTGCGTATCTATATGTCATCACCCAACATAGGCTAAATTCCTAAGATATGTATGTATATACCACGTTAAGGATGTAGGTAAATTCACATGTACCTTAATGTATGCAATAAAACATATTTACATATAGAAAGGACATACAAATATAGTTATATTTAAGTATATCTCTTATGCAAGTGTGTGGCCAAATACATATAGTACACATTTTACCTATTGGAATACATATAATATAGTAGGTTTTATAATATGCCACATTAGATACATATATATATATATATATGTATATCTTCTATAGCTATTTCTATATTATTTATGATGAACCCTTTTAATTGTACTAATAGATACATAATGCTCCATAAGTCAAGCTTTAGTTTGGGTGTTATAAACAATATACTCGTAAAAGTGATATCTCTCTTTGCTTTTTTTTTTTTTATAAGTGTAATTGAAATCGTGAGTAATTGTTGAGCATAAAGCAATCACCCATCCTAAAATAATCAAGTAAAGAATTTGGTTAAGATATTAAATCCTACTTACACAAGATGTCACAATGGAATCCTACTAATAATCTATGCCCTTTTTATAAAGTAAACTGCCATAATTATCTTCACAAAAATCACTATATATTAAGGAATATTTATATCATTTACTGAAAATCTTAACCTTCTTTATGAGAATTCACATTGAACACTAATATTACAAGTTGTCTAAAGAGTCTAATACACTTTTATTGGTAATTATACATATACACCATCAGAAATCAATTATCAATTCCTAAAACAGTAAGCATTTATGTTAATAAATTCCACGCTTACCTTCCTTTCAATGTTACTCGTAGTCCTTATATTGATTTTCTCTTTTTTTTTATGGTAATTTAATTGAGTTCCTAAGCTGCTAAATGTTCGTTTGTAGGATTTTAGAGCGATATATATGTTCAGAAGTTGAGTCGGCGAAAGTTTCGTGCAGTATAAGTATATATATTTATTATATTTGATAAAATTAGGTGTCCCTTTTATAAATCATAGCTTGCCACGTCTATATCCATGCAAAAATCTATTGGATTTGGATAATCTTGCTTACCTATTAAGGTACTACAAAAAGTAATTTTACATATTTATTTATATGATGACATGGTTACATTTTTTATATATATTTCTTACCATTGTCTTTTTTATTATCATTTATAAATTTTCTTTTTCTTTCCGTATGTAAATTTGGTGAGTTCATATGCATATATATTAATTAATATTTTATCATAGATTGCTAAGTTCAAGAGCCCCTTATTTTATCTCATTATATCATGGAATTCAAATTTAGAAGTTTCAACAAGTTCTCTACTATATTGAATAATTATTTTTATTATTTTTTTACTATTAAATGTTTAATAAAGTTTATACATTGTAATCTTCGTTTATACCCATTTACCTATTCTACAAGAACAAATTATTTCATAAGGTATACAATCTAGTCAAAAGCTAGTAAGTCAAGATTGTAATGCATTGGGTATTTCAAAAGAATTCAAATTCATCTATAAGTTTATTCAACTTATATATATTTAATACATACCATCTTACATGATTGAATCAAAAAGTGATAATTGGTAGGTTCAATTTATATGTCTTTATTAGAATTATTATTATTATTATTTTTATTGATCTTAAATTTTAAGACAAAGGCCTTAAGTACAAACTGGTTAATATTTTTACTTTATACATTACTCGTAAGCTAGTATACTTTTAATATTTAGATTTATGTGATTCGTTCATCCTATGTTTTTATTAGGTTCCAACTATTATTAGCTCGAATTGTAGGGTTTTACATCGAGCTTATTAGGATTGGTCATGCATTGGCCTTTTAACCTGCCAAATCCATGCAAAATACTCCTTAAACTACTCGACTTGCAAGAGGACAAAACCTAACTCGACAAGCTTGAGGTGGTGGAGTAGGAGGATAAGTACAAAGGAAGATTGACTTGGGCGATTTGGATGAAGAAGAAGATGAAGAATATAATGAAGAAGAGGAGCAAGCTAGAGAACCTCAAATTGTTGACTATGTGAAGCTTCATATTCCAAGCTTTAATGGTTCTAGGGATGCAGATGACTGTCCAAATTGGGAGGAAAAGGTTGAACGTATTTTTTACTATTATCAGTATGAGGATCGTGAAAAGGTGAAGGTTACTACTGTTGAATCTCAAGGAATGCTGCATTATGGTGGAAGAACTTCCAAACCATGAAGAAGCAAGAAGGATATAGAGAAGTTAGTACCTAGCTCAAGATGAAAAGAATTCTTAGAAATAGGTTTATGTCGGATACCTACCTATAGGATACTTTTGCTAGACTTCAAGAACTATGGTAAGGGAGCCAAAATATTGATGAGTATGTTTGGAAGTTCCAAATGCTGATGATCTAATGTGAAGTGGATGAACCATCAGCCTTACTAGTATCCAGATTTCTTACTAGGTTAAGAGAAGCGACATTAGAGATATTCAATAGTTTACCACGTTGGACATGGCTATAAGAATAACTCAACAAGTAGAAAGAAAAAAGAGGAATAGGCCAAGTCGACCACTAATGAGCCGACTTGACCAGTCAAGTTGACTCACTCAAGAAAGTTACTAAGCTTAGCAAAGTGTCAAATCGAGTAGAAGGACAGTCGTTAAAACAAAATAAAAGAGCCAACTAATTGATGATGAAGTGCCACCAAGAACTTATGACAAAGGACAAGGATTTAGGAGGAAGATAAGCTAGATCAAATGCTTTAAATGCCAAAGGTTTGGGCACATGGTTACTTGGTGTTCGAACCAAAGTACCACGATTTTCAAGGAAGATGCCTTGAAGCTCAACGTAGATAGTATTGATAAGGAGCTTGAAGAAGAGGCTGCTCCTAAAGAGAATACCACCTGAGAAGAAGAGCTTGTTGAAGAGGATGTATTCATAGGAGATCTGGACAAACTAACCTTAGTGTCTAATGCGTAATGAATATAAAACCCTCTATCGAGGTAGAGTAGAGAGAGAACTTATTCTACATCACTTGCAAAGTGAATGAGTAAGTTTGTACACTTATAATGGATAGTGGAAGCTATACCAATGTAGTATCTACTAACTTGATTAAGAAACTCAAGTTGTTGACCATTTCACATCCGAAGCCATACCAACTGCCTTAGCTAAACGAGAACGGAGCACTACATATCACTTGATGAGTGTTGCTGCTGAGCTCAATTAGAAACTATTGTGACGAAGTTCTTTATAAAGTGTTAGCCATGTATACGTCTCATGTGCTACTAGGCCGACTAAGGCTTTTTAACCGAAGGGTTATGTACGATGGGTTTAGGAACACCTATGTGTTTGAGAAAGATGGTAGCTAAATTACCCTAAACCCCATGACCCTAAGCCAAGTAAGTAGGCTGTAAGCAAAATTGGCTCAAGGATCTAAGAAGGATTTGGTTATGAGCTGAACTCAGCTCCATGAAGCTATTAAGGCCAACATGCCAACCTTTCTATTGATTAGAAGACTATTGGAATTGAGGGAGCAAGTTAAACTACCCCCATAGATAAAGGAGTTATTGGATGAGTATGCAAATCTATTTCCAAAACAATTGCTAGAAGGATTACCCTCGTTTTGAGGCATAGAACACTATATTAATTTAATACCTACAGCTACCCTATCAAATAAACCTGCTTATAGAATGAATTCTAAACAAGCTACAAAGCTCTAATGACAAGTCAATAAGCTATTAGAGAAGTGATATGTGAGAGAAAGGCTTAGCTCCTGTATTGTGCTTGCATTGCTAGTGCCAAAGAAAGACAGAACCTAGCATATGTATATGGATAGTAAGGTTATTAATAAGATTACGATTAAGTATAGGCACCTAATTCTAAGGTTGGACAATATGTTGGATGAACTAAGTGGTGTGATAGTGTTTAGTAAGATTGAATTGAAGCCAAGGTACCACCAAATTCAAATGTAACAAGGAGATGAATGGAAGGCAACTTTTAAGACCCGGCATGGCCTATATGAGTAAATGGTCATGCTTTTCAGATTATCAAATGCCTTAATCACTTTAATGAGATTGATGAACCATGCTTTAAGAGATCTAATTAGAAAATTTTTTATTGTTTACTTTTATGACATCCTTATCTATAGTGCTAACCTGGCAATGTACAATAACCATCTTTAAGTTGTCTTTGATGTCCTTCGAGCAAAACAATTATTTGAAAACCAAAAGAAATGTTGTCTTTGTTAGGAAGAAGTAATCTTCCTAGGTTACATGGTTAGTGGAAAAGAGTTAAGAGTTGATGAAGAGAAGGTATAAGCCATTGTTAAGTGGCCAACCTCAACTTCAAGTGTCAAGGTAAGGAGTTTCTATGGATTGGCATTATTCTATCGATGCTTTATCTAAGGATTCATTACTATTGTAGCACTTCTAATTGAGTTAACAAAAAAGAATGTAAAGTTCAAGTGGGAAGAGAAAGAAGAGAGGAGCTTCGCCAAGGTGAAAGCAAGGTTGACCTTTGCCCCAGTCTTGGCTCTGCCAGATTTTAATAGAGTATTTGCGCTTGAATGCAACACGTTAGCTGTCAAAATCAAAGCTATGTTGATGCAAAATGGCCGACCTAGCACTAATCACAATAAGAAGCTTAAAGGAGCATAATTATACTATTCTATATATGACAAAGAACTTTTGGCCCTAATCCGAGCTCTTCATGTATGGCAACATTATCTTCTTCTAAAAGAATTTGTCACATACATAAATCATGAATCATTGAGATATCAACGAAGCTAGTCTAAGCTTTCCAAATGCCAAGCTTAATGGATTGAATTTCTAGAAGGATTTAATTTTGTCATCAAATACAACCAAGGAAAGAACAATGTAGTTGTTGATGCTCTGTTAAAGAGACATCTTCTTCACACTAAGCTATAAACTAAGTTGTTAGGGTTTGCAAGCATTAAAGAGCAGTATTGGAACGATTCTCATTTTAGCCTTATATATAAGCATTTTAGAGAAGAGAGAGCAGTGGATGAGCAACATATGGAGGATGGTTAGCTGTTTTGAGATGGTAAATTATGTATACCGATCTGTTCAATTAAAGAGATGTTGGTGAGAGAAGCCTACAATAGAGGACTTTTTGGGCACTTTAGAAAGCTAAGGATGTAAGAGTTACTAAATGATAGGTTCTTCTAGCTTATAATGAAATGTAACATACATCATGCAATTGAGGGATGCACCATATGGAAGAAAGCAAAATGTTGAGCAAAGCAAGGGAAGGTAATGCCTTTGCCTATTGCAACCAAACCATAAGCTGACCTAAGTAAAGATTTTGTCTTTAAATTACCTTAAACTGCTTAAAGCAAAGACTCTACAATGGTTGTTGTGGATAAGTTTAGCAAAATGGCACATTTTGTGCCTTGCATCAAAACTAATGATGCTTTGGCTATTGCTTCTTTATCTTTGTAGGAGATAGTTCACTTGCATGGAGTACCAAAGAGTATAGTGTTAGACAAAGACCTAAAATTCTTGAGTTATTTTTGGAGAATTCCATAGCATTAGATGGTAACTAAACTACTATTCAGTACCTCTTGCCATCCCCAAACCATCAGCCAAGCAGACATGGTTAACAGTACCCTAGGTTCACTGCTTTAAGGTTATAGTAGGAAATAACTTAGTCGATTAGGACATCTACCTACCTATGGTTAAATTTGCTTACAACAAGACAGTACATTCCACCACCAAATATGTCCCATTTGAAGTCATCTATGGTTTCAACCCCAAATAGTCCCTTAACCACACCCTAATGCCGCCAACTAACCAAGAGGATCTAAAGGCAAGGACCAAAGCCTAGTCCCTCCAGCAGATCTACCAACGGGTTACTTAACACATTTATGGAGCTACCAAACAATTGAAAGAAAAAGGCAAAGGAAGGAAGACTAAGCAATTTTAGCCTAATAACCAAGTGTGGTTATACTTGAGCAAGGAAAGGTTTCCTAACAAGAGAAAAAACAAACTGTTTGCCAGAGCTGTATAATCATTTAGGATACTCCAAAGATAAATGACAATGCATACTAACTAAAGCTACCAAAAGACTTCAGAGTGTTAGACATGTTTAATGTTGCAAACCTCAACCTTTGCTGAGTCAAGGAAAACATAGTCAAGGACCAATCGAATTTGATCTTAAATCCTAATCAGCTTGGTAAGGATGATGGAAATTAGACCATCAGACTATGGACCAGAGCCCGAGCTTGAAGACTAGAAAGCATAGCCAAACAAGTTCTTTCTTCATACACCATATTTGAGGAATCCAAATTACTACAATCTACTGACATGATGCCTTGATCGAGCCAAACCCTCTTATATTTATCGATAGTCTCTAATTGTTAACTAGAGATATATCTAAATAGTAGCTTAGCCCATTCGACTAACTGCTCAACCGACCTAAATCTAAGCTATACCCAACATGCCCAAGTTGAATTCACTTCAAAAAGGTCACCTAATCAGCCCAGCACTATTGAGCTATTAGCTTAGCTCGACATCATCACTTAGTAGCACTTAGGCTAATCGAACAGTTGTCCATCATTTTGCCGAGTGCACCACAACTAGTCATTTGCTACATGTACAAGGACTCCTATTATAGAATCTTCCATATAGGATACCCCCTTTTGTTGTATTCTCAATTATACCCTTTATCATTCTTTGTAGATTACCTTTTTTATCTTTTCCATTTTAAGTAAGATGCCCTAGCATTTCGAATATAAATACCCTTATTATATATAGCCGTATCATCTCATCCTACATTTGATATTGAATATATTCCTTTTAGCAAACATTGCTCTTAGGTTACTTGCCTATTTCACTCCTATCCTAACCCTTAAGGAAGGTTAGGTAGCAAGTATCCTCATTAAACCAACTCATGCATCATATTGAGTTAAGCCGTGAATCCTTAGAGATTTCCTTGGTGCATCATATCCTTAGAACTCATTCATGGGTTATTTGTTTACTTTACTGTTTTCATACATTTCTACCTTCATTTTCAAGCTTTCGGTAAGCTTAGGCTCACCCTTTTGCAACTAACCTTGTTAGTCCTTGGCTTTTTTTCGTATTAGTGATGGTAGTGATCATCACTATGTCTCTTACATCAACTCCAAGCTGCCCTTTAACCTTAGGCAACAAGGGACTTGCATAAAGCCCCCTATGACTAGGCTAATGAGGGCCCTTTAATGCTCAAGTTAGTAAGGAGAAATATATCATGAAGGCCAGGAAAAATGATACGAGTGAGTTCTTGTGAGAGGATAAAAACAAATTTTAATCCTTTTACTTGAAGATCTTACTCTTATTTATAGGTTAGAGGTACTCATTGTTAATGACACGTAGCAAATCCTAGCTAGTTAATGTAAGATCTGATGAGGTAGCATGGTCAATACGCAATGGGACATCCTTCCCTCTACAGGTTGGTAGAAACTGGAAGGATGGGCCTGTCCCATTTGCTATGGGTGGCCACCTTAGTTCGATGGCTAGGTAGTAAGTCGGATTATAGGTGGTCAATCAATATTAAATGAATAGAGAAAAATTGAATAGTAGATGAGATAGGTACTCGACTTATAGCTTAATAACTTCTTTGGTCATAGTCCTTAGAGGGAATGAGAGTGAGCCTCATGTAAGCACTATAAACGATGACTGGACATGTCTAAGTTGTCCAGAAGCCTTCTGAGTAAAAGTGGGGCTCAGACTTTCTTTGGACTCATGCAATCATCTTGATGGGCTTGCATAGTTCAGGTTGAGCTTCTTATTGACTTATGAGGCCTAGGCTTAGCATTTCAATGGGCTTAGGTCTTAAGAGGCCTCATGGCGAGAGTTAACTGCCAACAAGAGTATTGTTATATTTCCTTAGTTTGGAGATTGAAAGGGTAAACTATGGGGTGCTTGTAAATTAAAGGAAGTATGCAAGTGATATTTTGAAAATTTTTGGTATGATGGAGTGTAATGATGTTTTAACTCTAGTAGATTGTGGTTTGAAGCTTGAAAAGGATGAATGTAGTAGAACAATGGATATAACACTATACAAAGAAATTGTTGGTTCATTGAGGTATTTGTGTAACACAAGATCTAACATTTCTTTTAGAGTTATGGATTGATTAGTAAGTTTATGAAGAATCCTAATGTTTCATAGTTAACTACAGCTGAGAGGATTTTGAGGTATGTAAAGGAACTTTAGACTATGGTTGACTATATCAAAATGATAAAATGAGTGGTGGAGATCAAGTGATTGGTTTCTTTAATTCCGATTGGTATGGTGTTAAAGTAAATAGGAGGAGCAATTCTAGTTATGTTTTTTAATATCAGAATGCTACTTTTATGCAAAGCTCTAAGAAACAAACAATAGTTGCTTTTTCATCTTGTGAGGCAAAATATGTGTTAGCATCTCCAGGAGCTTGTCAAAGTATGTGGCTGGCGACTTTGTTAGACTAGATGAGTGTTGAAGTTTTGAAGCCTTTAACCTTACTGGTTGATAACAAATCTACTATATACTTAGTAAAGCATCCAATGGCTCATGGAAGGAGCAAACATATAGAACAAGATTTTATTATTAAGAGATCAAGTAAAGATAAATTGAAGCTGGATTATTATAAGACAAAGGATCAGCTAGATGATATTATGATTAAATAATTGAAACATGACAAATTTGTAAAACTGAAGAACATGTTGGTATTGTGTCTTATGAGAGTGTGAATCTGAATTTACGGGGTATGTTGTATATAATTCAAATTCTAGATAAAGTTCAATAGTCAGTAGTTAAATGACAATTAGAGTGCAGTAGTTAGAATTAGTCAAAATAACTACATCTATAAATAGTCTTCTATTGTGATTAATAGAGTGAATGGCAGTTAAAAAATGCAAGTGAGTATGTAAACACATTAACTTTCATTGAATAATGTGATAAATACAAACTTAAGGAATTATTTCAAGAATTTTGTTCTATTTGTTCTTCATGTTCTGAAGTGAATGTATTAGTGAGTGAATCAGAAATTGACTCAAAAAGTGTGTTAGACAAGTTTGTTCTAATAAGTTTTATGTGATTTTGAAGACAAAGGGATGTTAATATATGTTTTTGGCGTTAAACAAGATTTTGTTTGCTCTTATTATGCTTTGCCAATGTGTTGGAAAGTTAGCAAGAGTTTATCTATACTTAAGGTGCTTTCCTTTTGCGCAATCATTTCCGTTGGTGTTGCTTTACCTTTCAAGAGATTATTGACATTTTAGAGGCAAGCTATGAGTTAAGAATCCATTGATGAAAGTGAGAAATTGTATGATTTTATGGTTATTGGTTTAGAATTAATAAATTCTTATTAACTATCAAATTAGGAGTTGTTAGCTGAATTTGGTATAAATTGATAATTGGTTAGGTTTAGTTGACCTAAAATTTGAGTTTCTAGAGTTAAAATGACATTAATGAATGAAATTAAGATTGACTATAAATGTCATAAGTTCGAATTTTGAAATAAGTAGGTTAATGCAATTAAGTATCTACTCAACCTACTAGACAATATGATTAATATATTTTTTCCTTGTTGATCGAATTGGGCCCTAGGAGAATTCAACTAACTTAGTGCAAACATAGGTTGTGAATTTCTCTATAATGCAACCATATCAACTTTTTAATAAGTTAGTTGACCTATTTTGCCTTCATAGGTTCTTAATTGACCTATTTGGGTGTCTTGGCCAATTTATCAAGCTAGAAATCAAGTATTAGTCTTAAAAATTATAATTCTTTAGTATAAATAAGTTTTGACCACTTCTATTTTATATTTGATTTGAAGAGTTGATTTCAATTTAAGTTGTGTCCAAAGTTTTAAATGTATTGTAGTTGTATGATTTTTGTTGATTGTTGCATGTATTTGTAGGCTATATAAATAAATGAACTTAAAAGTTAAACCATATAGCCTAAATAATTGTTGATGTGATTTCTAGCTTAGGTCTTCAATCACTACATAGATAAGTAGGTTGTTGAATGGTTAATAATTATAATATGGGTTAGGTCTCTATAATGAAGCTTAACCTACTAGTATGAGAAAGTAAAGAGCATGGTTGCTGTAAACCCTACAAATCTAACCTTCTAAGTATAGAATCAAACTCCTAACTTGTAGATTATTTTCTAAAGTCAATAGGGCTAGTGAGATTTAAAATCGATTAAAACCAATTAAAACCTCAATTTAAAACCTAAAGTGAATATGAAAAACCTTAATTATCAATTGAACCTCTAATCACATACGAAGACCTTAAAACCTTAAATATATGTAACTGTAAAAGTTGATCTCAAACCTCATCAAAACCCTAAGATAACAATCGAAGATTTAATCGCATAGAAAACTTTATACCCTAAATGTATCTAAATACTAAAGATTTCATCCGAAAGTGATGAAAAGCTAAAACTATAACTTTAAGGATATAAAAGTACTAATTCATCATAATTTACTATAAAATCCTAATTGATAATATATCCTTAATATCTTGCTAAATTATTAGTAAAAGATCAAAGATAACTTTCAATCATTTATAAATACATATAATATTAAAGTAATCCTTTAGGAACTAGGATATTGCATTATAAATCACATCCATCTTCCAATTATATAACTAGGTTAGTATTATATAGAGTTAAAAGCTTAGTTGATGATTATACTACATATAGTAAGTATTAGTACCCTAAATGATATTTTTCATGATAATTACATTAAGTAACCTACCAAATGATGTGTACAGGATATAAATACCTAAAGAAAGATCTCATTTCCTATTCTTACTAATCATTTCAATAAACCCCATATTTCCTTTTATTCCCTTAATTTTCTTCCTAATTTTCCCTAATTATTTCATTATATACACTTAGATTACATGTAATTTTAAGGAGTTGACTAAGTCAACATTTGACCAAAGTCAACATGGGTCATTTCCACTCTAGAATTCTCTACTCTTTTCTAAAGAATTCTTTCATTTTCTTCACGTCTTTTCTTCTCCTTATATCCCCTTTGCTGCCCACTTCTTCCCACCATAGACCCCACTTGTCTTCTTCTTTTTAAGACACCAAACAAGACAAAACAAAACTCCTTTCCCTCATTCCCAAACCATGAGCTTTCCCTTTGCTTTGTCACCTTCAACTTTCTAAATTTTTCTCTCATAACTCTACTTACCAACACAAACCAATAACACATATACACTAGCTTTCCTTTCCTAGCTTTACTTTCATATTTCAAGCAAGAGAAAGGTATGTTATTGTATATTTTTCCATCTTATTTAGTTGTTAGATGAATAGGTTAGGTTAGTGTAGGAAGCTTTTGTGATATGTACATATATATTGTTAAATGGAAGAAGAACACATGTACATATGCTTAAGTATGTGCATATGAGAGTACACTTGATAAATACATGTATGAAGACCCTTGTACATAAGTACCCATTATGTACATAACCTAAAATGAGGTATATACTAACTATATATACATATACCTTGCTAAATACACCCTTAAAGTGCAAAAATATAAAATTTGTGAAGCTTTCTTAAGAAGATACTCTAGGCATACGAAAATAAGTATAAAAATGCATATGTCACTATATGTGTATATGGGTATGTGTATTAGTATATGTATAAGTACACAAGAATACATATTAGTATATTAAAAGCATAAGTATATATATAACATATGTATAAAGTGTATGAATACATAAGGATAAGTATACATATGTAATAGATGATGTAAGCAAATGATGGTGTAAGCAAAGACTTAATCAAATGATGACATAAGCGATGACATAATCCTCTAAAATGATAAACCATAAGATTATTTAAGTGTAAGAATTAATGGCTAATGAAATCAGTAACTACTAAAATGGAACATAAAACTAGCCAGTAAGAATAATTAAGCTTCAATTGTTAGAATTTCAATAAATTTAGTCTGTCGTAAAGCACGGGTTTTAACGTCCAAAACAGACATCACCGTATGAACATACATCTGAAAACGATGAAAAAGGACTATAAATTCGTAAATATCGAAAATAAAATGAAAAAGTTACATACAATTAGCAATTAGGTTTAATTAAATAAAAACTTATAGTAATCTAAGTTGAATTAGTTTGAATAGATATCTAAAATTGTTAGTTAATTCAATGACTTATTATCGCTATTATCTCATAATGATTAGGTGATCCCGACGAGGGCAAGGATTTTTTTATCGATTATTACAACTAGAGCAAGTCGTCATAGTCAAGTGAGTACTCCCGATAACTTTATACTTGTTTTGTGTTTGTAGTTGGTGCACTTAAATTAAATAGTAATAACTTGATGCATAGAGATTCAAGATATGCATGTGTTTAATACTAATTGGTTATTGTGAAAATATTGTTAAATACGATAATTGAGGATTTGATTGTATGATTGATTGTTACATGATTTGGATGGTCTACGGATATTGATTGATCACCACATAATTTGACTTAATTATATTTGGCTTATCTTAAATTAAAAGGTCCATGCATTACATTACTTATTCTGACCATTGCTTCACGTAGAGGTAAAGAGGGGCCTTGCAAGGGTTGTTTATATATATTAAAGTGTTTCTATACGGTGCACTCATATAACATGACCTTACCCGAACCTACAGGCTTACTAAGCGATAGAGACACCAACCGTATAGCTGAAGGTTGAGTCTAGAGATCTCCATTGTAGGGTGTGAGTGTGTATTGTAGGAGCCACCTCACCGCTAGGCCAAGGATTTTGTGAAATATGAAATTCAAAGTTATGGGTAGAAACCCAGGTACTAGAGTCCGGTTGTGATTGGTGAAGATGTATCTCCAACCCTTATCTCAGAGTACATTAAAATCCGATATTATATGCAATACCGATCAATTGCATATATTGTTTAGCATACTGTATGTGCATGCATTCATATGATTGTAATAATTTATTTGATAACTTGTTTTCCAGTATAGTAGGAGGGATAGCTTACTAAGCTCTTGTAGCTTAACCTCCTAATAGTTTTTCTTTTATAGGATGATAGATAATCAAACATAGGTTAAGAGCCGAGCGTTGAGTGGAAGTGCTGAGATGTTTTAGAGGTTAGAATTAGAGAGAGATTATTTAGTTCATGTGAAACTTTAAATGTAATTACTATTTATATATTTAGATTTAGTAACTTCAATAAGTTTGAATTTTAAGTTTATTCTCTTTGATCTAATCATTTGGTAGGGGATACCAATTTTCTATGGTTCTGAGGAACTATGGGATATTGAACATATATAGTTATTTATATTTATATGTTATAATAAATTAATTATTTAAAAATTAGTAATCTCAGTGATTTATCATTTAGAGTCTTGCAATCTCTAACTTACAAGGTAGTTTCCATATCATGAGTACACACGTAATATGGAAATTTTTAGGTAATCCTATTAGGCTCCCTTTAAAGTCTTGACAGTTGCATTATGCTAATGGCTTTGTGGCTAATACTAATGTAAATATGGGATGAGATGACTACTTTTGTATCAATGATAAAATCAAATAAACCTCTTATTATTAATGTTAGATTAGGTGGCCCTTCACAAATTACTATTATTAGCATTAGGTTTTGGTAGTCCTTTGTAATATTTTATGTGTATATATATATATATGATTATTACTAGAATTTGATCTATTCTAGAACATAGGATGTAGAAATCTTGTTGGTTATCTCACCTAAATCATAAGATAAAAAAATTGATGTTTGATGTATTTAGCAAATACTAATTGGTTGTATTATAGCATGCACTTATGGCTTTATATGGTACTTATGTGTTGGGTTTCATTGCTAAACCATTTAAGGTTAATAAATTTTAGGTATTGATGAAGTGTTTGAGATAGATACTTATGATGATCTGGGTTATGACCTACACTATGGAAGTGGGTTAGACGATGTTTTTGACTACATAGATGACTTAAGACCTTGTTTTTAGTTATATCTATGTTGGTTTATAAGACTTAATCTATAGTTATTTGGAAGACTTTGGTTATTAAGCTCAATCATAAGCTTTATACATCTAATTCTTGTTAGCTGATGTCTCATGCTATTAAGAAATTATGGAAACTTCATTTATTAAAGTACATATATTGAGGTATGATAGTTTTTGGGCTTTGCATATTCTTACGGTAATAAAACTATGCTATTTAGCAATTGTAACCCTCAGTTTGCAGCGTGATAGATTTTAGAGGTATTAGAGCTTAAGATATGCAGTATTTAGGGATTAAATAAAACAATCCGTAGGACAATAAGTTAAAAATTGCTAATAGAAGCAAGATTATCCAAAAGAAATTTCTCCTTTCATTTTATTTTATTTTTCGAAATCTTGGTTACTATACCTTTAAGATCTACTATTGAAGTATTATTATCTGTAGAATATGTTCGATATGAGGAGCTCTATATACTAGAGACAATAGTATTCTTACCTTATTATTCACTATGCTTTTGTATTCTTAAAAATGGTTACAAAGAGTTAAGAACCCTAAACCTCCAATTAATAAGAAGGAGCTTGCCTCTAAAGAGCACATCATTAACCTACTCCCATTGCTAAAACCGAGACAAGGGACTAGTCTACTTGGTACAAATATTCATAGGAGTTATCTATGGCCAAAAACAACAAGCATGACAAAATATCTAAATGACGCAAGATAATATAAAATTAATGAGGTAGAGTGGCCATAAAGACCTAGTTGGTAATGAGGATAGTGATAAGATAGGTTCTTTGACTAGATTATTAGGATTTATTGAACTTGTGAAACCTCATGCTACATCTATTGATCTACTTGAGATAATAGAGAATATAGAAGGAAAGGAGAAAGCTTTTGTGTCATGTGCGATATTGGTTGACAAGAAGTTAGCACATTTGATCCTTTCACTAAAAGTCGCTGATACAATTAGAATTCAAAGGGAAAGCTAGTCATATGATTTTTAAATGGATCACTATATAGGGTTTTAAGAAAACAATATTTTTTTCTGTTTTTATTAAAAATGAAATAAATAAGATATGGATAAATTAAGTTAATAAGTTAATAGATAATTAATTTGAATTAAGTTATTTTCTTTAACTCTAATTGATAAGCCTATGGACACCTAATTAGGATAAGAAAAGAAAGTCCTTTTCTTTTGCTTTTTTTCTTCATTTTTTATGTTTTGATTGATATAGCTCTTTTACTAGAATTGATAAGGTCATAGAAAGAGAATAAAAAAGTCTCTCATAAGGGTTCTATAAAAATTCACTCATTTACCTTAACTAGAAAATAATGTCTTATAAAGTATTTATATTGAAACCCCAAAAGCCTAAAGGTAATTAGATATTTATTTGTTAATAAAAGAATTAAAGTAGAAAAGTGATTTTTGTGTTTTTGTCTTTATTAATAACAAAAATAAATAAGATATGGATAAATTAATCAATTAATAAGTCCATGGATGCAACAACTAATTAATTTGAACTAAGTTACTTTGTTTAGATCCAGTTGATTGGTTTAAGGATACTATAATTTCAATAAACAAAGGTCATTCTTTTCTCCTCTTCTTTTTTTTTTTTTTCATTTTTTGATTTGATTGCTAAAATTCTATTACTAAAATTGATATGGTCATGAAAAGAGAATAACAAAGTCACTCACAAGGGTCCTATAAAATTCACTCATTTGTTCTAACTAAAAAATAATTTCTTATAAAGTATTTATACCAAAACCTTAACGATCTTAAGGTAATTAGATATTTAGCAAATAACAAAAGAAACAAAATATAAACATCTAAGTAAAATAATGTAAAAAACTAATAAAATAATATAAAATCCCTAATATTCTAATATATTGGAAAATTAATAAATCTTCTCAAACATTTGCTTAAGCTATGGAATTTTATCCCTATCATCTCCTTCGGGTTGAAGAAGATTTATCGTCAAATCTAAACAGTTAATATCCTTTACGATTAAAACCAAATCTATTGAAGAAAAACCCAATAATTATATAGCAATTCAGCTATGCTCAAAATGCTACTAATATCTCATGATCATTCCATTTGTCACGTATCCTGTCAACTAGCTAATTTATATCCTCTAAACATAATAGTCTTGTAATAACACCATGCTGTTGGCTGAATTCCCCACAAAAGATATTTAAACCGATTATGGCTTAACAAATCTATGGGCATCAAATCCTCTAGATTGAACTATAACTGTAATCTAAACTCCATGTGCAGATTTTTACATATGTGATTGCTCATTGATTACTTTTACTTCATATTTCTCAATCATCTCCTCATATCATCTTCAATCATACTCCCTATTTCACTTTCTAATGTTTTTTACTCGTTAAGCTCAATGGATGCTACTTCTTTAGCTTTCCTATTAGCTCATCTACTTTAAACCCATTCTCTTACTATTGCTAAATCCTCATTATCATCCCTTCAAATAAGGCTGTTAAATTTATTCTCTTCTCCTTAGTAAAATAATAATCATGTCTCTCTACTTTATATGAAACCACACATAGAAATTTTGAAGGCCAACTCATGTGATAATTATTCAAAATAGTCACACTAGATAAAATTTCATCTTGATAGAATTCATAAATAAAGAAAGCTATTCTAGCTTGTTTTGTTACTTAGATTAATTTTTCATAACCAACAAACTCATTGATGTAGATGCTCAATAGTAGCTATTACTAATTTACCATAGCTAGCTACCCAATCAACACAATTATTTGCTTCTCTACAAATTAAAGTATCCTACATTTATATGCATTATTTATATGGATGTAGAACAAATAATCACTTGATTGGAGATATAGTCTAAATGTTTTGAATTATATATATATATATATATATATATATATTTATAGACACACACATACACATACACCATTGTCTACTCATCTAGTGAAAACAAGTATATATTGTTTGTATAATATGTATATCTTATCCTCATATGTAGTCTATACACCAAATATAATGGGAGAAACTTTTAAGCATCAAAGGTAGGTCTACGTATCAATATACCTTATCAAATTATGCATCCGATCATCATATGTTAGCTTTTCTTTTTCTCGATAAGATAGTAAATTGGAACTTTGTTTGATTCATCCTTTTCCCATCTTATTGATGTCTTTTTAGTGTCTACTTAAATTTTGTGTTTGGTAAGAATCAAATGTCAAAAGAATAGAAATATAATTCCATATATGCCCCTCTTTTAAAATTAAATACCTAATAAATTCCAATAAAGTTAAGTTTATCTATCATTTACTTTATTTATATTTATAAAAATATTAATTAAAATAATCATCTCCAATTTGTAAAATATATCTTGTTTAAATCTTCTCTTAAAAACATGATTTTTCATTTCCTAATTCTAAAACTTTAATCACCACCTTTACCATAATTATGAAATGAAAATAGATAAGATATAAATTAGATAGTTTTTCAATGACTAGATTTCAAATAGATATAGATTATATACTAATAAGACATAGTTAAAAGAAAAAAAAAAGAAAATCCAATAAAACCTAGGTGGGAAAAATAAAAAAAGTCAAAAGATTATGAGGAATGTTCAAATCATTGAAATGCTTCGTTGTGTCACTCTTTGTGAGAAAGGATTTAATTAATGATAATAAATTCTATGTATCTAAATAGAATCTACACTTGCATACCAAGATAACTATTGAATGTGAATAATCCACTTTTCCAAAATGGAAAAGAAACTATTATCAAGGATTATTTGCAATATTCACATGAAAGAAAATCCATTTTTTTTTTCTTTTAGTACTTTTCACTTTATTAGTAGGATTAGATATTATCTTTCCTAGTCATATATAGCATTAAACAAAGGAAAATGATAAATGATGAGAGAAAATTATTAAGAAAGTCTGTTGAGCATTATGTATAACACCCTATATTCTTATTAACTAGAAACTCTGCCACATATTCTTATTAATCAAAAATATGCTAAGGCGTTTAAATCAATAAACATTTATCTTTAACATAAACATTTACTACATATACATCAAAGATTCTCATCTACCAAATCATCATAATCTAAAATCAAACCAACATAATATCCCAATAAGTTTACTAACTTATAATCCATAAGTAATACAAAAGGTAAATCTAATAGTCTTATAGGAATCAACCCTGTGAACCAATCATACGAAACCTAGCTAGACGACTCTAAGGATTCATTCAAAGAACACTAGCTCAAAGCCCTATTCGAGACAAAAATTCCTATCTTGACCTCTGTGTTTCCCTTTTCAGCCAACCTGATTGCCAACCTTTATGTAAACCAAACTTGTCAAACAGTTGTGCTATGATAGAATATCCGAGCAAACAACTATAAGACTATCTGAACCGACAATAGATGTCCGACCCCAACCTTAGTTGGCTACTCTACAGCAAAATTGATTAGGCCACGACTTGATCCAGATTAGGTCAGCCCCTAACCGCAAATTCTTCTTCTCGTTTACTTTGTACCATATTTCTAACATCTAGCCATCAATTGATATATATCTTCTAGCATGACATTCCAAAAGGATTCTTTATTTTCCATACTAAATATTCTTTATTTCCTTTACCCTTTTTAGTATGTGTTGCATAACCTAACAATAAGAATATCCTTTTGTCTTTTCATACATATAAAGTAATCCTACTAGATGGGTATATAAACCACTACTTAATTGTATGTAGACAATCAATCATCAACATCAGAATTTAATTAAGTTTCCTTTAAGTAACCTTAGTGTTCTTATTACCCTTCAACTCTTATCTATTCCCTCTAGCAAGGAGTAGTTGTAAGTGACCCTTCAATTCAAACCAATGAGTCATATCCAATGGATTGTAGGTCAAGTAGGATCAATTGGTGTGTCGTATCCAGTTGATAGTTCCCTAGGATTTGCTAGCTTTTTGTTTGTTTTCATTCCTACTCGTTTCATTATGGTGTTTCTTTGTATGTCTAATCTTGAAGACATATTAGCTTTGCTAGTATCCAAACACGGTTCTTAAAGAGAGTGTATGAAGTTGCAGTAAAGTTTGGTTCGCTTTGCTATTACTAGTGCTATATTCCTTCCATAGCTGCTGTAGTGTGTTCATATGGAGTAAGTCTATGTGAGTTGTGTAGAGAAGATTTGTGTGTTGGTAAGTATGATTTCATTATTGCTCTATTCTTACTCTGTTTTTCATTACAAAAATAGAGCAAGTTCATTTTTGTTCTATTAGAGTGATTATTGGGTAATAAAGTTGTTAATGTGCTAGTCAAAGTTTTGGGTAATACAATAGCATTATTTTCCCATATATTGTGTTGTTAATCTATTTGAAAGTATTATATGATGTCAAACTCCAGTATTCAAGGTGTTGTTAGAGATAAGAGTAGTGGTGCTCAACTTAGTCATGGTCATAATGGAAGTAACATTCCTAGGTCAATTGATAACAAACTTGACAAATTTACTAATCTTATTGAAAGTCTAGTCATCGTGATGCAAGTTAATAAGCAACAACCCTAAGGTATGCCGTGGCACAACCTACCCAAAAATATTCTAAAGAGAAGCTATGGATAAGGTAACTAAGCTAATTGCCCAGTTTGACCCCCTTAAGTTAGAGAAGTTGTAGATTAAGATGCTAGATGAAGATTGGAGTTAGAGGAGATTGAAGAAGATGATAAGGAGTATAGAGAGGAAGAAGAAGAGGCTAGTTATTACCGAGCATAGGAGCTAAGACGTCAAGCTCCTCAAGGATTGACAATGTCAAGGTGCAAATCTTACCCTTCAGTAGAAGTAGAGATGTAAATGAATAATTGGAATGGGAAGAGAAGTTCGAAAAGGTGTTTGACTGTTATGGTTGTACAAATGCTATTAAGGTCTGACTTATTGCACTTGAGTTCTTTGGGAATGCTACTATGTGTTGGAAGAATCTGAATGCAACAAGTTCAAGGGATGGAAAACCAAGAGTAAGGACCTGGGATGAGATGAAAAGGTTATTAAGGGGTAGATTTATGCTCCAGACCTACTTATAAGATACATTTGCAAAGTTGTAGAAACTTTGCCAAGGAGGCCGATCTATTGATGACTGTGTGAGAGAGTTCCAAATGCTTATGATCTAAGCTAACATAGAAGAACCAAAGGCCCTATAGTATTGAGGTTCGTTGCTAAGCTCAAATATGAGATTCACAACATTATGAAAGTGCATACGTTTTATACCTTGGAAGAGACAATTAACATAGCGTAGAGGGTTGAAAAATAAAAGAGAAGCACTCCGAGTCAACCTAAGCCAGCATTCTTAAGAGCCTCTATTCAGTGTCAACCTGTTCAAGCCGAGTTGAGGAAGCCATACCAAGCTAAGGAAAGGAATGACTGACTTAACGATAGCCAAGCAGGTTAACAAGGTCGAGTAGGACAGCTAAGTTGAATTAAGGTTAGGCTGTCCTTAAGAACATATGAGAGATAATAGACCTTCAGATGGAAGACCAATGAGGTAAAGCACTTTAAATGTTTAGGCTTCGAACATATGGTTACCAAGTGTCCAAATTGATGTGTCATGGTGCTCTAAGGAGATGTACTAGATCATACTGACTAAAGCGAGTCTGAGGAGGAGATGGATGTTGGAAAAGTTGAAGCTGAGGAAGAAGAGGAGACCTATGTCAAGGCTAACCAGGGAGAAGTAATGACCCTAGTTTTGAGACAAGTACTGAGTTCCCTACTGAACTCTAAGGAAGATCAAAAAGAAAATTTGTTCCATACTAAATGTACCATCAAAGGACAACTGTATACCTTCAAAGTAGATGAAGGAAGCTGTATAAACATAGTAGCATAATCCTTTTTGTAGAGGTTAGGTCTACCAACCTCAAAGCATCATCGACCTTATAAGCTACATTAGTTTCATGATAAGGGTACTTTGCATGTGAGTGAACAAGTAGCCATACCATTCAATGTTGGAAATGTATATAAGGATGAGGTAGTGTACAATGTCATCTCCATGGGAGCTTCACATCTGTTACTTAGAAGACATTAGTTATTCAACCAATGTGTTACTCATGATAAATATAAGAACACTTATGCTTTTATTAAGGATGGAAAGAAGACTATGTTGTAGCTTATGATCCCATCCCAAGTAAACAAGACCCATAATTAGGTCACCCGAGCTAGTAAGATGAAGGCCTTAGTGATGAGCCAAGGAGAGCTTCAAGCTGCTAAGAAGGCTGAATAGTCTATGTTTCTATTTATTAGAAGATTGCTAGAGATGAGAGATTTAAAAGATGTTCTAGATGAAATCTAAAGGTTGATTGATGAATTTATCAACCTATTTTTTTAGGAGCTACTTAAGGGACTACCCCCAGTTCGAGACATAAAGCACTATATTAACCTATAGCCAAGCACCACTTTGCCAAAACAGCCTACATATAGGACGAATCCTAAGCAAGTTGCCAAGATGAAAAAATAGGTTGATGAGCTCATAAAGTAAAGATATGTGAGGGAGAGCAAGAGCCTTTGTGCTATACCAACTCTACTTATCCTTAAGAAGGATGGTTCATGATGCATGTGCATTAACAGCTGTGCAATTAATGGAATCACTATCAAATATAAGTACCTAATACCAAGACTTGATGACATGTTGGATGAGCTCTATGGTGCCAAAATATTTTCAAAGATTGATCTATAAAGTGGCTATCACCGAATTTACATAAGACCGGGTAATGAGTGGAAGATTACCTTTAAGACTAGGACGAATGGTTAGTTATGTTGTTTAAACTTACTAATGCGCTAAGCACATTCATGAGATTAATGAACCATGTGATGTGCCTTCTTATCAGAAGATGTGTGGTCATGTACTTTGATGACATATTGATATATAATGTCAACCTAAACAACCAAGTTCCACAACTTGAAGCAGTTTTTGACATTTTGCAAACCGAGAAGTTATATTGGAATTTGAAGATATGTACATTCTATCAAGATGAAGCAATTTTTTTTGGGTTTGTGGTGTTAAGGGAAGGAATCTAAGTAGATGAGGAGAAGATCCAAGCTGTATTAAAATGGCTAATACTGAAAAATGCCACTGAAGTTCGAAGTTTTCATAGCCTGGCTTCTTTCTATAGGAAATTCATTAAAAACTTTAGTACCATAGCTACCCCATTGATCGAGTTGATGAAGAAGAGTGATGGGTTCAAATGGAATGACCAAGTTGAACAAAGCTTCAAGGAAATCAAGGAGAAGCTCACTTTTACCCCTATTCTATCAATATTAAATTTTGACAAACCCTTTGAATTGGAACGTAATGCTTTAGGCATTAAAATTGGCACTATCTTAATGCAAGGATGATGACTCGTTGCCTATTACAGTGAGAACCTTAGTGGTGCTACGCTGAACTATTTTGTATACAAGAAAGAGTTGTACTCTCTTTTTCGAGCCCTCACTATTTGGCAACACTATTTACTACCACAAGAGTTTGTTATTTACATTAACCATAAATCATTGAAGCATCTTGGGAGTTAGAAAAAAAATATCGAAGAGAGAAGCAGAGTGGTTAGAGTTTATGAAAGGATTTTCATATTTGATCAGACACAAAAAGGGGTGTACAAATCTGGTTGTCAATGCTCTATCACATCGGCAAACCTTATTGACCACTTTACAGACAAAATTATTAGGATTTTCCTTATTAGTGAGCAGTATGTTCATGATCCTCATTTCAGTTCTCCTATAAAGTAGTGCAGTGGTGGAGTTATTGTTGGAGGCTATTATGTCTAAGATGGCTATCTCTTTAAGGAAAGAAGGCTATGCATACTAAACTGTTCCATATGTGAGTTGTTGGTCGGGAAAGCTCATAATGGTGGATTATCCAATTACTTTGTAGAGACCAAGACATCCAATCTATTGAAGGAAAACTTTTACCGGCCTGGTTTGACTAATGATGTTCATAAGGTAGTTGGTAGTTGTGATGTATACAAGCGAGCTAAGGGAAAGAGAGAGCCTCATAGAGAATATATGCCCCTACCAACGCCAACCTTACCTTAAGTTGACCTTAACATGGACTTTGTTCTAGGGTTGTCCTAGATATCTAGAGAAAATGTTTTATACTTGCTGTCGTAGACCACTTCAGCAAAATGGCACACTTCATCTCATGCCATCAAACTAACGATACTTTATATATTGTTGATTTATTTTTGCAGGAAGTTGTCCAACTACATGGAGTGCGAAAAACTCTCTCAAGACACAAAATTCTTGAGCTATTCTAGAAGACTCTATAGAGAAGATTTGGAACCAAACTTGTGTTTAACTCCAGTAACCACCCTCAAACTAATGGCCAAACTAAAGTGGTGAATAAGACACTAGGAAACTTACTCGAAGCTGTCATGGGAAAGAACTTGAGGGATTAGGATTTATGTCTACTAGTTGTAGAATTCACATATAACTAAATCATCCACAACACCACTAAGAAGACCCCATTTAAGGTTATCTATGGCCTTAATCCTACTATCTTGTTGGATATGATCGATACCCCTACAGCTACTAAAGTGAGTTAATCTGGAGTTCACTGAGCTCAAGAATTGCAAGATCTATGCTAGTCTGTAACTAGGAAGATCGCTAAGTTCAATCACAAACAACAAGAGATTAGTAGCCGAGGCCACCGAGCTGTTCTTTCTAGCCAAGAGACTTAACATGGATACACCTCAACCGAAAATGATTCCTACACTTGAGACAAAGCAAGTTATCTCCTTGAGTTAATGATCTGTTCAAGGTCTTGAAGAAGGTTAACCGCAATGCTTACCAGGTCGAGTTACTTGATGACTATGGTATCTACCCCACTTTCAATGTGTCTAACCTAATTCCTCACTAACCAGAAGAGGACCCTATGAGTGTCTTAAAAGAAGAGCCAAGGATCGCTTTGGATTTGAGGACAAATCTTTCTAAACCCAAGCAGATGATAGGAATCAATCCCTAAGACTAGTCATACGAAGCCAAGCTAAAGGACTATAAGGACTCACTCAAAAAATACTAGCTCAAAGCCCTATTTGAGATGGAAATTCCTATCTAAATCTTTGTGTTTCCCTTTTCTATTGACCTGACTACCAAGCCTTCATGTATGCTAAACCTACCAAACAGTTGTGCTATGATAGAATATCTAAGCAAACACCCCTAAGACTATCCAAATTGAGCTCTTAGATTAACAACAGATGTCTAACCCTAATTAAGCTAAGTACTCTACAGTAGGATTGATTGGGCCCTAACATGATCTAGATCAAGTTAACCCCTAACTACAAACGCTTTTTCTCTTCTACTTTATACTATATTTCTAACATCTAGCCACCAAGTGACATGTATCTTCTGATACAATATTCTAGAAGGATTCTTTACTTTTTGTACTGAATATTCTGTATCTCTTTTACCCTTTTTAGTATGCATTGCATAATCTAATTGTAATAATACCCTTTTGTCTTTTCATACATATAAAGTAACCTTAGTAGATGGGTATATAAGCTCCCACTTAATTGTATATAGACAATTAATCCTCAACATCAGAATTTAATCAAGTTTCCTTCGAGCAACCCTAGTATTCTCATTACCTTTCATCTCTTATCTATTTCCATTAGCAAGGAGTAGTGACAAGTGACCCTTCAATTCGAACCAATGAGTTATATTCGGTGAATTGTAAGCCAAGTAGGAACAATTGGTATGTCAGATTTAATTGTTAGTTACCTGGGCTTTGCTAGCTTTTTCTTTATTTTCTTTCTTACCCACTTTATTGTGCTATTTCTCCATGTGTCCAACCCTAAAGACACATCAACTCAAGCATTTACTAAGGACCAAAATATCTAAGGCTTAACTTCCCCCCCTTAGTCCAAATATTACCACTCCTTTAATTAGAGATATTCTCAACAAGACTTGATCACCCATTTGAAATGCTAAGGGTCTTCTTCTCTTGTCTACATAACTCTTCTATCTATTATGAGCCACTAGCATCCTCTATTAAATGACTCTAAGCAAATTAATGATTTCCTACACTAGCTAGACCCAAAAGTTGTCTTTCACTAACTTCATCCCAATAGATGGGTGACCTACATTTCTTACCATACAAAGCCTCATAGGGCACCATTCGAATCATTACCTAGTAACTATTGCTGTAAGAAAACTCTACCAAGAAAAGGTGTTCATCCCAATTTCCCTCGAAATCCAAAACATAAGCCCTCAACATGTCCTTAAGTATTTGAATGGTCCTCTTAGACTATCCATTGGTTTAAGGATGAAAGATTATACTAAAATGATGCTTGGTAACCTTTTTTTTCTTTTTCTTTTTCTTTTTTTTTTTTTTGTAGACTTCTCCAAAACCTACTCATAAAATGAGTATCCCTGTCTAAAGTTATGGACATCTGTACTCCATGGAGTCTCATCACTTCTTTAATATAAGCTTTAGCTAGTCTAACCAAGGTATATTTGATATTGATTAGTGTAAAGTTAGTTGATTTAGTTAATCTATCAACAATTACCTAAATCGCATCATGTTTTTCCTTAGTTCTTAGGAGATGGGTGACAAAATCCATAATTATGTACTCCTATTTCCACTTTAGCACCAGTAAAGATTGCAAATTACTTGCTGATCTCTTGTGTTGAAACTTAACCTCTAATAGGTAAGACATTGCAAAATGAACTTAGCTATGTTACGCTTCATGTTCCTTCACTGATAGTGACATTTCAAATCTTCATACATTTTAGTACTTTTGAGGTGTACCAAATATGTTAAATAGTGAGCCTCTTGCAATATTTCCTTTTTTAAGTCTAAATCCCTTAGTAAGCATAATCTAGTCCCATATCTCAAGATCCCGTCTATGCCTATCTTGAATTCAAGTGCCAACTCATGCTTCACTTTACTCTTTAAGTATTAGAGCTCCTTATTATCTACCTATACTGCCTTCGATCGATCCACTAAAGTTGGTTGGATATGAAAACTAGCCAATCTTGCACCTACTTCACTCGTCACAACTTCTAAATCCATCTTATGTATATCCTCAAGTAAGTGCTTTTGACTAGTGATCAATGTGGCAATGTTGCCCTGCTTCTTCTTACAAAGTGTATCAGCTACCACATTTGCCTTTCCTCGATGATACTAAATATCCACATCATAATCCTTTATCAACTCCAACCATTTATATTGCCTCATATTCAATTCTTTTTTAGTAAAGATATACTTTAAGCTCTGATGATCCGTGAAAATCTTACACTTCTCACCATACAAGTAGTGTCTCAACAACTTCAAAGCCAACACAATTGCTACCAACTCTAAATCATAGGTCAGGTAATTCTTCTCATAAGGTTTTAATTGTCTAGAGGCATAGACAATTACTTTCCTATCTTACATCAATATGTAGCCCAAACCATGGCTTAATGCATCACTGAATATAGTAAACTCTTCTCCATTTTTTAGTAAGGTCAATATTGAAGATGAACTCAACTTTTTCTTCACCTTTTGAAAACTGTATTCATACTAATTATTCCAATCAAACTTCACCCCTTTTCTGGTGAGCCTCATGAGAGGTGCAACCAAACTTGAGAAACCTTCAACAAATCTTTTATAGTAACCTACCAAACCAAAGAAGCTTTAGATCTCAATCATTGATTTCAATCTTTACTAATCTGTAACAACTTTTACCTTTGCTGGATTCACCAAAATCCCATTCTTGTCCACTACATGACCTAAGAACACCACTTAATCAAGCCAAAATTCACACTTGGAAATTTTTGAAAATAGCTTCTCCTCCATCAATTTGCACAAAACTAGCCTTAAGTGCTCTTCATGCTCTTCTTTACTTCTGGAATAGATCAAAATATCATCTATAAACATGAAAACAAACCTATCAAAAAGTCTCTAAACACCCTATTCATCAGGTCCATGAAAGTCGCTAGGGCAATAGTCAATCCGAAAGGCATTACTAGAAACTTAAAGTGTCCATATGTTGTTTTGAAAGCAATCTTTGGAACATCCTCCTATTTAATTCTCAACTGGTGATATCCAAACCTCAAATCAATCTTTAAAAACACTTGGGCTCCTTATAATTGATCAAATAAGTCGTCAATTCTTGGAAGGGGGTACTTGTTCTTAATTGTAACTCCATTCAATTCTTAGTAATCTATACAAAGGTTCATGTTGCCATCTTTCTTAACAAACAGAACTGGAGCTCCCTAAGGTGACATTCTTTGTTTAATGAATCCTCTCTCTTGTAAATCTTGTAGTTGCTTCTTCAACTTAATTAGCTTGACTAGGGCCATTTTAGACATTTTCTTCGAGATAGGAGTGGTTTTAAGCATTAAATCAATACAAAACTCGATCTTCCTCGTAGGCAAAAACTTAGGTAACTTATTAAGAAACACTTCAAAATACTCATTCACCACAAGGGTCTAGTCTAACTTCAATGATTCCTTACTAATGGACTATCGACCTTTGGCATTTTCACTTACGCAAGCCCCCAAGGCCTTTAATCACTTACTAAAAGAATTCTCTCTAGTCAACCTACTAAGGACACAGTGTAGTATACAAGAGAATGGTAAGTGAAATCCTTAAGGGCTTAGTTAAGCCATATCTAACTCTACTTGACTATGAGCGCCGAGGCCAATCTAGCTAGTGCCGAGGCTGAGGACATCAATCATACAACACTACCCTAATTACCAAGACCCCTTTGTGACAATGCTAACCTACTGAGTGCCGAGGCTCCTTTATACCAACTCTTACTCTTTTAGTCTGTTATTACTACTACTACCATACGATAGCACTTATTATTCACCTCGGCAATCTCTAGTACAACAACTACATCTATAACAACACGTGTCGTATACTGCTACTTCACTTATAGACTCTATATTACAAAACCAGTGTTTAGCTGCCACCTACCCTTTTCCTGACATTGTACTATTTTTTTCCCTTTTTCAACATTTATCTTATTTACCCTTTTTTGTATGTATTAAGAATCTATTTTTCCTATATTCCTTTTTGTAATTTTCTTTATTTGTTATGTTGCCCTAAGGACTTACTATAAATAATCCCTTTTCATTATAGCTGCACCATTATATATATTCCTTTCAAATACTGAATATATTTGTTCTTGTGAGATATTCCTCTCCAAGTACATCCTCGTACAATCTTATCTAATCTTGCTAAGTAGCTTAAGATTAATAATGGGTAGACCTTGACATTAACTTATACATCACTTCAAGTAAAGTGTCAAATCGTGTTGTGTTCACTGGTGAGTCATATTCTCCAAGCAACTTCACGTAAGCTACTGCATTCAATTCATTAACATATCCATTCTATCTTCAATATTTTGAAGGACCCATTTGATTTTTATCTCTTACAGTAAGTCTTAGTGATTACTAAACTCCTAAGTACATCATATAATTATGGTGTCAAAGCTTAAGGTTACAATCGAAAGCTGTGTAAAACTAGCTCCTATAGTGTATTGTTCTGTCATACTTTGTTTTTCCTTAAAAGGATAGAGCAAGTTCGTTGTTTACTGTTGTTTTGTATTTCGTGTGTGTGTATGTATGAAAAATCTCAAGTAGAGAGTGTTTTCAAAAGTTTTGTAGTGAAAATATTGAATCCTAGTGTTCAAGGAGAAATTAATGATGCCAAGAGTGATGTTAATGGTCGTAGTCATATTACCTAATGAATACTATGAACAACTAATGAGCAAGTACAAGGCCTTCCTATTATTATGGCCAATCTGGCTATCTTTGTACAAAGAGTCATAGAAACTAGGCTACGCTTGAGAGTTGTTGTTGAATAGGGTCGAGAAATGAGAGATAAACCAAGAAGATAGATGGATGAGCAGTGAACCCTAAAGCTAATTCATATGAACCAAGCTCCACCCTAAGATACCGATGAAGTTACAAGAAGAAGACTTGAGTTGGATGAAGTTGAGGAGTCTGATGAGGAAGAGCAATATGATAGAGTTGAGGAGTATGACCTAAGAGCTCCAAGAGGAGCTAAACATCTTAAAGTACAGATTCTGAGCTTTAATAGGTTTGGTAGTATTGATGACTACTTTGACTAGAAGGAAAAAATTGAAAAGATTTTTTACTTCTATGACTATGAGGATGCTGTTCGTATTAGAGTAGTAGCAGTAGAGTTTTTTGGATATGCAGCAATATGGTGGAAAAAGTCACAGAATGCACACTATAGGGCATGACGTGAGATTCAAATGTAGAATAAAATGAAGAAAGTTTTCAAAAATAGATTTTTTACAAAATACTATGAACAAAACACCTTCCAACACCTCCAAGATTTAAGGTAAGGTGGCAAGTTAGTAGATGAGTATATCCGGGAATTCCAATTGATAATGATTTGATGTGATGTTGACAAACCTGAAACCTAAACTATTCGATTCATTTTTGGGATCAGGGTTAAAATAGGTCATGTTATGGAGTTAAAGAGACATAGGACTCTAGATGAGGCCATTCGAGTAGCATAAAGGGTTAAAAGGCAAAGGCGATGCTAGATTAGCCAACCCAAATTACCGAACAAAAGTGGCATGCTAAGCCAACTAGGATATAACCAAGTACTGAATAGTTCCGAGGTGGACCGTCGTGGACAGGTGCTAAGTTGACCTGAAGAAGGCCGAGATAAAGGCAAGGGAGAAGAGCCTAAGATCCAAAGAGACCAAGGTTAGAGCTTAAGAAGGAAGACCTAAGAGATCAAGCGTTTCAAATGTTTCGGTTATAGACACGTAGTTAGTTAATGTCCAAACCAACATATCGTGACAATCAAGGAAGATAAGCCCTAATTCAAAGTGGAGAGTGCTAGCGACGGAGAAGAAGAAGTAGGAGTTAGCCAAACACTAGAAGAGTTTCAAGAAGACCCCAATGTCCTAACACCACTTAAAGTAGAAGCTAAGATCTGTTTTGTTATTTGTTGATCTTTTAGTATTTTTGTAGTCGATGAGAATGAGCAGAGGGAGAGCCTCTTCCATACAAATTGTTAAGTGAATGGTAAACTATGCACCTTGATCATTGATGGGGGAAGTTATACTAATGTCAAAACACAAGGAGTAGTTAAGGTCATGAAGTTGCCGACCCTCCCACACCTTAGACCATATAAAATTCATTGGCTAAATGAGAAGGGAGGTCTACCTATTACCGAACAAGTTAGAGTACCCATTACTATTGGTGATAGGTATAAGGACGAAGTGTTATGCGATGGGTATAGAGATGCCTACATGTTCTAAAAGGATGGGAAAAAGGTTATACCGACCCCTATAAGCCCTAAGGAAGTGCAAGAGTCACAAGAGAAGATTACCTAATCACTATAGTGAAAGTCCTTAGTGATTTCCCGTACCTAATTTTCCCCAAAAGTCAAGGTTGAAGAGTGTGTACTCCTATTAGTTAGGAAAATCTTAAAGTTGAGAGAAGTTGAAAGCTTACCTGCCGAAGTGCAAATACTACTATAGAAGTATGCCGACTTGTTTCTTGCCGAGATGCTAAAAGGATCACTACCCTTAAGAGGCATTGAATATTACTTTGATCTTCAACTTAAAGCTGTCTTACCGAATCAACCTACCTATAGGCTTAACCTTGAGCAAATAGCCAAGCTGAAGAAATAAGTAGATGAGTTAATAGATCATGGATATGTATGAGAAAACATGAGCCCTTGTGTTGTGCCAGTTATAATAGTGTCAAAGAAAGATAGATCATAGAGAATATGCACTAACAATCGAACCATTAATAAAATTATTATTAAATACCGATATCCGATCCCTCAACTTGATTATTTGCTTAATGAGTTACATGGTGCTCACATCTTTTCAATATTGATTTGAAAAGTGGCTATCATCAAATACAAATAAGGCTTGAAAATGAATGAAAGATGGCTTTCAAGACAAGGGATGGTCTATTTGAGTGGCTAGTGATGCCATATGGTCTAACAAACACATTGAGTACTTTTATGCCACTCATGAATCATGTCTTAAGAACACTAATTGGCAAATGTGTTGTTGTGTATTTCAATGACATTCTAGTCTATAGTACCAGCCTCACTTCTCATATTGAGCATTTAAGATATGTGTTTGACATTCTCTAAGTGAAGAGATTATTCAACAACTTAAAGAAATATGTATTCTACCAAAGCAAGATTGTATTCCTCAGATATGTTGTTTCAAAGGGAGGAAACCGAGTCGATGATGAGAAAGTTAAAGCTATTTTTGAGTGGTCGATGCTGACTAACACTGCCAAAGTTAGGAGTTTTCATGGTCTAGCTTCGTTCTATTGAAGATTCATTCAGAACTTTAGTTCCATAACTACACTACTAACCGAACTGATAAGGAATCTAAGTTTAAGTGGTTTGAGAAAGCTTAGAAAAACTTTATAGATTTCAGATTGACATCAACCCTAGTACTCACCCTACTTGATTTCGAGAAAGTTTTTGAAATAGAATGTGATGTGTCTAAAGCCGACATTAGTACTGTTCTTATGCAAGAGCATCGACCAATTACTTATTTCAGTGAAAAACTCAGAGGAGCTGCCCAAAATTATTCGACATATGACAAGGAGTTCTATGCCTTTATCTAAACACAGCAGAACTAACAACACTACTTGCTACCGAGAGAATTCATCATCTCTCAGATCATGAATCTCTCAAACACCTTTGAGGGTAACCGAAACTTTCTTGGTGTCATACCAAATGGTTTGAGTTCCTAGAGTCTTTTTTCTCCATCATTTGGTATAAGAATGGAAGCACTAACAATATGGCCAACGCTATGGAAGCACTAACAATATGGCCAACGCTCTTTCTCGCAGTCATACCCTCATTATGATAATGCAAGCTAAGATACTTAGATTTGGCACCCTGCTTGATCAATATGAGCATGATTTGTATTTTAGACCCTTTATGGCCAAGTGCAACATTAGAGGAGCTCTTGATAGGTTCTATTTAAGCCAAGGGTTTCTGATGAAGGGCAAACAAGTTTGTGTGTCGAGTGATTCGATTAGAGAACTACTCATTTGAGAAAGTCATGTCAGATGTTTAACTAGCCATTTTGGAGAAAAGAGAATGGTTGAAATGTTGAGAGAACATTTCTACTAGCTTAGGATGATTATGTATGTGTGTCAAATTCTTGATAGGTATGAGATGTATAAACATGCAAAGGGGAGGAAAGAATTATATGGAAAGTATACACCTTTACCAATACCTGAGTGGCCATGGACTAACATAAGCATAGATTTTATGCTCAACCTACCTCGAACTCCAAAAAGACATGACTCTATTATGGCAGTAGTCAATCAGTTCAATAAGATGAGCTACTTCATCCCTTGCCACCAAACCAATGATGCTTTATTTTTTGCTAATCTCTTTTTGCAGGAAATTATACAACTACATGGAGTACCAAGAAATATTATATCCAATTGTGACTTGAAGTTCATGAGTTTCTTCTAGAGAACCCTATAAAAGAAGCTTGATACTAAGCTCATGTTTGGTATTTCTTTCCACCCACAGACAGTCAACCAAACCAAAGTTGTGAACAGGACAATCAATAGCCTCCTATAAGCAACTATTGGGAAGAATTTGCATGATTGGGATATATGCCTACCTGTCATTGAGTTCACTTACAACCACTCAGCTCATAACTCGATAAGAAGGTCACAGTTTGAGGTCGTCTTTGGACTTAACCTAAACTTACCCTTGGATCTAGTTATTAGCTCGACCACTCAAGGGGGAAGTTAATCAAGCTTGCAGCGCGCTGAGGAGTTCCAAAAGTTACATCAAAAGGTTACCAAACAACTAGCATAGATTGTAGCCCAACAAAAAGAACAAGAAATTCGGGAAAGGAGACAAGTCATTTACAGTCTTAGAGACCTTGTTTAGGTCCACCTCAACAAAAAGCGTTTCCCTAAGAAAAGGATGAATAAGCTATCCCTCAGGTCAAATGAGCCTTTTAAGATCCTTAGGTGTATCAACGACAATGCTTATGAGCTTGAGCTACCTAAGGGATATAATGTATCTACTACTTTCACTATCACTAACCTAACACCCTATGTAATTGATAAAGAAGAGAACCAAGATTTGAGGGTAAATCTTCAACAACCTTAGGGAAATGATGGACTGCTGACCTTTAGCCCTCTCACTTGTATACGCTTTTAAGGCCTTTAGTCACTAGCTAGAAGAATTCTCTCTAATCAGCCTGCTGAGGACGAGGTGTAGTACATAGGAGAATGGTAGGTGAACTCCTTAAGGGCTCAGCTCAATCATACCTTACTCTACTCAACTTCAAGTGCCAAGTCCAAGGACATCAATCATGCAGCATTACCCTAATCACTAAGACCCCTTTATGGCAATGTTGACTTGCCGAGTGCCTAGGCCCCTCCGTATCAGCTCCTGCTCTTTTGGCATGTTATCACTACTATTACTACATGGCGGCACTTATTATTTACTTCAACAATCTTTGATACTACTGACTACATCTACAATAACACGAGTCCAGCACAGCTACTTCACCCATAGACTCTCTAGTACGGAACCAATGTTTAGCCCCCACCTGTCCTTTTCCTAACATTGTGCTATTTTTTTTCCATTTTTCATTATTTATCCTATTTACCCATTTTTCGTATGTACTAGGAATCTCTTTTTCCTTATGTTACCCTAGGGACATACTATAAATAGTCTCATTTCTTTGCAACCACACCATTATATACATTCCTTTTAGATATTAAATATATTTGTTCCTGTAAGATATTCCTCTCCAAGTACATCCTCTTACACTCTTATCTAATCTTGAGCTATCTTAAAGAGTAGCTCAAGATTAGTGGTAAGTGGACCTTAACATTAGCTTATGTATCATATCAAGTGAAGTGCTAATTTGTGTTATATTCGTTGGTGAGTCATATTCTCCAAGTAGCTTCAAGTAAGCTACTGCATTCAATTTGCTGACCTATCCATTCCATTTTCTTCAATATTTTGAAAGGTCCATTTGATTCTTATCTCCTACGATAAATCCTAGTGATTATTGAGCTTATAAGCACATCACTTACCTTCTAAGGACATAGCTGTTGATATCCCTTTATACCATAACTCATAAGTAGGTAACTTCATTGGCCTCTAAGCATCTAACTTGAAGCTAAACTTACTCCCATCATTTAGTGTGAAGTGTAATATATCATACAATAACAATCAATAGGGGCCAGCTATTTTGCCAACCAATACATACCCAAAATCACATCAAATTTAGTCATATTTGAAACTAGGACAATTGCTAGTAAAAGTCTACCTTCAATTTCTACACTAACCACTCTGAAAACTCCTCTCCAAGGCTTTCCTAACTCCTAAAGGCATACAAACATTTAGAGATCTAGTTAAACACTTAAGAAACAAGCGACAAACACCATAAACATTTCAAAGATGCAAGAATTCGTAGCACTAACGTTAAACAAAGCATATGAATTGCAGGAGTGAACATGTAGCTTACCTACAATGTACCTATTAAGGTGTCCTCATAAGGTAAATCCTAGTGTTGCTAATGGAGTGCAAACACCCTCGTTGGGGCCCTCTATCTCGATCTACCAGTTTGCTACCATTCGATTTATGCTCTAACTAGAGGCCTAATAGTCTAATGGCTTGCTCTAACCTATCCCCCTATAGGTTTCTCAGTACAATCTGCAGTAGGTGGCTCCTCTATGTACAAATATGGCAAAAAATAATGGCACTAATTTGTTAATATAGTCCCTATTGAATGGCCCATCTTTCTACATGAAAAGCATGCACTTGTTGGCCATTTATAAGCCTTTTCCTCATAAGGTACATAGCACTTGGGGTACTTAACAACTAAAGGTATTGGTGCTAAAAGAGATAGGGGTATGGTCCTAATCTAAACGGGATAGGGGAACCTACTCAACACTCTAGTCATCACCTACTACTTCTTCCTATTACCTTAAGCTACATCTCTAGGAGTACCCTTTTTCCCTATCATGGAGCTAAATTGACCTGCTGGGGTATCCTTCTTCTTTCTCAATTTCTTTTCCATATACTTCACCTTCATAACATTTTCGACATAAGTCTCCAACTGGAACACATCCACCACATTTTGCAACTCTAGCTCTAAACCACTCAAAAACCTATGGACTCTAGCCCCATCATCAACCCTCATCACTGGTGGTAGAAACCCAAACAAACAACTCATCTTAGCCTCATACTCCTCCATAGTTCAACAACCTTGCTAGCAGTTGAAGTATGCATCTTGCAACCGATCCCTTACACTAATAGAGAAAAACTTATCATAGAATAGACTCTTGAATTCTTGCTAGGTTAGTGACACCTCTATCCTCCTAAGCTTACTAGCCCATCATACAGAAAGAACCCCTTTCAACTTATAAGTGGCATAGTCCACTTTCCTCTTATCCAGTACATGAAAAGCAATAAAGGCATTCTTGAAGTCCTCTATCCATTTATCAATAGCCAAATAGTCCTCCCCTCTTAGGTTGAAATCACTAAACTATTAGGCAAACTTGTTCAAACCAATAACTCTTTCCCTAGATGTAATCTATTAAGCTACCACTCCAATTGGGTAATTCATCATCTCCAACAGCATAGTGGTGGTGTTAAGAGTCTAGCCATGCTTAGTTTGATCCCCCTTGTCTCTAATACCTCCATGAGGGTTTGAAACAATCTACAACCTAACGTCCCTTAGACGAGGTGGTGGTCTAGGAGGGAAAGCATCACACGAGGTGTTTAATCCCCTAGTGGAAGAAGAATCTAAACTAGATAACCATTTAGGTACCACACTACAAGAAAAGAAAGGAAACAATATGCAAACATAAGGAAGTTAGTTGAAAGCGTAGTGTAAAAAAGAAGACAGGTTACTTAGCAATCTAGTAAAAGAATAACTAGAACAACCATCATTCAACAACACAAGTACTCTAATACTAATCATAACAATAAACCAAACCTTAATTTATACATCTTAAATTGCAAATTTCCAACTTCGTAAGCCACTTCTTATCCACTCTACAATCAACAACTTACTTGACCATAAGATTCATTCCCTAGGAGTTCCATGATCAAATGCCCAAGATTCTTAAACCAGCTCACCTAGGTCTTTAAATTAATCGCCTATCTCCCTACTTAATCCTTTGCCCTAGTCCCTCTATGATCTTCTAACCTCAGTTCTAATATTACTTAAGTTGTAACGCTTCGAGACCTTATTTAGGCATTACAACTTGCACATAGTCTCGCTAATTGGCAATATGCTAAGACTTCTAAATTCTCAAATATTTATCTTTAACATAAACATTTACCACATATACATGAAAGATTCTCAAAAGGAATAGGAAACATCATCTATTCAAATCATCATAATCTGAAATTAAACCAACATAATATCTTAAGGAGTTTGCCAACTTATAATCCATAAGTAACATGAAAGGTAAATCTAAGAGTCTATAATCTCTACAGAATAATAAATAACCACAAAACTAGAAAGAGTCCATCTCCTCAATACGTAACATGCTCTTCTAGATATAACATAACTCCAACATTATAAAGTTCATCTCATCTCTAATCATCATAAAACATAGAAAGTATAAATAATCAACACCCTTCTCCTCCTAGATATCATCTATAAAAGGCTTTTCATAGATAAGATATTCATAAGTCCCTATGCTTGAAAAGGATAAAAAGACTAAGCTAAAGTCTAGTATGTGATGCACAAGCATACACAGATGCTAAACCAAGTTATACACATGCATGAAATGCAAATACATCAATCATAAAGTAAATAATCCATTAATTATCTTGAATTTAAGCCAATGATCAACAAAGGGACACTTATGACTCTACCGCCCCACGATCTTTGTCTACATACATAGATAGATATAGATATAAGTTTTTCTTTAAGTCTCTTACACCCAGAGTCTAATGTCTAGAGTCCTTGAAACATATTATTATAGCTATGTCATCCGATATAAAAGTGCACTAGAGAATCGTCGAATATAATCAGTAGTTACTCCTATAGGAATCTACCATTGTAGTCCCTTAGAACAAGCAAGTCATATACAACTAACAACCATATTTAATTAAGCCGAATATAGATTAGTCTAGTTTGTTTTCTTAGTCATAACAAGTATAAACAAATAACCAAACACCACATACCTAAGTTATAGAGCAATTAAAAACTAGCAAGATGACTCAAAAGTAAGAGAATCCAAGTACCTGACCCAAGAGACAACTTACTCAATGTAATTCCTTAACTCCTAAACCATGTAATCCAATAAAATGTTCAATTCCAATCAATTTATAGCTATTATTAGGCTCACACATTAGTCCCTATTGATAACACCTAGCCTTAACTTCACATTAATTGCTTAAACCATCTTTACCTCCAATTGGTAAGGATTATTACTTTCTACCTTGAAGTTAAATAGTATGATCACTTGCAAATACCTCTTAAACTTTAGTTTCTTGATTAAAGATTGAAACTTTGCGAAGCAAAAATACTAAACAAGGAGTTGGTTAAGCTAGGAATGGATGAGAGTAGACTTAGAAAACAAACAATTTTGAAGCAAGACATGGCATTCAGATGCTAAGTTTGTGCCACTTACGGCATTCGAGCATTCGGATGCTATCTAGCAAGGCGTTTGAAGGCTTTACTTCTATTCTACAAAATAGTAGAATAGAACACTTCGAGTATAAATCTCTTTTCACCCAATTCCTTGTCTAAGACCTGCATAATTCTAAACCCAACTTAAGGCATGTTATTCAAATGATTAACAACACCATTATCCAACTAAATCCTCAATTCGTAACTTCAAATATCATATTTCCAATGCAAGAATCAAAACTAAGAGTTATAGTCCAATAACTTACTTGCAAAACAATAAACACTTTGTGAAGTCCAATTAGTCAGGGGCTATGTGAGTAAGTTCAAAACATCAAGAAATAAGAGGATTTAGTGTATTATGAACCTTAATACAAATCTATTTGGGCTTAAACTTCAAGATTCTTACCTTATTCATCCCTTATTTCCTCTTATGGAAGGGCTTAGGAGAGGTGTCTTAGTTTGTTGCACATAAGGGTAGATTAGGCCCTTATTTAGTAAAAACTAGGGTTTTAGGAAATTAAGGCAGGTTAAAAGGATAGGGTTTTAGGAAGTTTTTGAAAAGCCCAAAATGCCCCTGGATTTGAAAAACATTTTCTTGATATACTACATTATGTATTTGATAAGGATTGAACTATTTGTTTTGGTATTGTTTTGATAACAAAACCTAGAAAATATTATTGGTTCATTTTAAAATCTTGATTAACTTCTACAATATTTTTTCTCACTATTTATCACTAGTCTCAAATAAATTATGATGCTATTAACTACACTTACAAATGAATTATTTGAGGATAATTGAACTTTTAATCAGAATTTTCCTATCCTTAGAGAAACAGAAAAGATCGTTAAATATAGATTTATGCTTACTATTTCGTAGATTTCAATTAGATGTGGAAAAAAACTTGTCCACTTGTTAGTTGTTACCTGATTTTGTCCAACTTTATCTTAGGAAAATGAATAAAAGAAATCAAGTTATTGAATAATCATATTATTACTCTTATTCCTCGGGTAAAAAAAAAAAATGAAATTGAAATCAAACGAAATAAGATGAAAAGCTGAAAAATACTTGGCAAATCACGTCATTTATTTCATTGCTTTAATTCAAATACCTTCAACTATAATATCATCACTATCTTATATCATTTTCACATGGATTTATATGTTATTATATATTCAACGGGTGTAATATATGTTTATCAATCTTTAAAAAAAATTATACAATTACAAATTATATAAAAATATTATCAAAATATCATTGTCATGTCATATCTTAAATTTAAAACATCGCTATTTATACTTATGGCACATATTCAAATTGCGACAGGATTATTTATATACCGTAGCTATGTATATAAATGAATATCACTTCTTGAAAATACGACATAAGTAAAAATAGTAGTGCTATATCTTCAAAATGAGAAATAATAACATTACTTTAGTAATTTTTTCATACAACTTATAATTTTAATGATATTTATTGATTTTAATAATAAACATATAAATGTCTCTTCGCAACTTGTTTATCCATAATGCGTTATTACAAATTAATGTTGTCAAAATTGCTTCGGATGATTAGACATTGACATGTGAGATGGTTTTGAATCAAGGAGAGTAATTGAACCAAGTTGAAAGGTAAAAGTCAACCCAAGTTTCACGACAATGTAACTAATGTGTTTTATCGATCTGAAGACACGCTACAAAACTTTTGTGCTCCTGGTAGTCTCAAAGTCCATATATATATATATATATATATCAAAAGCAAACTTGTACAATTTCTTACCATTACAAGATACCTCGAGTTAGATATATAGGTGAAAGTAACATAAAACCAGATAACATAGCAAGGTGAATCACACCAAAAATTAAGATCACGTACAACCCAAAAAGAAAAGGAAAAAATTAAAGGGGAAAAAAAAAAAAAAAGGCTTGGTATTCATTATGGGCTATTTCATCTCAGTCTTGATCGTGCTTGTAGGCACTGCCATGTCCATAGATAAACCTTGCTGTTCCTTCTGTGTAAACCTGAGTCTCATTGTCCAGACTGTAGAAGAAATTGCAACAATGTAAGTTCAAGTACTAAACTAAAGACCAAGATAAAATCAATATATGCGTCAGGAGTGGCTTACGATTTTCTAACAGCTTTGCTCAAGGTGGATGCAGATGTAAATGTTTTGCCATCAAGATATCTGTTTTCTCCTCTGATCCTTTGTTTCATATGTACGTCTAATTCTTCAGCACTGAGTGTAAAAGGCGAATCCGATGCCTGTACTTCCAAAGTTGCAGTACATATATTAAAGGTGTAAAATGGAATGCTGAAGCACAGAGACTAGTTGTCATAGATTATGAATAGAACAGAGGATTAGGATATACCATGACCCAGCCCCAAGTATCAGCATAGGATGGGATGTGAGCAGAATAAGGCACAACATCTGCATGTTTAGGAGGGAAATATAAAATCACCTTCATCTTCGTAACACGTTGGGACAAATTATGCAGCAGAAGCGATTGATTATTGCATAGAACAAGATTGGGAAAGCATTCTTACAATTGAAAACTTGCTTTAGGGTGTTGAAAATGCAAGAGAAAACTTCTGTGTGGGTGAAAATTCCAGCTGGCCCTGCCTGAAGAGACAAATGGTTTAAGCAATTAGTCAGTTTCCTGTGTCTTTCTCGCTATTGTATCATAGGAAAACACGAGCCTAGAAGAAAAGGCAAGCCAAACCTGTGTTACAAAAATGCCACCGACAGAGAGTCGAGGTTTAACAAAATACTCGTAGAAGGATTTGGTGTAGAGTTTGTAGCAAGGACCTCCTTCTAGTGGATCTGCAAGGTCGCCTATGATGACATCAAAGCACCCCTTTTGGTTCTCAAGCTCAGCTCTGCAAGAAAGCAAGTTGTGTAAACAGTCAGAAACAAGTGATTGAACGGAGAACTCACAATTATACCATCTAGGAAATAAATCACTTTGAAGCACTTGGGGTAATATTTTAAATTTTTTAGCATGATCTTCAATCACAGCACACGGTAACTTTGCTGTTGGAAATGAGAACAACTGTGCTGCAGAAGCAGTAGGATAGTCAAGAACCCTTAAAGATGGATGCTCTAGACACTAGAAAGTGATTGGATCGATAGAACATAAGAAAGTCAGGAAAACAGGGGAACTTTCCATCGTAGTATTACATATTCACCCAATAATCTAAAACCATATTTCAGAGTTGTACCTAGCGTCATTGATGATCAGCTGAAGTCTCGGGTCACAAAATGCTTCCCTGTTTACGACTAAATGCGATCTGCAGAACTCCACCACCTCCTATTTCGAGAATTTATGCAAATATGGTCAGCCTTGTTTTAATGAAAAACGTACGTAATCAAAGATGAATAGTTTCAGTCAAACATGTTCCAATCTTTTCTTTGAGTAAATTCATATCCCTTTTGAATAATCGAAATCATTGCAGACTAAGATCCGCCCTTAGTTTTTCAAACTCAAAGTTCATAACTACTGACTGTCTCCTGACCAATATGGCAAAGAAGAATCCCAGAAGGCGGCGTGCCAAAAAGAAATGTAAACATGATCATGTACAGGTTTTTATGTACCGATATCACACGGTACTAATGATGATGCTGGTGACTTTATGGAAGTATTTTAGAGATTAATTAACTTAAAGTGCGGCCCAATTGGAGGGTCATATCATTAACATATTTTGATATTGAAGATTAAAGACACTGCAAGGTGGATTTTGATACGCGGTCAAGGAAAGTTGGGACAAGCAAGTTTGTTTTACCTCATCGATGTCGCACATAGAAACTTTTTCTACAGTTTTGTGTCTGAGAATCTCTCTAGCCGTTGAACCTTCACCGCCTCCCATTATAAACACTGTCTTTGGACTATAAAACAAGTAGATGAAGGTGAAATCAGCAAAGAAATTAAAAACACCCCATATATAAAGCCAGCTCATAAACAACTCAAACTTTAGTTACTCCAGCCGTTTATCGAGGCAAAACCTAGTTGATATTAAATTTAGTTAAACTTTAGTAAATATATGGAATAGACCACCTTTGAAAACATACAGAATATTTGAGTCAAAACTTTAGTACTGTATCATCTGAATTCAATACGTGCCAGTATCAAATGATAAAAGAAACAGAAGGTAAGGGGAGAGAAATAGAAATAGTTACTTCGAGTGATGGAGTAGTGCCGGGTGAACGAGACATTCATGATAGATGAATTCATCTGTCTCTGCACTTTGAAGCTTCCCATCAATAACTAGAGCCTAAATTGAAAAGACAAAGTCAATATTTTGTGTATAAATCAAATCACCTAAGAAATTTATGAAGCAGTAGAAGTAGGAGATTGCTCGTCAACCTTTCCAAAGGGCTTTGTGTCCAACAGTGCAATATCCTGATATTGACTAGCTCCAGTATGCAGAATACTTTAAAAAAAAAAAAACATAATAATAACAGTAAAGTTAGTACACCAGTCTTTATCAAATTTTAAAATAGTGAGTCACAAAAGAATGATCAAATGAATAAGTTGGTTGGGTTTGCTTATGATTATGCTTCTTCCTGTCTCTTACATGACAAGTAAATATATTATAGGGAAAAATAGCAAATACAAGAAAAGTTACGGAGGCCCCAAAATTTTAGAGTATAACTCTATCTTTTAAACCTCTGCTGGGATTCCAAAACATCGTTGTTTATGTACTGCCACAGCTAGTTTTATAGATCTAACACCTATTAGTGCTATTCGTATATATTCAAAAGCCATAAACAGGGACCTCATACTTTAAGGCACAATTTAAATTCATCAATTATTTGGACGTCTAATTGGTCAGTCGATGTATTTAAACTATTCTATAAGTAAAGGGGACTGTATGTATGTGTGTGTGTAAGTATATATATGTATTCTCTTACTATGCAACCAACGTTTTTCTACTAAATGAAGTACATGTTTTTGTGTACGACTGTAATTTATCATATATTTTTTAGTGCAAAATGGAAAGGCCAAAAGAACTATTATTTAAACGAGCAAAGACCTGTCTGTTGGGCGTCATATGATTCTCTTATAAACTTTAAGACATGAAAAATAATAACGTATAGATTTTGCATGTGCAATGTTGTAATGGTATTTTAATGTTTTCAAAGTACCTCTTGAGGGCAAAGCACCACCTCAAGTTTTCTTCAATCTCTTCCTCATACCAGCAGCTTTTTCTGTATCCATTAAGGGAATGACTTTTCCCATTAACTCCATTATTACCATTGGAAACACCATTTGTGACTGAAATATCACCCATCTTTTGTTACACCAAAAAAAAAAAAAAAAGTTTGAGCCAAGTAAGTAAGAAGAAGAGATGGAAGCGAAGCGTGTTTGTATATTATGCAGAGGGTAGTTTTGGAGGATGAGAATGGACAGGTAAGAGATGGGGATAAGTAAATTCCATTTTGGGGGTTGGGGGTGTATATAAGAAGAGAAAAGTGAGAAATGATTTCGGTTTGGTATGGAAGAGTTAAAAAATCTTTCGAAGTTGGGTTTAGTGGATTTTAAAAAGAAGGTAAAAAATCCTCCTGGAATTTCGCACCCTAGGTAGAAAAGGAGAGAGACGTCGCAAGAATTGAGATTTATATGGATCATTTGCACGCATGGCCTGTCTATTAGACGATTACTACATTACTAATTCACATCTCTTCTCCACTTTGGAATTTCTTTGTTTTTTTTTTTTCCTCTCTCTCTCTCTCCAAGTTATAGCTATTATAAATAGGATAAATTACCTGTCTGATTGAAAAAATAATAAGAAGAAGAAAAAGAAAGAAACTCTCTTTGTCAAAATTAATCGCTTGATATATTTTCAAATGGGAATGGCTGAGTTAGTTAAATATCGGTCATATTATCCAATTAAATATTAGGTTAGAAACTTGATAATCGACGTAATTGTTGAGGCGAGGCATGATTAAAAGTTAGATTAACTCAATTTTTAGATAAACTATTACTCAAGTATGAATAATGTGATTGTTAACTTAAATAATTGATCTATAGTATAAGTAATGAAAGAAATGATGTGGGTGAATAAAATGGGCATGAATTTTACACCCACTAACAATCAAAACTCATTTTAAGTAAAAGCAATAAGGTAACATGACTCTCTAAATTAAAGTAGCAAGATGACTCGACTCTTTTAAGTTAAAGTAACTAAGGTTTATAGAATCAAATCCATAAATTTATAATGACATAAGAAAGCTTGGCATGGTGAGCTTGGAAAAGAGACCATTAGACCAATATATTTGCTCTTAACTTTTCTTAGAGACGCTCATGTACTTAGAGAGTTCTTCCATAAGCTTGGACTCAAAAGAAGCCCATAAAGATAACTCATCTTAGCTATTGACCATCAATATGATCAGATAGATGTCATTGATGATCAAATTCTACATATACTAAAAAGCTCCTCCTCGTTTGACAACTTATAGATTAAAAGAAGTATCATTGTCTTATTAGAATGTTATCCTAAAACATACCACCTCTCATAAAGAATAGTAAGGTTTATATTTTATAGCTCCCTATCCAGATTTATTACACATGCATTCGAGCTATCCATATTGCCTACTCCAATTACCTATCTCCCTCTCTCTCTCCAAGTCACCTTTATTAATGTCGGAGGTTATAAGAACCATGAATGTGGTATGATGAATCCAATTATTGATGTATGAGAATTGTGGTCAACCAAACAACAAAGTGGTCAACACTAGTTAAAGATGAGAGGGATGTATAAATGTGATTAAAGAAACCCTAAAAGTTAGTTGACTATTTTTCGATGTGGTTGATCAGTTTTGTTCATTTTCAAGTTTTTAGAGCTACAATTTTGATGTTTTAGCAATATTAGATTTAAATTTAAACTTATCAAGGTAAAATTTATATTCACATTGGAGTTTGATATTTAAAATGTTGTGAGCCATTCTAGGAAAGTAAGATACTATTGCTTGTTTGGTTATGCATAGGACCAGAATAATCAAACTTGAAAACTACTAAACTTTAAATTGTTATATGTTGTTTATCCTTATACCAAGGCTGATATCCAAATATAGTAGTCATAAACTGAGTATTTGTTACCTATTGTTGGTCAAACATCTAGTTTGTAGTAGGTTGCTAATGCCAACTTATTGTGGAAATAGGGGGTCAATGACGTGGCGAAATTGGGGCTTAAACCAATCAAGAGAGTTCAGGATCAAACTGTTGGCACAGGTTGCCCCAGAGGTATGGAACACTTAATGGATGCCAGTGTGAGATGTATGCCACTAATGTTTAAAGTACCTAGTGAATCCAGTGTCAGAAAAATTTTATATCGTGATGTTAGATATGTATCTTAAGATCACTATATCCATTATTATTATGATATTTTCTTTTCCTTGCCCAGGATGCTGGGTTTGTATGTGTTTGTTGCCCTAATGTAAATAAGATAATTAACGAGTTCTGTATATGTTGTTTGAATACGCATGTGCATTAGTTTAACTGTATACACAAGCATACAGATCGTCTTATATGTGTGTTTTATGCGGTATTCTATTACTAGAATTTGCATGTCACCCATATTTTGGAAATGTTTATTTTTACGATGTTGATAGCTATAGTAGTTTTAGATGCGATTTGTGGTTTTGGAGACAAACGGACGTTTGTGATATTTAGTTGGACCTAGTAGAGGTTCACATTTTCAAATAATGAATTTTAGTTATTTTACAAATTTTGAGTAGAATTTCAAATATCGTGAAGTTCTACGATCACCCTATAAGACAAAGCTATTAGACGAATGTGACATTTATTCCTATTGAGAGTTTGGCAAATGAATGGATATATTCCTTTTATATTTATATACTGTAGATTTTGGTAAACACTGTTTGGAAACCTTGTATATTATATTTTTGCCATGTATATAAGTATATAATAGAAATCATGACCATTTTAACTTAATGATATAAACATTAATAATTGACTTTTTAATGGAATAAATTATATTTAACTCTAACGTAGCTGCCCATATGTATAAGAATTATTACTTCTCGAAGATTTCGGACGTGACATATCAAGTTATGTCCTGAGCACCGTATATTGAGAATTACTTCAAGAAGAATTACTGTACACCATTGGATAGGCCGGTTTTAGTAAATGTTGCTCGGCGCAATTTAAACGATGAAAAGTATATGTTGCTCACTACCATTTGATTTTGTCAAACTTAGGACTAGAAAATTGATCTGAGAATTAAGAGTCCATCAAAGTGGGATTTGATTGAGTCAAGACCAATAAAAATATTATAATTTAATTAATATTTATTTATAAAATAATAAAAATTATTTACAGTCTTTAAAGTTGAATGTTAAGAGCTTTTGACTAATTTTTTTTTTAATTTGTAATTATTTTTTTTAATAAATTGATATATTTTCTAGTAAATACAAGAAAAGTAATATATTTTAATATGAGGCTAATCATCACTCCTACCGAGAAACGCTAAAACCTGTTATATGTCGGACTTTATTATCATTAATGCCAATTGGCTCCTAACGAAACCCTGAAAAATCAGGCCACCCACGACATTTACTGATCACACTTGAAGGGGAATATATGTGTATTTGACGTAATAATATATGGGCATAAAGATAATAAGTAAGATGGAAATATATATTTGAAAGAGTTTGAAAGCGATGCTATCCTAAAACACAACAATATTTGCTGTTCAATTAGATTCAAAAATCTCGAAACTTGTGGAAACTAAATAGTAAATATACACCTATAAAATGGACAATAGTTTAACATATGTCCAAAGATTTAAATTCCCTCCAGTTCATGTTTTTCAAACATCAAAGAGGTAGTTTCAAATATTTTTAAAGGTTTAAGTATTAAACTTTAAAAATTTAATATCTTTTGATAGATATCAGGACCCATCGCCATAATTTACTCTTTAAAATTGATCAAAAGTCATAACCTGATGCACTGTGCAATTCGGTCAAATATTACTTCTTCCTTTTTCATTTTTTTTTTTATTTTAGCCAACTATATTACAACATAACATAAATGAGAAATTTAAACCTTAATACATCTCAATTAAAAACCAATGATAATACTATTAGACTATATCGATCTTGTCATTCAAATATTACTTCAATCATCCCATTGTTGTAAATGCCAAATTTGATTTTCTTTTTATGATCGACTTCAATTGGACGAATTTATTTTCTTCAGGAAAAATACAAATAATTTGTTACACAATTTTATCACTTTAAATACATATATCTTTCGAGTGTTCCCATCATCAAACATTTCATTCGTCAGCATCTAGACTAATAACGACCAAGAGCCATTGATGTACACTACGGATTACCATCACATTGTCTAATTGGTGCCAATTAGGATTATAAATGGATTAAATATACTTAGCAAATTATTTGATTTTGACTTAATATTTATTCAATTTTGACTCAGGTATTGACAAACTATTTGAATAGCTTTAAATTAAACATGAACTTCATAATATTTCTCTCAATTAGCTACCAGACTAGATTTTGAATACTATTACTATTTTAGTTAGACTATATATATATATATATTCTAAAATATATTGAAAAATAATTTTAATGAAATTAAGTTTAAGTTTATTTAATACCACTTCAAAGTGGAGATTAAACTCAAAAATCTAAACCCAATCAAGATTGAACTCGTGTTCATGTTTAGTGCCATGTTGTCTCGTTGGGATTGGCTTACAACCATATTAATACATGGTATAAAATATTAAGATAAAATCCAGAAATATTTGTTCAAATAATTTCAATATTAGCTTGCTTGTAATTCTCTTAATTCACTTCCTTTATATATTAGTACGTGTAATCAACTATGGAGACTAAAAGGAAGTAATAATATAATAATATCAAAATATATTTTTAAATTCTATATAATCATAATTATTGATTTGTAAATTAAAAAAAAAAAGGTTAAGTAAGGGGATACAAATTCAATTGTGATACAATTTGCGGGGAGCAATATCGTGGTGAAAAAGCCACGATCCATGATGTCAGCTATGGTTATCCAGAGATAATCCAAATTCCAAGACTTATTTAAAAAGAACATCATAATGGAAATGTTAAAAAAGAAAAATAAAAAAATGGGGCACGAGCAATATTTATGTTCATGGCAATAGGTGCATATTGAGAGAGGAGATGGGCACATGTTATGATGATGATAAGGGGTAGCGCACTGTGCATGCAATAAGTCATTACAATTTAGAGGAAAAGGATGAAAGATGATGATTTGGGGGTCGTGACAATTACCGAAAATTCTGGTTTTTCTTGTTCCCTTCCACAAAAATGTGTGCACTCGCAGACACTTACCGAGAGAGAGAGAGAGAGAGATTGTGGCGTGCTCTGGGAACCATCATCATATTCTCTTGCTACGATTAAAAGATGAAAGGCGTGCCGCTTCTGGCGCACTCATCATCACTATCACCATCAACCTTCAATAGCTCCTCAATCGAAAAATATAACAATGACAACAAGACAACAAAAGAGATTCATTCATTCTAGGATGCATTGGTATAGGATTAATATTTATTATGTAGTTAATATTAAATTGAAGTGATGGTGGAGCAACCTACCAAAAAAAAGAAAAAATAATGGAAGATCCAGATTTATGTCAGGCAAGTAAGCAGATTAGGCTGTTGATCCAACAAAATCCAACAATAACTCGATAGAATATTTTTCATATAGTTTTAAAATAGGTTTATAAATTTATTTTGAAAACCTTATAGGTTCAAATTGGGTTATAGAAATTTGCCAAATCGTATAGGTTACTTGAATTTGGTAAATATAAAATGAAATGATATGATGTAAAATTAAATATTCTGCCTAACTTACAAACATCACTTATTTGCATGCAATTAATTGATCAAGAATGGATTAAAACACATAAAATAGGTTTTTTTTTGTATGTATCATTGACCAACAATACAAAATTTTATAAATTGTCAAAAAAAGAATCAATTTTTCATATTAAACGATATAATTTTTTCAAAATGATAAATAGGGAATCAAGTAGCATTCAGATGGTAGCATTGCTACCACTAGACACTCACTCCTAAAAGAAGCATAGAATGCTTAGGGATACTGACTAGATGGTAATACAAGTGTAACATCTAGATTATAGTTAGAGAATGCACTCACTATTCGGATGCTTGTACTTTACCACCCAAATGCTTACACTCTACCTTGAGGATGCATGTTTCAAAATTCTTACTAAATCATATCTCCCTCCTATTGTTCAAATGCCAATTGTGCTACCATTCTGATACTAGCACTTACACCCTCAATGGTGCTTAACTTTAGCTCATGAAATGGCAACACATGTCCACCATCTAGATAGTGGCTCCTATGCCACCTAAACGATATTGCCCAACTATAAAAATGTTGTTGTTTCATTTGAAGTGGACTCCATTTTTATTCATTTACCCATACTCTATCTAGTTGATAGAATTAAGTTAGTATAGTTTTAGTAGTTTAGGTTATAGTTAGTAGTTTTATGATAATTTAGAGCTCAAAAATGTATGGGGAACATAGGTTTTGTGAGATTTCATTCATGGGTTTTTATAAACTCAACACAATTATCTCTAAACAACAATATTATTTTCAATGATGATTGATTGTTCCTTATATTGTGTTTCTTGGTTTATCATGAGCTAAACATATCATAATGGAGTTGTAATGTTTTGATGAGTTTATATGCTTGAGTAATGTAGATTTCCTATATGGCTATGTAATGTGTAGGTTTTTAGCATAGTTTATTCATGAGATATGTTATTTCACAAGAGACAATTGGTTTTAAGGAATGAAAATATTCAATTCCTTAACTAGCTTAAACATTCATTTGGATAGACTAAGGTATTCTCAAGATGGTATATAGTAATGAAATTTTTGTCTAATACTTAACCTGATCAATCTAGATCAAAGTAATGAGCAATTGTCTAATACTTAACCATTTCTTCCCTCGAAATATGATTTGGTACTTATCAATTATATTAGTAATACATGAGATCCATTACATTGGTTGATAAAATACAATAAAGGATTTTGCAAAAAAAAAAAACTTTTAGCCAACTATATAACATATTACAACTTAAAGGAAGAGAGATTCGAGCTAGTCCATCTCATTGGCAAATTAGTATTCATATCACTCGATTATAATGGTCTTAACAAGAATTTTGCAAATTATTCACTCATCGCATATTTAAAAAAAAGGATATATTTTATATTAGAACAAGAATGAAAATGTAGCTTCAAATAACCCTAATAGCCTTTTAAATATATAAATATATAATTGATGGCTTCTAAATTTCAATTTATTTTGCTTTGTGTATTTATCAAAATCATTTATTCTTTTACACTATTTTTATTATTGTTATTATTATCATAGCAATGTAAATTTTAAGGTATTTATTTAAATTAGATTAACTTATAAGTTAGATTCTAATGTGTATTAAATAAACTATAAGGTTTAAAGATTAGGTCCTGAATAGATTCTATAATATTTTATAGGGTTTGGAATGGAAAACATAAAACTATACCCATGCGATCACATTCCTAATCCATTCATTAGTTGCATGTAATAAAAAAAGGAGTAATACCTTGATTCCTCACAGTAGGGAAATAATAGAGTTGATATGAAACATGATGGATATCCAAGTTTCAAACCATGACTCAAATATCCTAAGCATGGACATAAGTTGACAAAACTCTAGTAAATTAATTATAAGAAGTAAGTGTAAATTAGACAAGAAAGCAATCTTCTCCTATAAAACTAGGAATTTTAAAAAATAAAAGGGAAAAATAAAATAAATAAAATAAGGTTTTGGTAGGGGAGTGGTATGGCGTATAATTGACTAATGTCTACAAGGGAATTTTAGTGAAGGAAAGATTAGAAACCCCCTTAACCCTATTCAACCCTTCGTTGCTTAACTTAGCAAGAACCTTTTTGCTATCTTGTCTATTAGAGCACCAAAATTCAAATCACCAAACCCCAGATATTGAAAATCACAAGAAGAGGAAGGATTCACTATAAGAACATGATTAAAAGGCATATTAACGATAATAGATGTTGTAATTGTCATCTTTCCAAGGAGAAGAGTGAAAAACTTGATGGATTCCATGATTTACAACATAGTGAAGGTGTTGAAACGATCCTTGGGAGTCAATCTAGCAAGGAAATGAGAAAGTACTATTGAATCTAATGTTTCAAGTTAGTTTCATGTAAATAGAAAATGGTAGGATTGATTTGACGCATGTTGGATCAGGATTTGTCTAATCTTGGCATATAAAGGGTTGGTTTTGACTATGTGGAGGTTAGGTGATTTGCTAAGGTTATGAGTAGTGTTGTTTGGATGGTTTAGAGTGATATTTGAAGGAGGAAAACACTATTCGAGGGGAATATGACCAAGGACCATGACCGTAGTGTGACTGTGTTCTTCCTAAAGGGTTATGTTAAGTTATGCATAAAGGAGAAAAAGAAAAATTTAGGACGAGAGGATTACAACTAAGGTCCATGGTTGGTACAAATAGTAGCTAAGAACAAATAAGGCTGATCGTAAGAATAGGTCCAAGCTTGTCGAAAGCTTAAAAATGGGTGCTGAGAAGCATGCAAAAGAACAGAAATTAATGAAAGTAAGCAAACCCACACAGAGCTCCAAATGATATAACGCCCCAATGGAATTTCAAAAAACTCATGACACAACTCAATATAATGCATGAGTTAATTCGGTGAGATTACTCGCCACATAGCCTTGCTTAAGGATTAAGGTAAGAATGAAATAAGAGTAAACAAATAATGTTTATGAGAGGGAGAATATCCAATGTATTAATGATAATCTGATGTCTCCTACGACTACATGTACAGTGGGTATTTATACCCAAGAAATTAAGGCAACTTACCTAAAAATAAAAAAGACAAAAAGGGTATTATTCCAAAAAAGTAATGTACAAGAAATGCAAAAGGGTAAAAATAAATATTTATGGAAAAGCAATGATTACAACAACAGATTTTACAAGTGGTCCTAGCTATGTGGCATTACGGTATTGGTGGTACTATTGGAAGAAGCAAACAAAATAGTAAGATCTAGTTGGGTGGCTGAGTAGGGATGCCAAGTAGTTGTGGAGTCGTCCGAGCAGTAGTGGTTGAGGATTTGTGTAAGATAGATTTCTTAGCCTCTTGGCAATAATGATGTCGAGCAAGTAGTCAAATCGAACATGACCGAATAGGTACATTGAGTTTGACTATTGTTAGGGCATTCTATTAGTTGGCACATAATTTTCAAGAGATGTGCAGTCACTCGATATGGCATAAAGAGTTGACCAACAACAAGGAATAACTTGACCTCGGCAGGAGTCGATTGGAGCAAGAGGATCCACCTCATTAGTCTCTCTAGTCTCTAAGCTCGGCTACAGGTTAAAGCTACAGGTTAAAGGCTCAGTAACTTGATTCCTATAATTCCTTTCGAGTTGATTTGGATTTAGGATCAAATCCGATTAGTTTTCATTCAATTCTTCGTTAGGGTGATAGGGATTGAGGTTGGTAATGTTGAAGCTGTCCAAAATCCCATAATCTTCAAGTAGCTCCAATATGTAAGTGTTGTCATTAATCTTTTAGAGGATTCTAAAGAATCCTTCAGTCCATGTTGATAGCTTATTCCTCCTCTTGCTTGGAAATCGGTCCTTGCTTAGGTGCAGCCATACTAGGTCTCTAGGCTAAAATTGTTTCATTATCCTTCCCTTGGTTTTCTCTTACATTCTCCTAGCAGCTTGGTCAATCTACTAAGTAACTTCGTCGAAGATGTGTTATAGGAACTATGCTCTAAGGACTGTGCTCGAGCTTTCACATTAAGGTCTTCTTGCTCGGATATAGGCACAGGGGTGTGATCAAGGGGTTATTCAAGACTAAAACCATCGAAAACTTCGAAGGGAGTGTAGTTAGTGCTGTCATGCACTATTTGGTTGTAAGCAAATTCGATCACGAGCAAATAGAGGTCCCAATCAACCAAGTTCTTGCCTACTGTAGTTCAGAGTAGTGATGCTAAAGTACAATTGACTACCTCTGTTTAGCCATTAGTTTGGGGGTGATAAGAAGTGCTAAATAGTAGTTTAGTCCCTATCCGACACTACAAGATCCTCCAAAAATGGCTCGAGAACTTTGAGTTTCTGTTTGATACTACACTTCTTAGCATACTGTGTAACTGAACAATCTCCTGTAAGAAAAGAGAAGTAATAGCCAAAGCATCATTAGTCTTAGAGTAAAGCGCAAAGTATGTCGAAGCATCATTAGTCTTAGAGTAAAGCGCAAAGTATGCCATCTTACTAAATCTATCAATGACGACCATTACAAAATCTTTGCTTCAAGTAATTCTTGGTAATTCGAGAACGTAGTCTAAGAATAATGTCCATGCTCAACTCGATCCATGGTCCCATTAGGATAAGCAAAAAGAATCGTTTGCTCAGCAACTCATATGTTCTTCTCTCTCCAAAATGTTTAGAAAGTCTTCCATTATAAGCTTTCTTAATCAATAACTCTCTTAGTGAACAGGTTGACATGCACAATTTTCCTCATCAAAATAAGTAGTGATCTTCCATATGATACTCGTCTACTGTCCTTCCATTGGCACAATGCCCAAGTATGGATTCGAAGAATATTGTTCCTTAATGCTTACAAACCCAAACAATCTAGTATATAATTCAGTCAAGAGTGCATGTCTTCTTGAAAGAGCATCTGTAACCACATTGTTCTTCCCCTATTTGTACTTTATTACAAAATTGACTCCTTAAAGGAATTCAACCCACCTCACTTGCCATTTTGATAACTTAGTTTGACTTCGGTGATACCTCAAGGACTCATGGTCAGTATAGATGACAAACTCTCTCGACAATAGATAATGCTGCCATACTTGGAGTGCTCGAATAAGAGTCAAGAGTTCCTTATCATATATAGAGTAATTCAGTTGAGGTCCCCTAAGCTTCTCACTATAATAGGTAATTGGTCAGCCTTCCTACATTAGGACAAAACCTATACCAATGCTTAACACATCACATTCCAACTCAAATATTTTCTCAAAGTCAAGTAAAGCTACTACAGGTGTGGAAGTCAATCTTTCCTTTACTTTGGCAAAGTCTTTCTCCTCCTTTTCTCCCCTTCTGAATTTGGTGTTCTTCTTCGTTAGCTCGATAAGGGGTACAGCTAAGGTACTAAAATTCCTTATAGACCTTTTGTAAAAGGATGTTAGTACATCAAAACTTCTCACCTCGACACAAATGGTTGGAGTCGGCTACTCAACGATTACTCGGATCTTCTCATCATCTACTCATAACCCCCCTCTACCAACTATATAGCTTAGGAACACCACTTCATCCTGGAAAAAGTAACATTTCTTTACATTGCCGAATAACTTCTCGACTCAAAGGACATCCAATACAATACAGAGATGTTTATAGTGACTTGGCATATCGACACTATACTCTAGAATGTCGCCAAAGTATACCACAACACACTTTCCTATCAGATTTCTTAATATTTGATTCATCAGTCGTGTGAAAGTACTTAAGGCATTTGACAAGCCAAATGACATTATCATCCACTTGTAGAGTCTATACCGAGTTTTGAATGCAATCTTCCACTCATCTCCTAACCTCATGCAAATTTGATGGTAGCCAGATTTCAGATCTATCTTACTAAAGACCCTAGCTCTACTCAATTCATCCAGTATGTCATCCAACCTAGAGATAAGATACCTGTATTTGACCATAATCTTGTTTACAGCTCAACTATCAACACATATTCGCCAAGTACTATCTTTCTTCGGTATAAGGAGCACTAATACAACATAAGGAGCGCTAGCACAACATAAGGGCTGAGACTCTCCCTCACATAACCCTTTTCCAATAATCCATTGACTTACCTTTGAAGCTCAATAGCTTAGTTGAGATTCATCTAATAAGTTGATTTATTCGGTAGGGTAGCTTTGGGTATTAAGTCAATGCAATGTTCTATGCCTTAGATAGGAAGTAACCCCTCGAGCAACTGTTCAAGAAACAAATCGGCATATTCATCCAACAACTCTCTTACTTCTAAGGGTAGTTCACCCTGTTCCCTTAACTATAATAATTGCCTAACCAACATGAAAGTCGATGCAACAACCTTAATAACCTCTCGAAGCTCGGCTTTACTCATCATCAAAGTCTTCTTCGATCCTAGAGCAAGTTTCATTTGCAATTTGTTAACTTGACTCGGTGGTATAGGATTCAATGTAATCTTCCTTCCATCCTTTTTGAACATAGGTGATCCTGTACCCGTCATTCATAACCATTCAATCAAAAAGCTATGGTCAGCCTAACAATAAGTATGATGTTCACATGGGTAATACGTCATAAAGAATCTTATTGGAATAGTTTCCAATTAATATCAGTAGTAGTACTTATCGAGTGACATATAGTGCTCCTTTCTCATTCAGCCAATGTAACTAATACGGCTTTGGATACGCGATAGTCAACAACTTCAACCTTGTAATCAGATCAGTTGATGCTACATTGGTGCAACTACCACTATCCACAATGAGTACACATAGCTAGTCATTCACTTTGCATGTGATATGGAATAAGCTCTCCCTTTGCTCCTCCTCATATGAGGGTTTCAAGCTCATTGCATGTCGAACAACTAGGATCAATTAATCCAAGTCTTCGGCAAACACATCATCTTCCTTGAGTTCCTCGTTTATACTATCCATGTCAAGCTTCAAGGCATTCCCTTAATGACTATAATCCTTCGATTAGGACATTAAGCAACCATATGTCCAAACCCTTGGTCATTAAAGCACTTAATCTAGCTCGTCTTGCCCTTTCTCATATGTTCAAGTCTACACATCACCTTCTATTTAACCCTTCTGGTTAATCCTAACATTTGTTCATCTAGTCGACGGTCGGGTCGACATTTGACTCCTTCTCTACCTCTCTACTAGTTGAACTATTTGTATAGTTTCATCCATTATGGTAAACTGTTGGAGCTCCACAATGTCTCGTATATCACTCTTTAACCTAGCTAAGAAACTAAAGACTATTCACCCTAGTGGTTCCTCTACTTCACAATGTATCATGAGCATTTAGAATTCTTGGACATACTTATCAATTGTTCGGCCTCCTTGTCTCTACTCTTGAAGCTAAGAAAAAGTGTCCTATAAATAGGTGTTCATCACAAATTTGTTTCTAAGTATTATCTTCATCTTAAGCCAAGTACAAATCTCTCAGTAACCTTCTCGCCTTCTCATGGCCTAGAAATTCTTCCACTATATGGCAGCATATCTAGAAAATTCAACAATAGCAATTCTCAATTTGTCATGATCTTCATATTGGTAATAATCAAAAACTTGCTCCACCTTCTCTTCCCAATCCAAGTAGTTATATGTACTTCCAAACCCATTAAAGCTCAAAATCTGAAGCTTCACATGATTGGATGCTCAAGGTGCTCAAGTTCGCTCTTCTTCTTCATTATACTCTTCCTTATCCTCTTCATCCAAATCTCCTAAGTCAATTCTTCTTTTCACTAGCCTACCTACTCCTCTACCTCGAACGTATCGAACTGGGTTTTGACCTCTAGTAGGTCAGGTAACTTATGGGGTATTATGCTTGGCTTCAGTAGGTCAATAAGCCAATGCATGAACATCTTAGGTTAAGTCTACTAAGAGGTTAGCCACCTCACTAAGTCTCTCATCCGTGCTTGTTGGAGTACCTTTAGATTATTGGCTATGGTGGACAACAATACTGTTTTCATCCCCAACACCAGCATTAACATTCGAGTCTGTCATTTTCCTCAACAAACTTGACTTTAGTCTTCAAATCTAGGCTACAACTAACACTATTTCTCTAAATCCAATAACACATCACACTCTCTACAGTAACAGTCAGCTATGCAATAATATAGTAACAACACCAATGAACAAATCGTTAACACTAAACTTGCTCTGCTTTCGGATGTTCGAAATAGGGCAAAACAAAGTAGACACCAAACAACTATTTCCACCAAATCTCTGCACAATGTACCTGAAGAAACCTCCGCTCTAATACCAAGATGGTACAGACCGTAACCAAGAATAAACAAAACCAGTCATAGGTAATGAGAACCGTAACTAAGAACAAACAAGGTCAATCGTTGGATAGGTCCAAGCTTGCAGAAAGGTTGAAAAGGGTTAATGGGGAAAGGTTCAAAAAGGGTAGGAAATGAAGAATGAGGATAGTAAGCAAACCCACGAACAATCCTAGAGGATATGATGCACCAATGGAACTTCCAAGGACTCACGACATAGTTCGATATAATGCATGAATTAGTCCAATAAGGTTACTCGCCACCTAACCTTGCTTAAGGGAAAGGACAAGAGTAATGCTGAGAGTAAACAACAGTGTTTACGCAAGGAAGAAAATACTCAAGTGTATTGAAGGTAATTTGATGATCTTATAAGTAAAGGGGTATTTATACCCGTAAACTAAGGCAACATGTATAAAGGGAAAAAGACAAAAAGGACATTTCCTAAAGAAGCAATGTACATGATACAAAAGGTTAAAAATGAATATATAAGGAAAACAATTATTGATGCTACAAATTCTATACACGATACTGTATACGTGGCGATGCTGCATTGGCAAGATTATTAAGAGATGTGGACAAAAAGTATGGACAGATGAGTTTATCCGAGTAAGGATGGTCTAGTCATTCTAGTCTCTCTCGCTCGACTTCTCGACAAAGAAGATGCCAAGTAATTGGTTGGTTCGACAATAGAGTTATCGTCAACTCGACATACCATACAATAATGGGTGATCATACGACTCGGTTGTAGAGGTGACTCGGCAAGGATGTACTTGACCTTAGTAGGGGTTGGTTAGAACATAAAGATTTGTCGTGCTAGCCTTTCTAGTCCTCAAGCTCGACTGCGAGTCAGGGGCCTCGTAACTTGATTCCCATCAGTAGGAATAGGTCCAAGCTTACCGAAAGCTTAAATATGGGTAGTGAGAAGCATGTGAAAGAACAAAAATGAATGAAAGTAAGCAAACCTACGAACAATCCCAAAGAATATAACGCACCAATAGAACTTCTAAGGACTTACAGCACAGCTCGATATAATGTACGAGTTGGTTCGGTGAGATTACTCACCTACTAACCTTACTTAAGGGTTAGAATAAGAGTAAACAAACAATGTTTGCGAGAAGGAGAATATCTAGTGTATTAATGATAATTTGATGTCTCTTGTGGCTACATGTACAGTAGGTATTTATACTTGGGAAATTAAGGCAACTTACCTAAAAATGGAAAAGACAAAAAGTATTGTCCCAAAGAAGTAATATATAAGAAATACAAAAGTGTAAAAAGAAATATTTACGAAAAAGCAATTATTACAATGGTAGATTATACAAGTGGTCTTGGTCACGTAGCATTAAGGTGTTGGTGGTTCCGTTAGAAGAAGCAGATAAAATGGTGTGATCAAGTTAAGTAATCACATAAGGGTACCAAGTAGTTATGGACTCATCCGAACAGGAGTGGCTGAAGATTCATATAAGACAAATCTCTCAGCCTCTCGATAGTAATGATGCCGAGTAATTGGTTAGATCAAATAGGATTGAGTAGGTGTGCTGAGTTTGATTGTTGTTAAGGCATTCTTTCAATTAGCACATAATTTCTAGAAGATGTGTAGTCACTCGACACAACATGGAGAGTTAACTAGCAATAAGGAGTAACTCGACCTCAGTAGGAGTCGGTTAGAGTAGGAGGATTCACCTTATTAGTCCCTCTAGTTCTTGGGCTTAATTGCGAGTCAAATACTTAGTAGCCCGATTCTTAACAATGGCCACAATCCTTGCTCTTATTCGTCCTATAGTACAAGAATAGAAACCGTGACCAAAGTTCACAGTTGTGATTCTTGGTTATGTACTTGTACTTCCTTTTGTTCCTTCTTTTCCTTGATTCTAGCCTTCTAAATCATAATCTAAACTAATTTAGACCATCTTAGGATTTGAAATTCATTCTAAAAACATAGATGACAACAATTTGAACTCAAGACCTCTAGTAGGATTTATGGAAGCTAAGTGAAGACATGAAAAGACATTTTAGAAAGTAATTTCTAAATGTTATCTTTATTATTGTATACTAGGTGTTGATCTTAGACATACTCTTAGCTTAGACACAAGTGATGGTGTTGGTTGTTCTGCTGATTTACGTATAGGATACGTATTTGCTTGTTGTACTTGTTTAGAATAATTGTTTAACATGAATTAATTTAAATTCAAACTTATTAGTTATATGCTGCTTATGTTTGTTTCGCTTTGACCTCCCCTTGGAAAGGTCTAAAAGGGTTGGCAAGGCACTTAATGATCATATGCAACTCTCCTAAGGGGGGTTTTGTACTAAGATGACCCAGCTAGATCTAAGAAGGGTTACTTGAGTAATTGGTAGGACCTACACCAACACTATTATATATTATATATATTGCTTGCATAAGAGTCGTGAGTTACTCGAAGTCTTAAGATGCCAAGACTGTGTTAGTTGTCAGCTAATAATTAAGATAATAAATGTATTTATTGCATTTATTATCATGGTTATGCATGTGATTTATTAGTGGTGTATATCATGCACATGTGTTAGTTGTATTCTATACTAGGCTTTAGCTCAACTCGTATTAACTTTTCAAGTACAACTACTTGAGTAGAAGTTACAAGATTTAATGGTTTTGAATTCAATCATTGAGACTACTAAGTTTAAGAGTAGCAGCTAAAATTGAATGACTTTAAGTTAGGAAAGATAAAGTTCATTTATAAATAATAAGTTTTTGTTTAGTGCTTTATGAAATTTACTTAGATAATAGCTATTCTGATTTATGAAGAGATTAAATTGAGATTATTTGGAGATTAATACATGTATTTAGGAGGTTTTAATGTTTGTATACACCAAACATGCCAATAGATGACAAGGATACATAATGGGTTGTAGCACTCCGAGTTCTGGGGTATTGTTACATCTCTTTAGCATGAATACCTCTCAAGAACTCCAAACTTCAAATATCCCTAATCTCTCTATAGCTTACCTTAATAGGAAAAGATGGTTTAAATCCTTAACTCTTGATCCCACTTCATCTCCGAAAGACCCATTTACACAACAAGCTAATACTAATTGCTTTGGTTTACAGTTACTAATGGACCAGGGCAATGTAACTAATGGAAATAGAAAGTCGCAAGCTAAAGGTATAAGTACAATAAATTATTGCATATTGTGTATATCAAGAGAATACTAACCAAGTAGGTTATGTACAAAACACATTAGAAGAGTCTCTTTAAGTTGACCATAAATTTCTTTCCCTTACAAAAGGACAAATGGCTAAGATCAAATAACATGCTAAAAAACAATGTTGGCTAAGAAGGTTCTAGTTCCTCGGATAAACAAAATTATTAAAAGAAAAATTACCTAGTTATAGAAAATTTGAATCAAGGATTGATGATAAGAAGACACAAACACTAAATAAAAATTTGATTGATTTGAAGACACTTTATAAATAGAAATTTTCAAAACAATGTCAATCTCTCAATTAATTAGTGTACCAAATCGTTTGTAGCAATAAAACTTATGAGTATTCACTAGGTCATTTCCTCATGGGAAAAGGTTTGGTTAAGTACCAAATTCTAACCTACTACTCTAATCTAAGCTAACTGAATAAGTAGTGAGTTGAAAATAAATAAAACTAAACAAGAATGAAAGTTAACAACAATACACAAATTCTAAAGGTGTAGACTTATGACATGTTTCCAAAGTAATGGTGAAGGTATGCCATTAAAATATTAGGGATGGTTCAGTTTTAAATATTTTAATTGAGCTAAAAAAGACTCAAGATTTATTAAATGAGCTATAAGCTGTAGTTAATCAAGTTGAGTTAAGTCTGACCCAAAATAGAAAGCCAAAATAAATATGGGGGTTATAGAAACTTGATATTAAAAATAGATTGGATTAAATCTCAAATGAATCTAACAAATCTAAATAAAGTATTATCATATCTTATGAATATTAGATTTGTTAAGATTGAATCTTCACAACAAAAAGATCAAAAAGATTCAAATTTATGGTTTACAAATAGTGGACTTTGGTTGTAAAAAATACACGTTTTCATAATTACATAAAATGCACAAACTCATACATTCACACATCTATTCATGCTACTGCATACAATCTCCTTCACTCACCCACTATTTATGTCAAATTTACGTACACAATCTCCTACACTCACCTACTATTCATGTCACATACGTTACATACATCCCCAAACCCCATTCATGCTCACTATACGCACAACCCTCATACATGACTTATGAACACTTACTCGTACATGATCACATAATCCACGATCAGCTATGTCCATTATAGCACGAAGAGTACGCTTAATGCATGACAAAAATAGAACGGTCCAATCCGAGTCCATGTAGTGTAATACCTCAAGATATCGAGCTAGTTCAATAACCTTAAAATCCGGCTCCTAAATTTAGGACTCTAGACTATTTTATCAGTTTTATTTCAAACTTCACAGTAAAGTTAAAAAAGTTAGACGAAATAATTCAAGTAAATTAACTTTCTCAAAATAAGCTATATAAAAATATTAATTTGAGAAAAACGTTAATTTATCAATAAAGTTAATAATCGTAAAATTCAAACTGTTAGATATAGTAAGATATTAAAGATAAGTTATTTAACTCATAAAAATAATAAACGAAGTTGAATTATATGTAATATACATGTAATGTGCATTATTTGTATTAAATATATACAATAAGGAATTATTATTAAAATAAGGTAAATTAATATAAGAAAAAAGGAAAATTAATAAAAAAAAATGAAAGGATGAGTAATCATACCTATGTGGCAACCTAGAATTAATTTGGATGATGAGTCAAAAACTAAGAAAATGAGAAAATGACACCTTATACCTTGAAAATTCAAAAAAATGATATATGTAAACCACATGTCCAATTTTTATAAATCATAATCCATTTGGAAAACATAAATAAGGCATGTACTCTTCAAAAAAGGCAATTTGGAAGTTTGAAAATATAAGAAAAACACTCTAACAAATTTTTGAAACAAATTAGTAAAAAATAAGAAAATTAGAGCGAAAATAGGGCATTGAATCTAATCAAGCCAGTTCAATAGGCTATTGATATCTAGTTATGGTGGCTATTTGGGGTCAACAAAAGCAACACCAAAGGAGGTGTACCAAAAAGGTTAGGTGGTCGGAGGCGGTCGGTTCAAGTGAACCAAATTTCTAGCCGAAACTTTGTAATTTTTCTAAAAATATCAACTGATGTTATTTAATTATCAAAATTGGTTTTTCGGACTTATTTTATGTGTAGATTAATTTTGTAATTTTATTTTAGTGAAATAATTATTGGAAATATAAGGTTGTTAAGAAATGGCTATACTTGGACGAAAATTGAATTAAATTTTAGAAATATTAAATAAATTCCTTTCAAGTTGAAAATTTGTACGTGACATACTTAATATATGTATTTAACTGTAGTAATAATAATTTTTGAAAATAATCATGTTTACTATTTATTGTAATTATTTTGGATAAAATTGATAATTTCACTATTTTAATGAATTAATTAGTTTTAAAAAAAATCAAATTATAACCTCTATGTATTATGATTTTTGGATGTTCATAATAATGTTTAGGACACTTGAATTTTATCTTGTGATTAAATTCACTTATTCGCTTAATTTTCACTGATTTTGAGTTAAAATCGTTATTTTTATAAAAATATATAATAGCCGGTTTAATATAATTCATGGTCAATAATTAAACTACATATTTTCGTGAGTCTATACGATTTTTCGTGAAATGAATCGAGCTCATATACTTTTTATTATGTATTTTCCTAGTATAAACCTATATATCAGCTTAATATGTAATATTGTAACTAGTACTATTAGAATGTTTATTAAATCTATGTCAAATGAACACTTTAGAGTATATTACAAGTTACTAGACAAGTTTGGAAAGTATAGTTTTTAAGGTTTTTAGTCCAGTACTAAAGCTTACTAGAGTCAATTACTGAGCTAGGGTAATGTACGATCAAGTTGTAATAAGAAAAGGGTATTTTTGGGTTTTTCAAAATATTGATCAATCATGTTTCTTAATATATATTAATAGTACTCAAAATAACGATCGTGACGATATAAAGTTTACTGAAATTAGATAAAAAATGAGTAAGATATAGTCAAATGAAGTTTAAAAACACAAAAATAAAAGTTTATAACAGTTCGAGTTCAACCTATACTTGATTTGAAGACCGTGTTATATTTTTATAGGTGTGATAACTAAAGAAGAACCACATAATGAAGAATAGGATATTGCACTGTTATTAAGCCCAAGTAAGTGGATCTAACCCATGCTTGGAGTAGATATATTGCTACTCATAACACTGTATATTGTTTCATGCTATGTTAATTGAATATGAGTATATCTTGAGTGAATTGATATGTTACTATAGTGGATGCAGATGTGTTAATTTTGAATGACAGTAACTATATTCTGATTAAACTGTTATGTTGCTATATTGGGCGATGATTTGTGCTTACGAATGATTATACTAACTAAGGAAGTTGAGTGATTGCTAACTTAATCTTTTAGGTATTCACTTAAATGAAACCTAAGTGAGATACTAGAATTCCGCTCAGGAGAGTTTGAAAAACTAGAATCAAATGATTAGGTTGAATAAAACTTAAAAATTGATTATATTAATTGATATTCTTGAGTTGTTATTGCATATTATAGCATGGTATGGCACAAAAAGAGACCTACAAGTTAAGACTTTTAGAATGATGCTTCCAAGTGATCATGGAAAGAATATGACCTTATGAACTAAGTTTTTGGAAGTATATAAATTGCATTGCCTAAACATTATGACTACTTTGATAGTTAAATTTGTTAAACTACAATATGTGGTCTAATTTGGTAGTGTTGCCAATTTGATTTAGTAAATTACAATGTGTAGTCTAATTTAGCAATGTTGCCACTTTGATTTAGTGAACTATAGTGTGTAGTCTAATTTTGTAAAGTTTGGGGTCCTACTCCTAAGTAGCTACTTGTTGCCCTTTTTGAAAATGGTAGACTATAGTATGTAATCTAATTTAGTGGGGTCCTACTCCTAGGCAGCTTATTGTTACCCTAGGTTCCTATATGTTGTATCCAAATGGTTGGTTCTGTCAACTAATTGGAAGAAATTTGAAGGAGAGAGGATATCGGTACCAATGCATGCTACGTACATTAGAATCGCATGCTACATTGCTAGCAGTAAATGCCCGGTTGGGCAGATGCATATGTAAAGTTAAACCTGCAAGTTATGATTGAAATGTTTCAGTTGTGATATGCAATATTGTCTATCATACTATCTATCATATTGTCTATATTATGTTGCATTACTCTCACTCAGATTTAGTAGCTAAGTGAAAAAATGTTTTATCCTCAAGTTAATAACATCGTAAAGGGCCTAACACTAAGGGGTGATATATATACTAAGAGCATGACTCAGAGTCAGTGACTTTTGTAAAGAGCTTATATTAAGTCAAGAATCTTAATACTATGAAGATGACAAAGAAAAGGAAAAAGCTATTTCATGTTTTAATTTAAATATTATATTGTGCACATAAGTTATAATAGGAAATTCAGTTAAACTTCGATATAGAAATCCCTTTATTATGTAAACAATGTTGTCTTTTGATGGATAAGCAAGTTAAGTTAAGTTTTCAAAAACTATTCCTGTGTGATGGTGCATCCTATGCTATGCCGAGATGTGACACATAGTCCAATCCAAGTTTACGTATGACTAGTTTAAGTCTAATACTCACATATACAATTCGACCCGCTTAGGTAATTGAGTAAATGTTTGAGTTATTTGTTTATTTTGTTTTCAATTAATAGCATCATTTTGCTAACTTTTTTTTAGTGTAGATTATTTAAGAATTTTAACATAAATCATATGTCATGTATTTTAATTCGATAAATTTGTAATTTTTTTAGATAAATTGTATAAATTTCATTTGTAGATGAATTGTATATTGCATTTTTTTTCCAATAAAATTGCATTTTTTAGAAATAGTTACATATCTTCTCCGAGATTCATATCTTTGGTGAAGATATGTATCTAAATTGCATTTCACGTCATTTTCACAAAATTGCATTTTTTTTTAAATATAGTTTCATATCTTATTCGAGATTCATATTTTTGGTGAAAATATGTATCTAAATCGTATCTTTTAGATTAAGTCACATCTTTTAGATTAAATTGCATTTTTTAAACTAAATCCCATCTTTCAAATCAATCGTATTTTTTCATAAAAATTATATTTATAGATATAGATACATTTCTTTCTCAAGATTTATATCTTTAGTAAAGATGCGTATCTAAATTATATATCTTAGTAGATTTGTATAAATATTACATTTAGTAAAAATAAGTTTTTGGGATGTAGTGGTTTTTTTTAAAAAAAAAAAAAATCTTAACTTGAGTCTTTTCAAGAGATTTAGTTTGTTAGGTTTTTTTAAAATAGATTTATATAATTAGATCTTTTAGGTCTTTTTTTTTTTAAATAATAAATTGTTAAATAACGTATATCTAACTCGATTTTTTTAAATTAAAAAGAATCGACCCACTGAATCTTTAAAAAAATAAATAGAACTATGTTGATTTAATCCCGACTAGTATGTATGTAAGCACCTCCAGGGTAACCTCATAAAGTAATAAATTTTTTTTTTTTTTTTGAAAATTCGTAATAAAAATTACTAAAAAATTCATTTTAATTGCATTTTTTGTATATCATTGTATATTTTGGTATCTTTAGAAAAATTATAAAAAATAAAATCCCATTAATTTTTGTTTTTTACATGGTGACTTAATCTTAATGAGTTAATCCTCGAATCCCAATTTTCTGATTAAATTTTCTAAAAAATTATTTTTTTAGAAATTTCGTATACTAATGGCTAAATTAGGGTTTTCTAACCTCCTAATACCCTAATTTGAATTTTTACTAGTTATAATTGGTTGGTGACTCCAAATTATTTTTTTAAAAATATATTTTTTCTTAAACATTGTTTTAAAGAAAAAATTTTTTCCTTAATTTTAGTCAAGTAACTTATATTAAGTGAGCTTAACTTAATATAGGTTAAATTAAAAAAAAAAAAAATAAGGCTCAACACCTATCGTTGGTTAAGTAATTTTGTCCTAAGAATTAAGGGGTCAATTTTCTTTTGGTCTCATAACCTATCCTAACTAACTAAGACTACATAATGCATTGTAAATTTAAAGGGGAACACCTAATCTCCTCTTAGTCTCATAAGCATAAAAACCCATTACTGATATTACCCTAACTCAATGAATTAAGTAGGGAATTGCACAATTAATCTCCTCTCGGTCTCATAATCATGTAGCCCCATAAACTCTCAAGGGAATTTCCAAGGACTAATCTTCTCTTGGTCTCATAATCACAAGAAAACCCATTGAAAATTTCATTAGGAAGCACCTTAGAGAACCTAAATGTAATACCCATCACCAAAATCTCATTTAAACATACATACCCATATCATAACTATAAGGTTACACCATTTACAACATCCACATATTCATAAACCCACTAAACTCACTTAGCCACACATAATATCAGCAATGATAGTAATAAAAGATGGGAAAATAGTAGAAAACTCCATGAATGAATAGGTAAAGATAGTGTGTGAACAAATGAACAAGATATTTTATGAAGAGACTTTAGTCAATGCTCCTTAAACTAGAACAAATGTGCATCAAAATCAAAACAATCACTAAATATCATAAACAAAGAAATGGAACAGTAAATCAAATAAGGAGCTTGCAAATCTATACTAAGAAATGTCTAAAACCTAATTGTAGCTCACATTTTCTATTGCAAATGTGAGTATGTATAGATTTAGGCCACCGATCAATCAATAGAAACATGTCAACTTTAGGTCATCTTTATATTTAATGAAACACAATGTTTAAGAGGATTAGGGTTTTAGTCGAACAACCTTAAACCTAATTTCTTCTACTAATCGATCGGTGCTAAAACTACCGATCAGTCAGTATGGTTGTATCTATCATTGCACATTCTATTCATGACACCAGCCTCCCCAACGATAGGTTAGTCAATAGGTCGCCTTATCCCTAATGCTTCAAGGCATACTAATCAATTGGTAGCAAGGCTATCGATCGATTGGTAGGCCAAATTTATCAGTACCCTTCACTTTGGCCTCCTTAATTGAACGATAGGGGCTATTGAGACCATGGTAGCCCACATGTACCTACACATAGGATGTAAAATGCATTAAATTCATTTAAAAGCAACACTTTTTCATGCATTTTTTTACAATTTTGGCATAAGTTGGTTCATTTTGTGCATAAACTCTAATTTTATGAAAAATTAACTAAACTCTGCAAGAATTTATGTATAAATGTAGGTTTTAAAGTTGAAAAAATTGTGCATTTTCAATCACGATCAATTAACATAATTTAAATAGGAAGTAGGGGAACAAAAGCATTGAGCAAGCATATGGTGACTTAATTCTTGTCAAGAATCAATGAACACATGGTAAGATAAAGCAACACACTTAAGGGCATGCTATTTTAGGCTATATGGACACTACAAATGTAGACGTGCAACTTAAAGAGCCTAAAATTAATATATTTGAGTAATTAATGCCAAATTCAATGCATGCTATGGAAATGTAATATGAAAACTATACTCCAAGAGGTAGTGGAGATAACAATTTGAATGTGGCAGATAGCAATCATAGTGGAAAAGACTCTTTTATGGCACCCTTAAAATGAGCCAACCTATTGATAAGCAATAGTGACTCTCAAATCCCAAGCTTAAAACACCCTTCATCTCCTCATGACATTATTACGTAACATAGAGTTCCTTAATATGGATCAAAAGATAACGCTAACATTTTGAGTGAAAATACTATAAGGTACTTCCTATCTCTCATCAATGGAAGCTCATTATTGGTTATTTTGCCTCAAGTACAATTAGAGATGGCATCATGCAATATTGTCTATTGCACTTAAAGTTGAGCACCAATCAAGCTTATCCGGTTCATCTAATCTTAGAGATTCAAATCAAAGTGATAAAGCTATATAAGACACTTAAGGAGACACAGGAAGCGTTATGAACTTCCATGTAATATTTTTAGCAGTGTTTCAAGAACAATAAGACAAAAATAATGGAATATTGGACTCTAACAATTCAAGGTGTATTGATCCTAATATAACAACAGTTGGAGGTTCCATTCTTCCTACTACTAATCACTCTCTTACTATAGCACTATCTCTTGAGCGATGCAAAGGAAACAATGGCACTCTTGTAGATTAAGAAGTCGTAAGGAGCAATTTACCTAAAGATCATGCATAAACTTAAGCTTGAAGATGGTACATACTATTATGAAACTATTTTAACAGTAATCAACAATGAGGAGCCTACTACATACAAGGCACTATGACTACTAGTATGGAATATCAAAGGGGAGAATGCCCTTATGAAACAAGAAGCTATTAAGGAGGTCATTGAAAACATTAAGTCGAATGTCATGGCCATCTTGAAAAAAAAATTGGATATAGAAGGGTTGTACCAACTTTATATCAAATCGAGTTATCATGGCCATGTATGCTTGCTAATGATAGAACATAGGGGAGGGATGATAATCCTTTACAACTCACATTTTCTTGATGTGCTACAAATTGATTAGAGTAGCCTAGAAAGGACTCTCATGGTCCAATTTGAGCCTTTTTCTTTTACTTAGTCTTTTACAGTAGTATATGATAGTCAATTACTTAGATTAACTTTATATGACAAACTAAGGCAGTATGTGCGAAAACTTATTAATAATCCTTAGTGCATTGCAAGAGATTTTAATTAAACAGTAATTATGAATGAGAAATTGGGAAGTGCGCATTTTGATCGAGAAGATGTATAGTTGTATTCAGATTGCATGAGAGACTGTAGAATATATGATATAGGATTTATAAGTCTAATGTATACTTAGACAAATAGAAGATTTATTACGAAGTTAATCTAAACAAGAATTGATCGAGTGTGGGCAAACGTATATTGGAAACAAAGTTATCCAGAGGTAATAGTGAAGTAATTGCCTAGATGGCCTTCTAATCATGTAACCTTATTATTAGTCCTAGAGAAAGAAGACTATCTTACTTTTAGCTAATGTGGCTCATGCATCTGTCCTCTGGGGAATTAGTTCACTGCGTATAGAAAGATAACAACTACTCTTATTTAAGTTACCTACGAGCATTCCCATCTACAGAGAGTAAATGGAATGTTGAAATCCTTTAAATTTTGTCTAAAGAGAGCTAAGTAAGCATTAGCACAACTTGTAGGAACTGAGTAAGCATTAGCAAATAGACCAAATAGGTACTTACTTTAGAGAAAGAAATAAGAAATTATCTCCTAGATATCTAAGTCTTATGGAAAGCAAAAATTGACAGCAAATTGGATTAAGGATAGAAAGCAAAATACATGTTATTATCATTCAATTGTGGTTACAAAAAGATCCAAAAATATGATTTTTTGCTTAAAGATTTTTATAGGAAATTGGATTACAGATATCGAGCATTTAAAACAACATATGCTGAACTTCTATGATAAGATGTTTACAACTACTAATGAAAGTAGCTCAGTAAGAAATCTAATCCCTCATGAAATGTGTAGTAGGTAGAGGATTAATAGCAAAGCAAGCTAAGCAGTTAATCAGGCCAATAGAAGATAGTGAGATTAGGAAAGCATTGAAATCCATGCACTTATGGAAAGCTCCAAGGAAGGATGGATTACATGTTGTGCTCTATTAGTCTTGTTAGCATATAATTAAGCCTTCAGTCATGTCTTTAATTAGACAAATGTTTAATAATAGGGATATGCTAGAAGAATTGAGCCAGATATTGTTAGTACTAATTCTAAAGCAAGTAAGAGCAAGTTCTTTAAAACAATACAGGTTGATTAGTCTTTGTAATACTATTTACAAGTTATCTACAAATATCTTGGTTATGAGAATTTGACTTTTTTTAGATCAAATAATTTATTCTACGCAAGGAAGCTTTATTCTAGGTAGAAAAGTAACGTATCATATAATATTCATGAGGGAAGTTACGCATACTATTAGAACTAAAAAAGACAAAAAGGGATACATGGTATTGAAAATAGACTTGGAAAAAGCCTTGATAGAATAGCATGGAGCTACATTAAATGGGCTTTACAAAGTTTGAGGTTGCCTAAAGAATGGATAAAAATAATCACTAATTATGTCACACATGCTTAGGTGAAAATTCTATGGAGGCCGTTAAGATTTAGAGGAACAAGCATACGTTTCTCGTACTTATTGTATGTAGATGATATTATGCTATACACAAAAGCTTCTACTGAAATAATAGATAAGATTAGAGTAGTGTTCCAAATTTTTGAGAGATGGTTTGGACTTAGGGTTAATTATAGTAAGTAGATGATCTTCTTTCCACCAATTGTTAAAAATCAAATCAAAATGGGAGTTATAGAGCACATGGGATACAAAGAGGTAACAAGATTAAGTAAATACCTCAGTTATCCACTTAAAAGTGGCTTAAGGCCAAAAAGAGCAGATTTTGGTTTCCTTCTCAATAAACTTAATGAGAAGTCAATGGATGGAAGGGTCAAATACTAAGTATGGCAGGTAAAATTATTTTGGCAAAATTGATTCTTTATGCCATACAAAACTATTACTTATAGGCTGTTAAGCTTCCTAAAATGATGATTGATAAAATAGAATAATGGTAAGAAGCTTCATATGGAGAGGGAAAGCGGATGTCAATGTAACTATTTAGGTTAGATAAAGTAAAGTTACTAAGCCTAAAGAATTAAGGGGTCTTGGAATAAAGGACTTAAATGTACAAAATAAGGCATATACGATTAAAAGACTTTGTCAGTTTTAGGATAAATCTACATATTGGGTTAAATTATGTCATCAAAAATACAAAAGGCTTGCTTTAGCAAATGGTTTGAAGGATACCAAGTCAACTTCTTTGGTTTGGAAAGAGCTAGTGGAAGCATCTGATTAGACGATACATCATAGATTGGTTATATTGGGCAATGGAGCTTCTACTAGTTTTTGCAAGGATTGTTAGAATAAATGTTCTCTAGTAAAACAAATGATAAAGGGACCTTTGTTAAGGGATTCAAGCACAATTATAGTGAAGGATGCTTAGTTTTTCAATTTCATATGGAAAGATGAGCTTATTGGTTTTGAGATAATAAACTTGCTAAAAAATGCTATTAGACCCACATAGTCACTAAGGTATAAAGATGATAGGTTAGTTATAACTCCAAGCTTACACACCTATCCTTCAATTCAAGAAATTTATAGATATATTAAATTCTCTAATACTATAGATACTATTAATGGGAAATGGCTATGGAATGCAATTTTTAGTCTAAAGATTAAATTGTTTCTTTAGAGAGGGTTAAATGAGGGCATTCCAAGAATAGTGAGATTGAATGCCATTTTGATCAACTGTATAGATTTATATCCCAAGGACTACAACCATGAAGAAATCATTGAGCATGCACTAAGATTGTGCTCTAAATATGTTTGGGAGGTATTGAATCTAAAAGATATCGTAGATTCACTTCCAAGTGGATTTAGCAAATGGTAAGGCAAAGTTGAACCTTGCAAAAGCACGTTTCAACACCAAAACCAATACTCTTTGCATTTGCGTTATGGATGCTCTAGCGTAGCAATAATTTAATTTGAATAGATCAAGTAAGGAGATATCAAGATTTTTCATAAACTATAAGATGTAAGGTAGCAGAGTTTTAGGCATTGAACAAGAGGCATTTTACCATTAAAAAACTAATAGCAAAGTTGGTTAAGTGGGAAACACTAAGAGAAGGTTGGGTGAAGATCAATATAGATGGTTCTTAGCATAGATTTGATGAGAAAGCCACCATTGTGGCTATGTTTAGGGATGAGAATAGAGATTGGATCTTCTATTTTGCAAAATAAGTTAGATACGTAGATATTCTAATAGTAGAACTTTAGGCCATTTATTTTTCTTTGAATTATGCACAACTCATGCAAATGAAAAAAAAAATTAAGATTTCCTTATATTCTCTTGTTGTTGTTAAATTATTGCTCAATACTACTATTGCTTATCAATGGTGTTTCTCGACTTGTTAGCTGCTTATAAGGGCTGAATGACCTCCTTTGAGTACAATTTAAGCATCAATAGAGAGAAAGTAATCAACTAGTAGATGGATTAGCAAATTTTGGATGTTTGATGAATGAAGATTAACTACTCACTTTTGTACTAATGCAACCCTTGCTACATATTTTGAGAAAGAACGTTAGCCTTGCTGTGAATATAAGAGAGTTGCTAGACAATGGCTAATTACATATTTGTGTAATGTTAATTAGCTAATGTGTCAATGCTATTTAGTTTGGCTATTCCTTAGCATTCTTTACTCTCCATTTGGACATGATAAATTCTCAAAGAACATAATAAATGCGACAAAGTAGGCAACAAAAACCAAGATTTTATTAGCTTTTCAAAACACTTTGATTTTTGCTAGCTTTTCTAAATTCATTATTTATATTGCAAATAACAAAAGAAAATTCTGAATGACATGAAGTAAATAATATTTTTGAAAGCTTAAAGGACTTGCTAATGTCATTATAATCTAATAATAAATGCATGCCAATCTTCTAATGGACTAGACCATGTTTGAATACCTTCTTCCCCTAAATTGTAACATGTACTATAATTGGTAAAAAAATATTAAATAAACAAAAAGCTTAAAGGATTTCAGCTCTCGTCTTAGAAAAAATAAACAAATTAAAAGGCTAATTGGCCTAATGCAACTCTTCTACATTTATGAATAAAGAGAGCCTTTGATAGTACTACTATGCCACATAAAAATATAATTAGTACTTTTTCAAAAGTACGTTCATTGGTTCATACTACAAGAATTTTGATCTTTAATAATGTATATTAAACGTTACTAAAGCAAAGATAAACGGCACAAAAACTTTTATGCAACATTTATTAAACGTTAATAATAAACATTACAAAAAGCATGTAACAAAAAGTAATATATAACATTTGAAAGGTAAATGTCACAAAAATTGTTACATTTAGTGATGTTTAAACGTAACTAATAATGAATTATTAGCAATGTTTAAACGTTACTAAAATATAACTATGTATATGATATTATCAATAAAATATCATAAAAAATTATAACTAATGACGTTTAAACGTTATAAAATGATCATATATAGTAACATTTATATAGTAATGCTTAAACATCACAAAAAATTACATATAGTAATGCTTAAATGTTACTTATAAATAATAATTAGTTACGTTTATATGTCACTAAACTATAATCATATATTTGATATATTAGTATGAAATGTCACAGTTTTTACATTTAGTGACATTTAAAAGTCACACGTAAGTAACTATTAATAACGTTTAAATATCATTAATTTATAACCATATAGCATATCTAATGTAATGAAACTTTATTGATAGATTTTTTTTTTTTTACATTTACATGTAACAAAATTACATTAAGTACTAATGACAAAATTGTTATATTTAAACATTTATTAATCTTTAAAAAATAATGTTCATACTATAATAATAATAATATGTAAAAATTCAAACATTACAATATAAATATGTAAAACCAATTAAATCATAATAACTTAAAATTTATATAGTGATCGATATATCGAAAAAGTTTCACAAGAATTTTTTTTTCCACAAAATAATATAAAACATGTTATTCAAACTCAATAATTTATTCTCTAACACAAAAAAGAAAAAGTCAAATAATATGTCCAAAATGCACTATGATTAATATTAATAACTATCTATCATGATCTAATATTGTCTTTGTTCCTTGTATTCCTGCTTTCATTATCATCTTAACGATGAAGTGGCATAAAAAAAGCAACAAATTCCTTATTATTTGGACCTCCTATGACATAAAATATATGAAAAATTAAAATAACTAATTTTCATAAACATGTAATATATATCATAATTTGTTCAATAAATCACCTACATTAGATGATAAATCTAGACAAAATCTCTATAATACTTGAAAGTTGATTCAACTATAAAAAAATTAAAATCAATAAAATAAAATAAATATTAATGAAAAAGAAGAGATATTTAACTCATTATAGAAAATAGAAAAATTCCACCAACTGTAAGTGACATTTGCAAAATATTTTAATTTGAGCACAATAAGATTAATATAACTAAATCTTAATTCAGTTTTTCCCAAAAACTGAAAAAAAAAAATACGTTAAAGCTATAAATCAATAACACAAACACTAATTTAAAAACAAATGAACACTTCAAAATGGAATGCGAACTACACTTCAAATATAGATAGGTTAAAGTTATACCCTATTATCTTAAGCTCTCTATAACTAACGTAGTTCTTCTACCTTAGCATCTTGCTTTTTACGTAATTCTGTCTATCATCAAATTGTTGTTGTAATCTTCCAATTCCTTATTCTTGGAAATCTGGTTTCGCTTAGACTTTTCGATAGGCGAGGGTCCATAACCTCTACTAGGGTGATAATCACTCCTAGTATTAACAATCTCCTTGAGGACTTTAGCATTTCAGAAGATTGCAATTCTTGAAATAATTGCACTATCTTTATCATTGTCATTAATAACAAAAAGAAAAGTTATGAAAGCTAAATTTCATAATTGATAACAAATTTATGATAAACAAAAAAACTTCACACTAACATAATCATCAACGACTTGCTAACAGACCTAACCATCAATGCCATCTGATTTATGCTCACGAAATTGTGTTTACTTAAACAACTCAATAGCATTAGGTGATTGATGGTGTTGCTCAATTTAATTACATAAGCAATAAAAAAATAAATACTAAACCAAATTTAATATCAAATACGTAGAATTACACAAAATACTTACATATTCAATCTTCTTACTTCAAATAATTTAATCTCACTTCTATGCAAATATTTAATACACTTACATGCTTCTCTTCCAATCATTAACTTAGTTTTCTACTATTTAGAATAAAAATAGCTTTTTGAATCATTTTCTCAAATCCGATATAATTATTATTTGATAACAACTTACCTTCTCAAATGATTCTTCGAATTCAAGAATTTCTGTCATTTCTTTGTATTCTTGATTCTACGTATTAGTAACTTACTTTTAGTCCTCATCATTGCAGGCTTTGCATTGAGCTTTATTACCTTCAGTCTTCCATTTCTTACAAATATCACATCGACTTTTTCTATAAAGGCATCTCATCTATTGGTCGGCTGTACGATATTTTTCTAGATCACTTATAATGTCATCAATATTGAGCCGATTTTACAAGAAAACCAAAATTATGTGATGATTATTTAAAATAGAAAATAGTTGATAAATAATGAAGTGATAACGTCCAAATCAAAGTAAAATGTAATCTAAAATTCAAGACTTTACTAATATTACACTTACTATATAATAAATACATATCTAAATATTACTAATATGAAATTGATACATTGACAAATGCATAAAAAGCTAGATGTATTATTAGTTATATGATAAATATCACTTAAATTTAACATAAATATAGGAAAGTGAATTAATCATTCAATAACATTTTTTTCAATAAAAAATGTATTAATAATCGATCCACATTTATTCGCAAACATTAGAAAGTTGACATAAGTAACCATATCAATACACAACATAACATTTACTTAAAGGTATATCAATAACATTACATTCAAGTAAATTGCTAAACTCTAAATGTCTATTAACCACTTTTCATTTAAAACAAATATATATTGAATTTTTTTTATATAAAAATATACCTTAAATATATTTTCAAGAACATCAATGGCATTGGTTCATTGCTTACATTTAGCTAATCCATATGTAGTATATTTACACCAAATAGTAGCTAAAAACATATCTCAAACACATGTTGATAATTTTGTACACAAGATTAGGTAAATTATAATAATCAACCAAAATACAAAATAACACAACTACAAGCAAAATCACCTCTAACTACATCAATACTCTATCATCCACTACCCACAATAGCACCCTTCATATATACAAATTTCATCTACCTTTAAGCTTAAAGGACATGAAAACAAATGAAGATACAATATCAAATTGCGACATTTAATGGTACGTACCTCCACACTTGCCCAAGCTCGCCTCTTCTCTAATTGAGGAAATGTTTTTGTATACAAAAATATGCCTTAAATATATTTTTGATAACATCAATGGCATTGGTGCATTACTTACATTTAGCTAATCCATATAAAATATGTTTACACCAAATAGTACCTAAGAACATATCTTAAATACATGTTGATAATTTTGTATATAAGATTAGGGGAATTATAATAATCAACCGAAATACAAAATAGCATAACCATAGGTAAAATCACCTTTAACTACATCAATGCTCCATCATCTACTACCCATAGTAACACCCTTTATATATACAGATTTCATCTACCTTCATCCTTGAAGGACATAAAAACAAATGAAGATACAACAACAAATTATCACATTTAATGATACATACCTCCATACTTGTCTAAGCTCACTTCTTCTCCAATTAAGGAAATCTACTCTAATCACCCTTTACATGTAGTGGCAATAAGTCCCTAATAGTCATTCCAATCTTAGAAGCTAATGCCAATGACTAACATAATGTAACTGGATGACTTGTAATAGCATTAAACTTTATTACCATCTTGCTCTTCTATTTATTATTCTACTTCTCCAGCACTTGCCCTTGATATTTTCCTTTTCCTTTTCCTTTTTCATTGCAAGAGTATGATTTACAAACATTAGCTACTACAAGGCAATAAATTATTATGCAATATTTGCAAACTTTTGTTTAGCAAATAATGTAAATAATTAAACTTCAATGAATTACCCAAGGATGGAATGGAAGCAAGTGGAGAACCATTCGATGAACTCACATTTACAACATTATTGGTTACAACATGAGTATGCACCGCGCAGGGGGGTAGCACATCTGCTATAATCAAATAACGTATCAAAGAATTCAATATATCTTGCAAAGGTTGTCATGAGGAAGCCATTGATTGTTTGATAATTTGTGGAGATGGATACTACTCTTGCTCAACATGCTAAGAATCTGATTAAGTATTATCTATGAGTCGGGTGTTTTGATAGTCCTTCCTATAAGTAGGTCCTCTCTACAATATCTCCAATAATAGTCTCAACGTATACATCTATTCTCAACATCACATCTATATCGCAATCAACTACACAAGATGCCACATTTCCTCTTTCCCCATCTTACACAAATATATCCTCCATGTTCTCATCAGCCAATTGAGCCTCCACATTAGTAAATAAAGTCGCATCATCAATAAGAAAGCTTATATCATAAATATGACGATGCTTAAAGCATTACATCAAGCACCAATCACTACCTAATTTCATATCCTCCAAATAATATATTTGTTTAGCTTACAATACCAAGACATATGAGTCACTTTCATACCAAGTACATGTAACCTTAATACTTTTAAACCTATTATCAACTCTTATGTTGTGATGGTGTTCATTGATACCCCATCACTTACACTTAAATAAGAAAATTCATTTATCTCAAACGTAAGAAAACTCGTATATGTCTATTAAAACCCTATAAAACTCTACTAATGAACTCATGATTCTTGGTCTCCTTCTATAAGATCTCCTTCTATAAGAACTCCACTATTTTGGGTTTTCTTTTGACTATCAAAGTCAAATGTGTGATACCGAATGGCATTGTATATTAGTTTGTTGTATCTCTTAAAGCACTAAATTAGTATAATTAATAATGCACATAAGGCATTGATAATTAGATCCAAACATTTGTGTAACATACTCAAATGTAACAACCTCAAGAAAACTACAACATTATATGCCTTAGGGAAATTGTTTCCTTGTTTGAAAGTAAAATTGGGAAAGCGTTCCCTTGTTTGATAGTAAAATTACCTTCTTTATGAATCATTGACCAAATTTCCATTTATGACATTAATCAATGTCGCTAGCATATTTTGTATATAAAATATTTATATATTCCTTGTAACAATATATTTTTGTGTTTGCCTCGTACTTCAAGCATAAGTATGTAAAAAAAAAAAAAAAAAATACTCCACACCAAACTAGAACTCCTTAGATTTGATGTCATAAGTATCTAACTCTTATCCATATACATTAACATAATGCCAAACCATATAAGACTAAGAAATAAAAAAGTTTAGAACATAAAATGGAAAAAGAGCATTAGTAAATTTGCGTAAGTTATACTAATTAAATAACAAAATAGTGCTATTCTTTTATGGTCCAATTAGATAATGTGTGGATATTTATTTCTTCACTACTTTGATTTGAGACGTAAGCATATAATGGAGTTATAGGATGGTATAGTTTTAACTAATATAACTAAAGATACATAAACATATAAATTTTCATTTAATGTATATGGAATGAAACATAAACCAACTTCTATCTTTCTTTGTATTTTTATTTTTTCGGATAATTGCACTGTCAATCAATAAAATCACATTCAAAAATAGAATCTAATTCTAGCTATAACTCATTTTCATTAACTATTAGTAAGAATATTAATGAATCCATTAAAGTAGACATAAAAACCTTGCCAAAATAGATCCAAAAACAACATACTAAATAATGTCAATGAAGCTTAACATGAAAGAATAAAATATGTAAAATATTGAACCTAGAAGTTCTTATTTGTGATTTTGATGAGAATAAACCTATGCATGTCATGGCTAATCAAATATTATTATAAACCAATTTGTAAATTCTCACAAGAACTTTATCATTATATCTTTTAAGGAAGCAAATTTAACTTGGAAATACTTTTCAACTTATTAAGTTGATTCTGGTGTTGTTGAAAGAAGAAAAAGTGATCAAGCACTATCTACTATATCTAAGTATGTTTTTAGCTATTCTAGTGTGAACTGTCCAACTGATTACATCAAGTGTTCCATGATCAATGGTAAGATAAGGACTATGCGACTAGTTATCCCTAAACTATTTGGTTAGTTGATGAATGTTAATGTGATATGTTAGACTGTGCAGCCGGTTGTCTATGGATTGCCTGGTTAGTTGATAAAGGTTAGCGAGCTATAATGAATCATGTGACTAGTGACCTGAAGACTATCCAAATGGTGGCCTTATTCAAATGAACCGTCTGACTGGTCTATACATAAATTAATCATTACAATGCATTTAATGTAGGATAAACAAGGCCAATTGTTGGATTTTTGCTAGAGGATATAAATGTAAGTTTGTAGGCAATTAAAGAACATTAAATAGAGCAATATTCCTGCAATTATTCCTGCAATTATTCCTCTTGTCTAGTTGTACTTCATTCCAATTTTCTTGTGCTCATTATTTGTAAACCTTAGTATAGTACAAAGCTTGATATCTACAATTTTCACTCAAGAGAGCACTATATTAAGTGATTGAGAGTTGTTGTGATTATGAGATCATTTGTGCTAGAGTTGGATATAAGCATTTGTGCCCTTGAGATTATCATCAATAAAAATTGTATGTGAAGACCTCGGTTGAGGCATTAGGTAATCATGGAGAGTAAGAGGCAGTCTGAACTCTACGTTAAAATTCCAAGCTTGATTTATCTATCCCTTTCTCTTTATATTTCTGTAATCTAATTGTTTTTTAAATATTTCCATATTACATCTATTTGTCAATTTGATCAAAAATTTGTTATCAAAGTAAAAAGTTGTCATTAAACTCAATTCATCCCCCTCTTGAGTTCCTAGTGTAATATTTCATTTGGTATCAGAGCTAGTCTCTATAGTTTTTATTGTTTAATTGCATTATAGAGTAAAGATCATGGTACTAAATACACTAGATTTCATGGAGGATCAAGCTATAAATAGGCCACCACTTCTTACTAGTAGAAATTATCCCTATTGGAAGTATAAGATGAGAATATTTATTAAAGCATAAAATAGAAACTTTTGGATTTAATTGAAAAAGGACCAATTAAAATAGAAGGAAAGGAAGACGATGAATATACCAAAGAAGATTGGAAGAAAGTAGACCTAAATGGAATAGCAATGAACATATTGCATTATGCTATGAGTGAAAATGATTTTAATAAAACTTATATATGCACAAATACTAAGGAAATTTGGGATAAGCTACAAAGCACATATGATGGCACATATAGAGTTAAAGACACTAAAATAAGTTTATTATGTGGTGAATTTAAGAATTTCAAAATGCTTCCTAGTGAGATCATAGATGAAATGCATAAAAGATTTATTGATGTTATTAATCCATTAATGGTACTTGATAAGAGATTTTCTAACTTGGAAATTAATTCAAAAGTTCTTAGGTCTCTTCTAGAAGAATGGGAAGCTAAGAGGACTGACATTGAAGAAGTACATAATATAGAAGCATTATCAAAGGAACAACTTCTTGGTACACTCAAGACCTATGAGATGATAAAAAGATATGGAGAAGAATCTAAGAAGAAAACCATTGCTCTCAAAGCTACCGCTCTCAATGCCACTGATTGCAATATTAGTTATGAAGGCAATGAAAGTGATAATGATGATGATGAAATGGCAATGACTGTAAGAAAATTTAAGAAGTTCATAACGTTTAACAAAAAGTTAAGGAGAGACAAAGCTAATGGTAGCAATACCTCAAAGCCTACAAAGGAGAAAAAGGATGTTATAAAGTGTTACAATTGCCATCAACTGGGACAAAATAAAGATTATTGTCAACTTCTCAAGTGAGGCAATAAAGCATCAAGAAAGAAAGCTATGATGGCCACTTGGAGCGATAGGGATTTGAGCGATTCAGATGACAACCTTAGCCTCATGATGAGTTGAAAGAAATATATGATGATCTTTTAAAAGATTTTGTTAAAATGCAAAAGAAAAATAAGATTCTTAAACAAATGATGAATGATGTAGGAAATGAATTTAATGTATTCAAACATGAGTATAATAAGATAGTTGAGGAAAAAGAGAACGTAGAAGAGGATAATGAATATTTGAGGATTGAAAATGAAAAGTTGAAAGTTGAGCATGATAGTTTAAAGAAGGAAAATGATGAATTGAACAAAAGGAATGAGGAAATCATGGATAAAAATAAAGAGCTAATTAAGGAAATGAAGGAATAAAATCAAAGATCAATGTAATCGAAAATGAGAATGTAAGTATAGATAAGTTAGCTAAGTTAAAAAATAGAAAATAATGTGTTAAAATCTTGCCTAAATGATTCAAGACAAATTATAGCCAAGTTCGTTAAAGGTGAAAAGAATTTGGAAAAACTCTTAAGATAACAAAGGCATAGTCTTGAGAAAACCAGAATTAGCTATAACAAAAACAATAACTATAATCTTAAAAAGGTTACTTTGTTAAATCAATTAATAAGACTTCTAACTATTGTAGAGGATATGGCCATATTGCTCACACTTGTGCAATAAGGAGAAATATTAACTTGAATTATAGAGGAAAGATGATTTAGGTCCCCAAGGAATATAGTTTTATTGCTGCAACTAACCTAAAAGGACCAAAGTTCAAGTAGGTACCAAAAATTTAAATTTCTTATTATTGTAGGAACCTTTAAGGAAGAGCAATAAATGGATTTTGCATAGCAGATGCTCAAGACATATGATAGGAAGCACTACCAAATTCACTACATTAACCTTGAAGGATGAAGGAAATGACCTTTAGGGACAATAGAAAATTAACAATGATCTCATTATTAAAGGTTTATTGTTAGTTGATAATCTAAAGCATAACTTATTTAGTATTAGTTAATTATGTAATGGTGAATATAAGGTTACATTCTTAGCAAATAAGTATATCATTGAAAGAATTAACAATGATCAAAGTAGTTTCTAAGGTTATAGACAAGGAAATATGTATAAATCAATTTTAACAATTTTTTAAGTCAAAATGAAACTTATCTATCGGTCCAAAATAATGATAGTTGGTCGTGGTATAGAAAATTAAGGCATATTAGCATGGAAGTAATTTCTAAGCTTATTAAAAGAGATCTTGTAAAAGGTCTACTAAAAATCAATTTTCAAAAAGATAAAGTATACCAAGCATGTCAAAAAGAAAAACAAACCAAAAATTTTTTCAAACCAAAAGATGTATCTTATCTTCTAGGCTACTACAACAACTACATTTCGACTTGTTTGGCTCCATACAAACATTAAGTTTAGGTGGGAAAAGATTCACCTTAGTCATTGTTGATAATTTCTCTAGATACATATGGATCTAATTTCTTGCAAGTAAAAATAAAACAAATCATGTATTCTTTAAATATTGTAAAAGAGTCCAAAATGAAAAAAGCCTTACAATTACTTCTCTTAAAAGTGATCACGAGGGAGAATTTGAAAACTTTTAAATGAATTATTTTTGTAATCAATATAGCATAGAGCATGCCTTTTCAGCACCTAAAAGTCCATGACAAAATGGAGTTACCGAAAGGAAAAAGAGAACCCTATTTGAAATGGCTAGAACAATGTTATGTGAAAACAATTTGCCAAAGTATTTTGGGCGAAAGCCGTTAACACTACAAGTTATATTTCAAACCATATTTTTATAAAATCAATTTTAAAGAAAACCCCCTATGAACTTTGGAAAGGAAAGAGGCCTAATATTTCTTATTTTTACCCTTTTGATGTCAAGTGTTATGTACTTAATAATAGTAAAGAACAACTAGGCAAATTTGACTCTAAATCGGATGAGGCTATTTTTCTTATATACTCACTAACAAGTAAAGCATATAGAGTATTTAATAAAAGAACTTTAGTTGTTGAAGAATCTATACATGTTGTGTTTGATGATTCATTACCTTCATTGCATAATGTATCTTCTAATGAAATGAATGATATAACTGCTCATTTGGATAGGCTAGACTTAAGCAATGACCAAAACAACGCTCTTGATAAGGATATTCTTAAGGAAGATAAAGATACAAATTAATCAAATTTAGACCTTCTTAGAGAATGGCGATTTGTTAAAGATCACCTTAAAGAACTAATCATAGGAGAACCTTCAAATAGAGTATTAACATGATCATCCCTTATAAATATAAGCAACCTAGTATTCTTGTCTCAAGTTAAGCCTAAGAATATTGATAAAGCTCTAAAAGATAAACGTTGGATACAAGTAATGCAAGAGAAACTTAATCAATTCACTAAGAATGAAGTATAAGATCTAGTACCTAAACCTAGTCATAAACTGGTAATTAGAACACAATGAGTTTATATAAACAAACTTGATAAAACTGGTATAGTAACTAGGAATAAGGCTAGACTAGTTGCTAAGGGCTATAACTAAGAAGAAGGGATAGATTTTGATAAGACCTTTGCCCCGTTTGCTAGACTAGAAGCTATTAGGATGCTTTTGGCATTCGCAGCATACAAAGGCTTCAAACTATTCCAAATTGATGTTAAAAGTACTTTCTTAAATGGCTATATCAAAGAAGAAGTGTATGTAGAACAACCTTCGGGTTTTGAGTATAATGAGTTACCCGATCATATTTATAAAATTAACAAAATACTCTATGGACTTAAACAAGCTCCTAGAGCTTGGTATAAAAGACTTAGTGGCTTTCTAATAGAAAATAGCTTTATAAGAGAAAAGTTAGATACAACATTATTCATTAAAAATCATAATTCTTGAACATTGATTATTCAAATTTATGTAGATGATATTATGTTTGGAGCTACTAGCATGGATCTTGTAAATGAATTTATAGAGTGTATGAAAAAGAATTTGAAATGAGTATGATGAGAGAACTCAATTATTTCTTAGGTCTCCAAGTTAAGTAAATAGAAAATGGAACATTTATAAATCAATCCAAGTATACAAGAGAGCTTTTGAAATGTTTTAAAATGGATAATTGTAATGTTAAGCCTACTCCTATGAGCACAACACTAAAAGTAGACAAAGATGAACATAGTAAATCAATTTGTGAAAAGCTTTATAAAGGTATGATAGAAAGCCTATTGTACTTAATCGCATCTAGACCGAATATCATGTTTGTTGTATCCTTATGTGCCAAATTTCAATCTTTCCCAAAAGTATCTCACTTGAATGTGGTAAAATGCATCTTCAAGTATCTAGTAGGCACTATTGAAATTGGCTTGCAATATCCTAAATACACTTCTTTTAATTTTGTAGGATATTCTGATGTCAACTTTGTCGAACGCAAAGTAGACCAAAAAAGCATAAGTGAGACATATCACTTTCTAAGAAACTCTCTAGTATCTTAGCACTCTAAGAAACAAAACTCTGTGGCACTCTTAACCACTAAAGTAGAATATGTAGCCGTCAGTAGTTGTTGTGCTCAAATTTTATGGATGAAGCAAACATTACAAGACTATGGTCTTAATTTCTCCAATATCCCAATTCAATCTGATAACACAAGTGCCATTAACCTTACCAAAAATCTAATCTAATACTCAAGGACTAAGCACATTGATAATAGACATCATTTTTTTAGAGATCATGTTTAAAATAATGATGTGTGCTTAGAATTTGTGGATACAAGTAACCAAATAGCTAATATTTTGACTAAACTTTTAAGTGAAGATCACATTTGCACTTTAAGAAAAGAGTTAGGCATGATCATGCAAGATAAGTGCTAAGACCCATAAACATAGATTGTGACTTTTGTATAATAAGGTTCTCTTTTAGACAACTGGTTTAGAACACCTTTTTCAATCTAAGAAATATGGTTCAGTAAGCTTGTTATATGAATACCCTCATTTGTTATGTTTTGTGCAAACTTCCTCATCTTCCTTATTTCTCATTGGGACATATCACCTTTCATTTCTTTTTTTTTTTTTTTTTTTTTTGGGTTTGCATTAAGTTTATAAACAACAATGAATTGGTTGAAATATTTATCCTAAAGCTTACCTCATTTTAGACAACCTAATGAAAGCTTAAATGTCAATCTTATAGCAATCATCATGAATTAGTGAGCTAATCTTCTTTTCGAATAAGCTATTGTGAAATATAGTCAATCAATCAACTAATGGTGTCAACCATGCATACAGTTGCATTAGGTCTCTTAACCTTAGAATGTTTGCTTAGACCATTTGGACAGTTTCCAAATAGAGTCAACAGATATCCCTTAATTTTGACATTCTATATGCAACCATCTAGACAGTTCTCCCCAATCGTGGGTACAGTTGCATAGAAGATTTTGACTACAGAATACCTCCTCGAACTATCGAATGGTTGCCTTGAACTATGGGCACGGTTCCATTAGTTGCTTTAAAAATCCAATTTCTATCAACAACCATTCGGATAGTTCTCCCTAAACTGTCCAAATGGTTTACATTGTTATTTAAAAAAAAAAAAAAAAGGGAAAGAGGGGGCCCAATCATTTCTTTTTTCCCATTTCTTTTCCTTCCTTCCTACTGTCCACACCACCCTCTCCCTCCTTTGACCAATCCTCCCTCTTCCTCACCATTCACACTACTCCCTCCTCCCTCTCGTCCTTTACCTCTCATCTTCACCCCCATTCCCCTCACTTCACTCCTTTACTCTACAAACCCAAAACCCCTACCTTCTCCTCCCAAACCTTAACTCTCTCCCATTCCTTTCTATGGCTAAACAAGGCAACAAAGCTTAAAGTAGCCAGGCTTAAGGTTAGGGAAGACAAGCTCCACTAACTTAGTTTGACAATCATCTCTTTCCCACATTACACCATGTACAAAGGTATGATAAGTTTCATCTCATAAAAATTGATTATAGGCATCAATTTAATGAGGATGTTCTTCATGCTCTACAAATCTTACTCTTGATACCATGGACATCCCTATTATTGTTAATGAAGAGGCAGTTAGGTATTTCTATTATATTCTCATTGATGATCATGATCATGATGGTAAATTGCTAGTTGGCATGGATACTAGTGAGCATAGGAGATTAGGGTTGTATAGTTATGTGTATGGACTAGAAATTGAGATCATACTGAATGATATATATACTATTATAGGGGTTAAACCAAGTGATGTACGTATATGAAAGGAATTAACAATATTAGAGTCGTACTCTATGAGGATGTCTTTCAAGAACATAGCATTGGTGAATATAACTGAGCACATAGACATAATCTTAAAGCCATTAGATTGCCTTTTCATTATCGGATCCTTCACTTATTCATTTGTTATAACTATAGTCCACGAAGTGGTGAACATGAGCACGTTACTAAAGGGGACTTGATGATATTTGTAATTCCCTAAGATTTCGAGTTGGTTCAGTAACCATAGGATCCAAGCCCCTAAATTTAGGATATCAGACTAAGTTATCAGTTTTATTTCAAACTTCAAAGTAAAGTTAGAAAAGTTAGACGAAGTAATTCAATTAAAGCCAATTTCTCAAAATAAGCTATATAAGAATATTAATTTGAGAAAAATGTTAATTTATCGATAAAGTTGATAATTATAAAATTTGAGCTTTTAGATATAGCAAAATATTAAAGATAAGTTATTTAACTCATAAAAATAATCGACGAAGTTGAATTATATGTAATATACTTGTATTAACATAGAATGTACATATATATTAAGAAATTATTATTAAAATAAGGTAAATTAATATAAAAAATGGAAAATTAACAAAAAAATGAAAGGATGAGTCATCAAATCCATGTGGTAACCTAAGATCAATTTGGACGATAAGTTATAAGCTAAAAAAAATGAGAAAATGACACCTCATGCTTTGAAAATTCAAAAAAATGACATGTGTAAGCCATATATCCAATTTTTATAAATTCTAATCCATTTGGAAAATATAAATAAGGCATGTACACTTCAAAAGCAATATTTTGGAAGTTTGAAAATATAAGAAAAGCACTCAAGAAATTTTCGAAACAAATTAAAGCAAAAATAGGGCATGGAATCTAATTAAGTCAGTTCAATAGGCTATTGGTGTTTAGTTGTGGTAGCCATTTGGGGTCAAGGAAAGCACCATTAGAGGAGGTATTCTGATAAGGTTGGGTAGTCGAAGAATAGACGGAGGTAGCTGATTCAAGTGAACTAAATTTTCAGCTGAAACTTTGTAATTTTTCTAAAAATATCAAATGATATTATTTAATTATCAAACTCGGTTTTCTAGACTTATTTTATGTGTAGATTAATGTTGTAATTTTATTTTAGTGAAATAATTATTAGAAATATAAGGTCTCTAAGAAATGACTTTATTTGAATGAAAATTGAATTAAAATTTAGAAATATTAAATAATGTCCTTTCAAGTTGAAAAATTGTATGTGACATACTTAATATATGTATTTAATTGTAGTAATAAGAATTTTTGAGAATGATCATGTTTACTATTTATTGTAATTATTTTAGATAAAATTGGCAATTTCATTGTTTTAGTGAATTAATTAGTTTTTAACAAAATCAAAGTATAAGCCCTATGTATTATGATTTCTGGATGTTCATAATGATGTTTAGGATACTTGAATTTTATCTTGTGATTAAATTCACTTATTTGCTTAATTTTCCCTAATTTTGAGTTAAAATTGTTATTTTCATAAAAATATATAATAGCCAATTTAGTGTAATTCATTGTCAATAATTAAACTAAATATTTTCATGAGTCTATAGGATTTTTCATGGAATGAATTGAGCTTTTATACTATTTATTATGTATTTTCCTAGTATAAACCTATATATTAACTTAATATGTAACATTGTAACTAGTACTATTAGAATATTTTTTAAATTCGTATCAAATGAACACTTTGGAGTATATTATGAGTTGCTAGACAAGCTTAGAAAGTATAATCTTTAGGGTTTTTAGTCCAATATTAAAGCTTAATGGAGTTAATTACGAAGTTAGAGTAGCGTACGGTCGAGTCATAATGAGAAAAGGGTATTGTGCTATATTTTCATAGGTGTGATAAGTAAGAAAGGACCACGTTATGAAGTATAAGATATTGTGCTATTGTTAAGCCCAGCTAAATGGATCTAACCCATACTTAGAGTAGATATATTGCTACACATAACATTATATACTATTTGATGCTGTATTGATTGAATATGAATATATCTTGGGTGAATTAATATACTACTATAATAGATGATGATGTATTGATTTTGAATGATAGTAACTGTATTCTGATTAAACTGTTATGTTTCCATGTTAGGCGATGATTTATGCTTACAAATGATTGTACTAACCAAGGGAATTGAGTGATTGCTAACTTAATCTTCTAGGTGTTAACTTAAGTGAACCTTAAGTAAGATAGTAGAATTCCGCTAAGGAGAGTTTGAAAAATAGAATCAGATAACTAGGTCAAATAAAAATTAAAGATTGATTGTGCTGATTGATATTCTTGAGTTGCTATTGCATATCATGGCATAGCATGGCACAAAAAGGGACCTACAGGTCAAAACTTTCAAAATGAGGCTTCTAAGTGATCATGGAAAGAATATGGCTTTATGAACTTAGTTTTTGGAAGCATATAGATTGTATTGCCAGAACATTGTAACTATTTTGATAATAAAATTTAGTAAACTATAGTGTGTGGTCTAATTTAGCAATATTGCCACTTTGATTTGGTAGACTACAGTATGTGGTCTAATTTGGTAGTATTGTCATTTTGATTTGGTGAACTATAGTGTATAGTCTAATTTTGTAAAGTTTGGGGTCCTACACTTAAGCAACTCCTTATTGCTCTTTTTGAAAATAGTAGACTACAGTGTGTAGTCCAATTTAGTGAGGTCATATTCCCAAGCATCTCCTTGTTACCTCGGATTCCTATACGTTGTATACAGATGCCCAGTTATATCGACTAATTAGAAAAAGTTTGGAGGGCATAAGATATTAGCACCAATGCATGTCACGTACATGAGCATAGCATGCTACATTGGTAGCAATAAATGCTCGGTTGGGCAAATGCATTTGTGAAGTTGAACTTTCAGGTTATGATTGAAATGTTTCAGTTGTGATATGCAATATTATTTATCATATTATCTATATTATGTTGTATATTGTCCACTCTCACTTAACTTCAATAGTTGAGGGGATAAAATGTTTTATCCTTATATTAATAGTAGCGTGAAAGGTCCAACACTAAAGAGAGATATATATACTGAAAGCGTAAGTCGGAGTCAACGACTTTTATATAGAGCTTATACTAAGTCAGGAATCTTATCACTATGAAGATGACAAAGAAAAGGAAAAAGCTAGTTTACATTTTGATATAAATATTATGTTGTACACATAAGTTGTAATAAGAAATCTAACTGAACTTTGATATAGAAACCCCTTTATTATGTAAACAATGTTGTCTTTTGATGAATGAGTAGGTTTAGTTAAGTTTTCAACAGGTATTCTTGTATGATGGTGCATTCCGTGTTATGCTGGGATTTGACAATATTAGGTCACATCCATAATGATGCCCGAATTGATTATGCCGACTTGATTTTTCATTGTTTCAGAATGGTCACTAACATGTCTAAGCAAGCCATTCTTTGCTATGACCACCTAGTTACTCAACTTCTACTAACCAAGGGGGTTATTTTTCCCGCTCCTAACATCAATCCTAATATTGAACCTTTTACCATGCATTACATTGGCAAAGGAGAATGGAAACTAGATAAGTAGGCTAGTTAGGTTTGCAAAGAACCCCTATCCCTTCTTATTAGTCCTACCTCTCAAGAACTCGGTAAACCCACTGATGAAGAGGATGTTGAACTAGTTAAACCCCTTGTTGAAAATGATCCTTAGGGAGGGGTAGCTTATGTTGATGAAGATTTTCCTCCAAGCACTTCAACTTTCATTCCCCCCTACTAATCCATCTCCAAGGAGTCATCCAGAATCTATCTATACATACGTTGACTAAATAGAGGACTGGCTTCACCACCATATTGATGATAGCATTTATTAAATGGAGCAACAAGTCTCCTACCAGCAAGATCGCATCTTTTATCCTCTTTTTTAGTACTTTTAGCTGCCATACCCCTTCCCTCTACCCACTTCTAGTTTTTATGCTCAGCTACTACCTCCTCCTCCTAAGCCTTCTGGTAGCTCTTCTCCACTTCTAAAAGCTTAGCTCTTGAAGTCTTTCTATCTTATCTTTTGTTTCCCTTTTCTCATCGTTCTACTTAGACTTGGCCTCTACCCATCTTTTATGTTGTTCCTTTGGATGTTTATTAGCCTTTCAGTCCTCCTTAGTTATCTTTTGTATGGCCTTCGACTCCTCAGTCTTTTGTTATGTTTATGTGATAACTATTATGGTGTAAGAATTTGCTCATGGTGCTGTTCTTATTTGAATATGTTGATTCTAATATCTTTTGGCATTGTCCTATCATGGTGTTGTTTTTGTGCTGATAATGAGGATTCGCTCTTTATGATTTTCTTATTTACCTATTAGCTTATCTACTCTTTTTCTTTTGATGCTAGCATAACTAACTTTTTGCCATGATTTCACTTACTCATTACCACCTAGACTCTCATCCTTTTGATGAGGCCAAAGGGGGAGAAGAATTCAAAGTCACTCAATTAAGTCTCTACACAAAGTGAATGTTCTTGTAAAATGAAGATCAACATGCAATTTTGAATCATGGAATTATTTTTGGCTATCTTCCAAAGTGAAGACTGAATATTCTCATATTGTCTCTTCCATAAGTGTTTATTTTTTACATCCTTTATTGCCATTGAGGGGGAAGATCTATAAAGGGGAGTTTATAAGATTTTTTCCTCATAAAAAAGGGAGAGATTATTGAACCTAAAAGTTCTTATTTGTGATTTTGACGAGAACAAATCTATGTATGTCATGGCTAATCAAATATTGTTATAAACCATTTTGCAAATTCTCACAAGAACTTTATCAATTATATCTCTTAAGGAAGCAAATTTAACTTGGAAATACTTTACAATTTATTAAGTTGATTCTAATGTTGTTGAAAGAAGAAAAAGCTATCAAGAAAGTGATCAAGTATTGTCACTATATCTAAGTGTGTTTTTAGCTGTTCTGGTGTGAACTGTTTAGCTAGTTGTAGTAAGTATTCTGTGATCAATAGTAAGATAAAAACCATGTGACTAGTTGTCCTTAAACTGTTCGACTGGTTGATAAAGGTTAGTACAGTGTGTTGGACTGTATGGCTGGTTGTCCATAGACTGTCTAGCTAGTTAATGAAGGTCAATGAGCTATGATGAATCATGCGATTAATGACTTGAAGACTATCTGAATAGTAACCCTATTTAAATGAATTATTTGGCTAGTTCACACAAAAATTAACCATTATAATGTATTTAATGTAGAATGAACAAGGCTAACAGTTGGATTTTTGCTAGAGGATATAAATGCGAGTTTATAGGCAATTGAAGAACAAGTAATAGAGTAATATTCCTACAATTATTCCTTTTGTCTACTTGTACTTCATTCCAATTGTCTTGTACTCATTATTTGTAATCTTTTGTAAATCCTAATATAGTGTAAAACTTCATATCTGCAATTTTTACTCAAGAGAGTATTATACTAAGTGATTGAAAGTTTTTTTAATTATGAGATTATTTGTAATAGAGATTGGGTGTAGGCATTTGTGCCTTTGAGATTATCATCAATAAAAATCGCGTATGAAGACCTCAGTTGAGGCATTCAGCAATTGTAGAGAGTAAGAGGCAATCCAAACTTCATATTAAAATTCTAAGTTTGATTTCTCTATTTCTTTCTCTTTATATTTCTGTAATCTAATTGTTTCTTAAATATTTTCATATTGCATCTATTTGTCAATTTGACAAAAAATTTGTTGTGAAAAAAAAAAAAGGTGGTCACTAAACTCAATCCACCCTCCCCTCCTACCCCCACCTTACCCCCTCTCTCGAGTTCCTAATGTAATATTTCATAAAATACAAAAAATCTCTTTAACAATCATGATAGTGATGATGGATAAAAAAAGAATAAAGAAAAAAAAATGATTAGAAAGATGTATTTATTTTCATAATAAAAATTCTTAGTTCTTAATAGAAGAGTTGGTGCCTTAACAGCATAAGACTTATAAAATAAAATTAATAGAAACATCAAGTTTTATATTATATGACAAATATTTATTAATGATACAAGAATATTTGTCGATTATCTTACTATGTTAGAAAAGAAACATCTAATTGTTTTATTATAGTACTATCATGTTGTTAAAAAGATATTAAATTGATTGAAAAGAAATAAAGTTGCATTAAACAATTATAAGATAATTTAAAAAATGGTTTATTAAGAGGTAGCATATCATGTTAAGGATATAAGATAGACCTTTCCTTTTCATTGTTTTCAATGCACATAATGAAAGATTAACAATGAAAAGTCATGTGATATCTTTTACCATGTTGTGACCTCTACTTCCTTAATTCATGTGACCATTTTTTTCTTATAAAACCTAGATGTGAAGCACCAAATACAGGGGACTTGACATGTTTAAATTCAAAATATTTTAGAGATGTTATTTTTAAACAAAATCTCACGCACTAAACAATCATAACATAATTGAAAAATAAATAAATAAAAAAGACAGATTTGTTTGAGTTGCATGTGTAAAGTTTAGTTATATATGTAGTCACTGACATGTTTATTGAGATAATGTGGAAAATATATTAAAATAAATAGTATCTTGCTGTTAGGACTTTCTTTTCAACTCGATTTGGGTCATAAGTTAGTTGGCCATATCATAACATGAAAGCGCAAATAATAAGAAATTCAAGAAGTTAGACATGTTTGAGCTGCCTATCGAGCTTATTCCTTAATTTATTTTTTCGCTACAGCTTCTGACCTTGTTTGGAGAGGCGAACTTCAAAGGAAACATTACCTTATCGATATAGACAACATCCTCCTAAGCTTAAAAAATGATGAGCACTTAAAAGGAATATATTGATTAAAAAGTTAATTTTTGATGAGTATAATACTAAAAATATTTTCTTATACCTTAGTATATAGATAATCTTAAATTATTTTATATTTTTATTACTATTATCTTTAAGATCGTTTGCAATTTTTATTTTTTTTCCAATTACCTATACCTTCTTCGTTAGCAATGTCTTTTAGGCATTTATAATTCTTCTCATTATTTATCACCTGCTTTTTATTACTAATATATTTTACCTCTTACAAAACTTCTTTCTCTTTTCCACTTATTTGCACCTAGGAGTCATCAATTTGGCAAGAATGTTAGCTTTCTTAAAAGGGGTTATAGAAGAGAGGGGAGAAGGGAAAGTGCCTCTGTAATGCAATATGACAAATCCATCTTGTACGCAATTTCATAATTATAGAATCATAACTAAATAATTTATGTTTTAAATGTAATAAGATGATTAAACTAATTATTTTATTATATTTTTCATGTAAGCTTAATAACACTGTCAACCACTACATATTTAAGTAATATGGGTTTTTTAATGGTATAAGTCCTCTATTTTAAAAATAAGCAGTGTCCATATCATTACGAAAGTTTTTAAAAGAGATTCATGCAATTTACCTTATAAATTAATATATAGAGCTGTACGAGTGGATCAGGTTAAGCAAATTGGTTCATTTAACTCATAAAAAAATACGATTTAAACTTAAAAATTTTGACTCATTTAAATATGAACTATTCAAACTCTCTGCGCTTAACCTGCAGGTTAAAGTAAGCCAAATCGTTGCAGATCAGGTTAGCCCACTAACCCACATGAATTGAAAAAAAAAAGAAAAACGAAAGAAAATAAAAAGAAAAATAAAGAAATAAAAGCACATTCGTCTATACTCTATCTCTCTATGTCCAAAGCAGGCCAAGGTTTTTATTGATTAAATTGAAGTTGATAGTACCATTGTTAAAAAAGGGACAGAATGAGATGGTAAACAAAGGTGAAGATATAGAAGGTGAAAATCCTGTTATCTTCTCCAGAAATACTCTATGTAGAGCAGTAGAAGTCGAGGAGTATTAGTTGAAAAGTCGCACACACCGTACGTTAAAAAGAGTTTAACAAGTAATAACCAATACCAAAAGTGAAATACATGAATATGAGGTGAGGAATATTTGTGGACGGAGAATATTTATGATTGGAGATTAGATATGTAATAACATTTTTTTTTTACATTAGTAAAACATGAGCTTGATAGTACATTCAAGAGATGATACGTTGATTACAGGCTCCTTCTGCTGTTGATAGCAAAAGTTTACTTGAGGAAAGAAATAGAAAAGTTATGAAATTTAGGTTATAAATGGAAGTGATATAAATTTTTTCGAATTGTACTTGTAGAAACAAGGGGAAATTTTCTGTTAATGTAATTAGACTTCGTTTGTTAGGAGGGTCTTTTACTCTTTTTCTATTTATATTTTATCCTTTTCTTTATCCCTTTACTTCTGGATTCAAAGTATATCTAAGCACAAAAGCACTTCATTTGTTAAAAGAGACTAATACTTGATAGACAACCACCTCACACCAGATAACACTTCGTTGAAGGAATGGGCATCAGCCATTTAATCTGTTACATTTGATAATATCATAGCGAAGGAAGCATCATTACATGGATTGAATGCACAGAAAGTCCGAGAATATTGCCAAGACTTGCAATGCCATACAACACACAAGAATATATGTGTTCTTTTTTCTTTTTTTTTTAAGATGAAGATATAGATATACATCAGATTAGGATAACCATCAATTATGCCATACATCAGATTGGGATAAATCAATGTATCTCAACATGGGAGATCAAGAAACATGTACCCACGAGGTCAGACTAATTGCCGGAAATAGTAATTGCATCCAAGTCCTACTTAGTCAGCCTATCTTGAACACTCCAAATGATAAACCCGACAGCGGTGTTTTTGTTTCAAAGTTTGGCGATAGAGTCTGCCTTAGTATTGTGTTTGAGGAGGAAGAGGTTGAAGAAACTTCTGGGGATAAGGAAGGGGAGAAAGGAATAGTTGAGGAAAAGAGAATTTGTTCAAGCATGCCAGTTGACAAGTCTAGTCCTGGAGCAAACCTTAGCACGAGCTACTTCAATCCTTCACCTGAAAGATTTTTGATGGAAAGGGAAGAACAAGTGAGCGACAAAGATGCAGCCTTCTCTAGACTCATGAGAATCCAGAATATTTTTACACTATGTGGAAATCATAGAGAGCTTTCTCAACATATCAGAGCCAGAACAGTGGGAAAGTGTGAATCTGAGAATGTTGATCCGGTGGCATTTCCTACAACGACCCCTAATAATGAGATAGAACTCCAGCTATTCTGTTAGACTCAATTAAAGAAGAAAGTGTTACAAAAGTGGCTGAGGCAACGGTTCTAAAGGAGAACTCTGATCGTTCTAGTGAAAGTAATGATGCGCAAATTGTAGTATATGTGAAATGGGTGGCATCAAAGGAAAATCTAGGGAAATTTATCACCACCCAAAGTTGTTATGGAAGCCACACTAATTTACATTAGGAAACTCATTGAGATCTATCTCAGCGCAGACAATCAAGCATTCACTTTCCTAGCCCTGGGGGTACGTACGTTCAGATAATCTCTGTAGAAGAATCATAGTACACGACTGGATTATTTGTGTTTCAACTTCTAAATTCCATCTATTTACTCAAACATGCAAGATCCTAGTGGTGCTGTCAACAAGAAGTTTAGTTATACTCTTTTCTAGTTATAAATGTTCTAAGTTTTAAGATCTAGCTATAATCACACTGAGTACTCTTAATTTTCTCTAAAGAAGTTTCATTGAATCATAGAAGTACGAGAACCACAACTTTGTTGACTATGTTTTCATCAATTTTTTTCTTTTTCAGGTTCTGTTTTTCCTGTAGAAATATGGAGAGTATACCACTGCCAAATAGAAAAAACTGATGTTGAGCGTTCCTTGAAAGTAGCCACTTTTGCTTTCATGATACTTTTCTCTCTCACCTATTGTCTAGCAAACCTAATGTATGACGGTACTAAAACCACTTTTATTGCTATGACATCAATCATCAATATCCACCAAGCACTTCCATGACCTCCCATCATCTCCAAACTCAAGCTGCAACTAACTAGCTCTACCAAATTTCATTAAGACCTTAAATTTTACAAATATAAAGATTAGATTATTATGACCACAGACCACTAGAAAATGTAAGAAACACCTCCAGCAAAAGCAAAATTGTGCCTAAAGCTATGAATATCCAATATGCAAAACTTGTTCACATGTAATAGATAAAATTTCCCCATCCTATCCTATGTACCTATCCTTATCCCCATGAATCACAAAATATGGATGAAAGAGGCAAAAAGGATGACATGTATTACATGGCAATTTGCCATTGACACCAAATGGGATCGAGAAACTTTATCCCTTCTCCAAAATCAAATCTACCCATCTTGGACTCAAACATCTATATTTTCAGGTCACTCTAGTAGTTATAATTTGTTTTCAGTTTTACAAAGTTGAATTTATGGGATTAACCATTGTTTCGCATGATGAGAACACAATCATACATTACATTGTTTCTAAATTAATTCCATTACTCCACTACAATTTCTTACTCCTCTAATTTTACACCTAAACCGACAATGTAATTCATGCTGTTACATATTATAACTATTCTATATTATATAATTCTACACCTACATTGCAAACATTGAAACAAACACAAGAACCACATAATCAACCATTTGAACCAAAATGCAATCAAATTTACACTTCATAAGCATTCAATCTAATCAAAAGAATTTCATAAAAGCATTAGTTTCAAGCTACCATTAAGAAAAATGGAGCTATACAAATTCTAATTGTAGGTTCTTTTTTATTTTATTTTATATTAGACTAATCTCCTATTGGAATATACTGATAACAAAGTAACATTAACATAACAAATTTCAATGCTCTTTTCAATTTAATTTCAGAGAAGAGACTAGTGATTACTTTGACTAAAGATTTACAAACACAACGTAACCCTACCGACCTAAGTTTTGGTAATCTGAACCCTACTTCAATCTTGTTAATTTTCGAGAGAAATTAAAAGAACTTTGGTATCGATGTTGAAGAATCAAGTTATTTTAATGCATAACAAAAATCCAATGAAGAGGTATGATAATGCAAATGGAATTTCTAGTTATGCAATTTCCTTTTTGCAAATAAAGGTTTCATCAACATTAACACATAATAAACAGAGCACGTATTATAGGCTAATTTTCTATGGCCCCTAAGATATGCTCAACATGATCTTAAGTGCGGGAGACAAGACAAAGGAGACATATATAAGAGATTCTCATGGCCTATCAAAAGAGAAAAGCCTAAGCTCAGACTTAAGGAAGATTTTAGAAGTTGAAAGGATTTAAGAAAGTTCTAGAGATGTTCAGATTCAATATATAACAGTAGGTAAGGTAGGTAGATAAGATTCAATTATAACCGTTAGATTAAATAAATCTCAACCATCCATTATATGGGGCTATTTATATATATAGCGGGTCTTCTCTCATTTGTAATTATCTAAACATTAAGTAGAATTCAGTTGATAACTAGGGTCTCTCTCTCTACTTTCTCTCTCTAAACTTTATGTGTGTAGTTTTCAAGCTAAACTTAGCCTTCTTTAGTATGATTAGGAGTGTTAAGTGTCGTACAAGAGTGTTGAGAGGAATTCCGCCCGTAACAAGTGGTATCAAAGCAAGCTTTCGAAGAGAGAATGTCATCGTCCGTAAATGATAACAACAACTCTACAGTTAATGAGGTAAATGATCAAAGAGAAAGCTGAATGACTAGGCAAAGAGCCAAGTCTAAGGATTTGTTGAATTCCCTTACCACTTGAGTAGACAAGATTGAACTAAGCGTCGCTGAAGCTAAGGAGCAATTAGATGACTATGGAGCTACCATGGATGAGTTACAGGAAAAACTTCGAGATGAGCTATAAAGAGCTTTGAACTAAGCCTTAGAGGAATTAAGAAAGCATGATGGAGAGCTTGAAGAGAAGGAGGGTATCCTTATGGTCTAGATGGGTGCACTTGAAGCTAAGGAAGAAGTATATGAAGTAAAGACTGATGCTACCATCATCACTATGCGGTAGTAGATTGAAGACCTTAAGAATCAGTTGGTAGCATACCGAGCTACTATTGCTGATAGAGTAACTATCCAACCCATCATAAGGGTGGAAGTACCAAAGCCTGAGTGCTTTAAGGGAACACAATCTATAAGGGAAGTAGATAATTTTCTATGGGGTATTGAATAGTACTTAAGTGCGATGGGGCTTGTTAATGATAGAAGTAAAGTAAGGACAACAACCTTATACCTAAAGGATACAACATTAATTTAGTGGAGAAGGAGGGTCAATACACTTCATGATGGAGTTCCAAAATCAATTATCTCTCTAAAATGCTAGGAGAGAAGCCAAGGTCAAACTCAAGCATCTACAACAAAAGGCCAATATGAAGCAATATGTTCAAGAATTCTTAGAGTTAATGTTAGAGATACCAAACCTCAACTTAGATGATGCTCTTGTTCTGTTCTTGGATAGCTTGAAACCTTAAGCTAAGTTAGAGTTGGAGTATTATGGGGTAGATTACATCTCAAAAGTCATTGTTATAGTATAGGGCTTGGTGGAACTTTAAAAGAAGGAAGACTAACATTCCATAAGTAATGAAGGAGAAGAAGAGGAAGATATGGAAGGTAGAAGATCTTGAAGTCCTCCAAGGGAAAAGATACAACAACTTAAGTACTATTTTTGTGATAGACCACATTATGCTCAAGATTGTTCAAAAGGGAACAATTAGATGCTCTTCTTGCAATAAGCAAAACCGATGAAGACAACAAGGGTAAGCTTGGTACCATTCATCTTCTCTACTCCATGAAGTCTCAAGATATGAAGGAAAAAAAAGGGTTTAATGTATATGGAAGCTAAAGTGGTAAGAAGGGAGATAAATGCTATGGTAGATAGAGGAGCCTCACATTCATTCATTTCAAAGGATACTACCTCTAGGCTTGAGCTAAAAGTTAAACGAAGTAAAGCTTGACTTAAGATGGTTAACTCTAAGGAACTCCCAACTTATGGGGTTACTAAGAATGTAGAATTCAACATCGGAGATTGATAAAGAAGGGAGAATATTGAAGTCATCCTCATAGATGATTTTAAGTTTGTTATTGGTATGGACTTCTTAAATAGGAATGATGCCATCATTGTTCCTCGATCCAATTACATTTACTAGCTTAATTAGGGTTCTTATTGCATAATCCCAATAAATAGGAAGACAGGATGAGCGATAGAGCTTATTACATCAATGCAAATTGTAGGGGAAGAGTTGTTATTGATGAAAGGAGATAGTTAGACTTTAATAGGGGAGATGGAGGAAAGAATAGTTGATAAGATCTTACAAAGTTCAAACTTAGTAGAAGTAGAAAAGCAGGACAAAGCCTCAATAACTAATATTAAGACTGAAAAGGGTGAAGAGCTACATTGGGCTTCAAGAAGGGAGGTTATCAAGCATTCCCCTAATACTCCTCTGTAGGAGTAAAAAAAAAAAAAAGGTCAAGGTATCGAGTGGATCAAAATTCAAGAAGGAAGCTGTGATAAGGACGTCGTTAGATTAAGTAGAGAAGAATGTTACAGGCCAATTTTCCAAGGCTCTTAAAATATACCTAACATGATCTTAAGTATAAGAGACAGGATAGAGGAGACATATGTAAGAGGTTCCCATGATCTATTAGAAGAGAAAGGCTTAGGCCCAAGCCCGAACTTAGGGAAGATTCTCAAAGTTAGAAGGATTTAAAAAGGTTCCAGAGATGTCCAAATTCAATGTATAATGGTAGGTAAGGTAAGTAAGGTAAGGTAAGTAGATAAGATTCAATTATAACCATTAAATTGAATAAATATCGGCCATCCATTGTATGGGACCATTTGTATATATAGGAGGTTTCCCCTCATTTATAACCATCTAAACATTGAGTAGAATTCAGTTAATAACCAGAGTCTCTCTCTCTCTACTTTCTCCCTCTAAATTTTATATGTATGGTTTTTAAACTGAACTTAGCCTTCCTTAATGTAATTAGGAGAGCTAAGTGCCATACAGGAGCATCGAGAGGAATTTCACCCGTAACACACATAGATAGCAAGAGAGATTGAGAGACACAAAGAGAGAGAGAGAGAGAGAGAGAGAGAGGAGGGGGGGAAGACATACTAGTGTCGGTATCATTGTTGTTATCATGTTGCCTATAATTAACAAAGCCTATTCACAACATAAATGATATGGATACAGAGGTAAGGTTACGAAAAAAACTGTGAATTGTAGATCAAATTAAACCAAACCGAAAAAATGGTTTTCTTTTACAAACCATTTGATCATAATTTAGTTCGGTTATATATAAATGATTTATAGTTCGGTTTGGAGAAGTAAAACGAACCAAACAGTACTAAACCGTTTAGTTAAATAAAAATAATTTCATACAATTATTTTGTTAATTTTTTATTTCTTTCATCAATTTGGATTTCATTAAATTTTTCGTATTTTCTTCTTTTTTGTCTTATTTTTGGGTAAATTATTAAAAATAAGTTGAGTAAATTCCATTTGAAATATTTCATCTAAAAAATTTCTTTTTCTAAATTGTCATTTTCTTATATATTTTCAAATCAAGGGTCTTACCTTGATTTATTTTACATATCTCCCATTTCTTTTTTGGTTTTTAGTATCTCTTTTGTTTTCTTTGTATTGATTTTTTATGAGCAACTTTACTTCTCTCTCCTCATTATTTATTTGTTAGAAAAGAGTCTCTTATTCTCATTCAATCAAGTTGAGTTTGTTAAAACCTTGTGTAGCTTTTTACTAAGTATTATTATACATGATAAATATATGAAAAATTAATTAATAATATATGAAAGTTCAATGGAAAGAAAAACATATTATTGGAGATAAAAATGTTTAACCAAAATTTAACATAAATAGTTTGAACCGTGATTCGAACTAGTTTTAATTAGGTTAAAAAAATTTACAAATCGAGCCATATAGTTAGGTTCAATTTAAAAAAAAAAAAAACCAAACTATTATATTAGATTCGGTTCGATAAGAAGGAGTAAACCGTCTCGAATCAAACCGCACCTACCCTTATACAAAAGAGAGAGGGGTAAGGGTATTTTGAGTAAAATAAGATAGTTAGGGTTATAAAATTGAGGTTGTTTTTGTTTTACTGGTTTTCATTTTAAGGGAAAAACAAAAGCGCTATTCTTTTATGATTTTTTGATTGATTTTAAAATTTTATTATTCCCAAAATGTGAAGACCAATGCTTCATTAATTTGATCAATGTTGATAATATCAAATAAATTTTTAAACATTATGTATTAATTATCTAAATTTTTCTAAAAAAGGCAACATTTAAACCTTTATAAATCAACAAATAAGTCCTTTAAATTTATCCAAACCATGAGACCATAACATTTGAGTATCTCTCATTGTAGAAGGATGAAAAGAAAATTTCACTGTCAATGATGATTGTAACTTCCATGAAAAAATAATATAGAGACAACAAAAATAATCCATGTCATATTTTTTATAATCAATTATGATAAATTTCAAAATAAGATACATTTAGTAAAAATGCATTATGAAGGGAAAAAAAAGTTCTTTCTTTCCATTGTTTAAAAGCAAAGAAAAGAAAAATTGATTGAAAGGATGAAATAAAAATTGTCAAACTTTTACTTGATATGATTATGGATAATTTCCAATGGCATAAAAGAAATTGATAAAAATGTCTTACTAGTCATAGATTGACAATTCAAAACAATATGATTGACAAAGCAAAGAAAAATGGTAGAGCATCATGAGATTCCATCGAGGCAAACAAAAAATATACTGAACTTCCAATCATATAAATTCTTCATAATTTATGTCGTGAATTTCATTTCTAAACTACTTCTATATATCAATTTTTTAGTTATACGGATCATATTTTTATATTTATAAGTTGGCAAATATTTTTAGAGTAGTTATGATTTTTTTTTCTTTTTTTAGAATTATGTGTCGGTAGAAAAACCTTATGACATTTGGTAACGTTTATTTAGAAAAACATTTCAAATCATATTGTACGTGGTCATATTTCAACTTTAGTTACAAACGTTACTAATAATATATTTTATATAACATTTAATAAACGTTACTAAAGCAAACAACAAATAGTAATGTTACAAAATCTGTAAACGTCGTTAAATGTATAAATTCTTGTAGTCATTATTATGTCAAAAATTTATTAGTATTTATACATTATTTGCTAATTCTCGTAGCATATTAATACTATCGAATCATTTTTCATGTGAATCATGTTTACTAATATTATCTTATTGCATGAATTGCAATGATATATAAAGGGTTTCAATAATAGGTGTTTTCGAGGGATGTCTTAGTATTTAAAAAGACAAAAGTTTTCCATTTTATAATATTGATTTACACTTTTCCAAAAAAATAAATTTATAATAAATGTGAAATTTTTCCACTTTGACCTCTTAAGATATGCCCTAATATATCTATTACCATTTTTCCTTATATAAATGACAGCAGTTGTATAAATTAAAAAATTTAAATGGCTGGGTGCAGCTTGCGCCCATTAATAATATCTATGTTTCAGGTCCTCGTTAAGAAATTTATCTTTGATGAATTATAAAACCTCCTCCCATAACTTTATTGATTAACAAAATTTGTGTCATTTTTAAATTCGAAACATATTTAAATTCAAGCGACAAAAGCGTGATCCATGTACAAAATTATAGAAAAAGGAAATGTCAACGGTCGTCCTATGGATCTGGTTAAATGAAAAGTGAAAATGTAAAAAAAAAAAAAAAAGGAAAAACAGAAACTTTTCGTTTTTATGTAAAACGTGTAATAAATGTTTAGAGAAGATGGAAAGAATTGGAAAAGAAAAAAAAAAAAAAGAGAAAGTAAAGAATTAAGCAGGAAAAAAAGTGAGTGGAAATTTTTATTTGGTTAAGAAAGGAAAGGGAAGGAAAGAATTAGTAAAAAAGTTAATTATAAATAATCTTAAATATGTTAAAATACCAAAAGAAGTCCTTAAATTTTGAAACAATCTTTCTATTTAAAAGATACTTTAGTAACTTTATTCATTTTTCTTCCTATTCTCTTGAAGTATGAAGAGAATCATTTTTGTGAGATAAAAAAAAAATAATAATAATAATCCCTCTTAAATCCGTTCCTCGAAATTTCCATCCTAATTCAAACAAAGAAAAAATAACCTTTTCCTCCTAAACCCTCCTTCCGGCCGCCTGGCCGTTACCAAGAAATGAGAAAATTACTAGGAGCACTAATGAAATACCAGAACATGGTTTAGCTTTGCTGTCTGAAACTTGTCAACAGAATATCTCATCTGAAGCCATTATTGTGGGTCCTGTACGACTCATGTAGCAGTGATGTTAGGTTGTCATCAGCATTATGTGCTTAAGGGACAAGATGATCGACTCTTTGGACACGGGAGGTCTTACGAGAAAATTGTGTTCCTTGCTCATGCTGGATAGCTTATCAACCGGTGGGCACAACAATCATGAAAAAGCCCTTTTCCCTAACAAAAAGGAAAATGATGAAACAAAAGCCCTTTCTAGATTCAATAAAAAATGTAATCAATTTATACAAACCAAGGTTCAAAAGGTTATCGTCTATCTTAGTATGATGCAGATTTATTTCTTTTTTGTCAAGATAATCATAAATCCTCAAATTGAAAAGAAAAATGAGTTGAATTTGGTCGACACACTAGGTACAAAACCCAACCACATGACCGTTGGGACATGGGTCCAATCACAGCCTTGAACCCATGACGATTGGGTCAATCTCAAGATCTCCCCATAAAGCTATTAACCCAGTTGGCTTGCTGAGAAAGGAAAAGTAAAGTATATTAGAGTCATTTGGTTGAGGGGCTTCTAGACTGGTCCTCAACTCATTAGGACATGAGGATTGGGAGTCTTAGACTCATACTATAACCATCTATTAGATTTGCTATTGCTGGGTCATGCTATAGATTCAATCGATCCAAGTTGAGCCCTTGCCCATATTAAAGGGAAAAAAAAAACACCAATCTTATCCATTAGTTAACTATCGTGCCTCCAAACTAATAAATGTGAACAATCCAGCACGTATTCATATTGCAACATGAGTTTGTAAATATCTAAAACCCTACTCAAACCACAATATACAAATATTAATCATTAGTCCACTTTGAATGCTCATAATATTATAGTCAATTCTAGATCCAATTAATCTACATTTTGAAAACATTTAGTGTATTAACACTAATTCACTCCTTATATTTCAAGTAAAAATTTGTACTAGTACTTTTTCTATTGTACCTCAAAATCATATTTCGCGAAGAAATGAATTGAAGCCCACTATGTAGTCATCACAATTAAAAATTAAATGCTATGTAAGCAACTATGTACACACAACTTCCGACAATGCATTAGATAACTAATTATTACCTTTAATTAGGTTTTAATTTGGTGGCTCAATATGACATAGCCGTAGTATTGCGAAACCCAAGTAAATCATGACTGCAAAAAACACACATATGTACATATATAGATATAAGGTATTAAGTAATCCTTACGCATGGATGGTTCATAAATTAGTCATGTAATCTAAGAGCAGTCACTAGTACAGTTATTGGTAATATTAGTCTACTGCAACTTTTTATAAAGGAGTCCCATTTCATAGTATAACCAAACTACAATTTCCTTCCAATAAGACACATATCTTGATAACTTTTACAGTCAACAACCCACTAAACAAATCAAAGCCTAACTACCACATCATTCAAGTATATTGCTTCACTTAAGACACCATATCTACTAATAAGTGACAACATAGCCCCATACAACCAAACTACAGTTTCCTTCTAGTAAGACTATTATCTTTACAATCAACAACCCATTAACCAAATCAAAGCCTAACTACCACATCATTCAAGTATACTACCTTGCTCAAGACACCATATCTACTAGCTAATGAGAACGAACCTAATCACTAGTAGCCCTACATCTTTTGGCCTCAACCAAACACAAGCAACAAAACATTTACAGATTTCAATATGGTTGGTCTATTTAATTACTAATCTATCAAGCACATCCAATAGACCCAACTACATATCTAAGTTGTGGTTGTCAAAATCAAATTAATATATCAAAGACCCAACACTTGATACAAAAGTATACAATATTATTTAAAACTTAGTCAAAATCTTGGTCTATAACTTATGGTTAAGGTCTGATTCTTCAACTTAGAAAACTATTTATGACTTAGACAACATTTCTTGGATTTTAAAGGAAATAAGCGAATTGACTTAGTTTAGAGGCACAATTGATTGACCATAGGAATTAAGCTATGGTTAATTGGAACTTCTTAGCCAATTAGCTAACCATGTTGGTATTAAACAATTTTACTTTATGTTGTTTCAATCATCGAACTTCAACATATTATAAGCAACACCAAACTTCTTTTGACAAGACAATTTCAAGGATCATAACCAAGATAAACTTACTATTTTTCTAAAATCTTTCTTGTGGTTCATAATCATGATATACCTTGTTGACCATTTTTAGGATTAAGACAATTTAATCTATACTAAACTATCATTATTCTTATTGTTTCATAAAACTTATTTCATTTTCAATAGAATTGCCTACCCTCCACCTAGATTTAGCAATAATTATAAATGAAGAAGGCTAAAGATAATCCATGGGTTTTAAACCACTAATGACTTAGGATTAACTCTTTTAGTTAAGTGATAGGGCCTTAGGAATAAAATCCGTGACTTAGGATGACTTGAGAAGGTTTGGCATAGTGAGCTTGAATGAGGGACCATTGGACTAACCCATCCGTTTGCAACCTTTCATTAGGGAGCTCATGTACTTGGAGATACTCTCCATGGGCCTCGACTCAACATGAGCCCATAAAGAAACTCATTAACAAGAGGATTCATCTCAACCGTTAATCATCAATACGATATGATGGATATTATCGATGGTCTAATTCTATAAATACTCAAGAAATCTTCCACATTTAATACAATTCAATTATCTATAAAAATGGTGTCATGCTCCAAATCACCATCCTAAAAGATCAAACAAAGCTTAGAATAAAGAACATGGCACCTCACTCTAAGAATAGCAAGGTTGATAGTCTATAATTCCTCTAACTATCACATGTGTACATGAAACTTCCTGAGCTTAGCTACTTCTCCTCCATGCCTCTTCCTCACAAAGTCATCCTTACATGTCATTCCATATCACAAATCTAAGGCCACTTATAGTGCAAGATACATGTTGCATCCCCTTGATCACTACAATTGGATCTCCACATCTATAAATTTAAGTGCTTGCAACCCATGACTAATTGATCTCATGGCAAGAAATATGATATAAGCAATGAAAAAGAAATCTAGAAATTCCAAGTGAATATAACTATAATTATGAAAATCACAAATGATCCACTAAACATTGATTTAGATGTAGATTTATCCTCTAAATTTTCAAATGATGCAAGTCACTCTCTTGAACTTTGATAAATTAGCAATATAAAGGACAATTACTTTTTTGGTTAAAAAAAAGTACACATTAAGTTTAGGTTTTAGAATATACTTTGATAAGTTTAAAAGGTCTTTCGACATCAAGGTTAAAATTTAGGAGTTATTTATTAACTTATCAAAGTTTATTGGGATGGCATGCAATATTCAAAAGTTTAAGGATAAATCCATATGTAGGTTAAAAAGTTTAAGAGGTCATTTATATTTTCACTAAACAGTTACATACCATATAATGGATTAGTAAAGGAGCTTATCTTAGATCCTTCATGCAATTAAAGACGTCTAAGATCTACTACTTATACTCATCCTACATTGTATATAATGCTGTAATTCGTATTATTGGCTTATTTCGAGTGGTTTATATTGTAACCTAATCTCATATTAGGTCCTTCAATGGATGCTCGATTTTAAAAATTAAAAATTTCCTTTCTATAAATCTAAAGGTACTATGTAATTTTCTCTAATACAAAAATCAACAAACCATAATGTTTCGATGGTGCTTTTTATAGATTAATGTTGGATTACCAATAGACGCAAAGAGGACATCCCACAAAAGGTTTCATAGTGTTCATTATAGTACCTACCTAAGATACTAGCTAAACTTAGAAGATTGATCAATTTATCCATATTTAGACTTATCAACATGGCATTATTTTCAGCCATACAACATTGACCAATGTTGTCAAAGGTCTTCATTCAAGCTACCATGCTACACCTAACCTCAAATAACTTGTCCTTTACCTAGGGTTTATCCATTTTAAGGTTGTATTGTTGACTGGACCAAATGGATAATTGGTTGAAATTTTTTCAAATTCTAAAACAATATTAAAGTTTAAGATGATAGAGATATAATAAAGGGAAACAATTATATTAGCCTACTTTGCCTTTTTTTTTCCTAATTACTTTTTCAAACTTCTTATTTCATTCAATTGATAGTAAAGAGTCATAACAAGCTTAATTAGATAAGTTCTAGATGGATATTCCAGACTAGGATAAGTTCTATTTTCAAATTTTCCAAAATCTACAACCATATTGTAAGGTGCTGACTACAACAACTCTAAAATAAGTACCCATCATGAAATATCTACTCTAAGTTATATGGAGTATAGTGAGAATATCTTATGTCTACTTTATAAAAATTATAAATTAATGATAGTGGACATAATAAAGTATGATACTCTCAACTTAATGTATACTCAAGTGTCAAGCCCATTTAGCTATTAAAGAGAACAATTGTGGTCGCATAGAAATTGTTCGATACTTGGTTTATTTTATTGTATTATATTCTTCATTAGGTGTTTATATTAGTAAAAGTATATTAATTGATTTGATACTATTTTTTTTTAAGCAAGTGCACCTAGATTTTATGGTAAATTGAAATTTTGTAATAATATTATGTGATAATTTGAAGTTATACTATCAAGTTGACATTGTGTTTCTTTATTATAAATGTGCAATTGAAGAATACATAATTCAATTATTGAAGATTACTAACTATATATGAATGTACTAGTTATAAGCATGTAGAAAAATTAATACATTTTTTTGTAACTTACCTCAAAAATTATATTACAAAATGCATTGAAAAAATTTACAAGTTTTATAAGATATGTTATAGCCTATAATTTTTGTAGGATACAAATTCCAATCAAAATGGATTTTATTTCTCAAATTTAGGAACTTGTATCTATAAGATAAGGTAAGGTAAAACTTCATATCTCACCTACATAATACATAGTCACTCCTTAGAAATCTTAATTTATTTGAAGGATTTCTCAGAATTTTTGTATATTTATGAAATATTGACCATAAACATGGAAAGAAAAGAGAAGATAAACACTCATTTTGCACATATATTTTGGAGTAGTTTTGTAAAGAAATAAATTATTACACAACTTAAGATTTTGTCTATGGGATTGCTAGTTAAACAATTTGTCCATTAGATGTATTTTTAATTATATGATTCCTATTCTTATATTCTTACATTATTTTTTTCATATAGTATGTTTTCTAATATAATATATTGGCTTGTGAGCTTGTTCAAGAGTATACTTATGAGTCAACTCATCGGCTGAAGATGTTAAAGGACATAAAAGCATTTGTTGAAGCTTGTTCAGGACAAAAAGTACTTGCTATATAAGTGATCTAGTGGTTTATATACCCAACATCCAACAAACTCACTTTTCACTATTTCCTTTATTTTGGTCTTGCTCAATAATTCACTTCTCAAGCTCTCCAAAATTTTCCTTACCCAAGGAACTCCTATTACCAAGGTCCTCCTCAACCTCAGTAGGCATTTGAAGAAATGTCTTCTAACTCCTTTGGATGGTATGTTGAGAGAACAAATGCCATTCATTTTGATAGATTTTATTTCAAGCATGTAAATATTAATACGATGTTGACATGAACAATAATAGAAAGAATAGTTTCTAAATCAATTATTACCTATGATTTGCTCACGTCACATATATTGATGTTTTATTAGTATTTACATATTACAATGCTAAGGAAAGCATAGGGCAAGTGTTGATAGGCCATTCTAGACCTAGGCTTCAGCAGTTCAAGTCTAAGTGTCTTTACCTATTCGAGTATGCCCCAAGCATTACTTTAAGCCAAAGAGCTTAGCACCCTCCCGTAGTTTGACTTGCTCAACCCTCTTATGGACTCACTTTAGCTCAAGTTAAGTAGCTTACTTAAGTCCCCCAAAATATGCCCTCACACAACATACTCAATATGGCTCACAAATGATGTTGGTGAGAGCAATCACCGCTAATCCTTAATTTAAAACATGAACTAGATAAGAATGATAAAGACCACCCTCCACCGCGCCCCACCCCCCCTTAGTATTGTTTTGCTCATTGTGAGTGAAGTGAAAGAATGGTATTTTATTAATCTCTAGGATGTTCACTTAGAAGGGAATGGCTCTATTATATCAACTTTTACGAAGTAATAGGATTTTTATGAACTATTGTACCTATTCATGAGCAAAAACAAAACATAAGTTTTATGAATTTTATTAAGGTCATTATAACCAAGTTACATAAACACTAATCTCTTAATAAAATATATCATATTCAAATACCTTGTCCTCCGAGTTATAATATGTAGTTTACTTAGGCACAAAAAAAAAAAAAGGGTTTCATGATTTTTATAAGAGAAAATTGTAAATACACTCATAGGATTTCTAAAGGCTTTATAGAATATTAAAGGGTTCCATGAGTTAGAAGGAGAATTATGTAAGAGAGAACAATTATAAGTAATGAAAAGAAAATAATAACTATCATGAGCTTTTATGAATATGCTAATATTTATGATTTAGTATATTTTGTATTTCTAACGTTACTTAGAGGTTCATGTGAAATGTCATATCAACATAGTTAATAAAATTTATAAAGTACAATAATTAACTTATATGAAGAAGAGAGGTAACCGAACAAATTTGACAGCAATCACTTCTCAATTGCTCTTCAAATAAACATTGTACTTTTAGGGTTTTAGATCAATATAATTACATCATCAACTCTCTTAGACATGACTTACCTTAAGAAATAAATTATGCCTAATCGATTTAATATGACATTTATATCTAGTAGATAGATTATTCACCATAACCTTAGGTTAATAAGAACCTAGAGTAATTGAGGGTAAAAAATTAATTAAAATGGTTAAAGGTTCTATGATGAACAATTGTCAATACAAGGGTTCTAATATAAAGTTGCTAAGCACATATTAACAGGAAAATAGGAATTGAACAAGCTAAACAAATATTTAAAAAATTGAAAAGTAATCAATTGAATGAAAATAATAAAGCATAGGAGATGGGGGTGGTCAACCTTGCCCTGACTAGTCTACCCCAATTTAAAGAGGGACAATTGACCTTAACCTATATAAGCCAATGGAGCCTAATGGTCCTTAGGTTTTCTTTTTGCATTCTCGAGTCTATCTCTACTTACCTTAATGATTTAATTGGTTATGTAATTTTATATATAATGTAACTCTATCCTAAATGAGCATTCATATGAATTTCAAAGGCATCAATGTAAACTCAAATTTCCTTTGTAGGTAGGTTTATTAGTAATCTATCTTCCATAAACCTTTGCCTCTAGCCTTGGTAATAAAACCAAATAAAATTTGATCCCCATCATCTCTTTAGAGTGCTTGATGATTAACTCTCAAATCTACTTAATGGTCTTCCTCTATAATATATAGAGATAAGTTTGAAAAGCATGCCGTTATACTCCATAGTCATCTAGTAAGCATTGTCGTTGATATGTTCTAAAATCTTAAAAGGGTCATCAATTCTAGAAGTTAGTTTCTTAATTTGTCATCTTAAAATTCTATCCTTCTTAAGATGTAGCTCAATCATGTTTCTTATATTAATAATTACTTGTTTTCTTCCTTTCTCTCCTTATTCCTTGTAGCCTTTTCTTTATCTCTAAACTTGTTGAAAATACTAGTTAATATAGCCTTTAAACTTGTCTTGCTTCATTTGATCCACTCGGATAGTCTTTGTTTCAAAGTAGGCATGAGTAGTAAAATTAATGGTATTATGGGACTATATCCTTAAACCATATCAAAAGGATTCTTGTTGATTACTCTCTAAAATGACTTGTTATAACTAAGCTAGATGGTAGTCCTTCAAATTTTACTAATAATAGCTTGAAGTGAGGCAGCTAAAGTTCTATTGATAACTTTTGTCTAAAGATTAACAATATGAATAAAATCATATGTTTTACAATAGGTATATAGTAAGGAGAAAGGATTCACTAGATAATATATGTCATATATAAGTATACATGGTATATAACAATAATTAGATTCTAACATGTGGGGATGGTAATGGGTAATTACCTAAAGCTCCACTACTAATGTTGGCATATGTCTAAATATAATTGGCAGTTACATGATACGTGTACAAAAATGTAATGCATAATACCTATTGAATCTTTTTTTCATAAAGTAAGACGTTTTCCTAAACCTATTAACTATAGCCATAATTGATTTTTTTTATTTTTTTATTTTTGTTATAGGCAACTAGCATAAGTTCAATGCTCAACTCTACCAATGGTTATGACCTAAAGAGGCATATGTATGCCTTAGGCCTCTTTCATACTCTTAGCTCATTTACAAATAGTACATCTCCTAAGCATATTACAAACATCCCTCAACAACTCCTAGCCAATAAAAATATTTCTATGAATGCTCCTACAGCATAAAGCTTCCTAAAGTGACCTATGAAACCCTTAAAATGGGCCTCCTACTAATATCATTAGAAATGCAAAGTTTATTATAGTGAAACAAGGACCTATCTAAGAAGTAATATTCATCAACAACTATTGATCACCCACTCATTGTCACAATTGGTGCAAAATGCTTGCCATTAGCATATTGATTCACTATCTTCCCAAAACCAAGTAACTTAGCTTACATAATGTTAATGAGAAAATAGCTTCACGATAGTACATCTACAACAATGTTAATGCTACCTTGCTTATATTAAATAATACAATAAAAAATTTCTAGAAACTCTACTTATTTAGCACGTCACTTTGACAATTTATTTTATCCTATTCTTTGGTGGCAGTTTTTTTTTTTTTTTTAATTTTAGTGGTGGTTATAACTGTCGCAAGGGTGCTACAAATGCCAGCATCTTTATGAAACGGAGGCAATTTTAATGTTCATTAAGGTAGCTCGTTTACCATAGCGGTAGTTTTGAAAAATTCTTACTAGCAATTGAAACCACCGATATACAACAAAAGAAATTTAAGAAGCATTTAACGTATAGGCAATTGGAACCACTGCAACATTTATCATAAAATTTTACCATCTTTTTTTAGTAATAATTAATATGCAAACCAAGAGATAAATTCTACCACCAAAATGTCAAGTTTAGTTTTTATACTATTGTTCACTTTATAATTTGATATGAAACTAATAAGAAAATGAAAATAAAAGATAAAAGGGACATTTATCCCAAATGATGTTCATATAATGTGTAAAGAATCTCTAAAATTGTTAACAGAGTTCGTATTAAAACAAAAAAGATTAAATTTCTAACGAGCATAATGTATAAGTCATGATACATATAATGCATAAAGAATTTCCCAAAATGTATGAGTAGATGGACTAGGTTGATGGCTTAAATGAGAGGAAAGATCGATAGAAGAAGACATGCTTAGGCCAAATTCGTTAATCCCAACTTAATATGAACTAGGCCAAGAACAAACTAGGCCAAGATCGAACCTACTGATCGTTGAAGTAGGTTCGATCTTGTCGAAGGAACGAAACTAGAGTAGGTTTAGTGAGGGTTTGAACAAATTCGTGAGCCACCTAACCGGATATGATGCACCAGCTAGATTTTACATGGCCTAAGACTTGCCGAATGTAACACATTAGTCCGAGTGATAGGGTTGCCCACTACAATCATTGCTAAAAGGATTAATAAGAGCTAGTAAAAAAGAGCTTTTTAAGAGAAAAGACTCAAAAAGGTTTTTTCATTAATATTATAAATCTATCTAAAACCTTACATGCATAAACTATTTATACATAGTGACAAACTTGTAAATAAAATAGCTAAAAGGATATCCTAATAGCATTCTCGTAAATACAAAATAAACATGAGGGTAGTTTAAGAAAAATATAAGAAATAAGAAATCTAAATAATACAAATAAAAATAAGAAGTCAAATAAAATGTTCGGATAAAGAGTAGATGAGCTCGACCTTGGCAATTAGGTTGGGTTGGTATCCCAAATCCTATCATTCCCTTTCCTTTAAAGAAGTTTTGGCCTAAAACTTGGTAATTGGCGACTCCAAATCCCACCGAGATCAAATACCAACCTACAAAAACTAAAGAGAGTGATACAGAGATAGTTCAAGTCTATAATCAGTGCTAGCATCATCCTCGGCTCCTTCCACTCGTCATGGGTACGGTCAACCAAAATCTTTAGGAAGTCCCTTCTTTCCACTCATCATGTATCTAAACATGTAAGGCCTCAACCCACTCCTCTACCCCATTCACTTTTACCTCTTCAATTCTTTGATTACTCAATCCTTCCTCTCTCCATTGATATAGTTGTAGCACTTCTAACATAAGATTTCCAAGTGAGAACACAACACAACCCAATACAAATATCCATCACGATGACAACAATAAACATCAAGAAGTAATCTATAAGACCTCATGAGTACAAGACTATTATAGCTCTCACCAATCCCAAATAATCCCATCAATGGATCAAGATAAAGAAACCTAACAGGTGGGAGACAGATGTAATAGTACCTAGGGCTATCCTCAATAGTTAAGGGTAAGTAATGGAATCACATCAGGAACATGAAGGTTTAACTTCAACTGGACTTGGTCCTCTTCCTCTCTACCATTTGCTTCTTCAACAATCTTTACCTCCTCAACTCTTTCTTCAATAGTCTCTAACTCGGCATTCTTCTATTGTCTCATTTCATCCTTAAACACTTTAAGCCATTTTTCAATCTTCTTCAACTGATCCAATACTATAGAGAAGTTAGCTCCATAGGTGGATTTTCTCTCATACAATTTGTCTTGATGATCTTAAGGTATAAATTTTCTTTGCATTTAATGTCTAATCTCATCCCATGTAATGATTTCAATGTTTCCTCTATCAATTCTTTGATTTATTATTCTCTTCCACTAAGTAGTTGCAAAGCCAATCATCAAATTTTTTATAACATAGGCTTTGTTATGCTTAGGATAAGAAGAATTTTCAAAAATCCAATTAACTCAAAATTCCCAATTTAAGTACTCATTCAGAGTACCATGTTCATCAAATTCCGAAATTCGTAAGACCATGTCTTCATAATAATATTCATATTGACATTTAACTTCATATTCCATATTCACTTGGTTCAACTGCACTTGACTCGATATGTTGCTAAGTGCCTTCACCCCTTGCACTTTGACTTCACCTTGGCACTCTCACAATAAACAACCTTAGACAACGTAGATAGTGTAGTCTCTATAGCAACACAAAATTAAGAAACAGTTGGGCGCGTGTCTACTACCACTACAACACGTGTCACATAACTTGGAATTCGCTTCTCAAGGACAGCGGCTTCCGACCATGACCACAGCTTGGTAATTATTCCTGATAGTTTGGCTTTGGTATTGCTCGATCACATGCACAGTAGTTCGGAAACTCAAACAATCAAGTAACTTGGCACTTGTCACAAAACAATAGCACGTGGACACTTCAAACAAGATAGCTCAGACAATTAATATCTCAATTCATTAATTGAATAGCTGACCCAAGTTTAGCTCAGCTAATGTAATATGGACACAACAATTCAGCATTCACGGTGACTGCACAATGCACACCAACTTCATGCGCTTACAGTTCAGGAGGCTCAAAAACAGCACGGCTCAGCAATTTAACAACTCAGCATTCCCTCTTTTCTCAATCCTCGACACCACACATCTGACTCGACACCTAGGTTCCTCAGTTCGGCATACAAACATGTGACTTAGAGCACCTTGCTCCACCCCTTAGTAATTCAGCTCGGAAACCTTTCGACCACACATGCAACAGCTTTTTCCGCCTTAAATCAGATTGGATTCGCACTGCAGCAATTCACAATTGATCGGAGAAATACATCAGCTCGGACGAAGTACTTAGTTAGCTTGCCATAGCAATTAGCTCGGTATACACACTGTTCGGCAATGGATTGAGTTCATGGTAGCTCATATTGCACTTACTGTTGACTAAGCTCGAATAGGAATTAACTTCAGTTTAGCCTATACACTAATTCGCTCGGACATTAGAATCAACAGCTCGGTACAAGTTCAATAGTACTTGAATCAGCTCGGCTGTTAAGTTCACTCAGCTCGATTCAACTTTCAAGTGCCTAACGCGAAATGATTTTAGCATGGAAGACTCGCGCACTTCACACAAAAGTTCAGATAACAATCACCTCGGACTTCAACTGCAGTAATTTCGATTAAATTAGCTCGGCACACCAATTCTCGCCTCAAATTAGCTTGGTAAGTGTTGAGTCAAAGCAGCTCGGCAGAATTTAAGTTCATCATCTCATCTTTGTTTCAGTAGCTCGGTGCGTCAGATAATAGCAGCTCGGAGTCATGAGTTCAACTCGAATAGGAACAAGAAGAAGTCAGTTCAGCTCTGAAAGTAGGACAACACCACCTCGGAAATTTATTAATTATAGCAGCTCAAAAGTACTTTCAGCTCGGCAAATAAGAATCTCAAAATAGCTCGCGAATCAGCTTGGAAACTTGTAGTTCGGTTCTACTATTTAATTCAGCAACACATGATAGATCAACACGCGGACAATTTGGTTACACTTCATCAATTGTCCAACTCCAATCGCTATTCAGCTCTGCACCGATTCACTGACTAAGTTCACTTTGATACATCAAAGAAACTAGCTCGGCAATCATGCAGCAATGCTTGGCCTCGGCACTAATTTTACAAAGTAGCACGCCACTTCTTCAGCTGTACATTCATAGCTAATTGGCAATCTTAGTGAAAGGCAGACCAGTTCGGTACGTGATCAGCCATACCAAATAATATGCTCGGCTATTCGGCAATCTTTAGGGGACAGCAATTCGGTAGACTTGGAGTTCAGAACAGCTCGGATAGGCACGTTTTAAGCAATTCAGTAGTGGGTTGAGCTCACGACAGAAGAATTAAATCAGTTTAGTCAATACCAAATAGCAGTACGGACCTGTCAAGCTCAGTACGCAATCATAACAGCAGTTCGGCAGCGGTTCTTAAGGGCTTGGAAATTTGCTCACACTTCGGACACAAATCGAACACATCTATAGCAGCTCGAACAAGTAATTTGCAGTCCGATAGTTTACAGTAGCTCAGAAATAGGTTCACTCCACTTCGGCACTTCTTACATAGCAGCTCGGTGTGGACACTTCCAGTGCTAGGACCCTCGATAGCCTGACAGCTTAGTACTTCTTGAATTACAGCATTAAACCTGGTCAACTCAGCATAGATGGAGCTTGCAGCACTTCGGTGAGTGAGCAGCTCGGATCAAGAGTATCTTCAGCTCGGCCATGCAACAGTTTGGCAGTTAGGCACTTTAGCTGTCAACTTGGCAAGTTCAACAAAGTTACTCAGGTCGGCACTTTGGATCGTAGTAGTTCGAAGCTCGGATCACTACTCCAATTAACTTCGGCACTTCAATTTAATGGACACAGTAGCATAGCACAATGCACCAATAAACAAACACACAGTCCTTCTTACAACAGATTGGGACAATCTCACGACTACTCCAACAAATTTCCCAATTAGTTACGATGAACAACCCCAATCACAGTCCCTTGCTGAACACCACAATCACCTACAGCACTCACAGTAACCACCTCAACCATTGTGAAACAACACAACGACAAATCCTCAAAAGCCCAATCCTTGACACGAATCCCTGTTATAGCCCACTCAAGTTGTCACTCACTCCACTTTTCTTCTCCAATGAACACCTATAACCTACGAACACTTCACTCTTAATTTACCCTTCTAATTTTCAAAAGTAAACAAACCCTAAGTAGTGTTCCAACGTTTTCACGCACCATACACCACACTTACTCGTAGGACACTTCACGACTAACACCTAAATCCATGGACCTATTCTTGCAAATAAACACAACTTCATTACTACAGCTACAAAACACTAAATGAGCGCATTTGGTCCATAAATGGACACATATAACCACCAATTGAGTGCCTGAGTAAGGGAATTCGAGTGCCCAAAATGAAATCCTCTATGATTTTGGCGGCTATACACTCTCACGCCAAACCTTAAGCTATCGAGTTTTGAGTTAGTAAAAGATTCCCAATCCTCATACCCTAACTCGTAGGAAATAGAATGGGATGTTCCAGTACTACACCCTTCTCTTTTCACAAGCAAAACAACTCATATTATATACATATTTAATAACTATTGAGTGTTTCCAATCTAGTAAAGAATTCGTAAGCAACATAATAGCTTGATAAATCAAGTTTACCTTATTGCACAACCTAAGACTCGTCGGATGTGATGTAGCAATCCGAATAATAGGGTTGCCCATTATAATCTTTGCTAAAAGAATTGATAAAAACTAATAAAAAAGAGTTTTCTAGAAAAAAAAAAACTCAAAAGGATTTTTTATTAATGTTGTAAATCTGTCTAAAATCCTACATACATGATCTATTTATATATAATAGCAAACTTGTAAATAAAATAACTAAAAGGATATCCTAGTAGCATTTATGTAAATACAAAATAAACATGAGGATAGTTTAGAAAAAATACAAGAAATAGGAAATCTAAATAGCATGAATAAAAATAAGAAGTCCAATAAAATGCCTAGATGAGGAGTAGATAAGCTCGGCCTTAGTAGTTGAGTTGGGTTGGTACCTTAAATCTTATCAAAACCTATTATTGAAAAATAAATTAGTAAACTTTAAAAAATAATAATAATAATAAAATGAGAAACAAAATAGATAAAAAGCTAATATAACTTATACCATGGTTTGGGTAGAGAGCTCTCTTAAGAGTAAAGAAGGCAAATAGATTATAATCCATCTTTATGCAAATAGAAGAGTAGATCCAATATCAAGATGCCTTCTTTTTTAGGAAGTGCAGCAAGTACATGAGAAATTTTAGGATATCATGCCCTTCTCAATCATAGGTCTCCTAACTAGTAAGACGCCTTCTTTATGCCTACAAAACCTAATTGTTTGAAAAATGAGAATAATCACCTACAATATAAGACCTTCAATGAAGCAATACAATTCAATAATATAAAATAGTCCAACTTAGTTGGTTTCAACCATATTGAAAATTTCAAAAAAGGAGCAATTAGTCTAACTACTAAGCTATCCAATAAATTTAAGTGTTTTGTAATTTTCTCATGAATTTACAATGCTAAAAGGAATTGAAAAATAAATTGTAACTTCGTTTTATAAACTCAAAATTGCATATTTGAAACTCTATCCTATAAACTAAAAAACCAATTGACAACATTTTCAAAGATCTTGAAATTTGATTATAAAAAACACTTTATGACAATCATGCGCATATGAAGAACTTCTTAGAAAAGGCATACAAGTAAAGGAGCTTAACCAAATAAAGGTCTAGTACTTAATTCCCAAGAGTAAATCTCATTGATCATAACACTATAAATCCCATCAAATCATTTAACAAACATAAGTTCCTAAGAGATATAATATAGATTATAAAATCTCCCTAAAGAAAAACCATAGATTACATAAAAAAATATATATTTTGCTCTTACATATATGAAAATCAAATAAAATCAAGGTCATAAAATCCCAAAATTAACAAAGCTCAGATCACAAATCCATAAATTGTGGTTAATTCAAATAATGTAGTTTATTCTTACATGCACCAAACTAAAACAAAGCCTAATTCATAAATTTCCAAAATTTCTTACTATTCAATTAAGATGGAAAATTTGGGAAGTCAATCTACATAGTGTCATCGTCTAGCATCGGTTTAGAGGAGGGAGAAGAAAGAGTACTTACTGTTCCTAAAGTATCACCAGCAAAGAGAAAGGCAATGGAGGTGTATTTATTGAGAATGATTGATCTTAAAGAGTTTGTTAGGGTCTTTCTTAGTCTTAAGGCTCAATTCCTACAAATTGCTTCTTAGGTTATCAATGCTTTTCAAGACTTTTAATGTATTGGGCTTTAGGAGGGAAAATTTTATATCTAAAAATTTATTGGAGCTAAATCAATATACTCAACCCCCTTTCTCTTTAATTTTACACTATACCCACAACGAATGCATATACAAGCATTATATAGTTGACAAGTAGCTACATATAGTATGATTTTATGCCTAACATTGCTCGTGTTAGAGAGTATTTAGGCACATTAAAACCTAGGTACCAAAACCCGATCCCAATCCAAGATACATGATACCTTAGTTCTTGTATTCATAGTCCATCTTGGGTGTAAGGAGCTCATGTAGTCTCCCTTACCGCTAAGCAGTAGCATGGCTTAGCTTCAAGTAAAGGGTAACACTCCCTAAAGCTTCAAAGATCTCAAAGTTTTATCTTCAAAACTTGATGGTAAAAATCTATGATCCTAGTATTCTTGTGGTATCTTCTAACTTCACATACATGAGACCCTAAATTCTTAGTTCCAATTTGAGCATTCATATATAAAACATCAAACTATTAGTAATGACTACATATGCTTAATCATCATAATAAGCTCATATAATATTTTTTTGAAATAAATTGTCCTCTTATAATTAGTGCACTTGATCCTTAAAGTTTCTTAAAAGGTTACTTGGTTACCTCCTATACAGCTTACTTCAAAGGACACTTAGAAAAGACATGATCATGATCTCCACAATTATAGCATACCTTATTGATCATAGGGCACTGTTTGTTCCTGTGTCCAACATTCCCATAATAAAAACATTTATGTTGCAGTTTTATACAATCCTCAAAGTAGTACCCTTGGCCATACTTCTAACACTTTAATCTAAAAGGCTTCTTTATCATTAGCTTCCTTGTTTGTGTCCTTGATTTCTCAATCGGTCTCTCCTTTTGTGGTTTGAGTTATATTCCTTTTGATATTCTCTTTTAAACTCACTTTAAGTGAAAGGCTACGGTAGGGTCCTTTTCTAAAAATTCCACCACAGTGCTTCAATGAATTTTTCTTAAATTAAAAAAGAAAATCGAAATTTTGACATAGCATGGCATATGCTATCCCGACTCAAACTGCAATAAAGGAGGAAACGTATAGAGAGATAGTTATCTACACATGTTTACTAAATAGAAGCCTTTGTTTTGTTTTTATTGAATAATAAAATCCACAAAAAAGTTAAGTGCTAAAAAAATATCAAGTCTATTTTTTTGATGATTATTATGTCTTTATCTCATCGAACAGATCAAATTATGAATCCAATTTTTTTTTTCTTTATGAATTCCATTGGACCCAGAAATGATACGCTGGAAGAATCTTTTGGGTCTTCCAATATCAATAGGTTGATTGTTTCACTCCTGTATCTTCCAAAAGGAAAAAAGATCTCTGAGAGCTCTTTCCCGGATCTGAAAGAAAGTACTTGGGTTCTCCCAATAACTAAAAAGTATATCATGCCTGAATCTAACTGGGGTTTGCGGTGGTGGAGGAACTGGATCGGAAAAAAGAGGGATTCTAGTTGTAAGATATCTAATGAAACTCTTGCACCATCTCGTAACATGAAGTTGTCATAAGTCAATTTAATAGCTCAACTCAAGCTAACTAGTCTTCTACCTCAAAGGGGTCGTTCTTCTTACCTATAAAGAAGCTATTCGCATAGACAAAAGTTTAGGAACTTCTTTCTTGGTGGCTCTTGTTCTTTTAGTATATTCTTAAGATGGTATATGCCACTTCAGTCTCTTAATATCAGGTGGTGACCTTATTCATCTCTACAATCCATGGTCCTGATAAGATAATATTTCTTTATGTTAATATGATTCAACAATTCATTTATCCAAATCATCTATTATCACGTCAATATACCTTCTTTACACATGTAATGTTAGAAGATACATGTCACTAAGCAACATTACGAGTAAGCTATCTCTTAAACCATCTTAGGAATTCATGCAATTACTTTCTAATTCTCCATAGTTCCATAATTGTCTTTGTCTCGCTAGATGTTAAGGTTTGAATGTTTAGTAGAAGGTTCAGGTACTTGGCAACTCTCTCTATAAGCTTTGACTCTATGAACAATCTTGATCAGGTTCACCTTTAAGTAACTAGGATCCCCTATACTAAACTCCAAGGGTCTTCTCTTTAGATTTGCCTCACTCTTATAGCAATCCTAGGCTTCCTTCATTTTCTACTTAATAATTACTATCTTATCCACCATCTCTTGCACCAAATTTAGCCTAAAGCTATCTTTTCCACATCATCCTAGAATAACAATGATCAACTTTTTCTTCTGTAGATAGCTTTACATGGAGGGCATTTGAATCATTGAGTAGTAGTTTTTTTTTTTTTCTACAAGCCTTAAACTCAATGGCAAATGTGTGTCCTAACTCCCCTTGAACTCAATCGTACATGCCTTTAACATACCCTCCAGTGTTTAGATGGTCCTCTTTGATTGTCTATCCATTTGATGATGTTATGTTGTGTTAAATTGTAGCTTGGTTCCTAAGGTCTTTTTCAAACTCATCTAAAACATAGAAACGAAGTGGGGGTCTAATAAGAATCAACCCCCTAGACCAATTATCCACAGTCGAGCCAAGGGACTCCAAGGACTCACTAGAAGGATGTTAGCTCAAAGCCATATCTGAGATAGAGAAAACTATTTAGAATTAATCCCCTACCGACCTAATTATCGGACCTTTACGTAATTTAAACCTACTCTTGCCCAACAGTTATGTTATGATGAAACATCTGAGAAGACAACTCCAAGACTATCTAAGCTAATCTCCCGAGCAGATCACAAGAACTTGATCACAACTCAAGCTTACCATTCTATAATAGGATTGACTGGGCCCCAACCTGATGCAGATCAGGTTGGCCCTTGACTATAACCCCTCTTCTCCCTTTTTCGCTACCTTGTACCATATTTTTGACATCTAGCTACTAAGCAACATGTATCATGAGTTTCTAGAAGGATTCTTTACTTTTCTATACTAAATATTCTTTATCTCTTTTACCCTTTTTAGTATGTATTATGTAACCTAATTGTAAGAATACCCTTTTGTCTTTTCATACATGTAAAGTAGCCTTAGTAGACGAGTATCTAAATATTATTCAAGTTTCCCTTAAGTTACCTTAGTGTTCTTATTATCCTTCAACTCTTATCTATTCCCTTCGGCAAGGAGCAGTGGCGAGTAACCCTTTAGTTCAAACCAATGTCTCGTATTTGGTAGATTATAGGTCGAGTGGGATCGAGTGGTGTATCTTATACATTTAGTAGCTACTCAAACTTTGCTAGTTTTTTCTTCCATTTGCTTTCGATTCATTTTGTTGTGGTGCTTCTCTATGTATCTTAAGCTTGAGATGCATCAGCTTTGCTAATATCAGAACACAGTTCCACAAGTATCAAAACACAGTTCCACAAAAGAGTGTGTAAAGTTGTAGTGAAGTTTTTGTTCGCTCTGTTATTAGTGGTTGCCGTGTTCCTTCTATAGCTACTTTAGTGTATTTGTATGTAATTAAGTATAGTTTCATTATTACTCTATTTATTATTACAAAAGCGGAGCAAGTTCACTTCTATTATGTTCAAATGATTATCGAGTATTAAAGTTGTTAGTGAGTTGTTAATCTATTCGAAAAGTATTGTATCATATTAGATTCAAGTGTTCGGGGTGTTATTAGTGACCAAAGTAGTAGTGCTTAACGTAGTCATGGTTATAATTGTAGTAACACCCTAGGGTTAGTTAATGACAAACTTGATAAACTCACCAACCTTATTGAGAGTCTAGTAATGACAATGCAAGTTAACAGACAATAACCCTAAGGTGTATAGTACCATAACCTACAAGAAAATGCCCTTGAGAGACATTATGGCTAAGGTAACCGAACGAATCGCCCAATTCGATCTCAGCAAGTTAGAGGAGTAGCAAACTGAGCTGCTAAACAAAGACTGGAGTTGGAGGAGACTGAGGAAGATGATGAAGAGCTGGATGTTGAAGAGTTTATGGAGGAAGAAGAAGAAGCTAACTATTACTAAGCACAAGGACAAGAACATCAAGCTCTTCGAGGGCTAGACAATATTAAGGTTCAAATCCCGCCTTGTCGTGAAAGTAAAGATGCAAATGAATACTTAGAGTAGGAAGAGAAGGTTGAGAAGGTCGAGAAGGTGTTTGAATGTTGTGGGTATACAGGTGCTGTCAAAGTTCGACTTGCTACACTATAGTTTACTAAGTATGCTACAATGTGGTAGAAAAATCTAAATGCAGCTGTCGAGCTTGGTTTTTTACCTCCTAGTTTTTATAAATTAGATTTCTTTTAAATCGACTAATATTAAACCCTTACCCGTTTAATATTGATCCTCAACTAAAGTTTAAAGAAAACCAGTTTTTTATTTATTTATTTTTTTTTTTATACTTTGAAACATTTTAGAGTTGCTACCCAACCAAAGTCAGAAAAAAGAGTTAAGTTATAACCAATTGGATGGATTGATTATGACTTAGCCACTGGTCTTTTGATCAAAACCAATTTTTATAAAATGGTTTTAAAATAAAAGATCTAGATTCGGGAATTACGATTTTTGACCTTAATCTTAAAAATCACACTTTAATTTTAAAAGACAAAACTCGATTATTATTTACTTCTGATTAGATCACCTAAGTAATCTAAAAAAAAAAAAAAAAAAAAAAATTAAATTTTTTTTTATTTTTATCGTCGTCCCGTAGTTGCCTTGGTACCTGCTATTCGAGATCAAATGTACGTAGTTTTTTTTTTAAACTTTACTGTATTGATTTTGTTTTAATTTGAAAATAATCGAGTTTATGTTTTACTCAATTTTATTTATTTAAGAAAATTCCTGAAAGAAGGTCCTAAATTAGTTTTCTTTTTTTTTTTGAAAAATTCTAAGATGCCCTAATTTGGAAAGGGTTCATTTTTGTTTTATAAAAAAAATAATAACTTTTTCTAAGTGTTAAAAAGAAAATTTTATTCATTAACTCCTTTACCTATTTTTATATATTTTTTCATTTGCCTTATTCATTATTATTTTTTTATTTATTTATTACCTATTCTATTTTTACCTATTTATATTGAAATAAATAAATAAATAAATAAAAAGCATACTATATTTTTTTTACTTCTTTTTTTTAGTTTCTTTCTTTCTTTTTCTTTTTTTTTTCTTTTCTTTTTAGTATTATTACATTTACATTTGGAAATAAATGAAATAATAATGAAATAAAAGAGAAGAAAGGAAAAGGAAGAAAAAAAAAATAAAAGAAAGAAAAATAATATATTACAAAACTGAAAAGAGGTAAAGACTTGAATAGGGAATCCTTCAAACCAGTACGTGCGGGTCGGGTTTGGAGCGGGTCGAATGGTCGGGTTGGTTCAGTTCGAGTGTTGGATCTAGGTTACTTTAACTCTACTTCAGCTGCATGGTAAAGCTCGGTTTGAGCTAATCTTTCTGCTAAAATGAGTGGGGGAAAGGAGATTTGTGAGTTTTAGATCGGAGATATGGGGGGTAGGAAGAATGCCGCAAGGTTTGGGAGTGGTTTGGATAGTGTTCAGAGATAAGTGGTGGTAGTGGTTAGGTGGCGGTTGTTAGGCTTGAGTGAGTGATTAGTTTAAGGGTTTAGGAATGCGGGGAGTGTGGTGGTAGGTTTACTTTGCCCTACTGTGGTTTAGGGTAGTGTTTTGAGCTTGTGGTAGCAGTGGATAGGGTTCCAGTGTGGAGGAGCTTTAGGTTATGATGATGGACGGGAGGAGTTGGGTTGAGGAGCTCGCATTGTGGGGGAGTCACGACGATAGTTGGAATTGCTCGAATTCCTTCAAACATGGCTATAGGTTAAAGAAAGAGAGAGCATGGCTGCGGATAAAGAGAGAAAGAGATCACAAGAGAGAGAAAGGGCTTGGGAGTGTTCTTGAAATGGTTGTGCCCATTCATGAACGTCTCTAAACCCCTATTTATACATGAATTTAACCCATAAAATAGGGAAACTCGAAATCAGATTTGAATGCAAATGCACAAAAATCTAGTTTTTCTTTTCCCACTTTTGGAGCTTGATTTAAATGCTCCATTGACTGAATTTGGATGCATTATTGATCACTAATAACACCAGGCCATGTGTGCTCTGCAATATCATCACTAATTTGATGAAACTGCAATAAAAAAAGGATCAAATTTGCCTATAAAGTGCACTGTTCAAGAAGGAAAATGTGGGAAAAACTAAGGAAATTGGAGGATATCAAGGGAAAGAGGGGAGAAAGAAAAGGAAAGAGAAAGAAAATCAGCTAATGTGGCGCCACATCAACCATGATGACTGATCATAGCGTGCCATGTGTCGATAGTGACATGTAGTAGTTGACATAGCATACCACGTGGATGCCACGTAGCGCCATATCAGCATAGGTCATCCTACCCAATGTTGCCATGTGTCAGGATACATAGCATAATAAGATCTTGATACATAGCAATTCTTGATGTGATGAAAAATAAAAAAACTTTGTATGCCACTTCCGAGATTCAAATCATTGACCTCATGCTCAATATCAAGTTTAAGTGTTTATTTATTCGCCGTTAGCCTATGCCTTATCCATATGTGCAACCAAATTGCACATATAGATCAAGTTAGCTTAGGCTAGATTCAAATCTAAACCTAGGATCAACGACTTAACTTCTAAACCTACTTCAAAACTAAAAAATTTTCATTAATAAAATGTTATTTTCTAAAATCTTCTATTTTTTTTTTCAATTAATTTTTTTTTCAAATTTTTTTCAAAAATTTCTCTTTTTTTTTGTCTTTTCTTTCTAAATTTCCTATTTTTTGATATTTTTCCAAATTTCTTATTTTTCATTCTTTTTCTTATTTTTTGTATTTTTCTAAATTTCTTTACCTTTTTTTAGGGTTTTCTTTAATTTCCTATTGTCAAACCTAATTTTTTATTTTCCATTTAAAATTGATTTTTCCCCATTTCTGATTCATATTAAACCCTAACTTATTTAATATTAATCATCGACTAAAGAAATTGAGAAATTCTGATTTTTTTATTTAGAAAAATTTTTTGATTCACCACCCGATTGGAGTCAAGAAAAAAAAAAACCGTAATCAATTGGGTAGATTAACTACGATTTAGTTACCGATCACCAATTTCAATTTAATATAAACCAAAGGAATTCGAATCTAGGGCTAACCTATTAAATCCTAATGGGTACTACTATCTATTTACCAAAAGTAGGATTATTCTTCTAAATTATCTTTTTCAATATTTTTAAGAAAAGAAAACAAAAAACTAAAAGAAAAAAGGAACCTAGGTTTCTATAGATTTTATCGTCGCCCCGAATATGCCTACGTACTTGCTAGACGAAATCAAATGATCGTAGTTATTTCTAAAAATTTTAGTGTGTTGGTTGATTTTAATTTTGAAAACCAACTGGATTTACGCTTTAATTGATTTAATATATTAAAAAAAAAATCTAAAAGGTCCCAACTCTTGAGTATTTTTATTTTATAAAGAAACTCTTTAAAAATCCTATTTTTTTTAAAAGGGTTTTTTTATTAATTTTTATTTTTTAAAAAAATAGTTTTCTATGTGAAGAATGCTAATAAAAAAAAATAATACCAAAAGACTTCCTAAGTTGGGCCTTTGATTTTTATTTTTTTTTTAAATTCTAAGAAAGTTCTAATTTTTTTAAAAAATTTAATTAAACTTTTATTTTGAAAATAACGTTCCTAATTGCCAAAAGAAAACTTCATACCTATAAACTTTAAGTTTTTTTGTTATTTAGATTAATTAATCAACGATGAAATACAGCAATAAACAAAAACAAAAAGACAAAGAAAGAAAAAACAAATGAAAAGGATAGAGAAAGAAACAAAAAGAACCTGGCCAATGCATTACGACATAATCCAGTGTTATTGAAGATGCTATTGAAAGTCGAAAAAGATTGATCTTGCTGGTACTCATTTAGTACGTTACAACATAATCGTTAATGCATTCCTTTGCCAAGACCCCTAGCTGAAAATGAGCCACCACCTCCCATAAGCATCTATAGGAGAACCCTGAATCATTGTCAAGATGATGGCATCCTTTTCTTCAAACCAACTACCCCAAAGTTCAAATGCAAGGGCTACATGTGTTCTCGGTGAATCAGCCTGTTCACAGAAATCTTTGCTAGCATTTCTTGATTCTGGCTCTACAGGATGACTAACATCTAACAGGTTAGAAAGAAGTGGCTCTGCAATTGATAAAGGTTCTTCGTGTTCAACACTGAATGCTATAAGGATCATTCTTGGAGCAGTATAGTTCTCAACTACAAATTCCTCCAAAATACTGTCATCCAATCTATTTAGCGCTGATTCAGGTGCCAAAAGAGGATTTGCTAACGCACTAGCATACCTCGCAAAATGAATGGCTTCCAACAGTAAGCCTTGGGGATTGTTAGAAAGTTCACTGAACTCTAATTTTAGCTTCCGTAGCTGCCCAATAATCCTAAATATCTAATGCTTGGGTCGCGAGGGGATTTCAACGGAGACTTGCCGTAGTGTTGGCTCTTGTCACATAAAAGCTGATGCGGTGTTGCAGTGGACGTGCAGTTCGTGTGGTTAGACAATGAAGTGTGGCAATAGAGCAGAGAATGGCATTGCTGAATTGTTAGGTCATGACAGAGGAATCATGCGATGTCACAGTGTGATTATGGAGTGGTATGGTGAGCATGGTGCGGTAAAAGTGGACGTCACTACTTTTATCCATGCCGCTGTTACCGTTGTTGTTGTGTTGACAATGATGAACGAAGGAGGATAGGCATGTTCAATAGTGGAACGGTCAATTTCTAGACAATGCAATGCTAGGCGTGACAGCGAACAACGTTACTCCGTTACCGTTTGACGTACGGTGAATTTCAGGTTGTGCAGTTGTAGTGTGTGGTCCATGTGTAGAGTTGTAGCTTCGGTGAATTGCTTCAATCGTACAATCATGACATAGGTGTGTAAGTCTTTGGTCACTATCGTGGAGGGAAATCTAGGCATCGTATTTGGCAGTGGCGGATTCCAAAGGGTGCGGAGTGAAGCTTATGAGGAAGGGTCTTTTTGGCGTATGCGCGGCTAGGGACTCAAGCATGATTCGTGTAGATAAGGGGTGTCTTATGTTGCTGATCGGTTAACGAACGAGGATTCGATGGTGGAGTTTGTGTGTACTAATGGGTGAAACTTTAAAGTATTACAAACAATGGTCTCGTAAACGTAAAGGATGGAGAAAGAGGGAAGTATGTAATTCTCCTTTTTTATGCCACGTGATCCATATTTATGGAAAAATAAAAGGCACATAAGTATCTAACATGAACTTATTGTTGAGATTAGTGCTATTACCAGTGATGATTGTTTCCAAAGACCCATATTGAGACAAGATGTCTCTCTTGTTGAACTTAACTATAACCCCTTCAGTAACACTTAAGTAAGACGAGGCCTTAACCCATTTGTTGAAGTAGTCGATGGTGACTAGCATGAAGCGATATCCATTGGATGCTTTGGAGTGATCGGGCTGATTATATCTATGCCCGACATTGAGAAAGGCCATGGTGCTAAGAGGGTGTATAATTTCTGAGGTGGGACATTTATCTTTTTTGCATAAACTTGGCATAAGTGACAATGCCTAACATATTTGATGCAATCACTTTCCATTGTTGACCAATAATACCCTAACCTCATAATTTTCTTCGCCAGCATATAACCATTCATGTGAGGACCACATATTCCTTTACGTACTTCTTTCATTAACTTCTCAACCTCCTTGTCGCCCACATACCTTAAGAGTATACCATCAAAAGAGCGCCAGTATAAAGTGGAATTGCTTATTGAGAATTAAGTAGCCAATCTCCTAATCATCTTTCTATCCTTTTTCTCGACCTCTTCAGGGTATGTGCCTTGTTGTAAGAACGTCTTAACATCATGGTACCATGGCTTTTGGTTATCAATAGCCTTAATTGCCAGGTAAAAAGCAAGCTTATCTTCAATTTCAATAGTAAGGGGCTGAATCTCGATTCTACTGGATATTTAGATCATAGATGCTAGAGTGGCTAAGGCATCAGCAAATTGGTTCTGAGTTCTTAGTACACGATTGAAAGTGATTTCTTTGAATTCCCTATCAATTCAGTCAAATGCAGGTGATAAGGTACTAGTTTAGAATCTTTAGTCTTGCACTCTCCTCAAGCTTGGCTAATAATGAGTGAAGAGTCCCCATACACTTCTAATTCTCGAATTTCTTTATCTATGGCCATCTTGAGTCCCATGATGCATGCTTCATACTCAGCAATATTAGTAGTGTATGGAAAAACAAGCCTTATAGCTACAAGGTATTGAGTGCCTTTAGGGGATATTAGTATTGCCCTAATCCCACACCTAGACATGTTGATTACCCCATTAAAGAACATCTTCCATTTCGGTGGCTCATCATCTCTCGTTTATCAGAGCTTCCCTCAACTGCTAAGATACCCTCATCGAGGAAATTGACTTATACCTCTTAGGGAGTGCCATCGGAGGGATTTTCTATTGATTGAGCTACTAGAGCTTACGCTTTGACTGAATTCTAGTTCACATACATAATGTTGAATTTTGATAGTAACATTTGCCACTTTAAGATTCTAACAATTAAAGCCAGTTTGTTTGCCAAATACTTCAGGGGATCGTGCCGAGTCAGCAATTTAACCTGGTAGTATAATGTGTATTGTTTGAGCCAATGCATTATCCAGACCAAAGCATAGCAGGTTCTTTCAATTTCTGAATATTTCTACTCCCCTTCAGTGAATTTCTCGCTTAAGTAGTATATAGCCCGTTCTTTTCCTTCCTTGTCTTTCTGGCTAAGCATGCACCCCATGGACTCTAGTAATATTGTCATGTATAGGAATAAAGGCTTCCTAGGTTTTGGAGCCACCAAAATTAGAGGGTTCGTAAGGTATTCTTTGATCATTATAAAGGCCTACTCATACTCTTTGTCCCAATTGATCTTGGCATTCTTTTTCAACAACTTAAACAAGGGACGGCACTTGTTTGTGAGTTGGGATATGAATTGAGCTATGTAGCTCAAACTACCCAATAAGCCTTTGATTTTTTAGTGTATGTAGTAAGGGCAAATCAACTATCACTTTGACTTTATCAAGGTGCACTTCAATGCCCCTTTTGCTGATTATAAAGCCCAACAATTTCCCTGAAGTCACTCCGAAGATACACTTCTCTAGGTTAATCTTCATTTGGAATTTTCTTAACCTATCAAACAATCATCTCAAACCATCCACATGATTTTTTTCTTCTTTGGCCTTTGCAATCATATCATCAACATATACTTCAACTTCCTTATGCATAATGTCATGAAAGATCATTATCATATCCCTTTAATAAGTTGCCCTGGTATTTTTGAGTCCGAAAGGCATTACTTTGTATCAAATTGTACCCTAAGTTGTGATGAATGTTGTCTTGACTTTATCTTCTTCAGCCATTCGAATTTAATTATACTAAGAAAATCCATCCATGAAAGAGAAAAAATGGTTTTTGGTTGTATTATCGACCAAGACATCGATATAGGGTAAGGGAAAATTATCTTTAGGGGTTGCTTAATTAAGGCCTTAAAAGTCCACGCACATTCTGACCTTTCCATTCGTCTTCATAACTAGTACCATGTTAGCTACTCATTTAAGATAATCAAATACCTTGATAACACTAACCTTTAGTAATTTTCTAACTTGTTCTTTGATTTTTAACATAACATCCGGTCGGAACCTTCTTAACTTCTATTTCCTAGGTCTAATATCCTCTCGTGTAGGCAAACAATGGATTACGATCGACGGATCTAATCCGAGCATGTCTTTATAAGACCATGCAAATACATCTTGATATTCAAATAGTAATGTGGTCATTTCTGCCTTTTGGTCTTCTTTCAAATTTCCCCAATTTTCAACACCTTAAGGTTGTCATCGGTTTAGACACTAATTATCTCAGTTAGCTCATCAATGGAAATTTTACTCATTTCATGTTTTTGCCAGCTTTCTTGTACATCATTGTAGTCGTTGACGACACTCCCGACAACTAACTCAGTAAGGCCAAAGGTAATATCAATATTTTCATCACCTATCTACATAAGGTATCCATGGCCTTTATTCGGATCATTGGATTTGGAGAAAAAGTATGTGAAAGAAAGAGTGTAAGTAAGCCAGGAGTAAAGGGAAAAGAGACTGATTTTTATTTAGAGGAACTTTCTTTCGAGTAAAATCATTTGAAGAATAAAGGTAATTTATTACAAAACTCTATAAAATACTGGATCGTGATTCATCCTTTACCCTAGGAAGACTTATTGTTATTCATAGGGATGGAGAACCAATTATTCAAGTGCTAGGATTTGTTGGATGGACTAGCTCCTTCATTTTTACTGGAAGTGTCCTCTTTAGTAGGCTTTAAGTTATGGACTTTGGCTCTAATGACAGTTTCTGATAATGGAAGGAAAGTCATTAGGGTGTGATACAACTTATCACCTTTTCTACCCCTAGCTTGCATTCTTTGCAACTTTTCCATTGGGGTCAAAATATATCTTAACCCATAAGTCCTAAACTGGTTTTCTTTGAATTTTGGCCTCTCATCTTTCTCTTGATGAGTGATCATGCACACCTCTTCAAACATTTGAAGTCCAAAGTCCTCTTACTCCTTAGTACCAATATAGGGTATTGCCATCTCTTTGTAGATTTCATAATCCTGGCCACCCATAATCATGATAACTTAACCATTGGAGATGAACTTAACTTTTTGGTGAAGACTTGACAATATGGCCCCTGCTAAATGTATCCAAAGCCTTCTCAATAACAAATTAAATGTCCTTGGAATGTCCAAAACTTGGAATAGGATGTTGAATGTTTATGGGCCAATATTAACTGGTAAGTCGATCTCCCCTATTATTTCTCTCTTGGATCCGTCAAAAGCTCTTATTGTTGTTAAACTCGGCTTGATAGTGATCGTATCAATACCTAATAGATCCAGGGTAGCTAGAGGGCAAACATTCAGGGATGACTCGATGTCAATGAGGACTCTTGTTGTGATGATGTTATTTATCCTCACTATTATGAATAAAGGCTTTGTATGCTAGTTACCTTCCTCGCCCAGTTCCTCGGTGAAGAAAGAAATTTGATCCATAGTGAGGATGGAATTGGTGATAGAGCCAATCCTTTCAGCCGGGATTTGACGAAAGACCTTAACTTCCTTGAGTGTTTTGAATAAAGCTTCCCAATGTGGGTCCGATGCCATCAGTAGACTCATGAGGGATATTTGAGCTAGAGTCTTAGCAAACTGATCCATTATTTTATGCTCACTAGACTTGATCATCTTAGTGAAGGCAATCAATCCTTCTTCATACTCATCTTGTTCATTGTTTAGCATTTCTAGCACGACCTTCTTTTTCAGGTCTTCCTTCGAATCATAGACTTTACCGGAGCAAGTAATCCCCCTTACAAGTAAGCTTGACTGCCCTTGGTTTATTGCTTGGTAGTTGAGAGGGGTAGTTTTATAATTTTCAAAGGCTACATGCACATAGAAGGTATACCATTTAGTTTGTGGAATTTGCTTCTCTTCTTGTTTGTAGAATCTATAAACCTTAGGCTCTCTATTGGGACCGATCATGTTGATGGTAGGCTCTAAGTGGTTAGATATCATATTAATGATGGGCCCATGGTTTGGCAAGGGGTTGTTGTTGAAGTTTGGAGTAGGAGCCTCCATAAAATCCAATTATATTGTACCTTTATCAATTAAGTCTTGAATTTTGTTCTTTAACCTTTAGCATAAGTCAGTTGAATGGCCCACTTACCCTAGATAATACTGGCATCTTGCATTGGGATAAAAAAATCTTGGCCTATACCTTTCATTAAGAGCTTCAGAATGGAGTAGATTATCTCTACTTAACTTTTCAAGTACCTAACTGAGTGGAACAAGTATTCTAGTGAACTACCTTAGGGCTTTGCTAACCTGTGGTTGGCTTCTGTACTATTGTTGAGCAGGTAAAGGATTTGCCCTAAAAGAGACTCAGGAATTAGGCCTAATATTTGAATTGACCATGCTAACAGTAGCTTCTCTAGGCTTACTGGTGGTGAGTTTAGCAGAGGGTGGTCTTCTATCTAATGTCTCTTGTAGCTTGCTAGAGGAAACAATACTTTCAATTCGACACCCTGCTGCCACTACTTCTACAAAGCTAGAAGAGGCTTATCTGATCAGGTGAGCGAAATAGGGTCTCACAAGAGTTTTGATAAAAGTTACAGTTAGCTTTTTCTCAGTCATGGGGGTAGATACCCTTGCAGCTAAGGACCTCCACCTTTGGACATACTCCTTAAAAGATTCATTGTGCCTCTTCCTTAGGGCAACCAAATCCATCATAGACAATACCACTTTGAAGTTGAATCTATATGGCTCATAGAATGCTTTAGCCAGCTTTTCCCATGTGTTCACCTAATTCAAGTCTAATTGAGCATACTAAGTTAAAGCAAGGCCAATTAGGCTATCCTGAAAGTTTGGACCATGAGTCGGTCATATTGCACATACTTGTCCATCTTGTGTATATATAGCAAGGTGTATAGCTTAGGGCATCCACTCCCATTGTATTTTTTGAAGTCAAGTACTTTGAACTTTTCTAGGAAGCTTCCATAATCATAAGCAGAGAAGTTTGCTATGCCAGCATGGTCGAATCCATCATACCCTTCGAACATTTTTATTTATTCAGTAATTTGTTGACTTAGTTGCTTCTTAAGCTCTTTCAGTCTATCCTAATCAACTTCAAGCTTTAGGTTAACTAGGAACGAGTAAGTGTTTGGCTCAAAAGTTGGGTTGGCCTTTGGAAATACCTCTTTCTATTTCAAAGGATTCAAAGGCCTGATTGACCTTAGGGTAGGCTTCTTTCGCTTCGAGGGGTAGGGCATCAGCATTCTTTCCATGTTGAGCTTTAGAACTTTCTTCATTTGATGGAGCCGTAGACCTAAGGTAATGCTATCAGCAAGAAAGCTTAATTGGTTTGCAATCTTCCCCATTGTTTGCTCCAAAGATTGGAACCTCAGCTCAGTAGGATTAATAACCTTAGGGTTAACGTTGCCATTGTTGGTGTTATCATTTCCTAGGTTAGCCATTCTGGTTTGAGAACGAGTTTTGATAGGGCTTCTCTAGAAAGTTTGACGTTTGGGAGCTATCTTAGCAACTTGGTTAAAACCACTTCTCAATAAGTTAGCATACGAATATTTTAATTTTGAAAGAATGCAAATGAGCCACATGAATGGAAAAGAGGGAATCGATGAATAATTAATAGAACGGTAAGTTATTTATTATTTTTGAATTCCCAAAGTTTTATTACATAAAAGAAAGGAAAAGATACAAATTCATCTATACTAATTTTCTTTTTTTTTCTAAGGGCCAGATGAGATTTTCTTCTCCTTCTTTCGATCATGCTTAGTTGCTTCCTCAAACTCTTGAATCTTCTTTTGGGCCATCTTCTACTGGTGTTCCCGGGCATGCAACCTTTACCTAAACTCTCAAAATAGGTTTTCCTATATGTCTTTTTCATCATAGAGGACCTCTATACGAGCTTTCACTTGGTCCATATAGGTTGCCATTTCAGAGCTAGGGTACATAGGGGAAAGTTGAAGGACTTCTAGTGCCCGATACTGCATTGCGCCTACCATGTGAAGTTGATTGTATAATTACTCTTTGGTGACTTGGTGCCTGTCCACTTCTCCCATGAATTCACTCAAATCAACGTTAAGGCTTATGGCCAGGGTATCCCACCAAGCTTTGATCTTATGAAGCTTAGGTACCTTTTTTGTTGAGTGAAGCTTTTTGAGGTTGAAGGTGAATGGCTCTAATAAAGGCCTATGAACTATGTCCTAGATCCCCCCAAACTACCTTACCATGTTGTTTAGATAGTAGCCTATACACCTACTTATTCCGATCAATGGTACAACATCATAACCTTTACGAACTAGTATGACTTCAATGTAATTGCTACACTTGGCGGTCTATAGTATGTCTTCAACTTAGAAATCTCGTAGATCTTCCATCCAAAGCAAGGTAAGGGTATCTTTTTGCAATTTGATCTTATCAATGAAAGAGTCAATAAGATCAATCTTATTGGTCAATGCAACCCTTATTAAATCTAAGCTAAAACATTTGATGTAACTGATGAACCATACTATTAACAGTGCCATGCTTATCCTAAGATCTCCATGGCCTCTTTTCTTAAGGAAATTAAGGTTCCTTATTTGTTCAACAAGTAGGGTAGGAATATAAGACTTTTCTTCCCAGAACTAAGCCATTAATTCTGAAACCCTGAAGTGTATAAGAAAAGACCCACTTGGAAATAAGACGATGGCAACCATTGCTAATACATAGGCCTTAATTCGATTTTCCCTCTAATTTCTAAGAAACAAAGCCCGTTTGTTGGAGCTAGGTTCGTTCTGAAATGAATGGATTAGATCCCACATCTTGATAGCTTGTTTGTTGCAATCATTTAGGGCCTTATTTATCTCAATCTTACAGATTCTTAAGAATTTTGAAAAGATGTAAGCTAGATCAAAGCTGAGCTCTAGAACTATATTTCATCCAATAGTGGTGCTTAGAGTAATTAGGTTTATTCTTCTAAAGTTGGACTAATTAAGCATGGCCCAAATCGAAATGCCACTTCTTTGGGCTCCCAAAAATAGACTAAGGCCCTTACTAGCATGATGTTAACATTCACTTTGGTTAGTGAGAGTATGGGTCTAATCTTGTTGGTAATGAACTATTGTTCTCTTGAGTTGAAGGTCTAAAACCATTGGCTGAGTATAGGCTTTGGGTTTGTGGGTTTGTGGACATGAATCTCCTTGGTGAAGACCTTAGCGTTGGATGAGCTAGTCATTTCTAAAATATTACAAGGAAAGCATAAATTACAAAGCACTTTTTATACAAAAAGAACTTACAAAAACAACTCCCTATGTACATGAATTCTAAGAAAGAATATAGGGAAAGAAACTCTAGGTTTCGTCATTTTTTCTTTCCTTTTTTCTTTTATTATAACATTGCTGCCTTGTTACTTATTTGTCAAACCCATGAAATGTATGTAAAAAGAATGGGTTTTAAAGGTCCTTAAACTTTACGACCTCATGCATTTATTAAAAAACGGTTCCTTAGTCACATGGAAGTTTAAGTGGGGTAATCTAGTCGACCCCGAATGGTGGTTACCCCACAATGCCCAAAACTTACATAATGGTTCCCCGTCTTATGGTCTTAAGACAACCCGAGTTCAACCATATCTATCATGCATTCATAGTACAATAAAATAAATCTCTCCAACCCCTGCCATCCCTCAAACAATTAAATACATAAAACTAAACCTGCAAAGACATTAGTACAGTTATAATAAATAATAAAAAACGAAAGAAAATAAATAAATTACGCTAAGGTGATTTTTAATTTTAATTTTAAATTTGGAAAATCGAACGGTTAACCCTCTTGAAGTCCCTAATGGAGTTACCAAGCTGTCGAGCGTAGTTTTTCACCTTCCAATTTTTTATAAATTAGATTTCTTTTAAACCGACAAGTATTAAACCCTTACCTGTTTAATACTGATCCTCGATTAGGGTTTAAAGTAGACCATATTTTTTTTATACCTTGAAAACGTTTTAGAGTTGCTACACGATCGGAGTTAGGAAAAAAAGTTAAGTTATAACCGATTGAATGGATTGGTTATAACTTAACCAATAATCTTTCCATAAAAATTGATTTTTGTAAAACCGTTTTAAAATAAAAGATCTAGACATAGGGGTTATGATTTTTAAATCCTTATGGATAGTATTAACTTTTTAGATTTAACCTTAATTTTAAAAATCACCTTTTAATTTTAAAAGACAAAACTCGATTATTATTTACTTCTGATTGGATCACCTAAATAATTTGAACTAAAAAAAATGGAAAATAAAATTTTTTTTTATTTTTATCGTCGCCTTATAGGTGCCTACGTACATGTTATTCGAAATTAGACATACGTAGTTCTTTTTTGTAAAAATTTAGTATATTGGTTTTGTTTTAATTTGAAAATAATTGAATTTACATTTTACTCAATTTTATTTATTTAATAAAATTCCTAAAAGAAGGTCCTAATTTTTTTTTTTTTTGAAAAATTCTAAGATGCCCTAATTTGGAAAAGGTTCGATTTTGTTTTATAAAAAAAAAAAAAAAGAAAACTACTTTTTCTAAGTGTTAGAAAGAAAATTTTATTCATTAACTCCTTTACCAATTTTTATATATTTTTTTCATTTTCCTTATTCATTATTTTTTTATTTATTACTTATTCTATTTTTACCTATTTCTATTGAAATAAATAAATAAAAGTCATACTATATTTTTTTTACTTCTTTTTTTTTTAGTTTCTTTCTTTCTTTTTCTTTTTTTTTTTTGGTATTATTACATTTACATTTGGAAATGAATGAAATAATAAAGAAATAAAAGAGAAGAAAGGAAAAAGAAGAAAAAAAAAAGAAAAGAAAGAAAAAATTACATATTACAAAACCGAAAAGAGGAAAAGACTCAAATAGCGAATGCTTCAAACTAATATGCATGGGTCAGGTTTGGAGCAAGTCAAACGATAGAGTTGGGCACTAGATGTAAGTCAGTCCAAGTCTACTTCAATAGCACGGTGACGCTTGGTTTGAGCTAATCTATCGGCTAAAATGAACGAGGGAAAGGAGATTTGTGAGTTTTAAATTAGAGATATGAGGGGTAGGAAGAATGCTGTGAGGTTTAAGAGTGGTTTAGATGGTGTTCGAAGATGAGTGGTGGCGGTGGTTGGTGCAATGGTTAGGTAGCGGTTGCTAGGCATAAGTAAGTGATTGGTTTAAGGGTTTAAGAATGCGAGGAGTGTGGTGGTGGGTTTACTTTGCTCCGCCGTAATGGGTAGGATAAGGTTTCGAGTTTATGGTGGCAGTAGCTAAGGCTTCAATGTAGAGGAGTTTCAAGTCACAACGGTAGACGGGGTGTAATACCCAAGAATTCAAGCCCATACGATTACCTTAGAATCCGAGCCCTTACATTTAGGGCACCGGTCTAAGATATCAGTTTAAATTTAAACTTCACAGTAAGGTTAGAGAAGTTAGATGAAGTCATTCAAGTAAAGTCAATTTCTCAAAATAAGTTATACAAAAATATTAATTTAAGAAAATGTCAATTTATCGCTAAAGTCAATAAATATCGAAAATGTAAAATTCAAGCATTTAGATATAATGACATATTAAAGATAAGTTATTTAACTTATAAAAATAATAAATGAAGTTGAATTATACATATATTAACATAGAACATGCATTATTTGTATTAAATACACATATAATAAGAAATTAATATTTAAATAAGGTAAATTAATATAAGAAATTGGAAAATTAATAATAAATGCAAGGATGAGTTATCATAACTACGTGGTAGCTTAGGATTAATTTGGATGACAAGTCAAAAGCAATGAAATGAGGAAATGACATTTCATGCATTGAAAATCCAAAAAAATGACTTGTGTAAGCCACGTATCCAATTTTTATAAATTCTTATCCATTTGGAAAATATAAATAGGGCTTGTAAAAATCAAAAACAACATTTTGGAAGTCTGAAAGAAAATAGAAAATCACTCAAGAAAATTTTGAAACAAATTAGAAAAAAATAAGAAAATTATAGCAACAACAAGGTACGGAATCTTATCAGGCTGGTTCAATAAGCTATTGGTGTCGAATTGTGGTGGCCATTTGGGGTCAAGGAAAGCACCACTAGAGGAGGTGTTCCGACAAGGTTAGGTGGCCGGAGGGTGGTCGAAGACAACCGGTTCAGGTGAACCAAATTTCTTACCGAAACTTTGTAATTTTTCTAAAAATAACAAATGATATTATTTAATTATGAAACTTAGTTTTATAGAGTTATTTTATGTGTATAATAATTTAATAATTTTATTTTAGTGAAATAATTATTTGAAATATAAGGTCCTTAAGAAATGGCTCTGTTTGGACGAAAAATGAATTAAATTTTAGAAATAGCAAATAATGTTCTTTCAGGTTGAAAATTTGTACATGACATACTCAATATATGTATTTAATTTTAGTAACAATAATTTTTTTAAATAATTATGTTTACTATTTATTGTAATTATTTTGGATAAAATTGGCTATTTTGCTGTTTTAGTGAATTAATTAGTTTTTAACAAAATCAAAGTATGAGCCCTATATATTATGATTTTTGGATGTTCATAATGATGTTTGGGATGCATGAATTTTATCTTGTGATTAAATTCAATTGTCGGCTTAATTTTTGCTAATTTTGAGTTAAAATCGTTATTTTCATAAAAATATATAATAGCTATTTTAGTATAATTCATGATCAATAATTAAAATACATATTTTAGGAGTCTATAGGATTTTTCATGGAATGAATCGGGCTTGTATACTATTTATTATGTATTTTCATAATATAAACATATGTATTAGCTTAATACATGATATAGTAATTAGTACTAATGTGATATTTGTTAAATATGCAAAGGATTAGTATTTTGGAGTACATAATGAAGTTTGACTAACTCGAGGAATGAGAAATTTTATGACTTTTAATTTAGATTTGGGATTTAATTGAGTTAATTACGAGGTTATAATAACATACGATCGAATCAGTAACACGAAAGGGTATTTTTGGATATTTGGAAATATTGGTTAGTTGTAATTCTTAAGATATCTTAATAGTACTTAGAATAATGATCATGACGATAGAAAGTTTACTAAAATCAGATAAAAAACGAATAAGATTCAATCAGATTAAGCATGGAAGTGTAATAGTGAAAATGCATAAAAACTTAGTATTGACCCAGTAGTTGACTTGGGGTCTATATGTACTTTTCTAGTTGTGATAGGTGAGGAACGACCATGTCGTGAAGCTTATCATTTTACGCCACTGTCAAGCTCGAGTAAGTGGATATTCCTATTTTTGTGCAAGTAGACCTATATCTACTTGATTTAGAGTCAATTGTGTTATGAATTGTAATGACGTACTGAATTGATTGGATACTTGATTCTGTTGAATGTGTGTTGAAAAAGTGAAATGTTTCCTTATGTATGATTAATTCATCAATATGTATTTTTGTTTGGAAAACTTGAAAATTGAACTATTCTTTAGGGTATTCACCCAAGTGAGCCCTAAGCAAAGAAATGTAATATAAAGTTAAGAAATAAAGCTGAAGTTGAGATAGTTGAATTGTTTATAACGTGGAACTTGAGATTCATGCCTAATACTAGGTTATTGTGTTGTTTACTACATTCATGGCATGGCATGAAAGGACCTACGGGTCGAGTTTTTGAAAAGCTTGAAAACTGTTGAGTTGGCTATAGGACATATAAAATGCATTACTCAACTTATTCTGGCCACATTGAATGACCAATTATGTATTGGATTTTCAAACCACAGAGGGTAGTTTTTGTTGAGGGTCCTACTCTCAAGCAGCTCCTTGTTGCCCTAAGCTCATGGACTCTGTATCCAAATGCCCGAGCATATCGACTAACCGGATGAGGTATTGGAAAAGTATGGGATACCGGTACTGATGCATGCCACGTGCATGAGCATAGTACGGATTTTATACATAAATAGTTTGTATTTATAACTCAGGTTATAAGATTAAAAGTCTTATAGTGTTGATCCATGTGAATGTGTGTTTGTGTGTTCTATGTTTTGTTTTATCCACTATTACTTAGCTCATAGAGAGCTAAAGGGATATTTATGTATCCTCAAGTTATGATGAGAATTGACGGGGCAACATCGATTAGGGGAAAAAGTTTTTTGAGAGTACGTAAATCGAAGTTAGCCACTTTTAAAGAATTTTTGTTGTGTTTTATTCTTAGTTCTATAAATGATTTGTGCATATAAAAAAAAAGTACGGTATTTTTTGTTTGGTTAAGTTTGTCAGATGTAATCTTTTATATAAACAGGTGTTAAGCCAAATTCTGTTGCAGTATTCTTTTATTATAAATAGAACTTGTATTAAGTATAAATGGGTATTCTTGTGTGATGGTACATCCTGTATTATGCCAAAATGTGACATGGGGGGAGCTAGGTTAAGGAGCTTGAATCATAGGGGAGTCGCGGCGGTGGTTAGAATTGCTCGAAGTCCTTGGATCATGGCTATAGGTTAGAGAAAGAGAGAGCACTACTACAGGTACAAGGAGAAAGAGATTATGAGAGAGAGAGAGGGCTTGGGAGTGTTCTTGAAATGGTTATGCCCATTCATGAACGTCCCTAAGCCCCTATTTATACATGAATTTAACCTAGAAACTATGGAAACTCGAAATCAGAATTAAATGCAAATGCACGAAAATCCAGTTTTTTTTCGAATTTTGGAGCTCGATTTGAATGATCCATTGACTGAATTTAGATGCATTATTGATCATTATTAACACTAAGCCATGCATGCTCCGCAATTTCATCACTAATTTGATGAAATTGCAATGAAAAAGGGATCAAATCTGCCCATAAAGTGCACTGTTTAAGAAGGAAACCGTAGGAAAAACTAGGGAAACTAGAAGAAATCAAGGGAAAGAGGGGAGAAAGAAAAGGAAAGAGAGAGAAAATCGACTAACGTGGCGCTACTTAGCTGTACCGACCAATGGCAGCTAACGTGGCATACCATGTGGATGCTACGTGGCGCTATGTTAGCATGAGTTGTCCTACCTGACGCTGCCATGTGTCAAGATACGTAGCGCAATGAGATCCTGATAATACTAGTTCCTGATGTGATGAAAAATAAAAAAACTTTGTATGCCCCCTCCATGATTCGAACCCTTAACCTCATGCTTACGCTCAATATCAAGTCCAAGTGCTTATTTGTTAGGCCATTTGCCAGTACTTTGTCCATATGTATAATTTTAGATCAGGTCAACCTGAGTTAGATTCAAATCTAAACTTAGGATCAACAGCCTAACTTCTAAACCTACTTCAAAACTAAAAAATCTATCCTAATAAAATGTTATTTTCTAAAATCTTCTATTTTTTTCAATTTTTCAAAATATTTGTTTCTCTAAATTTTGTCAAAAATTTCTTATTTTTTTTGTTTTTCTTTCTAGATTTCCTATTTTTTGATATTTTTCCAAATTTCTTATTTATTGTGGTTTTTCTTATTTTTGTATTTTTCTAAAATTCTTATTTTTTCTAAATTTCTTTACTTTTTTTTATTTTCTTTAATTTCCTATCTATTGAGGAAATAAAACTAAAATAAAATAAATGGGCCAAAATTGGGTGTCTACAACAGGGATGGAAGATAAAATGTTGGAACTTGGGATGAGATGAAAAGGTTGTTAAGAGGAAGATTTGTGCTCAAGACCTACCTATAAGATACGTTTGCAAAACTATGGGAGCTTCACCAAGAAAGTCGCCTTGTTGATGACTATGTTAAAGAGTTCTAGATGCTTATGATCCAAGTCAAGATGGAAGAACCTAAGGCTCGTACAGTATTAAGGTTCATCCATAGACTCAAATTTGAGATTTGCAACATTGTTGTAGTGCAAAGGTTTTATACCTTGAAAAAAATGATTAAGATAGCACAAAGGGTCAAAAGGTAGAGGAGAAGTATTCTGAGCCAACTTAGGCCAACATTTTCACGAGCTCTTGTACCACACCGACCTATTCAAGCCAAGTCGAAGAGGCTATACCAGGCTGAAGACAGGAATGACTTACTTGATAATAGCCGAACAGGCTAATAGAGCCAAGTCGGTTAACTAGGACAAATTGAGGCTAGGCCGACGTTAAGGATATATGAAAAGGGTTAAACCTCCAAATGGAAGACTAGCAAGAAGAAGTGCTTTAAATGCTTAAGCTTCGAACACATGGCTGCTGAGTGTTCGAACCGATTTATCATGGTGCTTTAAGGAGATGTAGTAGATAGCACCAACAAGAGTAAGGTTGAGGAGGAGAAGGATGTTCAAGAGGCAAAAGCCGAAGAGGAAGAGGAAACCTATGTCTATGCCGACCAGAGAGAAGTGATGACCATAATCCTAATGCAAGTATTGAGTTCCCTACTAAACTCCATGAAAAATTAGAGGGAAAATTTGTTCCATACTAAATGCACCATAAAGAGATAGTTGTGCACTATTATAGTGGATTGGGGAAGTTGTACTAATGTCATTACATCATCTTCTTTGCAATGGTTGGGACTGTCGACCTTAAAACATCCCCGACCTTACAAATTATATTAGCTTTATGGTAAGGGTGTTTTGCCCGTAACTAAACAAGTGATCATACTGTTCAGTGTTAGGATTATGTATAAGGACGAAGTAGTTTGCAATGTCATCCCCATGGAGCTTCACACTTACTATTTAGATGACCTTGGTTGTTCGACCTACGTGTTACTCATGATGGGTATAAAAACACCTATGCCCTTGTTAAGGAAGGAAGGAAGATTGTGTTATAACCTATGACCCTATCCTAAGTAAATGAAATCCACAATCAACTCACTCGAGCTAATAAAAAGAAAGCCTTGGTGATGAGCTGAAGGGAGCTCCAAGTTATTGAAAGAGCCGAAGAGCCTATTTTCCTATTAATTAGAAGATTATTGGAGATGAGAAATTTAGAAGATATTCCTGATGAAATCAGAAGCTTGCTAAATGAGTTTTTCAACTTGTTTCTTGAAGAACTGCCTAAAGGATTGTCTCTGATCTAAGGCATCGAGCACTGTATTAATCTATAGCTAGGCACCGCTTTTCCAAATCAACCTACATATAAAATGAACCTTAAGTAGGCTACCGAGCTGAAGAGATAGGTGGATGAACTCATAAAGCAAGGGTATGTGAGGGAGAGCATGAGCCCTTGCATAGTGCCAGCTTTACTCATTCTAAAGAAAGATGGTTTGTAGTACATGTGCATCGATAACCAAGCAATCAACCGAATTACTGTCAAGTACAAATATTGGATACCGAAGCTCGTTGACATGTTAGATAAGCTTCATGATACAAAAATATTCTCGAAGATTGATCTACAAAGTAGCTACCACCAAATTTGCATGAGACCAAGTGATAAGTGGAAGACTACCTTCAAGACTAGGCATGGTTTCTATGAATAGATGGTGATGTCCTTCGGACTTACTAATGCACCCAGCACATTCATGAGGTTAATGAACCATGTGATGTGCCCCCTGATTAGAAGATGTTTGGTCATGTACTTTGATGACATATTGGTATAAAATATCGACCTAAACAACCATGTTTAACATCTCCAAGCAGTATTTGACATTTTATAAACCTAGAAGTTATATGGAAATTTGAAGAAGTGTATGTTTTGCTAAGATGAGGTGATTTTTCTTAGGTTTATTGTGTTAGGGGAAGAAATCTGAGTAGATGAAGGAAAGATCTAAGCTATTCTAGAATAGCCTACACCGAAAAGTGTCACTGAAGTTTGAAGTTTCTATGGTCTAGCTTTTTTCTATAGGCGATTTATTAAGGACTTCACTACAATCACCGCCCCCTTGACCAAGCTAACAAAGAAGGGAAATGGATTCCAATGGAACGATTAAGCTAAATAGAGCTTCAGGTATATGAAGGAAAAGCTTACTTTAGCGCCTATCTTGTCACTACCAAACTTTCACATGTCCTTTGAGTTAAAATGTGATGCTTCAAGAGTTGGAATTAGAGCCATCCTAATGTAGGAGCAATGACCCATCGCCTACCACAGTAAGAAGCTTTATGGTCCTAACCTAAACTATTCTGTATACGAGAAAGAGTTATAATATCTCTATTGAGCCCTCAATGTTTAGCAATACTATCTCTACCCTAAGAGTTTATTATTTACACTGACCATAAATCCTTGAAGCATCTTGGAAGCTAGAATAAAGTCTTCAAAAGACAAGCCAAGTGGTTGGAGTTTGTGGAAGGATTTTCCTATGTGGTTTAGCACAAAAAGGGAAGCACAAATGTAGCTACCAATGCTTTGTCACAATGGCAAACCTTGCTAACCACTTTACAAACAAAATTATCGAGATTATCACTTATCACTAAGCAAAATGCTAATGATGCTCACTTCGGTCCCATTGTTGAACAGTACCAAGAAGGAGTAGTAGTTAGGGCATATTATCTTAAGGATGGTTATCTATTCAAGGACCGAAGGCAATGTATGCTAAATTGTTCCATACATGAGCTGTTGGTCAAGGAAGCTCATAGCAAAGGTTTTTCTAGTCATTTTAGGGAGACCAAGACAACCAACTAGTAGAAGGAAAACTTTTACTGGCCGAGCTTAGCCAAGGATGTCCATAATGTAGTTGGGAGTTGTGAGGTATGCAAACGAGATAAGGGGAAGAGAGAACCCCTAGAGAACACATGCCCTTACTAACGCCAACCTCAACATGGGCTTTGTCCTAAGGTTGCCTCAACATCCAAAGGAAAAGATTCCATATTTGTTGTAGTGGACCACTTCAGCAAAATAGCACACTTCATTCCATGCCATCAAACTAACAATGCTTTATACATTGTTGATGTATTTTTGCAGGATGTTGTCCGACTACATAGAGTGCTAAAGACTATTGTTTCAAATTGGGATAAGAAATTTTTGAACTATATTTAGAAGACCCTTTGGAGAAGACTTGGAATGAAAATTGTGTTCAACTCCAATAGCCACCTTCAGACTGATGGCTAAACTAAAGTAGTGAATAGGATACTAAGCAATCTACTCAAAGCTGATGTAGGAAAGAACTTGAAGGGTTTAGATCCGTGCCTACTAGTTGTGGAGTTTACATACAATTAGATTATCTACAGCACCATTGGGAAGACTCCATTTGAGGTCATCTATGGCCTTAATCCAACCATTCCCTTAAACATGATTAGCACCCCAGCAGCTATTGAAGAGAGTCATACATATAAAGTAACCCTAGTGGACGAATATATAAACCCCTACTTACTTGTATGCAAATAATCAATCATCAATATTTGAATATTATTCAAGTTTCCCTTAAACAACCTTAGTGTTCTCATTATCCTTCAACTCTTATCTATTCCCTTTAGCAAGGAGTAGTGGCGAGTGACCCTTCAGTTTAAATCGGTGTATCATATCCGGCGGATTGTAGGCCAAGTAGGATCAAGTGATATGTCATATCCATTCAGTAACAGCCTAGACTTTGCTAGTTTTTTCTTTTACTTGCTTTCAATTTGTTTCTTTGTGATGCTTCTCCGTGTCTCCCATACTAGAGACACATCAGGGTCTCTATCAAATATGATGCTAACTAGCACTCCATCAAGGCATACTATCTCTCTAGTGTACAATCTAACCAGCCCTTGCAAGGAATAAGTCATGTTGATAGGGAGAAAGTAGGCGGACTTAGTAAGTCAATCCATGAGTGCTATATGGCAAATCCAGCTACTATCTAGGGTAACCCACTTACAAAGTTCATAGTAATTTGATCCTATTTCTACTCTAGGATTAATAATAGCTATAACAATCCTCTAGGTCTCTAATGCTCAGCATTCACTCTTTGGCATCCCTTACACATAAGCATAAAGTCTGCTACTTCCTTTTTTATGCCATTCCACCAAAAGCTCTTCTTGAGGTCTTTATACATTTTGGTTCCTCCAAGATGTATTGTATAAGCAAAGTAATGAACCTCATTGAGGATTTCCTTTCAAAATTCTACATCATTTAAGATACATAACCTCCCTTTCATTCGAACCACTCCATGCTCATTGATCTCAAATTCCATATACTTCACTTAGATTCTTTCCTATCTCACTTATACAAAAGCTAGATTATTTTATTGTACCTCTCGTATCCTTTCCACCAAGGCTAGTTCAACAACTATGTTTGACAATTTCATGTCAATTTCATGCCAAACAAATTCCACATTAAGCTTTTCAAACTCTTTGATTGGTTCTTATTGGTCTGTCAGGAGAGAAACCACTTATAAATAATTCTTGTGACTAAGAGCATCCACAACTATGTTCACTTTAATGAGGCAACAGTCAATGCTAACACCATAGTCCTTGATTAATTTGAGCTAGTGTCTTTGTCTCATATTCAACTCCTTCTACGTAAAAGATACCTAACACTCTTGTGATCAATATATATTTCACATCTCTAACTATATAAATAGTGCCTCTAAATCTTCAAGGCAAAGACTATTGCTACCAACTTTATGTCATGTGTGAGATAATTCTACTCGTAAGGTCTTAACTAGCTTGAAGCATATGCTATGACCTTCTTACTTTACATCAACACATAACTAAGTCCATTTCTTGATGCATCGCTTTGTACAATAAATGGCTCATTGGTGTTTGACAACACTAGGATTGGTGTTGACACTAACCTTCACTTTAACTCCTAAAAACTCTATTCCTTCTTGTCAGTTCACTTATACTTTACATTCTTTTGAGTCGATTAAGTGAGTAGTCTAGCTATAGTGGAGAAATCCCTAACAAACTTCCTGTATTCCCTACTAATCCAAAGAAGCTTTGTACTTAAGTAACTATCTTTAGTCTCTTCCCAATCAACTATAGCATTGATTTTCTTAGGGTTAACTACTATCACATCACTTGATACTACATATCCAAGTAAAGAGATTGTCATGCCCTGAAGCGGCAGAGTCGTAACAGCCCCGCCGTATAAACCATCCTAAAATAGAAGTTGGCCTTACAACCGCTATCTTAAACTTGATTTACACAAGGCGTCCATGACTAACCCGCTTTGAAGTAAACAGTTTGTGATTTAAGTAAAGCATTTACCTAAGAAAGTGAGGAAATATATATATATATATATATATACACTATAATTCAGTTATTGCAATTAAAGTTTACAATATTTCCCTATAATATATTTCCTAGTTATTACATCATTTGGAAATGAAAAATAATTCTAAAATAAAAACTTAGACCTTAAAAATATGTATTTATTCTTCAATATTTTTCCTCACTCCCTAGGATCCAGCAGTTGCTAGCTTCAGAGTAGTTGTTTGCCGCTTCTTAGCCAGTACTTGCACAACGTCTATGGGGATATGAGCAACCATAGCTTAGTAAGTTAGAATGGAAGACTTAAAACTATACCATAAACATAACAAGGTTTTTAATCAGCTTATTAGGCGCAATGTATATGCAAGCAAATGCCATTGTACGACGTTGTCCGGCCTGCGTAAGATTAGAGAAATTGTGCCCGCTCTAATCCGGGTTGAGGAGTTGCCATTAATGCAACAGCTCACGACTAAACCCAGGCTTGTGCAATTGAGACCTTGCTCCTCCCGTGACTACCTTTGAACCACTAACTTCACCCTTGCCGCGACCTCCTCACCTGTTACTTAGTTCTACTGAGGATGAAGAAGGGACCATTACGCAATCCTGCGCTATCCCTTTCAAAGGGGTCGGTATTTGGCCGAAGAGTCCTAAGTTCCCCTAATAGGTTGCCATGCATGTTCAATTATGATTACTAGTCGTATATTTGATTAAGTCCAGTTTAGGGTGATCAATCATTTCATACAAATCATACATTACATGCCGAGCAACAAACAGAATCATAGCATCACCCATAATCAAGCACATACATACATTCAACTATCTAACAAGTACAACCAAGCATAATCTTAAGCCTCCAAATACAACATCGTATTAATCCCAACTTACCTCGACTCCTCGCTCACTCACTCGAGATTCAACTTGCTCAGGCCATCCTCAATCATTCCTATAACACAAACGTGGTTTCAGTTTTTCATATAACTATTATAGGTTCGTTTTATCTTATAATGCTTATTGTTATGTTTTGTTTAGTTTAAGGCTTAATATACCAAATTATCTAGGTTTTAAGCCTTTTACAATATTCTAGGTTTGGGGTTAGGTTCGGGTTCGGTTTCCGCATCGATTCCTAAATTATGTTCTAATTTGATTTCTAAGTATTGTTTTATACTCGAACCCTAGAAATTCGTTTCAACTCATAATGTGAAATTAATTACATTACTTCCCGATCTCCTAAATACCATCATTACCCCAAGTTAGTATTTTATTTCACCCGGTACACTTACATCCGTATTAGTGTAACGAATTCACTCCTGATGTGAGAAATTTTTACATTTTTCATCTAATTCAATAAATTTAAGTTTCCTATTAGATTTATTGTACATTTTTATTATTATCATAATATCAATTTTTATTATAATATTTTCTATTTATTATATTTCCAATAATTACATATTATGTATTATTATCTATTATGTATATTATATACTTCTAATATTTTGTATCACTCTAATTATCATCTCTAAACATCAATTATCATTTCAAAATGTCTAAATTCCTCTTAAATCAGATTTTACATCTAATTACCCTAATTTACAAAATTAACTTAAAATGTACTATTTTCCCATATTACTTATTTACTACATAATTAACATAATAATTACATCTAACACCCTAAATGCTACAAGTATCATACTCCATCAGATTTCAACATCCTAAAACATATAATTATTCACTAAATCAGTAATTAATCATTTAATTACTTAATTAACCCTAAATTACCCATTTTATGCCTCATTTTAGGGCCTAAAAATTATCTAAAATTTTTGAAAATTAATTTTTGAAAACGAGCTTCATAACACTGTTCTATATCATCTAAGTAGTCTACACAAAAACTTTGGGTTCAAAACTACACTCTTAAGGTCATTTATTTCTAAACCGAAACATGTTCAGTTTTGCATGATTTCTTAAGGACCCTATATCACGAGACATATTTTCATCAAAATAATATTTTTCCTAAAAACTACATAAAAAATGTTCTAGAATAACAAAATTCATAATTTTCTAAGAATATTTACTATTTTTAACAAAATTACATAAAATCGAGCTAAAAATCGAACTCGCCGATCTAGGTGGCTCCGGCCACCGTCGACCGCCGTGGCCATGTTGGCCGGTCTGGGCACTGCCATCACCGTGTGGTGGTGATGGCCGTCTACTCTCAGCTACTCGTCTAGTATGGGTTCTCTTTAAAGGCCCTAATTACACAATTTTTCCTATTTTTTTTAACTCGAATTTTTCTCTCAATTTTCGCCTCTCCCTAATTTTTTTTTTATTTCTAACTGTCCAAATGAGCTTCTAAATTTTTCTTGCTATTTATATAGTTTTTGGATAATTATTGTGCATTAAATTGGATAAGACAATTGCCTTATCCCTTAATTTTTGGCTTTTGTGTTGTCTTAATTTAATTGGCCGAATTTTTTCTTATTTTTCCCAATTGCCACGACCCAATTCTAAATCATTCTTGATTTTTCCTGATTTTTATTGATTTTTGCTTAATTAATTATGAATTTTCTTTAAGTATTTAGTATTATTTTCACACATTTCGCATATTTGATGTAATTACGCATATTTATACCTACATGTAAATTCATATATAGTATAAATAAATATTCCTAAATATTATTTAGGTTATTTTATAATTTTTAGTATACATATAATTCATCTCTAGCGATTCGTTAATTATCGAAATGCATTTTATGCATTTTCGATAAATGAAGAGTTATATATTTAAAATTGGGAATTTTTATAGTCTTTTATTTTATTGCTTATTTTCTTAAATTCAAATTTACGAAATCATTTTTATTAATATTTCTAACTTTACTTTATAATTTAGATTCGATCGAGTCTTTCAACTGATCGAAACCGCAAATGATTAGTTATGGGGCTTATAAAGATCTCTTTCAACCAAAAGTTACACTTGGATAGTTTAGCATAAAGCTTATGTTCTTTTAAAATTCACATATTATTTTCAAATGCTCTTTATGCTATTCAGGTGAAGAAGAGTACACATGGATATAATTAATGAAAACAATCATTTACTTATCAAGTAAAACTCAAAACATACGATTCATCAAATCTACAAACACAACTGGTGCATTTGTCAGTCCGAATGGCATCGCTAGGAACTCGTAGTGGCCATACCTTATTCTAAATGCTATCTTAAGAACATCTTCAAGGTTGATTCTAAATTGGTGCTATCCTAATCTCAAATCAATGTGAAAGAGGATAGTAGCATCTCTCACCTATTAACTATGCACTTCTATTGTACCATGTATGGGTAGGATATGCTCTTAATGTCTATGTCCCCTTTTGGTGTTTCACTTCCTTCTTTTTCTAAAGTAAGATTCATCTCCAAAACTCAATTGTGACTGCTATAGGTTTTAGTCTCTATTATACTTTCCTTAACATTTTTCACTAGTATGCATTATCTTATTACCATCATTGACATTATTATTAGTGTTACTTCTAGCATTTTACATTGTCTTAGCAAGTTCATGAGACTTATTTGGTAAGGGTATTCATATAGCAAATATGAAAGATCTTAGGGTGATAAATAGAAGTAGATAGATGTATGTAACCCTATAGTCTAAGACTTTTATTTATTATTTTATTCCTTCTACTCAGATTCTACTCCATCTCACCATTTGGTAGATCAGTCCTATCTCGGATAACCTAAGGTTGTGATACTACTTCTATAACACTCTAAAAGAGAGCATAGTAGAATTGCCTAAAATCTTCGTATGGCATATATACCCATGATATAAAGACTATCTTGTAAGTTAGAAGTCGCATGACTCTAAGTTTTTAATTGTACATACTTTTGTTTAATATAAAATATCCATGGGTGACCAATAATGCACAGTCCACCAAAACCATAGAGAGTCAAAATCACCTACCAAATAATAAGAAAAGGTATCTACATTCCAACGATCACAAAGCTACTAGACACTTTAAGAGATTAATTCAACTATCCTCTTGCTTTTGTAAACCCATCCTCTTACTTCATAGCTAGGAAGAGCACTCTACAATTGAATCCTAGCTTGATCCCACCTCAGTATAACTGGCAAAATAAACTATTAAGGGGTAAGCTACATCCAGCTAAGGAGCAATCCCTCCTATTATACAATCAAGCAATGACAACAAAGTCATTTATCAAATATATGCATCTATGTACAAGCATATGCAATGTAAACAATGTATATTGTCGACCAGTAACTACATAGAACATTGTTTTATGCCCACTATTGCCTAGATTGGGAAGTAATTAAGCATGTGAAGACCCAAGTATTAGCACTTGATTCCAATCCAAGGTACATGATCCTTTAATTCTTGTACTCGTGGTCCATCTTAGGTGTGGTTGTGACAAAAACTTGATATGCTAAACCTAACTCTACTTTTTCTATGAAAAGCATATTTTTATTAGCAAATGCACTAAGTCATGTATGTAGGAATAAAGCTTGTGAGAAGCAGGTTGAACCCATAAGGAATGCTCACTAACTTTTCATATTATTATTTCTGTCTAAATCCAGGTGAATAAAATCAGGGGTTTAGAAAATAATTAAATCTTATAATCTAATCCAAAAAAAAAAAAAACAATTTAATTGATATATTTAATATCTTCAAAGTATTTAGTTGTAATTAGATAATTAGAAAACCAGTTGATATTAACATAGAGTCTTTAATAGGTTTAGTTTTAAAGTAGTTAAGCTCTAGGTAAAATCCCATCATACAAGGTGAATAAATACCTAAGATTAACTAATTCATTCTTTCTATTGCTAGACAAGTGATAAATTAAATTAATCATTTATAGTTCCTAAACTTTAATTGAATGAAAGTGTATATAGCTATATCTTTTTTTAATCCAAATTATCCAGTTCACAATAACTAATTAGAAAAGGTCTTACAATACATATTCCAATAAAGTCAAAATATATGTTTTAGTGATTAGGGAATCAAAGACTTCATTAACTGATAATCTAATAATCTAATTAACAATATCTATTCAGCATACAAAAGAAACAATAGAGAAAACACTATATAAATCATGAATATATTAAAAAAACAAAAAACAAAAATAACCTATAAGGAGTTCTAATCTCTAATTTAAGATCAATTATCGCTTGCTGTTACTCTTAATGTTAGATTTTGAAAACTACTCTAAAAGTTGTTTTTAAAACCTAACTTGAATTGAATGAAAGAAATAAGAAGGAATTATGATCATGAAGGTATTTTTCTAATTGTGTTTACTAGGCCTTTTACAAAAGTACAAGTTTAAGGCAACTTTTAGGACTTTAAATCGTTCAAAAAAATAAGAAGATTCGCTAAGATTAGCATGTTTACATCCTAGATCATAGCCGTGATCTTATTCATTATCTTTCTCTATTTCAAAAATTGTAAATAATTGAAATAGAAGGTTCATACCTAAGAACATGGTTGTGTTCTCATAAGTGGTTCTCTCTTACCATTAATTCTTCCTTATTGTCTTACTCTTTTGCTCGTGATTATTGTTCATAGTCATTATTCATGGGTATGATTCGTTCCAAGGCTTTAAAACTTATAAAAATCGTCTTCAAATCATCAAAAACTTTGACTAAAATTTTCGATATCTTCAAGTGAATCAAATAAATTTTGAAATCAAAATATAAAAAACTTAAGCATTGAATTTAGCATAAACATTTAGAAAATCTTATAAAAGTATTATAAATGAACCATAAAACATGTACATCTATCACCACACTTAAACATTTGCTTATCCTCAAGCAACTCAATCAATACTTATCAAAGATTGATACAAAAGAATCAGGATAAGAAATATTAACTCAACCTATTACTATTTAGGATACTGAAGAAAAATCACATTTAACCCAAAGTGCATTAAGGATCAAATCCTCATAAGTCCATGCAACCTTATAAAGCTTCACTGGACACTTTTAGCAACTTGCATAGTCTCTTCCTAGTTACTTTCTTAATGTATAGGAAACATAAATATCATAATTCAACAACTAATCCATGTAAATCAAAGTTTACCTACACTTTTTAGCCAAGAATTCATCCTTTAATTAATTCCTTTTCATGTGACTATGTAAAAACCATACACGATCCCTTATACTGAGCTAGTATGTATACAAGTCTCACCCCAATCTCAATCAAGATCAAACACATTTTGTATTTACTCATCTTTTGATCATTCCCCTAGTATATATTTTCGTAGGAAAGCTTTTCAATTCAATTCAATTGCTTTATTTAATCATGAATAGTTTGATTAACACTCATCTTAGCAATGGGATTCAAACCTTGCTCTTCTGATGAACAAACGCCATTCCTTACCAACACAGTCCTTATGTTGGTAGTAAGAGTCAAACCTTGCTCTTCTAACAGATCAAGGCCAATCATTACCAACTTAGTCAACTTGTATATTCTATTTTTTTTTTTTTTTTTTGCCTTTAACTATTTTGATTTTTCAAGGAATTCATAGAATACAAGTTTCATCTACTTGTTTGCTCAAGATTATAGAACTCTAAAGACCAAAAAAGGAAAAGCATATATTCAAATATACTAATGCTCAACTAACAATATTATTATTTTATTTACACCACAAAATTCCAAGCTAAATAGTATGTAACTTTGCTCCACATAGATTCCATTATTCAATTTTAATAACATGTAAAATATGCAATCGTGATTAAGAAAATTTCATAAAAGAGCTATTTATGCATCGTTCTACTAAAGAAGATTAGGATACAAACTAAAAGAAAAATTGGGTAAAATTGGGTTAAATAAAATGCACTCGATTTCCTAGTTGGAAATAAGTAATATACATACACACCATACCCCTGTCTAGTCAATTCACCTCAAATGCTTTTATAGAAATTTTTTTCAATGTCATTTATATTCCTCCCCTACACTCATCTTGTACATTATCCTTAATGTACAAATAATCAAGCTCAAAATTAATAAGGTAAAAACAAAAGAATCATAAAGGAACTAAGACTTCCTTGATTTACTCTAACACTAAATTCTAAACAGCCATTGAAGTTGGTTGATTCCATCATACATTTTAAGTCCCGAAGCCTTATAAAACAAAAATAAAGAAAAATGAAGAAAACATAAAATGTATCAAAGGAAACTAAAATTTAAAACCATTCTTAAACTACTCCTAAACTATCCTAAGCTGCTCCACCTGCAAATAAGACAAGTTTAAAATAAAGTAGCATAAAATTAGTAGGAATTGTAGCTTATAGCAAATCAAATTGTGAAAACACATCCAACTAATTCTTTTTATCTCTCTCTTTTGATCTCTTAGCATGCTCTCAGAAGAGAAAAAACATAGTCTCATACATATAGGGACATTTCCCCATACTTAAATTATAGTATTATGTAATAAACTCTATACGTGTAAAGGATTAACATGAAAACTTCAACATAGTATCAATGAAGTACAATTAGAAACCAATCAAATTCAGTCAAGCAAAAAATTAAAATAGATAATTAATTAGTTTCTAATTCATAATCCTAAAGTGTTGAAACAACCGAATCATCTTATGTCAAGGCCCAAATAAATTTTGACTTAAAAATCTTCACCTTGAAAAAAGACATGAGAGAACACTCATAGAGTACAAAATTCAAAAAAATTCTAAGACTATGAAAACACATGCAAATATGCTGTGCTAAGTTTAAATATTCTTTGTCCCAAAAAACAACTATATTCTTGTGTTTGTGTATGCAATTAAAAAATCAAATAGAGAATAGATTCACTTGCAATCAAAACATAAATGAAGGAATAAATCAAGTGGAAAACACTATGTGGAAGAAAAACATTTAATCCATAGTTAGGTTTATGTTCTGGCTCACAATTATATAAGTTTTAGTGCTCTACATTACTAGCAAAAGTAAGGTAAGGCAGGGGTAGGAATACTTATTCAGCTATCATCTACGAATCCTAGTAATCCTTAGTAGTGTCGACATCCAAGTCTAAGTTACTTGAATGGTATAATTATAGTAAGTAATAGGTATATACTCAACAAAGTTTTTAGCTTAGCTCGTTATAAGACTCAATTTTTCCTTGTTTTGTACGTTGGTCATAAATTTTTCATTTTAAGTCTGATTTCCATGTTTGTACCATCAATTTCCAACATTTTCGAGTGTTTTATCATATGGTGGAGTCTATTTTGTGAGAATGGACTCACAAAAATTCGGTTTAGGCCATTTAAGTTCATTGGTCAAAGGCTTGTTTTTTTATTGTTTAGAGTTTAGGGCTTGTTTTGGGCTTTTAGTTAAAATTTGGGTATTAGGCCTTGTAATTAGGCTCTTGAGCTTTTATTTAAGTGATTTTATGAATAATTTTCAAAAGATATCCTAAAAATTTTAGTTGGGCCTTAAGTTTATCTCTACAGGCTTAAATAGGTCCTTTTTGCTAGTTTTTATTCCAATTAACATATTAGGCTTAATAAGCCTCTAATATATCCCTTGAAAGTTAATGTAAGCTACTAGTCAAATTTGATTCATTGAGCTATTGGCTTTATTTTAGGCCTTTTCAATGGGTCTTTGGTCAAATTCACTTCTTATGGCTCTAAACACAATTCTATTTATTATTTTAGGCCAATATCCACTACAAGCCCACTAAAGATTACATTTTTGGCTTAATTCTAGATTTGATCCTTAAGGTTTATTAGGCTCCTAATTACATTGCTATGATCCAAATCACTATTTAAGTCCATTTAAGCTTCTAAGTTATCATTAGCCTATTAGCCTTCATTAGATAAGGCTTAAATCCTAATTATCACTAACTAATGTTATCATTAAGCTATTAAATAAAAACTTATAAATAGGAATTAGAATACCAGACCTCTGACCCAAGTTAGAGCTCCAGGACTTGAGAGTATGGCCAAGCAAGTTCTTTTGTACCAACTTGTGCTTAATGAGTCTCAACTACTTTAATCTACTAATCTATTGCCTTGTTCAAGCCAAACCCCTCCATAGTTATCAATGTCTCTGATTACTAACTTAATACACACTCGAACAAAAGTTCGACCCACTTGATCACTCGTTTACCCTACTTGAACATGAATTGCTTTGAGTATATTTGAGCTGAACTCACCTTAAAAGAACCTCCAGTCCTACTCGACAGTCACTAGCTTAACCATACAGTTTGTTCATTTTAGCCAGAAATTCACCCACTAACCACTAGCCACATATCTAAGCAATCATATGATAGAATCCCCCATACAACAAAAATGCTTTTCTTGATTTTCTCTTTACACACTTTCCCATTGTTTCTATACTATTTATTTAATACTTTACCCTTTTTAGTCATTTCCATTTATAGTTGTTGCCCTAATATTTTAGGTATAAACACCCATTATAAATGTAGCCGTATCATCATCAGATATTGAATATACTATATTATCTCTTTCATAAGCATTCCTGTTTGCTTACTTCACTTTTATCCTAACCCTTAAGCAAGACTAGATAGCGAGTACCCTCATCAAACCAACTCATGCGTCATATCGAGTTGAGTCGTGAGTCTTCGATAATTCTAAGGTGTGTCACATCCTTGGAGTGTATCGTGGCTTTGCCTGTTTGTTTCTTTGTTATCGAGCAATTCCAGCCCTGTTTTCAAGCTTTCTATAAGTTTAGACCCACTCCTTACCACTGGTCTTGTTAGTCCTTAGTGCAAATCATATCATCTCGGTATCTAAGCAAAGGTTCATTTGGGTAAGTTATGTTAGAGCTTTTTTGTGACTAGTGTTTGTTGGGGGAGTGTATTATAGTTATGTAAAGGTTAGCTATGAGTATTTAAGTAAAGAGGAAGGCATAGTAGTTTACTGTCATTGTATACTCTATTTTACCTTGTTTCGAATATACAAAAACAATGCAAGTTTCAACTAGATTTGTTATTCTTTAGAAGCAGTTGCTATAGTGATAGTTAGCTTAAACTTTCGTGTAGAAAAGAGTATGTGTAAGTTGTTTAGCTTAAGAGGATAATGTTTGTTGTTTTGTGGAATTTGAGTTTTTTTATTGAGTTTTGTCAAGAGTATGACAGATCCAAGTGTCAACGTTGGTATTAGAGATGACAATGGCGATGTTGTCCACCATGGATGATAACTTCATAACACCCCTAGAAGTATAGATGAGTGAAACGATGAGACCATTTAGAATACTCCCCAAGCCACCCAACTTGCGAGAAGATAGATTCCAATTCAACAAGATTGAAGTAGAGGAGTAAGAGGACATACGTAGAGAAGAATTGACTTAAGTGAAATGGATGAAGAAGGTGAAGAAGAGTACATTGAGGAAGATGAGTAAGCTCGAGCACACTGAGTTGCCAACTATGTGAAGCTTTAAATTCTGAGCTTTAAATTCTGAGCTTTAATGGTTCTACGAATGCAAAGGACTATTTATATTGGGAGGAGAAGGTTGAATGTGTTTTTAATTATTACCAATATGTGGACCACGAGAAAGTGAGGATTGTTGCTATAAAGTTCTTAAGTTATGCTACGATGTGGTGGAAAAACTTCCAAATTATAAGGAGACGAGAAGGATATAGGGAAGTAAATACTTAGCCCTACATGAAAATGATACTTAGAAATAGATTCATGTCAAATAATTATTTGCAATATACTTTTGCTCGACTTCAAGAGTTGAGACAAAGAAGTCAAACTATTAATGAATATATTCAAGAGTTTCAAATAGTTATGCCGAACAATACCTAGATTTCTTATTAGATTGAGAAGCAACTCCGAGATGTCATAGAGCTTCAACAGTCTACTACATTAAATGAAGCTATAAAAATAGCCTAAGGAGTAGAAAGACAAATAAGGATTAGGCCAAGCTGACCTTTGATGTGTTAACCCGTACTACCAAACCGACCTGCTCAAGAAAGTGCTGAGCTAAGTAAGAGAGTAGATGTTAGAGCTGAATAGAAGAGTTGATCAACTGAAGGTAAGGTGCCATCGAGAACTTATGAAAATGGATAAGGATCTAGAAGGAAGATGAGCCAAATCAAGTGCTTTCAATGCTAGGGATTTGGTTACATGGCCACTTAATGTCCAAGCAGGCGAACTATGATTATGAAAGGAGATGTTCTAAAACTTAATGTAGAAAGTATTAATGAAGAACCTAAGGTAGAGGTTGTTGCCGAAAAAGATACTACCTAAGAGGATGAGCTTGTTGAAGAGGATGTGTTTGCTAAATATCTAAATAAACTAACTTTGGTTGTCAAATGTATGATGAGTATAGAACCTTCTACCAAGGAGGAGTAGAAAGAGAATCCATTCCACATTACATGCAAGGTGAATGAGCAAGTATGTACACTCATAGTAGATAGTGGAAGTTGCACTAACAAGTTGCACTAACGTTATGTCTTTTGACTTGGTTAAAAAGCTCAAATTGCCAATTATCTCACATTCAAAGCAATATGAACTACATTAGCTAAATAAGAAGGGAGCACTACATGTCACTTAGCAAGTGATACCTTTCAATCTCTATTGGAAATTATTCTGATGAAATTCTTTGTGATGTGTTGCCTATGCATGCTTCTCATGTGTTGCTTGGCAGACCTTGGCTTTTTAATTGGAGGGTTAATCATGATAGATTCAGGAACACATATATGCTTGAGAAAGATGGTTGGAAAATTACCCTAAACCCTGTAACCCTAAGCCAAGTGAATAGATTGTAAGCTAAATTAGCTCAAGGAACCAAGAAGGCTTTGGTTTTGAGTCAAGTCAAGCTGAGCTTCAAGAAGCAATTCAAGCTGACTCACTGACCTTACTATTGGTTAGACAACTATAGAGTTGAAGGAGAAAGTTGATCTACCCCTAGAGATTAAGGAGCTATTGGATGAATATGCAAACATGTTTCTAGAACAGCTGCTAGAAGGGTTAACCCCTTTATGAGGCATAAAGCATTACATAGACTTGATACCCAGCACTACCCCACCACAAGCCAGCTTATCGAATGAATCCAGACCAAGCTGTAAAGCTCTAGAGACAAGTCAACAAACTATTAGAGAAGGGACATGTAAGAGAAAGTCTTAGCCCATGTGTTATGCCTACATTGCTTGTGCTGAAGAAAGATGGCACTTAGTGTATGTGTATGGATAGTAAAGCTATTAATAAGATTACAATCAAGTATAGATACCCTATTTTAAGGCTAGACAACCTGCTAGACGAATTAAGTGGTACGATAGTGTTTAATAAGATTGACCTAGAGTTAGGGTACCACTAGATTTGAATGAGATGAGGAGATGAATGGAAAATTGCTTTTAAGACCCAACATGGCCTATATAAGTGGATGATAATGCCTTTAAGGTTATCAAATGCCCTAAGCACTTGTATGTAATTGATGAACAATGTCTTAAGAGATTTGATTGGAGGATGTGTTGTAGTCCACTTTGACAATATCCTTATCTATAGTACCAACTTGACAAGTCATGTTAATCATCTCTAAGTTGTTTTCAATGTCCTTCGAATAGAGAGATTGTTCGAAAATGTGAAGAAGTGCTATTTCTATTAGGAAGAGATGATCTTCCTAGGCTACATGGTTAGTGGAGGAGGTTTAAGAGTCAATGAAGAGAAAGTTCGAGCCATTGTTAAGTGTCGATTCCAACTTCATGTGTGGAGGTAAGGTTGACCTTACCCCAATCTTAGCTCTATTAGACTTTAATAAGGTGTTTGAGTTTGAATGCAATGCGTTAGGTGTCAACATCGAAGTTGTACTAATGTAAGAAGGCTGACCTATTGCTTATCATAATGAAAAGCTCCAAGGAGCACAACTGAACTATTCTATGTATGGTAAAGAGCTCTTGGAATAAATCAGAGCTCTTGGCATGTGGCAACATTATCTTCTACCAAAGGGATTTGTCATCTACACAGATCATGAGTCCTTGAGATATTTGTAAAGCCAATCAAAGCTTTCCAAAGTCCAAGCTCGATGGATTGAATTTCTAAAAGAATTTAATTTCATCATCAAATATAAGCAAGGCAAGAATAATGTAGTTGCCAATGCTATGTTAAGAAGACATGTTCTTCTCACTAAGTTGCAAACTAGACTATTAAGGCTTACAAGCATTAAAGAACAGTATCAACATGATTCTCACTTTGGTCTAATATATAGGTACTATGAAGAGGTCAGAATAGTAGATGAATACCATGTAGAAAATGGTTATCTATTCTAAGGTAGCAAATTGTATGTGTTAACCTATTTAGTTGGGCAACTGCTGGTGAGAGAATCCCATAATAAAGGACTCTTTAGACACTTTAGAGAATGAAGGACGTATGAGCTACTGAATGATAAGTTCTTTTAACCTAAAATGAAACATGATATTCATCATATGATTAAAGGATGTGCCATATGTAAAAAAGCAAAAAGCTAAGCTAAACAAGGGAAGGCAATGCCTCTACTTATTCCAACCAAACCATGGGCTAACCTGAGTATGGATTTTGTTCTCAAATTACCCTAAACTACCCGAAGCAAAGACTCAATAATGGTTATCGTAGATGGGCTTAATAAGATGGCACACTTTATGCCTTACACCAAAGCTAACGGTGCTTCAACTATTGCTTCTTTGTTTTTGTAGGAAATTGTTTGCCTACTCAAAGTATTAAGGAATGTAGTGTCAAACCATAATCTAAAATTCCTAAGCCATCTAGTGTAATTTTTAGTATCAAATGGGAACAAGCTACTTTTAGTACTTCTTACCAACCTCAAACTGATGAACAAACAAAAGTTATCAATTGTACTCTAAGGTCATTACTCCAAGCTGCAATAGGAAAGAACTTAGCTAACTGAGATGTCTGCCTCCCTTTAATAGAGTTTGCTTACAATAGAACTGTACACGCTACCGCTAGACATACCTCATTTGAAGTGGTCTATAGTTTCAACCCCGAGCTACCCCTTGATTACACCTTAATGCCCTTGACTAAACAAGAAGATCCAAAAGCAAGAACTAAAGCTCAATCCCTCTAACAGATCTACTAACAAGTTACCCAACACATTAACCAAGCTGTTAGGAAGCTAAAAGAGAAAAACAAACGAAGGAAGACCAAACAGTTCCAATCCAATGACTAAGTATGGCTACATTTAAGTAAGGAAAGGTTTCAAAACAAGTGGAGAAACAAGCTATCTACTAGAGTTGAAGGATCATTTAAGATACTCTAGAAGATAAATGACAATGCATACCAATTAGGATTGCCAAAGGACTTCAAAGTGTCGAACATGTTTAATGTTACCGACCTCAACCCTTACCAACCTAAGGAAGAATTTAGTGAGGGCTAGCCAGATTTGATCCCAAATCCCAATCAACCCAGCAAGGATGATAGGAATCAAAGCACCAGACCTCTGACTTGAGTTCGAGCTTAAGGACTTGAGAGTATGGCTAAGCGAGTTCTTCTATGCCGACCTATGCTTGTGAGTCCAAACTGCTTTAATCTGCCAATCTATTGCCTTGTCTGAGTCAAACCCATACATACTTATCAATAGTCTTTAATTGCTGACCTAAGATATGCTCGGATAACAGTTCGGCCCACTCAATCACTCGTTCACCCGACTTGAATATGAACTACTCTGAGCATGTCTAAGCTAAACTCACCTCTAATGAACCCCTAGTCCCACCAAATACCTTTGCTCGACAGTTGCTAACCTAACCATACAATTTGTCTACTTTAACTAGAAATTCACCTACCTACTAACCACATGTCCAAATAATCATATGATAGAATCCCCCATACAATATAGATGCTTTTCTTGCTTTTCTCTTTATTCCCTTTCCCATTCTTTGTACACTATTTATTTAAGACTTTACCCTTTTTAGTCATTTCTATCTATAGTTGTTATCCTAATATTTCAGGTATAAATACCTAGTGTAAATGTAACCATATCATCAACAGATATTGAATATATTGTATTGTCTCTTTTATGAGCATTTCTCTTTGCTTACTTCACTCTTATCCCAAACCTTAAGCAAGACTAGGTGATAAGTACTCTCATTAGACAAACTTGTGTGTTATATTGAGTTAAGCTGTAAGTCCTTGATATTTCTAGGGTGCATCATATCCTTAGAGCGGACCATAGCTTTACTTATTTGTTTCTCTATTTTCAAGCATTTCTACCCTTGTTTTCAAGCTCTCTACATGCTTAGACCTACCCCTTATGATCGACCTTATCAATCCTTGGCATGGATCGTGTCAATTTCCCTTCATTAAGGTGGCAGTTTGGGTGATTTTAGGTGATCCTTCTGCTATTTTTTATACTACTCATCCTAAAACATTCATATATTAACTAAACTACATTTTAATCTATATTTAACTAAAGATTAACAATAAAATGTCAAAATCAAGTGCAAAATGGCCTATACATGATTCGTCTTAGCAAGGATTATGGGGCTTCAAGGTGTTTTTCTACTATTTAGTTAAGTATCTACATGCTCCCGCTCTTAAACTTCAAGATTTTGCAAAATCTTAGTATTACTCTATGTAATCTCTATATAATTTACATATTACCACAAAAATATAGAATTAGCATGTTTATGAATCTTGTCTAACTTTTATATAAGTAAATATGTTGACATTTATTAAGGAAATATAGTAGAAATGTAAGTTACCTAACCTTAGAAGTTCAAATGGCAAGTTAGCGCACTCTTCCCTTTGTTTCCAAGTTTGGCCGAAACAAATGGCTCTAAGGGGAAGGGGGCACAAGTTAGGTTACAAGGGAAGAGGGAAAGGAAGGGATGGTAGGTGTGGTGGTTAGCAACATGGAGGTGATGGCCAGCGGTAAGGAGCTTAGGTGATGGCAGTACGGCACAAGATGGAAGAGAAAGGGAAGTGTGGACTTTGTGTTTTCTCTTATGAGTTTTTGTGTGCTTCCAAATGAAAGGTTAGCAAAATGGAGTGATAATGGTAGATTATGGGGTACCCGAATAGGTGAGAGGGGACAAGGGTTGTCCAATTTGGGTAAAGTGTACAAGCTTCTTTTTTATACAACTGTACCTTTCTTACTTTCTGCCATTTTAGGGAAGATCTTATCTCCTTAAGGATGATTGTCCTTTAATTTTCTAACTAATATCTTGGCATCATCCTCTTAATGATCCATATACACTTGTTGATTATCATGAAGTGAGGGTTGGCTAATGGATTAAGCATAATTAAGTTCATTGACCTATATTATCTAATTTATTAGGCTTTGCTAGTATTCATAAATGTTTGTTGCTAGTGGATCGCAAAAAAAGTGGGAAAGTTAGGGTTATTATGTGATTGGCTAAATTGTTTATAATTTGTGAATATTTTAGCTATATAATTAGGGTTCAACGGTTTAGTTAAGGTGTTAGATGTCCAATTATGGTTTTAGTTAGTATACTAGGTTTTTATAATTGTTTTAGGGTTTCTTTGATATTGAGGTTTAGGGTTTTATGTGTACGATTAGGGTTTTTACCTCTATTGAAGTTTCTAACTTATCATTTAGGGTTTGTTTGTATCCTTTTGGATTTTGACCATTATATCTTGAGTAATTCTAAGGATTATCCATTGATTCTCCTATTGACTTTGAGTTCGATTTCAAAAATTTGCAGGGTTTACAATTCATGCATGGATGGCCAAGACAAGCATGTAGCTTCTATGCACTCCATCTTCTTCCCTTTCATCTACCAATAAAGAGTAATTTGAGCTCTAAAGCAAGCCCTTTCTTTTGTTTTCCTAACTAAAATGGACATCAAAAGGTCTCAACACCAAATTTTAGAAGAAAATCCCTTCTAAAATTGCATCAAATAGGTTATATTCAAGAATCGAAGATAAGGAAATGCTTTAACCTCAATGAGATCATCTCTTTTGACTCCCTTTAATTGATCTTTTATATTGGGTATAATCAATTAGCACATTTTCATCAATAATTTCATTTTGACATTACATAAATAAGCTTAGTAAGCTTTCTCTCTTAAGAACTTTTGAAACTTATGACCTTTCTCACTACCTTTACGAGTCAAATCACCACTTATCAACCCAAAATTACACTACCGCTAGCTTTTTCATCCCCCAATCACCTTAGAAACATCTACTAACCATCTTAAACACTACAAATGGCCAATATGCCTAAACTTAAGATTAGATCCAAATGCAATTAGTGCCTCTCTATCAGATATGCTTAAGGAAGAAAACTACTAAGCCAAAGGAAGAACAAGAGATTAAATAATGGATCTAGGAAATTACAACCACTAAACAACACAAACAAAGATAGTTTTGGCATTCTAGCAATGTAAGGAAACTAAAACAAAAGGGACATAGATGACTCCTACAATTGATATTATGCCTCAAGGGAAGATTAAACTATGCACAATCTACTTGATATGATGCATAAGTAAATCAAACAATCTGCTCACCACAATCTAAGGAAGAACGATAAGAATAGAATATTGAATGAAAAAGGACTCAAACAATAGGAAAGGAAATAATAATATTTATCAGGTTTATTCTTCTCATAAGGTTGCATAGGTTATTTATACTAATGTGGTTATAAGTACATAAATAACTAAAAAATAAAAGAGAGCCTATTTTTACTAAAAAGAAATAACCAAAAATAATAATAAATGTGATTAAACTAAGAACTAATAGCTAAGATATTCTAAAATAACTCCTTTAGATTCTTTGTTGTAATTGAAATAACTTCCATAATTAGTCTAAAGGAATATTCTACCTCAAACAAACTTTCAATATCTAACTTGTAGCAGGTAAACCTAGATTAGAATCATAACCAACAATAGCCTTCTTATTAAAAGCAACTATAACAGAAGCCTTTTCTTCTTCTAACAGTAATAAGCTAGCTTCTACCAAAAGTAATGTTATGAATTGTGAATCCTTCTAAGTACACTTACCTGTTTATCAACATTGATCCTTTTAGAACTCTCTCTAACAAATGATTCAACCTTTTGTTCTAGCTCAAGTCAATATCATTCGTTCAAAGCTTAGTCCAAAATTTGATCCCATCAATAGCCGTCAATTGAGAACCTTAAATCAAGCTATATGGTCCCCTTTTAAACCACTATTACCAATAAGAAGCTATTGTACAACCATCAGTATTAACAGAAAGATCCCTTTAAGAAGGCCCTATTCAATACCCCTTTGGCAACTAATCACAACTCCATCAATAATAAGGAAGCTTTGCAATTTTTGTTATTCTTGAAATAATGTCACTCTGCCTGTTAACCAATATAAACCATGGGGTGGTCCAAACCTTTATTCGACCTACGAACCATTAGTCCAACCTACTAATCCATGCTCAATCTGGGTTTAACTTATCTTTCCTGTTGTTTTATTAATAAATAGTAAATAGGTAAATAAAGAATAACGAAAAAATAAATTCCTTAATATATAAAAGATTCTTAAGAATAAAACTTTCTTTGAAAAATAAGAGCTTTCTTCAAAAATAAAATCTTTTTCCTAAAATCAACAAAAAAATAAGAAAAAAATGTTTTTCAAATGAAAATTTTTTTTATATAATAATTTTTAAAATAAAAAAGGGAAAATTATCAAAATAAAAAAATAAAGAATTTTAGGGGTTTTCATAAGAAGGGTTTCATAAACTAGAACTAATAAATTGATACTTTTAATAACATAGTATTTTAAAAAAATTCTCAAAAAGCACAGCACTAAAATTAGGAATTTCCTTTTAGCACTTTGAAAATAAATAAAACATAAAATAAAAAGGTAAATTTCAATGGTTTTAGTAGATAAAAAAAAAATTAGCACAACAAAGTTTCACAAATTAGCACATCAAAGCTCTTTTTATTTTCAAAGAATTATTTTCGATAGCTTAATTTTAAGGTTTAAATTCAAGTCCGTGAACCTAGATTTTCAAGTTCATTTATTAAACTAGTGATTAAGTTAAAGCCATTCCACTTATTCGATTTTTACCCATTTCGTTTTTATTTCAATTACAATCAATGGCAACTCCAATAGCAATTTTTCCAAAATTTTATAAAATGTTCATTTTCTTTGATTTATCATTAAGTGGTCTATATTACATGGGTTATGCCTAATATAAATCTAAATTGAATGAAAAAGGAAAATTTTTCTAACTTGACATATCTATTAAGGTTGGGCTTTTGGTGGACAAGCTAATAATGATTCATATAATAAAAGGATGTATTTGTCTGTAAAATATTTTATGTACATATTATTTTTTAAACTAATCTTCCTTTGTTGGAAAATTGGGGAGTTTGGGATTTTGAGGAAAATTATGAATTTCCTAGAATGGCCACACCTAAGCCCATTAAGAGAGCAAGATGAGGGTCATTATGTGGCTATTAGGTTATTATCAATTTACTACTACACATTAGGCCATCCCATGCTTTGATCTAATCTAAAATTCCTTTTAAATTCCAAAGAAGAAATAAAAATATGAAATGAAAAGAGACAAAAGAAATAAAACATAAAATCATTCCTATATAATAAAGAAACAAAATAAATAAATAAAACATAAAATCATTCATATAAAATTTAAAAATTTTAACCATTTTTCCCTCATCAAAATTTCTCTAAAATGTATTCAAAATATTCAAAAGGAAAAAAAAAAAAAGAAGAGGAAGGGAATTTTTCAAGAAAAATAAATGATTTTAAATTTTATATTTCCTTTTTTTTCCCTAAATTTCCAATGTTTTCAACATTGTTTAAATATTGAAAATTTTATCACTTCTTTTAGTTCTTAATAAATTTAACAGATGGAGAAAATTTTTTTTTCAATAGCTTTATATGTATTTTTCTTCTTAATATAAATAATTAAATAAAAATGAATGTGATAAAAAAAAATGAAAAAAATGAAACAATGACAAAGAAAAAGAAAATTTTCCCAAAGGACTAAAAAAAAAATAATAAAGACAAGAAAGAAAAATTTTTGGACAAGTATTTTTCTTTAAAAAAAAAAAGAAACCCATGTTCTAATTTGTAAGTTTTGAATTGTTTATCCTAGTTTTATACTAATTTTTATAATGTAAGTCATTAAACCCCAATATTCCCTATCCTTCCCTCAACCCCCATCCCTTCGCTCCCTTTTCAACCCCAAAAAAAAAAAAAGGAAAGAAAATCTTATTTTTTTCAGATATCTCACCGGACCTCGAAAATTCTAGGATTTGAAACAAACAAAGAGAGAGAAATTTGTTAAGAAGTAAAAGGAAAACCATTTTTCAGTATCTAATCCAACATTTTATTATTGTCCATGTGTTTCTAGGGTGACAAAATATAGAAAAAGGAAGAAAATAATGTAAGGATAGATAAAATAATTAGAAGGTAAAAGCCCGAGTGTCAAATTGGATACCTCTTAAATTATTACTGACATAGGTCCATCTTCACATTAATTTCAAACTGATAGAAGGATGTTGTATTTAGAGTTTTCAATATTAATATATAATAAGAAAAGGTATTTTCTTATTCTATTCAGGTTTTATGTAAGTGAAAATAAGTTGGATATGGATAGAATCAAGATTCCATATTGCATACAATTATTGAAACTAAATAAGACTGTGATTGAATTATAAATTAATATTACACATAATTATAAAACTTACATGGGAGTTGAAAGAACATGAGATATGACTTATGGAAATTAAGTAAACAAGTTAATCATGGCTTAAATGAGACGGATAAGAACATAGTAAAATAAAGAAAGAAATCATTTTCATTATTATTCATAAGTTAAAAGAAAATTCATTTCTCTAACCCATATTAATCCAATGGCTTAAAACTTAATATATATATATATATATATATATATATTTTACTTCTTGTAAGATAGTATATAAGATGCTCTTAAATAGGTGTAGACACCTAATTTTTGCCCATTTGTAATCCTAATTTTTTATTTTTTACAAAAAGGGGCCTAATTCAAAAATAAAATAATAATAATAATAAAATAAAAAATTTAATAAAAAATAAAAATAATAAAAATTAACAAATGATGAAAATATAAAAAAAAATAAGAAAAGGAAAAATTATAAAAATTTTGTAGATTTTTAGGAAGTAACTTATATTAGGGATAAATAGTTTTAGTTTTAGCTTAGTTTGAATAATTATTTTAGAGAGTCGCGTGGTTTAAGTATAATTTAATTGTACTGAATGTTAAGACACAAGCCAATGGCTTAACGGATAAGTATTGGAGTATTCGATATAGAGTTAGGTTGAGGACTGGGTTCAAGTCTCGCTAGGCACCTATGAGCTTTTATTTTCCTATCCTTTCTATTTTTATAAGAAGCAAGTTGAGTATACAGGATCACATCTAATCAAATCTTTTTGTTTGGATTTAAATCATTATAAAAGATTTGAATTTAGTTTGATTTTATTAAATCAGATCTAAATTAATACAAATAATTCAGATCTAATTTAATGTTATCAAATCAAATACAATGGCTACAATTTGATATGATTTGTTTCAGGTTTATAAATATAAATCACACCAAAATAAAAGGAGAGTTTTTTTTCAGCTTGAACCCTTCCCAATTCAACACCACAAACACTCCATCACCATCCTCTTCAAACGCATCCTCAACCTGACACCAAATCACAATGCCATCCCCTGACCACAGCAGTACAGAACAGCTACAGTCGCTACTGCACGACCTGCCGACCAAACTGCACACCCATACATCACATCACTTACTATACATTACCAACGACCATGAACAGCACCTGACCATACCTCACAAGTGCGAGATCGGATCTTCATAGCCACACAACTTCAAATCACATTTTGTCACCATCCACAACAGTAGTCTTCAATTGGCCACGCAAAAGTCTACGCTTATAGTAGTTACATACAGCATCAGTTAGACCTTCACTCGATAGTCCCTATCCTCCTTCAAACCCAACAGTAGCAAAATCTTCACAGCCATCTGTAGCCTAAACACTGTATCAATCTCCAATACAGCAGCCTTCTCCTCCATCGATTGCAGTGCCCAAGCATACGGAATCATACACCATGCTGCACGACTCGACTATATAACCACCACTACTGCTGTACTTCGCTACTTTACGTTGTCCAACAGACTTAAGCCACAACATACGATCAGCCGCACACAAACTCACCGCCAACAAAGCATCACAGCAGTCCACATACGTACTGTAACAGTCCAAGTCCACAACTGTAGAAACTTTTGCATAAGCCACTGCATCGCTCGATGCACGCTAACTTCTCAACCATAACAACAACAGCATCGGACATTGTCACCACACAACTACATTCCATGCCGCAGTAGCTTCCCATCCAAGCTGCTCCACTCATTCTTATAGTCACTGTCTACGCTTGCCGCGTTTGTCCTCTTGCCAACAATCAGACAACACCAATCAGCTCGCACAATACTCCAATCACTGCCATAGACACACTCAGGTTCAGTCATGTTTGGTTTCTTTCAACTTTTTTTAAAAAAATATTATTATATTATATTATTATGTTATTGAATAGTATATATATAGATATGTATATATAATAGGATATGTTTTTTAATATTAGTTTTCTAATATTGTGTAGATTAGATAATGATTTATTAGTAGATATCTAAATATAAATATATATGTGTTAGTTTAAAAACCGTTAAGATTAGTTTTTATTATATATACATTACTATATTAGTATCAGGGTGTAGACACCTAATTTTTGCCCTTTTGTAATCCTAATTTTTATTTTACAAAAATGGTCCTAATTCAAGAATAAAATAATAATAAAAATGATAACGAAAAAATAATAAAAAATAACAAATGATGAAAATACCAAAAAATGATGAGAAAAAGAAAAGTTAAAAAGATTTTTAAATTTTTTTAAGAAGTAAATTATTTTAGAGTCAATCATTTTAGTTTAGCTTAGCTCAAAAAATAATCATTTTAGAGAGTCACGTAGTTTAAGTACAATTTAATTATACTAAATGTCAAGGCATAGGCCAACGGCCTAATGGATAAGTATTGAAGTATCGGCTTGGATTTAATTTGAGATCTTGGGTTCGAGTCTTGCTAGGCATCTATGTCTTTTATTTTTCTATCTTTTACAAAAGCGAGATGAATAAATAGGATTCATATCTAATTAGAATCATTTGAATCTAGTTTGATTTTATTAAATCGGATTTGAATTAATTTGGATATAGTTTAATTATTATCAAATCAGATACAATAGATATGATTTGGTTTGGGTTTCATAAATACATACCCTCAAGCAACCCCAATTCAGGGATCCTCACTCTCTGTCTAATACCATTCCCTAACATTTAAGTACTATCTAACAGGATCCACGGCATAAGCATTCCCTCTCTGCATCCGCATTCCACAATTCCCTGTCCCATACTCCATTGATCAGTCATGCGCAACACATCACTATCACTTTCTCAATCCATGGCACAGCCACAAAACATCACGCCGTGCTGTCTTCGCTCATAATCAACACACACGCACGCTGATCAAAGTTTCTTCACATCGAAGCACCTACACGCGCATGATCAACAACGCAACACAGCCATTGATTAGCGCAAAACTGAATCCAAACCCCAATAACGCGCCAATTCTAACACGTCACTAACCACCTTGTGTAGGCTAACATTGGTAGTCACACAAGACATTATCCACACATCACAGCTGATCGCCACTATCCACCGATGACCCATTTACCGCCTACTGTAAAGCCCAATAGCACTACAGTATACGCCCAAGCACAATAACAAGCCATCGATCAACCCACGATACACCACCGTCCTATCTTCACACAGCCACATTCAATAACACACATGACCGCACGACACCCAGCAGAAGCTTTACACCACAATAACCGACGAATCGAGCAAGAAACAGTAAATAAGATAATCCACGTGACAACTACAATGAATTGCAGCGGAGCACCAACAAATCGAGACCAATAGCAAGCCACACTCTTGTCCAAACAACAGCTTCTTAACTTCAAACTGAGCTGCTCCATTCTCTTCACCAAACAAGACCCCCCTTACTGCAGATCACACAATTAGTTGCACCCCCTTTAAAACATCCTTACAAGCCACTCACAACCAGGACTCCCCTCTCTATCGAACTCCTTGCGACCGACCACTAATACAGTAACCCAAATCTAACACCTAGATAGCGCCATCAACCTGATTACAAGTCAGCAAGGCCAATCTCCACTCCTCTTTTGAATCCGCAACTCCACCAAACCATATAGCATTACGCTGCAACAACCAAGCGCAAGCTTACTGTTGACGCATCACTGCTGATTACGCGAGATCACACATACCTTGTATTGTCAACCGCCGTTCTAACACCGTACGCGGCCAAGTTCTAACTGTAGTACGTCTCCACTGTCAATCGCCAACAAGCTCCATGTACAAACCAATACTCCAAGGTCTAAACCAAGTTCAGGTTCGATTACTAAATTATTATTATTATTTATTAGTTACTATTTATGTTGATAATGATATACGAGGTATATATTAGCTTAGGAGATTTTTTAGTATTAGTTTCTTTTACATATTAAGTAATTATATGATATTATTAATTTATTTAGGTAGACAATTATTTAATAGTAGTAATATAGATACATAGATATATATATGTATATATATATTTTAGTTTAAATGTTTTTAACATTAAGTTTTTTTAGGATTTCCTCACATAGAAAACTATTTTTTTAAATAAAAATAATAAAAAATCCCTTTTTTAAAAAAATAATATTTTTAGAGTATTTCTTTATAAAATAAAAATACTCAAGAATTGGAACCCCTTTGGACTTTTTTTTAAATAATCTGAATCAATTAAAACGTAAATCCAATCGGTTTTCAAAATTAAAATTAACCAACATACTAAATTTTTTGAAAAGAACTACGATCGTCTGATCTTGGCTAGCGGGTACGTAGGCACCTTCGAGGCGACGATAAAAATATGTAGAAACTTAGGTTCTTTTCCTTTTAATTATTTATTTATTTTTAAATATTATAATTAGAAGAATAATTCTAATTTCGGTAAATAGATGGTAATACCTGTTAAGGTTTAATAAGTTAGCCCCCGAATTCAGAACCCTCTAGTTCTTCGTTAAAATTGAAATCAAAGACCAGTAGCTAAATCGTAATCAATCCACCCAATTAATTACGGTTTTCTTCCTTTTTTCCGACTCCGGTCAAGTAGCAACTCCAAAAATTTTTCTAAATAAAAAACTAGAATTTTCTAATTTCTTTAGTCAAGAATTAATATTAAATGGGTTAAGGTTTAGTATTAATTGGAAATAGGGAATTCAATTTTAAATAGAAAATCGAAAAATCAGGCTCGATAGTTTAGCGACTCCACTGAGGATCCTAGAGGGCTAGCCACTAGAAATTGCCGAAAATAGGATTATTTTTCAAAAAAATAAAAAGATGAAATAATTTAAAAAAACAAAGATCTTAGGTATGTTATTTATTTATCTTTTTACTAACATTTTTTTTGTTGTTGCAATTTATTTAAGGGGGTAGTTTTGGGGGGTTTACTTTTATTTTATTTTATTTTTTTCATTATAAATACATGGTAGATACGGTCAAAACCAGGCCGTCTTATGACCTTAAGAGGGGAGCCATTGTGTAAGTTTCGAATGTTGTGAGGCAACCACCTTCTGGAGCTGATCAGGCTACTCCACTCAAGTTTAGATATGACCACAGAACCATTGCTTTGAAAAAACGCGGTGGTTGCAAAACTTAAGGACCTTTAGAACCTACCCTTTGCATCACATGAAAACATTTAAAAAAAAAAATCACAAGAACCTATGATGTGACAAACCCAAATGGACAAAGACAGTTGTGAAGTTACAATTGTAATATAAATCCGTCAATAATTTGTAATAATTCTATATAAAGTTTGGAATAGGTGATGATTGTAATTTTGATTTTGATTTTGATTTTTTTTTTTTTACATAACAATGGCTAGATTAAGTCAAGGGGCTTCCAACAGATTCACGTCTACCTACCTCATTGGCCTTAAAAGATACTCTAGATATGGTTCTAACTTTTCAGCCCAAATAAGTAAGAATTTATTAGGAACAAGATTAGGCTCATCTTGCCCTTATAGAAGAGCCCTATAAATATTACCTTAGGCCTTCAAACATCTATGGGAGCTCGAATCTATCGCTTTTTATTTAGGCCTACATCAGTTGAGCCCAACCCTCACAGAGTAAACAGAAAACAAAAAATAAAAATAAAAAAAAAGAAGCCAAACGAAAAGAATCAAACTTGTAAAATAACAGGTAGTTATCATTGTGCCTAATATTCTACCAACAAAAAATATTCATTCTTTTAGGAAAATTTAGCATTTTGCAAATAGCCTTTTTCATTTGGAATAAATAAGATTTAGATATTTTCTTTGTTTAGTCTTTTATTCTTCAGAATTCCTCGTTTGTAAATAGACCCTCAGTAATGTTGTTCTAGGTCTATATATAGAATTCTAGTAAAGTAACCCTCCATTTACAATTCCATCACTCGATCTTTATAACACAAAAACCCTAACTTTTCCTCTCTCTCTTTCAAAAAAAAAAAAAAAA